>CM077667.1:252955724-254155724 GCA_039707655.1 Elymus sibiricus | reverse complement strand
TGTTGTGTCACTTCGCCAAGAACTCCTACTACAAAACTAAGAAGGAGCTCGAGGCCCGCACGGCTGAGCTGCAGAAGGTCTCAGGTATGTTCGCGAGTGGTGGCTATGCGCCAGCGCACCCATTGGGTGTAGTGCCCGAGATACCGGTCGGCTGCGTGGCTGCATGGCAGCCTGGATGACTCTTCTCATGCTTTTTGCTTTGATAGCTTCTTTCGTGCCGGCTGCTGACCGGCTTCCTTGGCGCAGAGCGGGCCATCCCAATGGCCGAGGCGGAAGAGCTGCGCCGAGTGCTTGCGGACGTCCGGGGCAAGCGCCACAAGATCGCTGGCGAGAGTGACCGGCTGGCAAACGAGCTCGAGGCTGAGCGGGCTGCGACGGAGCAACTAAAGTCCGCCCATGTGGCGGAGTTGGAATGGCTCACCGCGTCGCTCCAGAAGGAGGTGCCAGAGAAGGATGTCGCATCGAAGGCGTCGGCTGCTGAGGAGCAGGAGGCGGAGGGGCTGCGTCGTGAGGTGGCTCGGCTTGGCGAGGTGCTTTGCCAGGCGGAGGCGGCCAAAGTGAAGGTGGAGAGGGAAGCGGCTGGCGCGTTCGAGCTCTTCCATGAGGTTGACGAAGCCTTTTCCGGTAAGTATCTTTGTTTTTCCTTGGTGTCCCGATCTTTTGATGAGATGATAACTATCGATTTGGTGGAGGTGACTTTGACGATCCGACTACAAACGTGCACGACGTTGCGCCTTAGCAATCGCTAAACCAATCTCCAAGAGGTTATTGACCACGCCGGAGCACGATCAACCTGACCACGAAGGTCTATTCCTGCAAGCAATTGAAGAACAAACAAGAATATGATAATGCAATCTGAATATTGCGAATATAGATGAAGTATTGATAAGCATGGAGTTCCGAAAGCGGTCTTGGTCTGGTCGTTGGACGCAAACGAAGTACACGAAGTTGCAATGGCTAACTTTTAACTAAACAAAACCCAAAGAAAAATCTACTACATTGATCTACTTATATAGGACCAAGGGGTGGCGGCCAAGGATGTGGGAGGACGTCCCAAGGCAGCCTAAAACTAACCCTAGGTCGTACATGGCCCATGGGCCCAAGTGGAGGTGATGCAACACCTTTGGACTTGTAGTTTGACTCAGATTCTGCTGCAACGTTAGATTGTTTCATCGATATATCCACTCTCCGGACGAATTTTAAGGTGATTAAAATTGGGCTGCAACTCATATGAAATCTAGTTTCCAATAAAAAAAGAATCACCCAATTCGGAGTCCGGATGAAAAAGTTCTTGGCGTTTTTAGACAGGTGTGTCTGTGTAGTCCGAATCTGAGTCCAGAACGTGAGAGACTTGGACTCTATCTTCTCTTGGACTAAAAGTGACGTGAGAGAACTTCTTGAACAGCACCTAATTATATCCTTTGACGTGAGAGGACCTCTTGAATAGCACCCAACCATTTTCTCTTCCTTTGTCATCACACGTGGTTCATACAAGTGTTCGGCCATTCTGCATTTAGGCATAAAATAAAAATAGGTGAAATATTTTTGTTCTGGATAACATAAATAAATTATTACATAATTCTTAGAAGAAGTCACCTCACAAATATGCATGCATGCAATATTTTTGGTCGTATCCAAGGTAGTCATTTCCTCATCATCCTTCACTTCTTGAAAACAAAGCCGTCCTCGGCGTTGCTTAGTCTGAAATATGGCTAACAAAAGAGACAAGGTGTACATGTTTTATATGTATATATCATCTATTTCTATTGATCTCAGTTGTGGCAAATGTGACACATTTATACAAGAGCACACTTCAAATGTCATGAAATATAAAGCCAAAATACTATCACAAGAAATAGAAGGCATGAAAATATTGCAACTCAGTTTGCACATATAAGTGAAGTCCTTATTCATATCAAAAGATTGACAATGTTCATCATTAAACCATCCCAACATTGGTAAATAAACTTGAATTATTCCAAATGTAGATGCTACAACATGCTTAAATAAGCAAACATGCAACATGTCATTTGACACAGAATCATCACCAAAATTGGAGGTCATATCAAAATGATTAAACAGTGGCAGAATTATTTTCAAACATATTTGATCCAAATTTGATTTATTTCCTAATTCACATGGTTCTTTCTCATCAACAGTTAATTCAATGGGTGCACTCAAAATTGTTGATATTTGATCACATGGCAAAGTCAAATCATGAACATATTCCTCTAAAATAGGTGGTGTGATCAAATTAATGGGTAGCTCATCACATGGTACATTGGAATTTACAAGGCATTCATCATACTCATGTGGAGGTGGAAGATCAGTACCTTTGTCATTACCTCTTATGATCAACTCACATGATGTAGGCACTCTCAGTGGTGACATGTCACATGGTGAAGGTGATGTAGCCCTAACAACAATTGATGTGGTTGTCATAGTACGCCTAGTAGTTGAATGAACAACCGTATTAATTCTTCGAATGTGCACCTTGCCCCCGTTCTCCTTGTGGGCAACACGTTGTTTTATTTCATGTTCAGCTTTACAAGCAAGACGAAACAAATGGTCCATATGATAACACTTTTCATGAATTAGCATCTCCTAAATATCACGGTTTAATCCTTCCCAAAATCTATCCATAAAATCTTCTTCACTTTCTTCTAATGAGGAATGTAACAAGGTCGTTCGTAAATCATCATAATATTTCGTTACCGTGTCACTACCTTGTTTTAAATGTTGTAACTTTTTAAGCATGTCACGGGTATAATAAGCAGGGACAAATGTGTGTCTCATGGCAAGTTTCAAATCATCCCAAGTAGTAGGTATATAATCAGGGTGTAACCGACAATATTCACTCCACCAAACTGAAGCATAACTAGTGAAAGAACCAACTACGACCTTAACTTTCTTATGTTCAGCAAAATTATGGGAAGCAAATATATTATTTATTTCAAACTCCCATTCAATATATAAAGTAGGTCTAAAACGGCAATTAAATGGTGGTATAGAAACATTAACCCGATCGTGTGTATTGGGATGTCTTTGCAGTTCTCGTGACGGTTGTGGAGTTTTCTTAGGTGGTGGCACCTCTCCCACGATCGACGAAGCCCACACACTAATAACTCTGGATCCTGTCATGATTAGTAGAAACAAGAAACAAAATTCAAGAATATTGTTCCTATGAACTACTTGGATGTGGTGGTAAAACACTCACAGTAAAGCAAATATCAATGTCTTACAAATTTTTACAATGGAGCATGTGGTGACTGGCAACCGACGGTGTCAATATCTCCGAAGATTGAATAAAGCGATTATCAGGTGAACGTATGTATACACGATGTAGAAATATGTGGAGCATGGAAGGCTTAATGTATGGTTGCAAAAGATTAGCAATACTCAATTTAGAGATGCAATGTTGAATAAACGCTCAACGACGGTACTGTGCTGGTCCTAGGCTAGACCGTACTAGAGACGCGAGCCTAGAACACTAATGGAGTCACGACATAGCACAAATAGCAGCAACGGATGATATGAATTAGCTCTGGACAACAAGATATAAGTGAAGATCACAATGGCAGTAAAGACAATGAGGATAAATGACCGCCAAGTAGGATATACTAAAACTCTGCAACTTTTCCCTCGAAAATACTATGTCAAATTTCAGATATTTTTTCACAAGAATGCTAGTGACTCAAGCTTTCGGATGCAAAAATAATCACTCAATTCCGAGTTCGTATGAGGAGTCAAAAAATTCGGGAACGAACCTTAAAAATAGTGACAAACTGTGTTTGCGACTTTCGGAGGGCAAAAAGTCCTATTTAGAAGCCGAATTGGAAGTGAAGATTATGAACTAGCTTAATCAACTATTCAGATGCGGCTCCTCGATAGCTTAAATTTGAGTACTCGTGGAGCCAAAACGAACTTCGTATGAGGAAACTATGCCTGTTTTATTGAACACTATGCAAAACAGATTCCACTCCGAATTCAGATACGAGATTTGAGTCCAGATAGATTCGAAATTTGTTTTTTTGTCTCTATTTTTTTCTCGCTTTTTTTACTTTTTTTCTTCTCTCTATTTTTCTCTCACTTTTTTTGTTCTTTTTTTCTCTTTCTTTTTTTCTCTCACATTTTTTTCTCCAACAGATAAGATGCAGATTGGATCAAGCGGATGTTAAGGATCTCAAGTATAACTATGACAATGAATGATGGGGATCACGTGATGGAAATTGATGGATGATGGTGGGCGACAACGGAAGGGATGATGATGTAGCGGTGGCGTGACAACTTGTGAATAGAACTCGAAACTCTAAAAGACTAGACGCTAAGACCAGCAACTCGACAGGACGATGCAACCGCAAATTCAACAAAGCAAAGCACCGAATAGAAAATTGCAAAAAGGCTCAAATTGGTTCGGATATGGGATGAATAGATCTAACTTTTTTTGAGTGTGGCTTTTTATTGGGTAATAGGTAAGAAAAATAAATCTCATCTAGAGATAACTGAAAATTCTCACCGAGCAACCTGAAAAATGATACCACTTCATAGAGGCGAGGGTGTCCCGATCTTTTGATGAGATGATAACTATCAATTTGGTGGAGGTGACATTGACGATCCGACTACAAACGTGCACGACGTTCGCCTTAGCAGTCGCTAAACCAATCTCCAAGAGGTTATTGATCACGCCGGAGCACGATCAACCTGACCACGAAGGTCTATTCCTGCAAGCAATCGAAGAACAAACAAGAATATGATAATGAAATCTGAATATTGCGAATATAGATGAAGTATTGATAAGGATGGGGTTCCGAAAGCGGTCTTGGTCTGGTCGTTGGACACAAAGGAAGTACACGAAGTTGCAATGGCTAACTTTTAACTAAACAAAACCCAAAGAAAAAGCTACTACATTGATCTACTTATATAGGAGCAAGGGGTGGAGGCCAAGGTGGTGGGAGGACGTCCCAAGGCAGCCTAAAACTAACCCTATGTCGTATAAGGCCCATGGGCCCAAGTGGAGGTGATGCAACACCTTTGGACTTGTAGTTTGACTCGGATTCTGCTGCAACTTCAAATTGTTTCGTCGATGTATCCATAGTCCGGACGAATTTTAAGGTGATTCCAATTGGGATGGAACGCATATGAAATCTAGTTTCCAACAAAAAAAGAATCACCCAATTCGGAGTCCGGATAAAAAAGTTCTTGACGTTTTGAGACAGGTGTGTCTTTGTAGTCCGAATCTGAGTCCAGAACGTGAGAGATTTGGACTCTATCTTCTCTTGGGCTAAAAGTGATGTGAGAGAACTTCTTGAACAACACCTAATTATTTCCTTTGACGTGAGAGGACCTCTTGAATAGCACCGTACCATTTTTCTCTTCCTTTGTCATCACACGTGATTCATACAAGTGTTCGGCCATTCTGCATTTAGGCATAAAATAAAAATAGGTGAAGTATTTTTGTTCCGGATAACATAAATAAATTATTACATAATTCTTATAACAAATCACCTAAAAATATGCATGTATGCAATATTTTTGGTCGTATCCAAGGTAGTCATGTCCTCATCAGAGGCTCTCTGGCCTGGCCGGACGGTGACGATCCCCGTTGACCGAGTGGCTAGGTGGCTTGAGCACACCATCGGGCATTTCGATGCGTGGAGGGCCTCGGCGGCGCGGGCCGGCGGCCAGATGGCCTTGAGCTTTGCCCTCTCCTGGTATCCTGGGATCAATCTAGGCCAACTGGTGACCATGCGGTCATGGGGCAGAGCGACTTGCCGCGGTGCGACAAGGCGATAGGCCTTCGGGCCAACGAGCTGGCCAGCTATGCATCGCCGGAGATCAACTTCCCGGATCTGGGGCAGGACGGCGCACCCATCCCGGAGGATCAGGTCGGCATCCCGCTCAACTACGACGACGAGGAGGTCGGCTCTAGCTCGGGGGAGGCTGTCGACGGAGATGCGACGGAGGGAGCCGATGCCAATGGGGCAGCCGGCTAGTGACACCGGAGTGAGCCAGCAGCCTCCACCGGCTGTCTGAGGCCTTTTGCTTTCTTGTTGAGCTTTTAATTGGACAAGTCCACCCACTGGGTGTTTATGTTATTTTAATGCTCTCTTGGCTTTGTGCCGCTATCTATCTTTCTAATTATGCGTCTGTTGGTAGCAGGCTGTCGGCCCGTTCGTCATTTTCACTTGCCTTAGTCTATTTTCTCATTCGCCCCGCTCCTTTTGCCTTTGTTCCTGCCGGCTGGACAGTCGGGTTGCGGTTTGTGGCCGGGTCGAGGAGTGGGCAGCGGGAGGGCGAGGGCATGGTACTTAGAACTTTTTGCATGTTTGGATTTGAACGGGCAGCTTAGCTCGGCCGGACCCAACCCTTCCTTTGTCGTTTTTCCTATCCATCCGGCCAATTTGCTTGTGCTCCCGCCAGCCGGACAGCCAGGTTGTGGTCTGTAGTCGGTCAAGGATTAGGCAGCGAGGGAGGGGGTATAGTACTTAGCCGAGCTGGCCAGTCCCTGAGCCGACGAGGCCGGTCCGGGGGCGAGCGGTGGGAAAGAAATTTTCCAAAGGTGTGAACGGAAAAGGCAGTCCCCGAGACCTGCTCCGGGGCGCCGGCTGCTCATTAATTGTGCAAAAGGGGATAACATGTACATACACTTGCTCTAACTGTAAAACGGGCGAAGAAGATCCGCGTTCCATGGGTGCTCCATCTCCGTGCCGAAGGCGTCCCTCTTGTTCTTTCTCTTCTTCTGCACGTCGATTAGGTAGTATGCGTTGTTGCTCAGCGCTTTGCTAACGATGAATGGGCCCTCCCATGGAGCGGATAGCTTGTGCTGGCCGGCTGTTCGCTGGATCAGCAGGAGCACCAGATCGCCCTCTCGGAATGAGAGGGCTTGACCCGCCGGCTGTGATAGCGGCGCAGGCCCTGCAGGTAGATGGCCGATCTGGTTAGCGCCAACTCGCGTGCCTCCTCGAGGAGATCGACGCCGTCTTCTCGTGCTTCTTTTGCGTCAGCCTATGTGTAGAGGGTGACACGTGACAAGTCAACTCGATGTCGATGGGAATAATCGCCTCCTCCCCATACACCAAGAAGAAGGGGGTGAACCCGGTCTTGCGGTTGGGTGTGGTCCGCAGGCTCCAGAGCACAGCCGGCAGCTCTTCGACCCAGCGTTCCAGCGGTACGATCAACCGTGGCTTGAGGCTGGCCAGGATTAGACCATTGGACTATGGGTGGGCCATGGACGCGACGTCGAGATGGATCCCTTGTGCCTCGCACTAGCGATCCAGCGCACCTTTGGCGAAGTTGGTGCTGTTGTCGGTGATGATGCTGTGCGGCATGCCATACCGAACGACGATATCCTGGATGAACGTGACCGCGGTCGGGGCGTCGAGCTTCTTGATTGGCCTGGCCTCAATCCACTTTGTGAATTTGTCGACAACCACCAGCAGATGTGTCAGGCTGTTCCGTGTGGTCCGGAATGGACCCACCATGTCTAGGCCGCGGACGGTGAAGGGCCAAGTGAGCGGGATGGTGTGAAGGGCGGCAGCCGGCTGGTGACTGCATGCTTTGAAGCGTTGGAAGCCGTTGCACTTGTCGACCAGGTCCTTGGCGTCCTCCTGGGCGGTCAGCCAGTTGAACCCATGACGGAAAGCTTTGGCCACCAAGGCGCGCGAGTGTAACACCCTGGTTTTCGCTCCTGTTTTTTTTCCTTTGCGGGATTTGACTCTCGTCTTTTTTCTCGGTGTTATCGGATTTGGTTCGCTCTTGCGTATATGAAGATGGTCATTCAGCCTTGCCTTCCTATCCAACCAGAGATTCTCTCCACTCCAACCTTGCCACCCAAGATCTTTGGCTCAGGGTTTTGCTGTCGAAACCCTACGTTCCGAGTTATCGGAAGGGAAACCCTAATCCTCTCAGTTACAAAGGAACCTCAATTTCCTTTGATCTTCTGTCTCCCAAATTTTTCCCAGTGATCATCCTTTATCTATAAACCCTGGATATACAAAAATATTGCCAAGTCATTTGCAATATTTTTCATTTATAATTAATTCCTTTTTCTTCCAGTTAAGGGAATTAAATCCAGGAAAATATCTATCCATCTCCAAAGCTTATGAAAACTTGTGGAGATATTCTTTGTGATCATATTGAGCTCCCATAAAAATATTGGCCATAATTAAATAGGGGAAATTGCCTTTTCCTATTTAATGCCAATATTGCATTTTGGGCACTTTCTAAAGGAACTACCATTTTGGTAGCCAGGAAAAATCCCAAATAATTTGTGGAGCTCTTCCTATCCATATCTTCACCATTTCCATTAAGAACCCAAGTTCCATAGTTCAAGTTTTGAGCACAATATCAATTTGCAATTTCTATCCAGTTGGGCAAATTGCAAAGGAAGTGTTTGAACCCTTAATCTATTTGAGCTGAAATTTTTCATGGTGGTTAACATTACCAAATAACTCATGGAAACCAAAAACCAGCTCAATCCATCTATCCATTCTTCCACATCAATTTTCCTATTTTTCTGTCCATTTGGAAGCTCTGTGAAGGAAGTACCATGTTGGTGTACCCAATTGGTATGAAATTTTACCAGTGTCTTCATACTCCTTAATCATCACTCTACACCAAATTTGAGCCAAATCCATGTAGCCATTTTATCCCAGCAAATTCATCTTTATTTCTGTCCAATTTGTCATGGTGTGAAGGAAATGCTAGCTAGGGTGGTTCATTTGGCTTGAAAATTTGCCAAGGGACTCATCTTAGCAAACCATTGCCACACACCAAAAGTCATCCACTTTCACTTAGCCAATTGTTCTGAAATCACTACAAACAGTTTGCTGTCAGAATCTTCTCTGCAAGCTTCTCTCATCTCAGCTCTAGCTAGATGGTTCCAGCTACCATTGTCATCTATTTGAGCAACGAGGGATCAGCTGGACAAGTTTCCAGGACCATCTGGTGCCCTGGACACGCTGTGCCCTTGGTGACCACGCAGGGAGCAGGCCAAAACGACGCTCTACGCCCTGTCATCTCCGTGCGGTCGCCCCGGCCAGCCCTGGCTCGTCCGGGCATGTCCAGTGGCTCCGCGGCAGCTGCGTGCATCCTCTCCCGTAGCTTCCCCCTCCAGTCTCTTCCTCGCCGCGCCGCGACGAGTCCCGCCACCATCCTGTGCCGCCCGTGACCATCGTCGTCTTCCTCCCCGAAGCCTCTCGAGCTCCCCGAGCCGTCCCCTCCTTCTGTTGAGTGTCAGGTCGGCACCCCTCCTCGCGCGCCACCTCGCCGGAGCTCCAGTGCGGGGATAGGGCCGCCATGGCGGCCGTGTTTGTCACCTCGCATCGGCCAGCTATAAATAGCCCAGCCCGGAGCCTCCCCGAGCACCCACCACACCACCAGCTCCCTCCACTCCTCTTCAAAAGCCTTCTAGTGCAATCAATCGAGCCCTCGAGCTCTTCTCCTCCACCTCCGGTCGCCATGGCTGTCGTCCTCCCTCGCCTAAATTCGCTTGTCTCTAGCCCCCGTAGTGCCACCTAGCCACCGTGGCAGACCACCACCTCCACTCCTACGTCCTTCAGCACCTCCTGTCTGCCGGCGAATAGCTAGCACACCCCAAGGTCACCGGAACCGGCTGTCCACCATGGCCGAGGGCATGCGCGTCTCCGCCCTCCTCAGGGTCCGTGTACAGGGTAGATGGATGCGCCGGACCACGAGGAGCACTCCGGTGGCCGGAGCGTCGCCGGAGGTGGCCGGTGGCGCCGGGACGGCCGCCGGCGCCACTCGCCGTCCTCTGCCCTCGTGCACCCGTCGGGAGGGAGACGACGACCTCGCCTAGCTGGCCAGGCGGGCCCCCACCACCCCGCGGGCCCCATTTGTCAGTCAAACAGGGGAGTTGACCCCAGCCGCTGACGTGTATAAGTGGTCGCGCCGTTCCTGGAGTACGTCTTCGTGCACTTGAAAGCGCAATTCCAAGCGTTTCTGTTAAATATACGCTTTCCTTCTGTTAAGACATATTTCTGAAAAGTGCGCTATCTATTATTCCAGCCAGGGGCCTATTTGTAGAGTTTATTTTTACAGATTGGTCCCTGAACTTCGTCTGGCTATATCTTTGCATCCGTAACTCCAAACGAGGTGATTCCAAAGCCCACTTCTTCGTCTCGTCGAGCCTGTTCTGTTGGTACCATTTTCATAATGTTTTCACACTGTGAAAATGACCATTTTTCCCTTGCCCTTCTATCAGCCCTCTGAGAGGGAATCTTTCTGGCAGATTCTTCCGCGAGGTGACCGCACTTCTTCCCGGAGTATTCTTCGACCCCAGGCAAGCCGACCATCTGATATATGCCCTAAAGCATTGCTCTGTGTTATTCTCGCATGTTTAATTAATGATTATGCCCGTGATAGAAATAATTAAACTTCTACTAGATTGCACTTACTGTTTACCTCACTTTCATTTACCTGCTATATAATAATTGAAAGTAAGCTGATTTAATGCCTAGCTGATGCCATCTCAAGTTATTGTGACAAACCGCCATGCTTGCTAAATAAAACTTAGTCGGTTGATCTGGAGTCACCTGTCCGGGCTTATCCGTGCAGCCACATTTGCCGGTATGGGACGGCCTTGACTTGGTCTGATCGCGTGCTCTTTCACCGGTACCTCCAGACAGGGAAGGTTATGCGCACGCGCTACCCTAGCCCGGTAGGCGGCGATAACCTTGTGAGCCCAGTTGAGTTTTGTGCCGGCGTCCCCGTTTGGGACAGTTTAGTTTTGCCACGACGGTGGCAGGTGTCACGAGGTGACACAGGGGCCACCCAGGGCAGGACTCCGGGGGAGGATGAATGCCGGTGGTACGATGGGAGAGTCACGGGTCAGGCGGGTTTCGTTGGAGCAACGCTGGTCCACCCGAATGGGATCACGAGGCCAGGTGCTCCATGGTATGGGTAAAGTGCGCAACCTCTACAGAGTGTAAAATCTATTCAAATAGCCGCGTCCATGGTATTGGACAGCCCGTCCAGACCTAACTAGGTGGTCAACCGTACCAATGATGATAATAATGGAAGAACTTGTCCTATGATCAGAAGTACTCGATGACTCGTGAGTATTCCGAGGGTTGTGGGACAACCCGTAAGAGAGTAAGTTGGATCTGGTTAAGAGTTGGATTGGATCCTGAGATTGTTCGGAGTATGAATCACTTACTTGATACGCTTACTTTACTGCATTTTGCTTTAGTAGTTGTCTTGCTAAATAAACCTGTTATGGCATGACAATTAATTTTCCTAGATAGGTATGCTATGTTATGATAATTAATGTTACTCCAATAACAAATGCATGCTTGAATGCCATGGATTGCATTGCTTGGTGTATATGTTAGTTTGGTTTGCTTGCGAGTACATTCAAAAGTACTCAGCGGCCTTTAACATGGCCAGGTTCACATAAGGATCCGCTGTTCGTCGTCGAGGAGCCGGAGCGTTCGCGAGCTAGAAGAGTAACCCAGTCAGATCCCTGTGGATTGGAGCCGCACCAAGACCATGCTGCCTTAGATAGAGCTTTTCCGTTGCCTTCACCCTTGTAATATATCATGTAAGACTTATATATATATATATCCAATAATAGAAATGCCTGTGTTCATGATACTTGTTGTAAACGCACATGCTAGAGTGATTTCCTGGGCTGGCATGCGTGGCGACTGTCTGGCTACAGTGGTAATCAGGTGGGGCTCCACAACGGATGGTATCAGAGCAGCCAGGCTGACTATAGGTTACCCTAGCCAGACTTCATTGTCTTGTGCTCAGTAGAAAGCCCAGATGGATTTCAGCCATCTTTGCCAACCTGGCACGGCTACTATTGATCATAAGGCAACCCCATAGGTCTTCGGCTCCATCAGACCCCAACTCTCGTGGCCCTTGCCTCCGGTATGAAACGCTCGCACCGGGCAACGACCTGTAAGCCCTGAAACCCTTAGGTAAACCAAATACCCTTACCCTGCTTGCTAACCATGGCATTTCTCTTCTTACTCTAGTTTCCTTTGGGAAACGCCTATAAATTCCATCTTTCCCCGATAACCCTAGGATCATTAACCAAGCCACTTTGGCTATGGTCCTGCGTCGAGTGTGATGCTCCCTAAGGAAGTAGTAGGAGCTTGACACCAGTGCTACCAGGAGCATTGTGTGGTTCGCTTCTAAATCCTTAGAGGTGCATTGAGTGCGCTATACTAGTTATACTAGTAGATCCTTGGCCACATGTGTAAGGTCTGCAAAATTTTGAGCTTTATTTGCTTTTGGTTTTTCGCGGTTCTTGTTTCTTTTGTCGATTCCGTCTCTCGGCTCCGACTGGATCCATCCGCAAGAGTTGCCTAAGAAGATCAGCATGCAACTGGGATAATACCCAATAATCCCAATTCAGCAAGAGTCCTATCCAGCCAACTACCTGATATTCAGAACATTACCACCAGATCTGTCAAGAACGAAGAATGGGTCAGAAGCAAAATATGTGTGCAACAGACAAGGCCAGAATATACCTGAGAGAGTTGGCCTCAGAACCGATCATACCCGAGGAGCAGTTAGATGAGCTACCAAGAATGATCACCAGTAAGGACAAATAATTCCGTCCTCGACACAAGGATTATTTCAGTCAGTGGGGTGAACCCTGAGTCTTTTCTCAGTGGACCCAAGAATCATTTATCAGCCACCGAGGACATATTTCAAGAATGTGAATGAGCCAAAAGCAGCAACAAAACTCCAGTACGTTGGTACAAATTTCAAAGCCTATTTTGAAGTTCACCGGTACAAATACAAAGTTTTCTGGGCACTGTGAACAAGGTCTGCAAGGAATATGGATAAGTTTACGGTTGCCTAGAATCAATGTGAACTTCAAATGCTTGGAAGTTCAACTAAATCAAATGGAATTATCCGCCGACTATGTACTACCGGCAACATATGGTATTCAGGATTAATTGTGAACATAAGGTCTGCATCAGTCATGCAACCTTTACAGCAACAATAATCAGACCGGCAGAAGACAAGCGATGTGCGCGACCATCAGAATATCTTCAGTCAAGGTATGGCCTATACCAAGTTTGGCTTCGCTATGGGTATAAAATTCTGAATACTTCCGAAGGAAGCCAGAATCGGCCATAGACCCGACTGCATACCCAAGGCTTCTGGAATAAGCAACCCAGCCTTCCTCCGCAAGCTACCGAGAAGAGCTTACGATACCAGACTGCCAATCTTCCTCGGTACGCCACCCGGTGAGAGATCCTTCTGGGATACGGCACTCCCATCTTCCACAGCGGGCTACCGCGGAAAACTTCCGGCATAAGGCACATGAATTTCCTCAGCAAGCCACCTGAAGGAAAGCTTTTAAGGCACGATACCCATCCTTCTTCAGCACACTACCCTGGCAGAAGCTTCGAGCATAACGAATTCAGTCTTCTTCAACACGCCATCGTGCCTACAACAAGCTTGTCAGGAGCACGAACTGGTCTGGACACACATCCGCCTCAGAACTCAGTGGTTATGAAAGGAATTATCTTACCCCTACATGTGTTGTGAGCATGCAGTCCAGTGGATCAGTTCATGTGAGCCACTCGTACACGGGAATGACTGTGTCCAGAGAAACAGTGGCCTCATACTTCAAGGAAGGATATGAGCACAGCAGTCCCTACGAGGTATGCAAGAGTAAGTTCTGAGAACAAGCCCGACAAACTGGGAAAACAATCAAGGAGCCGTGTTGGCAGGTCATTGCAGGTCCATCCAAGGAGTCCACAAGCACAAAGAAGTGGTGGACAAACAACCTCCGTGACGGTCAATAAGATACAGCTTCACGAACAGGGTGGTATTACCAACCCTTGTCAGACTCTTGCATATGTAGCCACAACAATGCCCTACCTACGGCTACAAACGAGCTTACCGCACTCCTCATGAATATGGGCTACCAACCAAGGTAAAAGGCTATGCTCTGAAAGATACACCAGATGATAGCAATACTATGCTTAGCTCAGTGGTCACAACAAGGACTACAGTGACTAGATATATGACAGAGCCATCTCCACAAGCGACAGAGTTTGAAACAAGGCATTCAGGTAGAATGGCTCAAAGCGTGTCAGCATCAACAGCTCATAGACATCATGACATCATTGAAATAAGAGATTACTATCTATGATTACTTCGTAATCATGCCTGACATCTCAGTTAGGGATATAGCAGCAATAGCTCGGTCATGTTGATTCCTTGAATTATGGATCACCTAAGGACAAAGCCAGAATGCATAAGGCAGAAGGAAACATCAGTATGGAACCCACAGCCAGACTGAGCACTCTAACACGGCAAGGAGAAAGTCACCTGTGGCCATCGAGGCCATACGAGTACGTGAGCCTGGTACCAGGAAAGGATGTCTTGCCCATAACAGTCAGGGTACGAAGCATTACAATAAAACCCGAAGCAGATACTTCCAGGCCCTTGAAATCGAGCTGTCTCTTGGTATTACCCGCTACCCCACCCAGCAATACCACTACCAGGACAAATGGTACACCTGACAGGAAAGAGAAGGATTCAAGGAAACTGTGTGAAAAGACAACACATGGTCCATCAAAAGAGGCAGTTAAAGGGGTCAGTGAACCAACGAAGACAGGACAACTGATGGATCCAAGTCACACACAGGTAAGTTCCCCCTTCCCCGGGAGGTAAGCCTGGAAATCTCGAGGACGAGATTTTCTTAAGGGGGGTAGGTTTGTAACACCCTTGTTTTCGCTCCTGTTTTTTTTCCTTTGCGGGATTTGACTCCCGTTTTTTTTCTCGGTGTTATCGGATTTCTTTCGCTCTTGGGTTTATGAAGATGGTCATTCAGCCTTGCCTTCCTATCCAACCAGAGATTCTCTCCAGTCCAACCTTGCCACCCAAAATCTTTGGCTTAGGGTTTTGCTGTCGAAACCCTACCTTCCGAGTTATCGGAAGGGTAACCCTAATCCTCTCAGTTACAAAGGAACCTCAATTTCCTTTGATCTTCTGCCTCCCAAATTTTTCCCAGTGATCATCCTTTATCTATAAACCCTGGATATGCAAAAATATTGCCAAGTCATTTGCAATATTTTTCATTTATAATTAATTCCTTTTTCTGCCAGGTAAGGGAATTAAATCCAGGAAAATATCTATCCATCTCCAAAGCTTATGAAAACTTGTGGAGATATTCTTTGTGATCATATTGAGCTCCCATAAAAATATTGGCCATAATTAAATAGAGGAAATTGCCTTTTCCTATTTAATGCCAATATTGCATTTTGGGCACTTTCTAAAGGAACTACCATTTTCGTAGCCAGGAAAAATCCCAAATAATTAGTGGAGCTTCTCCTATCCATATCTTCACCATTTCCATTAAGAACCCAAGTTCCATAGATCAAGTTTTGAGCACAATATCAATTTGCAATTTCTGTCCAGTTGGGCAAATTGCAAAGGAACTGCTTGAACCCTTAATCTATTTAAGCTGAAATTTTTCATGGTGGTTAACATTACCAAATCACTCATGGAAACCAAAAACAAGCTCAATCCATCTATCCATTCTTCCACAGCAATTTTCCTAAATTTCTGTCCATTTGGAAGCTCTGTGAAGGAAGTACCATGTTGGTGTACCCAATTGGTATGAAATTTTACCAGTGTCTTCATGCTCCTTAATCATCACTCTACACCAAATTTGAGCCAAATCCATGTAGCCATTTTATCCCAGCAAATTCATCTTTATTTCTGTCCAGTTTGTCATGGTGTGAAGGAAATGCTAGCTAGGGTGGTTCATTTGGCTTGAAAATTTGCGAAGGGACTCATCTTAGCAAACCATTGCCAGACAACAAAAGTCAGCCACTTTCACTTAGCCAATTATTCTGAAATCACTAGAAACAGTTTGCTGTCAGAATCTTCTCTGCAAGCTTCTCTCATCTCAGCTCTAGCTAGATGGTTCCAGCTACCCCTGTCATCTATTTGAGCAACGAGGGATCAGCTGGACAAGTTTCCAGGACCATCTGGTGCCCTGGACACGCGGTGCCCTTGGTGACCACGCAGGGAGCAGGCCAAAACGACGCTCTGCGCCCTGTCAGCTCCGTGCGGTCGCCCCGGCCAGCACTGGCTCGTCCGGGCATGTCCAGTGGCTCCACGGCAGCCGCGTGCATCCTCTCCCGTAGCTTCCCCCTCCAGTCTCTTCCTCGCCACGCCGCGACGAGTCCCGCCACCATCCTGTGCCGCCCGTGACCATCGTCGTCTTCCTCCCCGAAGCCTCTCGAGCTCCCCGAGCCGTCCCCTCCTTCTATTGAGCGTTAGTTCGGCACCCCTCCTCGCGCGCCACCTCACCGGAGCTCCAGTGCATGGATAGGGACGCCACGGCGGCCGTGCTTATCACCTCGCATCGGCCAGCTATAAATAGCCCAGCCCGGAGCCTCCCCGAGCACCCACCGCACCACCAGCTCCCTCCACTCCTCTTCAAAAGCCTAACAGTGCAGTCAATCGAGCCCTCGAGCTCTTCTCCTCCACCTCCGGTTGCCATGGCCGTCGTCCTCCCTCGCCTAAATTCGCTTGTCTCCGGCCCCCGTAGTGCCACCTAGCCACTGTGGCAGACCACCACCTCCACTCCTACGTCCTCCAGCACCTCCTGTCCACCGGCGAGCAGCTAGCGCACCCCAAGGTCATCGGAACCGGCCGTCCGCCATGGCTGAGGGCATGCGCGTCTCCGCCCTCCTCAGGGTCCGTGTATAGGGTAGATGGATGCGCCGCACCACGAGGAACACTCCGGTGGCTGAAGCGTCGTCGGAGGTGGCCGGTGGCGCCTGGACGGCCGCCGGCGCCGCTCGCCGTCCTCTGCCCTCGGGCACCCGTTGGGAGGGAGACGACGACCTCGCCCAGCTGGCCAGGCGGGCCGCCACCACCCCGCAGGCCCCATTTGTCAGTCAAACAGGGGAGTTGACCCCAGCCGCTCACGTATATAAGTGGTCGCGCTGTTCCTGGAGTACGTCTTCGTGCACTGAAAGCGCAATTATATGCGTTTCTATAAAATATACGCTTTCCTTCTGTCAAGACATATTTCTGAAAAGTGCACTATCTGTTATTCCAGCCAGGGGCCTGTTTGTAGAGTTTAGTTTTACAGATTGGTCCCTGAACTTCGTCTGGCTATATCTTTGCATCCGTAACTCCAAACGAGGTGATTCCAAAGCCCACTTCTTCGTCTCGTCGAGCCTGTTCTGTTGGTAGCATTTTCATAATGTTTTCACACTGTGAAAATGACCATTTTGCCCTTGCCCTTCTATCAGCCCTCCGAGAGGGAATGTTTCCGGCGGATTCTTCCACGAGGTGACCGCACTTCTTCCCAGAGTATTCTTCGACCCCAGGCAAGCCGACCATCTGATATATGCCCTAAAGCATTGCTCTGTGTTATTCTCGCATGTTTAATTAATGATTATGCCTGTGATAGAAATAATTAAACTTCTACTAGATTGCACTTACTGTTTACCTCACTTTCGTTTAACTGCTATATAATAATTCAAAGTAAGCTGATTTAATGCCTAGCTGATGCCATCTCAAGTTATTGTGATAAACCGCCATGCTTGCTAAATAAAACTTAGTCGATTGATCTGGAGTCACCTGTCCGGGCTTATCCGTGCAGCCACATTTGCCGGTATGGGACGGCCTTGACTTGGTCTGATCGCGTGCTCTTTCACCGATACCTCCAGACAGGGAAGGTTATGCGCGCGCGCTACCTTGGCCCGGTAGGCGGCGATAACCTTGTAAGCCCAGCTGAGTTTTGTGCTGGCGTCCCCGTTTGGGACAGTTTAGTTTGTCCACGATGATGTCAGGTGTTACGAGGTGACACAGGGGCCACCCAGGGCAGGACTCCGGGGGGGGGGGGGTGAATGCCGGTGGTACGATGGGAGAGTCACGGGTCAGGCGGGTTTTGTTGGAGCAACGCTGGTCCACCCGAATGGGATCATGAGGCCAGGTGCTTGATGGTGTGGGTTAAGTGCGCAACCTCTGCAGAGTGTAAAATCTATTCGAATAGCCGCGTCCACGGTATTGGACAGCCCGTCCAGACCTCACTAGGTGGTCAACCGTACCAATGATGATAATGATGGAAGAACTTGTCCTATGATCAGAAGTACTCGATGACTCGTGAGTATTCCGAGGGTTGTGGGACAACCCGTAAGAGAGTAAGTTAGATCTGGTTAAGAGTTGGATTGGATCCTGAGATTGTTCGGAGTATGAATCACTTACTTGATACGCTTACTTTACTGCATTTTGCTTTAGTAGTTATCTTGGTAAATAAACCTGTTATGGCATGACAATTAATTTTGCTAGATAGGTATGCTATGTTATGATAATTAATGTTGCTCTAATAACAAATGCATGCTTGAATGCCATGGATTGCATTGCTTGGTGTATATGTTAGTTTGGTTTGCTTGCGAGTACATTCAAAAGTACTCAGCGGCCTTTAACATGGCCAGGTTCACATAAGGATCCGTTGTTCGTCGTCGAGGAGCCAGAGCGTTCGCAAGCTAGAAGAGTAACCCAGTCAGATCCCTGTGGATTGGAGCCGCACCAAGACCATGCTGCCTTAGATAGAGCTTTTCCGTTGCCTTCACCCTTGTAATATATCATGTAAGACTTATATATATATATATATCCAATAATAGAAATGCATGTGTTCATGATACTTGTTGTAAACGCGCATGCCAGAGTGATTTCCTGGGCTGGCATGCGTGGCGACCGTCTGGCTACAGTGGTAATCAGGCGGGGTGCCACAGCGAAGCGGCGTGATCACCACACTCACCCTGGTGGATGTCCCGAAGGATCTCCAGGCCTTTCTCCCGCTCGACGCAGTGCTGGAACACGCCCGGGCCAGGCAGGGCAGTCCCCGGGCCGGCTGGCGCGGCCCCCGGGCCGGACGGAGCAGTCCCCGGGCCGGAGGTGGCAGCCCCGGGCCAGGCGAGCCAGTCCTCGGGCCGGCTGGCGCAGCCCCCGAGTTGGATCAGGCTGTCGGCGAGGCGGAAGCACCGGGGTCAGCCGGGATGAAGATGGAGTCGAAGTCCAGCGATGGCATGATGGAAGGCTTGCGCAGGTGCTCGAGGGACACGTCGACGGGGATAGGTTGCCGGATAGAGCCGATCTTGGCGAGTGTGTAGGACAAGGTGGAATTCGCAGCCTTCGAATCCAACCATCAGTTGCTGGACCAGGAAGCGGTAGCTGGCCAAGTTGACGTCCCTGGCGTCCGATTCGCCAGAGACATGCTGCACCACCAGGTCAGAGTCGTCGAAGCACAGGATGCATCGGACGCCAATTTCCCTGGCTAGCCGAAGGCCGTCCGTGAGTGCTTCGTACTCCGCCACATTGTTCGAGGCGACGAAGTGGATCTGCAGGATGTACTGCAGCCGGTCCCCCTTCGGAGAGGTGAGGATGATGCCAGCTTCGTTTCCGGTGTGAATCTTCGATCCATCGAAATGCATGCACCAATGGGTGGAGTCGGGAGGCGGCGGTAGGTATTCTGTTTCTGCCTAGTCGACGAGGAAGTCCTCCAACGCTTGGGACTTGATGGCGGTGTGAGATTCGTAGGTGATGTGGTGGTCGGCCAGTTGAATGGCCCACTTGGCGATCCGACCGGCCGCGTCCCGATTGCCCATGATCTCTCCAAGGGGAGCGGTGCTCACCACCGTGACGGGATGCTCCTGGAAGTAGGGCTTGAGCTTCCTAGCCACCAGGAACATGCCATAAACATCTTCTGGTAGTGGGGGTAGTTTTTCTTTGAGGCGGACAAAAGCTCGCTCAAGTAGTAGACCATTCATTGGACCGGCTGGGCCCGGTTCGGCTCCGGCCGCTCGACGGCCATGACGACGCTGACCACCCGGCTGGTCACCATGATGTAGTGCAGCATCGGCTCCTTGTCAGCCGGCGCGGCCAGCACGGGAGCCATGGAGAGCGCTTGTTTGAGGCGGCGGAGCGCCTCGACCGCTTGGTCGGACCAGGCGAAGCTATCTGTCTTCTTCAACAGTTGGTAGAGGGGAAGCGCCTTTTCCCCCAGTCGGTTGATGAAGCAGTTGAGAAAGGCCAGGCAGCCAATGATCTTTTGGATGCTGGCCAGGGCAGCTGGATGGGCCATGCGCTCGATGGCCAGAATCTTCTCCGGGTTGGCCTCGATCCCCCTCGGAAACGAGGAAGCCAAGGAGTTGGCCGGCTAGAACGTCGAGCACGCATTTCTCCGGGTTCAGCCGGATTTGGAACTCGCACCAGCTCGCGAACGTCTCCCTGAGATTGTCCAGGAGGTTGTGGCTCTCCTTGGTATTGCCCACAATGTCGTCCACATAGACGTGTACGTTGCGGCCAAGCTGCCTGTAGAGGCATCGCTGCATGCTGCACTGCAAGGTGGCACCGACGTTTTTCAACCCGAACGCCATGGTGATGTAGCAGAATGCTCCGAAGGGGGTGATAAAAGTTGTCTTGAACCGGTCAGCCGGATTTACATTGATCTGGTGGTAGCCTGGGTAGGCTTCTAGGAGGGACAGCAGCTCGCATCGGGCCGTGGAATCGATCACTTGATCGATACGGGGCAGAGCGAACGGATCCTTGGGGCATTCCTTGTTCAGGCTTGTGTAGTCGATACACATGCACCAAGTCTTGTTCTTCTACAGCACCAGGACCGGGTTTGCCGGCCAGACCGGGTGGAAGATTTCCATGATGAAGCCGGCTGCTAGCAGCCGGGCGATATCTTCACCAATGGTTTTCCACTTCTCCTCAGAGAAGCGGCGCAGTGGTTGCTTGAACGGTTTTGCGTCCGGGTGGATGTGAAGGAAGTGCTCGGCGAACTTCCTCGGAACTCCAGGCATGTCCTTTGGGGACCATGCGAAGATGTCCCAATTCTCACAGAGGAAGTCGACGAGCTCGCTTTCCTATTTGTCGTCGAGGCTGGCCCCGACCATGACGTACTTGCTTGGGTCTGCCGGGTCGATCGGGATCCTCTTGGTGTCCTTGCTGGTGGCCAGCTGGAACTGGGACTCCCAAGCCGACTGCTTTAGCATGGGCTCGGGCATGGCCGGCTGCTCGCGGGCGAGGGCCATGAGCCGGTCGATCTGGCGCCGCTCCTCGGCTATGACGAGGGATTCGGCCAGCTTGGAGCCGACTTTTAGTAGTCGCCGGTGATGGTGATGTTGCCATTGGGACCCGACAGCTTCATATTCCGGTAGGCATAGTGTGGGACCGCCATGAATTTGGCCAGGGGGACGGCCCAGCAGCGCCTGGTAGGTGCTGGACAGGTCCACCACCTCGAACTAGATCGGGTCATGGCGGAAGTTCTTCGCCGTGCCGAACAACACCTCCAGCTGGACCTTGCCGATCGGAGAGCACGAGAGGCCGGGCACGATGCCATGGAACACCGTGCGGGTTGATTGGAGCTCAGACTGCCTGATGCCTAGCTTGTCCATGATGTCGCGGTAGAGGATGTTGATGCTGCTACCGCCGTCAACGAGAACCCATGTGAAGCGGCAGTTGCTTCGCTCGGAGATGAAGGTGGGGTCGAGGACCAACGCATAGCCGCCTGGCGTTGGCATCACGGCCGGGTGGTCCTCGCCTCCCTAGTTGACAAGTTTATGCGACCAGTGCATGTACTGGGGGGCTAGGGGTGATGGCGTTGACATCTTGTGCATGCCTGCGCTGGCTGTGCTTGTCATAGTCCTCCAAGGTGAAGACGACATAGGTCGCGTCCTGGCATGAGTAGTCGTCCTGGGCGCCGCCGGCTCCCGGAGCGGGCGACGGCGGCGGTGGCGCCGCCGATGCAGGCGGCAGCGCGTCGCCCCGCACAATCTTGTTAAACCAACTGCACTGGCGGGCCGTGTGAGTGGCCGGCATGGCCTCGCTTTGGAACTTGGAGGCCCTTTCGAGCATCGCCTCGAAGGTGTACTTGGGTTGCTCGGGCTGCTTGCCCTCGTTGGTGCGCTCGTGTTGGCTAGAGGCCGGGCCGTCTGCCATCTTGCCATCATCCACGACGGCGACCTGCCGGCTGCCGTAACGGGCATCCGGCTGGTCGCACTTTCACTTGGTCTTGACCAGCTGCAACCTGCCGGCCGCGGGAGCGGCAACCGGCTTGGCCAGGGTCGGCTTGCCGGTGGCATCGTCCGTGACCGGGAGCT
Source organism: Elymus sibiricus (assembly GCA_039707655.1). NCBI lineage: Eukaryota > Viridiplantae > Streptophyta > Magnoliopsida > Poales > Poaceae > Elymus > Elymus sibiricus. The sequence continues at coordinate 254,133,600 of CM077667.1, read as the reverse complement.
TCATGGAAGACTCGGCCATGAAGTATTCGTCCATGCTGGCCATGAGCTGTGCCAGGGTCGCCGGCATGCGGCGCATGAGCTTGAGGTTGAGGAGGGTGCCGTCTCGGCAGCCGTCGATGAAGTACTGGATCACCTACACCTGATGGATGCCCTCGCAGGAGTTGCGGAGCTCGGTCGACTGCGTGAGGTAGTCACGGAGGAGCTCGATCGGCCCCTGGACATACAGGGCCAGCTAGCGGGGCCGTCCGGGACGCTTGTACGTGCCGGTGAAGTTGCGCACAAACGCCTCTTGGAAGTCCAGCCAGCCATTGACGTTGCTGGTCGGGAGGCTGTTGAGCCAGGTTCGGGCCGAACCGAGCAACATGAGGGGCACGTAGCGCACCGCCACATGCTTGTTGCCTCCGGCGATGCCGACAGCAGTGGTGTAGTCGGTCAACCAATCCTCGGGCTTGGTCGAGACGTTGTACTTGGGGGTATCGCACGCCAAGGTGAAGCCCTTCGGGAATGGTTCCCTCAGGATGCGCGGCCCGAAGCAGGGCGGGCTGACAGTGCTTTCTTCCTCAGCAGGTTGGGATTCCACGAGTCGCTCGAGACGGAAACAGACTTCTGCTCATCCAGGAGGTGCGCGCCGAAATGTTTGGCTATGGGGCGCCGTGCCACCGGCTGCTCGGCCGGCCGACTGCTGTCTCGTCCCTCGTGCGGGTCACTTTGCGTCGGCCGGCGGTTGCCCCGCCCAGCCGGCTTGTTTGCGCGGCTGTCCACAACCGACGGGTTGCGGTCTCGCCGGCCCCAGCTATCTGGTCGCCGGCTTCCGCGATGGTGGTTTGTGTCGGCAGGCGAAGATGCCTGGTACGTGTCCCTCCGGCCGCATACCTGTCAGCGAGGGTCAGTGGTGTTGATGTTGGTTCTTGAGCGGGAGCCGGCCGGGTCTCGAGACGTCTGGGCTGGCTGCACCTCTTGCACGTTTGCAGCCTCCACGAGAGCGCGGATGCCCTCCTGTTGTGCCTTGCACGCCGGGCCGTCGAGCTCCTACAGCTCAATTAGGGCGGCCTGCGCGGCCCTCATGTTCTTGACATGAGTGCTGTAGACGGGGCAGGCGCCGGCCAGCTCCTGGCCGACAAGGCCGCCGCGGCATCGTATCCCCGCCAGCCGTCTGGGACCGACGTCCGCCGACGTAAGGCCGTGAGCCGTGTTATACTCACGTTGCGCGGCCTCGAACTCGCATTGTGTGGCCTCCAGCGCCTCCGCCCCCGCGAGCAGGCGCTGGCGCTGAGCATCTAGCTCCGCGGTTGTGACTGTCGGGTCGACCGCAGGTGGGATGGGCGCGCGCAGCGTGTTTACCGCCGCGCGAAGTGGGGTTTTCCATGTCGACCCTCCGCCTAAAGAGGCAGTGGTGATTACCTCCACGCGGGTGTAGAGTTCATCGACGTTGTCGGGGAGGATGCCGTTGCCAGGCGTCGGCTGCTCATCGCAGCTGAGCACCTCGGCGGGGTACTCGTTGGGGACGACCGCGACGTAGACGCGGTGGTCGCCAAAGGGGATGATAGAGCCGTCCTCGGGGAAGTTTGCGTCCTCGAGGCGGCGAGCGTTGTCATTGACGCGGTCGAGTGCGCCGTAGCGCACGACCAAGCCATGTGCGATGCGCGCGCCTGAGGCGGTGAAGGGTCCCTCCCGGAACGTAACTACGGTCGGCGTTGCTGCGGCACCACGGTGGGTGCCAACTGTTGTGGTATTTCTGCGACAGATGCCAGGGTGTGGTTTAGATCGTGGTTTGGGGACGACGGGCGCCGGCGGCGTCCGGAAACGGGTGGTGGCGCAAGACACATGACACAAAAGTGACCCAGGTTCAGGGCCCTCCGATGGAGGTTGTCGGTGTTTTGGGAACGGGGGTACCCAGACCTGCCTGCCTGCGGCCCAGGGCATGGCCCACCTCGTCAGCCAAACACGGCCTGGCGCGACTCCACTCAAGACAAGGCCCTCGCGGGGACCCCAAGCTCGCGAGGAAGAACAGCACCAGGATCAGCAAGGGGTAGGCATCCTCAGGCCCCCGCCGGAGCGGCGGAGATCTCTATGCGGAACCCGGCCTCAGGAGTCAAAGATGATACAAGGAAGGACAGGCGGGCGCCAGCGCGCCAGGCGGTGCAGTTTCCCCTTTGGTACAAAGGGAGCAGGGACGTACGCGGGTTCCCAAAGCGCCTCCCAAAGGTTTCCATTCCGGTGCAACAAGACCACGACCACGAGCCCCGTAGGGCGGATGTCATCGCCGAGCCCACCTCTGCATCATCGACAGCTACTTTGCAGGCGAAGACCACCTTTGGACAGGCGGGGATGTACTCATGTTCCCCTTCAAATTTGGCCGTTGTGGGATCCCTTCCCGCCATTGCGATAAGGGAAGAGGACCCGGGCCACCGCTGTATATAGAGGCTAGGCTGCACCGTAGAGGGACGGACCAACACAAGACAAGGCTGAGAGCCACGAACACCACTCGAGCGCCCTCGCGAGGTTTGAGACCACTGTACTAGTTCATCCACCACACCTCCCCGAGAGGCAATCAATCAAAGCAGGAGTAGGGTATTACGCTTCGCAGCGGCCCGAACCTGGGTAAACCACCGTGTTCATCTTCTTCCTTGTCATCGTGCGAGTTTGCCGTAGTAACCATCAAGTAGCGAGCTGAGTAGGGCGAAGCTGCTGGGGATCTTCGCACACGCCCCTATGTTCGAATCTTGAGGGTTTTGCGGAGCCCGAAATATGACATTTGGCACGCCAGGTAGGGGGCGTGTTGAAGTCTTCCTCAAGCCGAGCTCTTCTTCCACCTCACCGCTCCGATGTCTGACGCCCGCCGAGCCCGCGCCGAGCGCCGGGCTGCCCGTGTTGCTGAGACGGCACCCGTGGGCCGCGCCGATGCGCGCCGGTCCCCCTCACCTGTGGCCAATGCTGCCACGGACCCGGATGTCCATGAACAACAAAACTCCTCCCAGCCGATTACCGCGCGGCGCGACATCCACACCGCCACTCCATCGATTGTTCCAGCTACCGGATCGTCCTCATACGTTCGGCCTGGGCCGGCGCGCGGTTCGGGCGCACTCGCCATGGCGAACGAGCTGCTCCGCTACCGCCCCGCCCCTGACCGCTACGACAACTGGCTTCAGCGCATCGCGGAGCTCGTCAGCACTGCCGGCGACGCTTCAGCGCTCTCCTACTCGTTTCGACCCTGGCCTTCCCTGGCAGACGACGTGGCCCACGATGCGCTGCCACCTCATCCGCAACGTGACGTCGACCCCGAGCCCAGGCGTGGAGCGCGCCCGCGCGACCAGCCCCGCGAACCGCGGGCAAGGGCAAGAGATGAAGTAAGCTACCAGGTGGTGCCCCGGCCACGCGTCGACGCACGTGCGCTCCCTGCGCTGCCGAACCAGCGTCGCGACCGGGCACCGCTCGAGGCGACCCCTCAGGAGCGCCAAGACCAGGCCCCGCCCGCACATGCAGCACCCGTCGAGCCGGTGGGGTGCCTCGCCATCGCCCCGGAGCTCCATCCAACCACGTGGCCCTGCAAGTTCAAGCCCAACCTACCCCCTCACTACGACGGCACCCCGAATTCCGCCGAGTTCCTACAGCTCTACTCGCTGAGTTCCGGGTGGCCGGTGGGGACGACAAGGTCATGGCGTGCTGGTTCCCCATGGCGCTCAAGGGCGGGGCGCCCTCCTGGCTCCTCAACCTCCCGGAGGGATCCGTCACCTCCTGGGACAACCTGCGCAAGCGCTTCGTCGCCAACTTCCAAGGTACCCGCAACCACGCGCTCACTGTAAATGACCTGCGGCATGTAAAGCAGCAGGAGGGAGAGACCCTGCACAAGTTCATACAGTGCTTCACGACTACGCGCCTCAAGATCCCAAAGGCATCGGATGAGGCTATCATGTCCGCATTCACCGACGGCGTCACAGACCTCAGGATGAAAGAGGAGCTCGCCATGAACGACGAACTGTGCTCAGCCCTGGAGATGTTCAACCTAGCGAACAGGTGCGCCAAGGCCGAAGAGGGTCGCCTGTCACTCCGTGAGCCTCCGGCGGCAGAGCCAGAGGAAAAGAAGACCAAGGCCAAGGAGGCGAAGCACAAGGCCCCAGTGGTGCTTGCGGCCGAGCCTGAGGCGAAGCGAAGTCGAGGCGAGGAACACCCCGCAATGGGGAGACCGACCTGCTTCTTCCATGGCACCAACAACCACGACACCGCCGACTGCCAGGAACTCAGGCTGGTCCAAGCCGAACACTTCGGCCGGCGCCCTGGACGCACCGACCGTGGCTTCGGACGTGGAGGAGGCTGCGGTGGAGGCCATTGGGACAACCGGGAACCGCGTCAGGGGTGGCGAGACCAGCCTTAGGAGGACCGCTGGCGCGATCAGGCTCGGGAGGACCGCTGGCACGATCAGGCCCGGGAGGATCGCTGGCGCGATGACCCTCTGGAGGGGTCACGCCGCGGCCAGCCTCGTGAGGCCCGTCCTCGTGAGGCCGGCCTACCACCACTACCGCCACCACCCCGAAGGAAGGAAGGAGACAGGCAGGACAATGGGGCTGGGGGCTTCCAGGAGGTCAGGGTGGTAGCCTGTATCCTGGGCAGCGCCCAATCCCCAGTATCGAACCGCGTTTTCAAGCAGTTCGCGCGGGAGGTGAACGTGGCTCTCCCAAAGCCCGAGGCCATGCGCCCCCTCAAGTGGTCCTAGACTGCAATCACCTTTGACTCGAGGGATCAGCTCAGGTGCTCAGCCATGGCTGGCAGGCTCCCCATGTTGTGCACTCCAACCATCAGCAACATCCTCGTCACCAAGACTCTCATCTACAGTGGAGCGGGGCTCAATGTCCTCTCCATTGAGACCTTCGATACGCTCCAAGTACCGTACGACCAGCTCATGCCGACCAAGCCCTTCTCGGGAGTCACTGATGGGTCCACCGTCCCCATTGGGCAAGTACGCCTGCTCGTCACCTTCGGCGGACGCAAGAACTACCACACCGAGATCATCGTCTTCGATGTCACCCACATCCACCTCCCGTACAACGCAATCCTTGGGTACCCGGCCCTCGCCAAGTTCATGGCGGCGACTCATCACGGCTACAACATCCTCAAGATGCCAGGGAGTCGTGGCATCATCACCATCGCCTGCGATGAGAAGGATGCCGTCTGCTCCCTCGAGCGTGCGTACCGCACTGCCGCGGCCGAGCGCTCGGACGACGAGGAGGATGCCCTGCCTCGTGAGGACGCACACAAGAAGAAGAAGCAGCTCATCCCCGCGGGGCGCTAGGGGGCTGCCGCGGCGACCCACTTCCTCTTCCTCTCTGCTCCGACGACGACGGGGGCGCCCTCGCCTTTCTCGGTGAGGGCACCACCATGCCAGGGAGCAGGGGCACTGTCCGCAAGGGCAGCCGCTGGAGGGATCGCCATGGCCCCGGCCTCGCCCACCTTGCCGGCAGGCCACGATTCGGGCGGGGGCGAGGCCGGCACCTCAACCACCTTGCCGGCAGAGGCAGGGCACGCCGGAGGAGACTCCGTCCCGCGCTTCCTGGGGGTCGCTAGACAGGCGAACCGCGTGGCCCGAGGAGCCGGTCCTAGCCCCCTGAGGACCTTGGCGGGGCATGGAGAGCGTGCGGCAGAAACTTCACCAACAACGTCATCGTCCTCGAGGTCGCGCAAGAGCATGCACTGCGATGGGTGAGACGCCCCCGCCAGGTCGTCATCCGCTGTCTTCTCCGAATCCTCCCCGCCCGTGGTGTCGCCGGAGGACACCATCACCGGGGAGCCAAGGCCCTCAGGCCTCAGCTGGGGAGAGCCCCAGTTCGTCGAAGACAGGCATCTTGGCGACCAAATCGGCTCTGTCGTCGCGGTGGTACAGCGGGGTGTAGGCGTCAGGGAGATCACCGGGGTCGCCGTTGAGCAGGATTGCCACAGCCCTGTGTAGTTCCTCGGGAGTTATGCGAGCGGACCGAAGCTTGAGGTTGTCGCCGCTGCCCTGATAATCCCACAGGGGCCTAGAATGAGACTGGAGGGGCGCCAGGCGCTCCATCAAGAACTCCTTCACTATCATCCCCCCAGTCAGCTTCCTGGAACTGATATCGCGAGAAATCCGCTCCGAGACGGGCTTGGCCCGGGGGTTGGAAAGCTTCGCGGAGCTCCACGCGAGGGTCTTCTCCGGCAACCCCTTTGGCAGATCCAAGCGGGGGTTGGAGTTCTTGAGATCCATGAAGACCCAGCGGTGCCTGAAGTACTCCACCTTCTTCCCAGCCTTTAAGAGCGTGTTACAGCTCTGGACTGCGATGAAGGAGACGTACGCCGACTGCTGGGCGCCGTCGTGCACGCGCAAGCTGAAGAAATGTCGAAAGAGGGCCACCGAAGGCTTCACGCCCACGAAAGCCTCACAGTAGAAGGCGAAGACGGACAAGAGCAGGATGGAGTTGGGCTGGAGATGATGGGCTTGAATCCCGTAGTGGTCGAGGATGGCGGTGAAGAACACGGAGAAAGGCGGGACGAGCACGGTGAAGACGCTATGAAGGAAGAAAGGATAGACCGACCTGGACGAGGGCCGCTTCTCCGAGGAGCCGCCCCATATCAAGGTCCGCCCACACTCATTGGTCTCGTCCGCCGTTGACGAGAGCACCGGGACGAGGTCTCCGTCCTTGGCAATGGTGGACTCCGAAAGCGCCAGTGAGATGGGAGTGGAGGCTGAGCTCTGGGCCTCTGGCTTCGGCTTGCCGGCGAGAGCCATTGGGAAGATCGTGGGACCGATGCGGCAAGGAGGAGGACAGAGCGGCGCCGGATCTGGAGAGGTCTCTGCTAAGGCCGGGGATCTAGGAGTAAGAGCAGGTGCGCAGAAGAGGAAAGCAGTAATGGCTCGGAGCTGGAAGTCAGGCTTTTGTGGACTCGGGCGGTGGCCGAAGGGACGTTGGACGTCCGACATCAACCGAACGACGCGCGCCGCCCTGGCCCGCAGGCGTTTGGGGCCCGCGGCACTTCGGGCCATCCTCAAGGTTTCGCCCGGAAGCCAGCTCGAGCGCGCCTTAGGCCCGGGGCTACTGTCGGCGTTCTGCGAACGGGGGTACCCAAACCTCCCTGAGAGGCAATCCACCACACCTCCCTGAGAGGCAATCCACCAAAGCAGGAGTAGGGTATTACGCTTCGCAGCGGCCCAAACCTGGGTAAACCACCGTGTTCATCTTGTTCCTTGTCATCGTGCGAGTTCGCCGTAGTAACCATCGAGTAGCGAGCTGAGTAGGGCGAAGCTGCAGGGGATCTTCGCACACGCCCCTGTGTTCGAATCTTGAGGGTTTTGCGGAGCCCGAAATCCGACAGAGGTAAAACCCCTAGTCCCTTTCGGAGAGACTATAGGTGATCACAATACAAGGTGCTCCTTGAGCTGTTCATGAGGAGGAAGACGGAGCTCTCTCTACCAGCCTCAGTACCTCTATGTGGTGTGCTCGCTACCTCTATGTGGTGTGTGTGTGTGTGTGGATTCTATCTCTACTTTCCTGTGTCTCTCTCAGGGGACTAGGGGTTGCCTTTATAGTGTAGCCGGCTGATTACAATAAGGGGGGGGGGGAAGGGGTGAGGGCCCCGGCTGCCAGCCTCTCAGGCTGGCCGTGGGGCCCGCCGGCTGTCGAGTCTCGTCCGGCATAGGGCCCGCCGACTACGCCCCACTGTGGCCCGCACGTCCGGTCGTCATGGAGTTGGTAGGGGCACGCCAGCTATAGGGCCGCCCCGCCTGGTCAAGTCCTGGGGTGTCCAAGGTCCTGTAGCCGCACCCAGCCAACATCAGCGAGTCCTATAGGCATGCGAGCCCTATCAACACGTCCTATAGCCATGCGTGCCTCTCTCTCGGGGGTCTTGTCTTGTCGATGTACGCTGGTACGGGTGGATGGGACGAGCTGGCTGCCGCCAGCCGGCTAGCAGTGCTACGATCGAACGGGTCGCCTATCGCCAGCCGGCCGAGGGGTCCAACCTAGGCCCCCAAATGTCTTGGAGTGGGGTTTCCTCCGCTTTGGCATACCCAGGGGCCATATCCCCATCAAGTTTCATGCTTGTTCTAGGTAAAGTAAGTGTTAGCGTGTGTAGAGTTGTATCGATGGTTGATAGAACTTGAGAGAATATTAATTCTACCTTTAGCTCCTCGTTGGGTTCGACACTCTTACTTATTGAAAAAGGCTACAAACCATCCCCTACACTTGTGGGTTATTAAGACCTTTTTCTGGCGCCGTTGCCGGGGAGAGATAGCGTAGTGATTGATATTCTCGTGTGTGCTTGTTTTCTTTATTACTAAGTAATTTTATTTTCTGTTCTAAGTTGTTTTCTATCTTTAGATATGGGTAGGAAACACAAAATACCAAAAACAATTTTAGTACTTGCTACTCCAAAAGTTGAGGAACCACTAGTGTTTCGTACTACCGAAGCTTATTACTTGGATCATCTTCGATCCCTTTGTGCTCGTGCTGAAAACCCAACTAGCTTAGTTGAGGTAAAATTGTTAAATGAGCATGCTTATTGTGTGCTACACCGCATATCTAAAAAAGGGAAACTCTTGTGGCATCAAATTAATACTTTGTGTTGCTATGTTTGGAATTTATGCGAAATACATGATTTTACTTGTTGTTCTGAAGAAACTAAAAAACACCTTCCATACCAATGTGTGTTTAATGATAATGAAATACTATCTTCTTATGCCAAGGAGGCCTATTGTTATTATGATGTTGAACAAATTGAAGAATTTGTTGCTTTTAAGGGTGCTTATGAAATTGCTACTTTGATTGAAAAGTATGATGCTACTCTTTACAAATCTAAATTTTTTGCCATAATTAAATACTGCTATTAAAACCATGATTTTATTGCTTATGCTAAAGAATTTATTGAAAGAATGACCGCTGCCTTGGAAGAGATTAAAATTTTGCAGGAATCTATGGAAGAAGAAATTGCTGAAACTGTGAGCTCATTAGATGAAAAAGATGAGGAGGAGAGTGAAGAACAAAAGGAGGAAGAGAGGATTAGCTACCCGTTCCCACCTTCTAATGATAGTAACTCTTCAACTCATACATTGGTTAATTTCCCTTCGCACATACTGAAGGATGAATGCTATGATGATTGCTATGATCCCTTGGATTCATTTGAAATATCCCTTTTCGATGAACTTGATGCTTGCTATGCTTGTGGACATGATGCCAATATGAATTATGCTTATGGAGATGAACTTAATATAGTTCCTTATGTTAAGCATGAAATTGTTGCTATTGCACCCACACACGATAGGTCTATTATCTTTTTGAATTCTCCCAACTACACTATATCAAAGAAGTTTGCACTTATTAAGGATTATATTGATGGGTTGCGTCTTACTATCACACATGATAATTTTGATAAATATAATATGCATATGATTGCTCCTCCTACTTGCAATTATTACGAGAGAGGAACCAAATCTTGACCTCTCTATCTTTCCAATACGATAAAATTGCAAAAAACTACCTATGCTATGTATTGGCCTTTATTTTGTGTGAATGAATTGTTCTTTTATGACATGCCAATGCACAGGAAGAGAGTTAGACTTCGTTTTCACATGATATATATCACTTTGTGATCACTACTTAATTACAAATCATTGTTAATTAAAATTGGCTTTGATATACCTTGGGATCTGGGTGGATCAATTACTTGAGCACTAGATGCCTAGCTTAATGGCTTTAAGGAAAGCGCTGCCAGGGAGACAACCCAGAAGTTTTAGAGAGTCATTTATTTCTGTTGTGTGCATTTAAAATAATTAAAAAAATAAAAATAAAGTGGGGAACTTAAAACCTTCTCAAAAAAAGAAGTGAAAGTGAGAAAGACGAGCATCGTTGAAGTGGTGGCTAGCCTTGAACGTTTTCATGCCCATGGAAATTTTGTGAATCTTGATTACAGAAACTTCTCAACAAAAAGAATTATCCCCTTGTACAAATCCATTGTATTATAAAGATAATGTGCCAAGAATTACCTTTAGGATATTTGAATTGCTTGTTTCATATGTGCTGTGTAAAAACAGAAACTTTGGTCGTAGTGTTTGAATTTTCATATTTTACTAGAGCGTGCAAAAATTCTGACCTTTTTACACAAGACTGTTATACAAATTCTTTATGAAGTCCTAATGTTTCAGAATTATTTGAGTTACAGAAGTGTACGTTCCATCTGCATCTTTACAGACTGTCCTGTTTTTCACAGATTGCTATTATAGTTCCTTTGCGTGCTTATGTTTGAATTCTTGTTGAGCCCCATTGACTTGGGAGACATAGAATTGTGATAGCAAACAGTGGGTAATGTTAGATTATAATTATGCAATAACTTTATGACAAGACATGATGGGATTTGGTGTTATGTGTACTAACGTTTTTAATAAAGGTTTGTCAAGTTTTGTGTGGATGAAATGTTCGAAGATCGAGGAGGTGTCAATGTGAGAAGAATAAGGAGAGACAAGAGTTCAAGCTTGGGGATACCCAAGGCACCCCAAGTAAATATTCAAGGAGACTCAAGTGTCTAAGCTTGGGGATTCCCCGGAAGGCATCCCATCTTTCTTCTTCAACAATTATCGGTATGTCTCGGTTTTTGTTTTGTTCACATGATATGCATAAATTATTGGAGCGTCGTGTGCCTTTTATTTTCCTTTTGGCAATGCATCATGCTAGTTTGGGAAAGTCCATGGTTGATTTATAAAATGCTCTTTGCTCTTCACTTATATATTTTGATATGGCTTTATAGAATGCTTCATGTGCTTCACTTATATAATTTGAAGTTGGATGCGTGTTTCTCTACATATAGAAAACCGTTATTTGTAGAATGATCTTTTGCTTCACTTATATTTATTAGAGTATGTCCAAGTATTCTGTAGAAATAATTAAACTCTCGTTCTTCACTTATATTTGTTTGAGAGTTAATAAACAGTGACGGTAATTTGCATGGGTTACAAGAATAGTCCAAAAATAATAGGTATTCAAGGAGTGATAATCCAAACCTTCATGTAGCACATTAAAGAGAAATTGTGCGTTGATGACATTGATGTGGTAATTTGAAAGGGTGTGAGTGCATCATTGTTTATTTGTAGAAGTGTCAGTATAAGAGGTGTTAACACTAGTGCAGAAATGGCTAGCCACAACTCTTGTTCGTGGCACGCCATTTCTCACCAACGCTAGCACTAATATTTTCAAATAGTGTTGACCTTTGCTAAATTCATACGCCATAGCTATTCGATTGGTGCTGGCGTTGCACATTAGCCCCGGCGTTGCACATTAGGCCGATTAGGCCCATGCCAGCACTAATCTGTCTAATCCCCGCCCCGCACCCTACTCCCCACTCTCTCGAGCCCCAACTCCCTCGTCCTCCTCTCGATCCCTGCCGCCGCCCCCGACGCCTACCGTTGCTGCCCCGTCTGACGCCGCTCATCGCCGCCCTACCCGACGCCGCGTGTCGCCGCCCGCCCACCGCCCCGCCCGACCCCGCGCCCGACGCAGCACATCGCCGCCCCGCCCAACGCGGCCCGACCCGACGTCGCCCTGCCCGACGCCGCCCGCAGACCCTCCTCGCCGTCGAGCACCTCCGTGTCTCTGTCAGTGGTATTTTGCTATCTTCGTTTATTATGCAAAGAATAAACTTGAATGGTACAATGCTAGAAAGAATTGGTATTGGGTATTGCTATCTCTGGATGTTTAGTATTCGGTATTGGGTATTTTACTGTTTGAATCTTAGTACATGTTGTAGATTTCATGTTATACATGCTGTAGATTTCATGTTGTTTGTATCTTAGTAAAAACCATTGTTCTAAACCAACCGTAGGTCGCTCCTCTGTGTTGGTCCTAATGGGAACACAATTGCTGCATTTTTATAAAAGCACTAACCCATTACGTTGCATATCTCATTCATTTTTTATGTGGTTCATGTATTGTTAAATTTGGTGCTTGGAGCCTTATTATTATTGTTCTAATGCACAGGTAGCTTACGTTTACCATATATGCTGTACCATTCTATAAGTTTATAACTACATCTTCTTTACAATAGTCGAGTGCCATATAAGGCTACATTCAACATAAGTGCTTAAACTTTTGGTCTCTGTTAGTCATTGCCAAAAGGCATAAACTTTCAATTTTTCCATTTATTAAACACAGCCTAAGTAATTTATTATGTATGCAACCTATTTCTATGAACACAGCCTAAGTAATTTATTATGTATGACACAACTTGTTTCCATTTTGGTAGGACCCTTCATTTCATTCTTTATGCATTAAACCCGCTTTTCATTCTTTAGCCAAATAACATGGCCGACTCCCGCCTCTGGGTAGGCTCCTCTAATCATTGGTCGGGGTTTTCTAAAGAAAAGGCGACGTGAGCACCAACCAGGTAATTAAGGTTACAAAAACATGCATTAGCTTTGCAAACATCCATATATATATATGTATATATATATACGTATCTAACCACCAATTAATTGTTCATGATTTGAAACCCTTGGCATGCATAGGTAGGAGGTCCGTCTTTGCCAGCTGTCATTGTGCAGTCTTCAGGTGATGTGGACGTGCTCAGTCACGAGCTGATCGTGTCACGTGAGAGTACCCTCAAGGCCCTGCAGGAGTCGGATGACTCCCTGATGAAGGAGAATGACAAAATTATCGATGACAATGCTATTGTCTATGATAAGATTTTCAGTCTCGAAGGTCAGATCATGGCGCTGAACCTCGAGATAATTGAGATCAATAAGGACATAGAAGTCCTGAAGGCCGAGAGGACTCAACTGAAGACGGAGTAAGCGCATTACATCAAGGAGGGGCAGACGAATAGGAATAAGCTTCGTCACCTTAAAATAGTCCTTAGGAAATACTAGCTAGGTAGTGTCAATCAAGAGAGGGGAAGATAGATATATACATTGTGAGAAGTAATTAGTACTTTCCTTTCGTGAATTCGGTATCTTTTGTGAATGAAATGTTTGGTATCTTTGGTGAATGTAATGTTTAGTATCTTTTGTGAAGCTGATATTTTTTTATTAGCTAAATAAGACAGTGTCGGCGTGCAACTCTGTCCAATGCCAACAGGTATTCAAAATACTGTTGGTGTCGTCTCCAATGCCACCACTAAATTTTAACAGTGGCGCCATATTGGTGGCGTCGTGTGTCCACGCCAGCAGGCCACGCCATAGCTAGGCTTTTCTGCACTAGTGTAACTTCTTGTTTGTCTGAAAATTAACAAGGCATGGTGAGGAGGTGTGAGCATTTCTATTCCTCATTAAAATCCTAGTGTTGTTTCGGGTTGGAGGTGTGCGATGGTTAACTCCTCCCAACCTCCTCCCTCGGGGCATGCGATAGTACTTTGATTTGTGATAAAACTAATAAAACTTTGCAATAAGTATATCAGTTCTTTATGACTAATGTGAAAGCATGGACATACGCAATCTCACCTATTCATATTTTGCTAGCCTCTTCGGTATCGTACATTGCCCATTCTCACCTGGAGAATCGGTGCAACAGTCGCCGGTGCATCCAAACCCCGTGACATGATACGCTTTGTTGCACATAAGCCTCATTATATCTTCCTCAAAACAGCCACCATACCTACCTATCATGGCATTTCCATGGCCATTCCGAGATATATTGCCATGCAACTTCCACCGTCACTTCATATGACTTGTATTTCCATTGTCATATTGCTTTGCATGATCGTAAGATAGCTAGCATGATATTTACATGGCTTGTCCATTTTTTGATAACTTTTTCTATGCTAGATCATTGCACATCCTGGTACACTAACAGAGGCATTCATATAGAGTCATATCATCCTATCAGTTTTTCATATCGAGTTGTAAATAAATAAAAGTGTGATGATCATCATTATTAGAGCATTGTCCCAGTGAGGACAAAATGATGGAGACTATGATACCCCACAAGTCGGGATGAGACTCCGGACGAAAAATAAAAATGGATGAGGCCAAATGAGCCCACCATAAAAAAATTAATGAGAGAAAATGAGAGAAGGGACTTTGCTACTATCCTTTACCACACTTGTGCCTCAAAGTGGCACCTTGTTCCTCTTATAGAGAGTCTCATGTTATGTCATTTTCTTATGCTAGTGGGAATTTTTCATTATAGAACTTGGCTTGTATATTCTGATGATGGGCGTCCTCAAATGCCCGAGGTCTTCATGAGCGAGCTTTCATACACTTATCGCTCTAGTGCATCCATTGCATCGCAATCCCTACTCCTCGCATTGATATCTATTGATGGGCATCTCCATAGCCCGTTCATACGCCTAGTTGATGCGAGACTTTCTTCTCCACTTTTACCCCTTTGAAACCTACCACTACATTCTATTCCACCTATATGCTATGTCCATGGTTCACACTCATCTTTTGCGTGAAGTATAAAAAGTTGATGCATATTGAAAAAGTACGATCCAATTGCCTGACTTGGGCACCGTGGTGCTTTACATTTGTATTAATGTGGTGAAGACAGAGCCATTCCTTGCTAATATAATAAGATGAATGGGGGTAAACATTCTTTGAGGACCGTATACTTTGAAAGATTGATGATTTTGTTGCTTGTGCTTATAAGTATTACTATGATCATGTTTGTTAGTTCATCATTTCTGAATGATCATACATGCAAAAGATTACATATTGGATAGCATATCACATCAAAATTCTGTTTTTATCATTTACCTACTCGAGGACGAGTAGGAATTAAGTTTGGGAATACTTGATACGTCTCCAACGTATCTATAACTTTAGATTGTTCGATGCTATTATATTATCATTCTAGGATACTTTTTGAGTTATTATTTACCAATTTATATTATTTTGAGTACTGACCTATTGACCCAGTGCCCAGACCCACTTCCTGTTTTTTGTGTGTTTTTTGTTTCGCAGAAATTCCATATCAAACGAAGTCCAAACGTGATAAAAATTTACGGAGATTTTTTTTGGAATATATGTGAATTTTGGGAGTCGGAATCAACGCAAGACGATGCCCGAGGGCCCACAAGCCAATAGGGCGCGGCCTGGGGGGGAGGGGAGCACGTCCTAATGGCTTGTGGCCATCCCTTAAGTCGGTTGAGGCTCTCCTAACGCCGTAAGAAAGATATTTTTGCGATAAAAATCGCCTCAAAATTTCAGCCCGATCGGAGTTACGGATCTCTAGATATATAAGAAACGGTGAAGGGGTGAGAAAGCAGCCGTGAAAACAAAAGAGAGACAGAGAGATAGATCCAATCTCGGAGGGGCTCCTGCTCTTCTGGAGCCATGGCTGCCATGGACCAGAGGGGCAACTCTCGTCCCACCTAGGGAGGAGGCCAAGGAAGAAGAAGAAGGAGGGGGTTCTCTCCCCCTCTCTCCCGATGGCGCCGGAGCGCCGCCGGGGCAACCATCATGACGGCGATTTACAACAACAACTTTGCCGCCGTCATCACCAGCACCATCACCTTCCCTCATCTATCTACAGTGGTCCACTCTCCCACATCCTGCTGTACCCCCTACTTGAACATGGTGCTTACTGCTATATATTATTATCCAATGATGTGTGGCTATCATATGATGTTTGAGTAGTTCCTTTTTGTCCTATGGGTTGATTGATGATCTTGATTGGTTTGACTTGCGTGGTTTGTTTTGGTGCTGTCCTAAGGTGACTTCCGTGAGGTGCACACGTGAAGGATTCATGCTAGAGGGTGTTGCAATATGCTTATGATCCAGTTATAGTGGGTGGCTAGAGTGACAGAAGCTTACACCCGAGTAAGGGGATTGTTTACGTATGGGATAAAGGGGACTTGATGTGTTAATGCTATGGTTGGGTTTACCTTAATGAATTTCTTGTAGTTGCGGATGCTTGCTAGAATTCCAATCATAAGTGCATATGATCCAAGTACGGAAAGTATGTTAGCGTATGCCTCTCACTGATATAAAACTGCAATAATGATTACCGATCTTGTTATCAATCGCCTCGGACAATCTCGCAAATCCTATCACCACTTTTCCACACTCGCTATATTTACTTTATTGTTATTTTATTAAAACATCACATAACTTTTATTTCTACGTTCTTTATTACCTTGCAAAACTATCAATTACATCTACAAAGTACTTCTAGTATTATTCCCACAAAGTAGTTTCAACTTCGTTCTAGGTAAAGTAAGCGTTAGCGTACGTAGAGTTGTATCGGTGGTCGATAGAACTAGAGAGAATATTAATTCTACCTTTAACTCCTCGTTGGGTTTGACACTCTTACTTATCAAAAAAGGCTACAAACGATCCCCTACACTTGTGGGTTATCAGGTATCGAGTATAGGATGATCTACCTCGAGATCGTATGTTTATGCTCTAAACCCTAAGGTGAGTAATTGTGTCCCTACGCACTAAAATACTCAGCTTTTATAGATGCATGGGGTACCTAGATTACACATTGGGTCGGTTTCCAATCAGAGGTAAACGCACCGAACAAAAAGTTGTCCTTGGAGTGTACATCAAGTCTTTGGTGGTTTCCATCTTCCTTACAATCAAGTCCTCCACTTCAGCCATCCTCAATGGTGGCATAGTGGGCCCTAATTTGGCACCTAAGAACTAACACAACGGGCGGGTACCGCTTTTCGGCAGACCCTCACTTGATGAATACAAGACACCACGAAGACATTGGCCTGAAGCTATTGGCACTGCATGCCACATCATCAACCGGGTATATCTTCATAAGTTTCTCAAGAAAACATTATATGAGCTACTCAGTGGCAAGAAACCCAATGTAAGTTATTTCAAAGTCTTTTGTGTGAGATGCTGGTAAGAGATCCACATCACACTTCCAAATTTGCACCGAAAGCACATGATGGTTATATGCTTAGTTATGAAAAGGATTTGCACACGTACAGGGTCTTCAACACTATTCACAACAATGTGGTTCACACTGTAGATGTGCAGTTCCATGTATATAATGTCTCGCAAAGATGTACTGCCTCTTGAGGTGTCTATTAGGTTTATGGGCACTGGTCAAATCATGCCTGAAGAACCGGAAGAGAAAGAAGTCATAATTCCCCATCTGTTCAGCGTGAAGATAATGAGCAGCTTGACGAAAATATTCTTGATAGCATTAGCTAAATTTTGTGGGCATCATACATTTTTCTCTAAACAAAGGTTGCTTGATGCTTTTCTGGACCCGGAATTGATTCAACCTATGCAACAAGAGTATCGAGGTACGGCAATCTATGGGACCGGCGATGCCCCTTTCGTGGTTCAACTGCGGGGATCTATGTACACAAAGACCATCACCAACCAAAGCACACTCGGGATTTAGACAGGTTCGGGCCACCCGGATGAGTAATACCCTACGTCCTGTATGGTGGTTTTGTATGATTAAGTCCGAAGTAGAGGGAGCGCTACAACTCGGCAAGAATGCTCTAGAGTGCTCCTACATGTGCAAATGGATAGGGTTTCGACCTTTGTAAAGGTAGCCATGGACCTCCTTTTATAGACCAAGGGTTACCCTGATGGCTAGAATGGTAATTACACAGGGTAAAAAGTAGATAAATAGCCGCCAAAACTACTGATATAAGCTATAATGGGAAATACCTAACCGTGAGAGATTAGGACAGGAGCAGTTAATGCGTTGTGAGGTGTCGTGTTGTCGCCGTTCCCGAAAAGTATGCCCGCTCCTTCTGCATCATCGGCCCAGGTAGCTCTTATTATTCCACCACGCCATTAGGACGAGTGACATTAATTGTGTTGTAATTCTGCCGATCTGCCACGTGGCCCGACATGGCCTACCTAACCGCTTGCCCTCTCGACACCTAACTGATGTAGACAATCAATCCGATGAGGTGGATCGGTGGCTTGGTAGTGGGATCTTGCTGGGTGTAAACGCTGCCGGGACTTCTTTACTGGCAAGAAGGTTTGCATGTGGCTTGTTCTTCACTTCCTTGCCGACAACTTCAGCCTTGATCTTCTATACTCTTCTGTTGTACTTTTTGTTCACCTAGCTAGAGGTCTTCTATGTATTCTTGTAATCTGGTCTCGAATATGGCTTTGGTTATCCTCTGGCAAGCCTTGCTGTCGTGAAGGCTACAACTGCCTATGCATAAGTCTGGGGTATCGAGGACCCAATTCTTAATACACTGATAGGAGCCCCCGGTCCTGGGCCACACACGCATGCGAGGTGTCGTTGGGCTAGGCCGAAAACAATGCATAGGCACGCGTGGTGGGGAATAACTGCCACAATTAGTTATAATCTTCTCTTTTACTACGCCCTCCACGACGCGTGTTACATGCGAGGAGTGGCATTGTCGAAGAGAGGTTATCACTGGAGTAGTGCTCTTGACAATGTGCGGTCATTTCAAAAAATAAAGAGCCAGCTCCCGCGCCTTCCCCATAAGGAGGAGGCCACAGAGAGCGTTGCTCATTCACCTCTTCCCATTCCAATCTACCAGCCACCGTAGCCTCCCCCCTTCGTCTTTTCTCCTTCTGGTGTTTCTCCCGAAAAACCACTTTCGTGATGGCGAGAGGTAGGGGTCGAGCCCGATCATCTGTCGTCGCCTCAAGGACTTCTCCCCGAAGCCAAACACGCATCTTGGTTATGGCTGCGGAGGCTGGCTATAGCTCCCGCCGAAGGAGCGCATCTTGGGGCCGTGGGAGGCGAGGCGCTCTGAGTGGGGGCGGCCATGGCGGCACACCCCTCCTTTCACCCCGGGTGGAAGCACACACAGAGGAGGTGATGTGTGAGTTGGCTGCGGCTGGCTGCGGCTTCCAGACCCCTTTGCAAGGGCGGACAGCTGCTGCAATAGCCCCGCCTGGGTGACGTTCGAGACTTCACCCGTCGGCTCCATGTATCTGTCGTGAGGATGGAAGTCATTTACCCGCTCCCATGGTCTATAACACGGACATCTCCTCCAATACAGATTTGATGGATCCGCCAAGCGTTCTGTGAAGTTCTTCAAGGCTTTCGGCGGCCGTCTGGAGTGCTTCACAGAAAGCTTGAGCGGCAGCGACTTCGACTCCTCCAGCGAGAGTGATGACGATGAAAGCTCTCCCAGCGTCAAGAGCAAGTGAGACGATTCCAACTAAGCGCAAATAGCGCTTTAGCTGAATTTTGGAGACGAATCGCGCTCTAGCTAGGTTCTTTTATTTTGTCTTTGTATCGCACCCAATGTAACCCTGCGGGGATGCAAGAAAACATGGTCGGGCACTTTCGACTATATATCCACTGTCCATTATGTTTGATGGAATGAATGGTTAGTTTCCCTCATATTCGATCCCACACTTGTATGTTTTTCATGCATACGCTTGCCGGAAACGCTAGCCGATGCGTGCATCTTTGCCGCGAGTGTTTCAGGAATGGGTCCTTAGCAGCCTACTGGCGATGCCGCTGCTGGCGAAACCACCTTGCCATCCTTGCCACAACTACCTTTGTTGTCGAGCAGGCTCGAAACAACTCAAGAGTGCGAACAATTTTGACAAGGGTCCTTCGCGTGCAGGTTTTCCCATACAAATGTTGAAATCGTTCAAGGGAAAACAACTCACAACAAAGAAGTTTTAAAGTTTCTGTAACTTAGCTTTTCTTTTCTGTACTTCTTGAAGCAAAATGATCATTCTTGAACGTCTTTACGTATCCATAACGTCGCTCCCCCCGGGAAGACTTGCACGCGGGAGGCCCTTCTACCTTTTGAGAAAAAGAAAGAAGAGAAAAGGACGAGGATAGGCACCTTGCCAGTTCAGCAACCATTTCAAGCAAGTTATAGTGGTCACAACATTTTCATGCAACATACACAAAATAAATATGTACTTTGACAAAAAGTTGTAGAACACTTAGCTTTATTAACTATGCACATGGTCTTCGCCTCGCTTCGTACAAAGGATTAAATGCCTTGCTGACTGACTTGTACAAAAGAGGTTGCTGGGAGGCCCGGCTACCGCTCCTCACAGGTAGAACTTGCGAAGATGCTTGATATTCCATGAGTTTTGAACCAGGGTGCAATCTTTAGTCTCCAGGCGGACTGTCCCGGGTCTAGTGACTCGTACCACCCGGTAAGGGCCTTCCCACTTCGACATCAACTAGTTTGATCCCTTTGCAGACTGGATTCGGCGAAGGACAAGGTCTCCTTCCTCAATGCTCCTGGCAAGCACCTTAGTAGCGCAAGGCTTGTTGGTACTGAGCGGCACGCAGTGCAGCCTGAAGATGATCTTCCTCGAGGAGTGTGGCATCATCTTGCCACATTTGCTCTTGCCGATCTTCATCAGAAGCTAGTACTCGAGGTGACCCGTATGTGAGTTATGTGTGGAGTACCTCTTCTGCACCATAGACTAGGGAGAAGGGCGTCTTGCCGGTGGCTTGATTCGGTGTTGTCCTGATCGACCAAAGAACTGCTGGCAGCTCATCAATCCAGTGCCTTCCGTGCTTAGGCAGCTTGTCGAAAGTCCTTCTCTTGAGGCCCTGCAACACTTCAGCATTCGCCCACTCCACTTGGCCATTGCTCCTAGGGTGGGCAACTTAGGCAAAGCAGATCTTGGTACCGATGTCTTGACAGTACTGCACGAAGCTGTTGCTGGTGAACTATGTGCCGTTGTCGGTGATCATCTTGTTGGGCACCCCGAACTCGCAAACTATTCGTCTGATAAATTTGACTGCCGCTTGCATCCCTTTCTCACCGGCTCCACTTCAGTCCACTTTTTAAACTTGTCGATTACTACGAACTAGAATTCAAAGCCCCCAGTCGCACAGGGGAAAGGGCCAACGATGTCGAGCCCCCAGACTTCAAATGTTCAAGAGAGTGGTATGGTTGGGAGGGCTTGTGCTGGTTGATGTATCTGCTTGGCATGGAATTG
The DNA here is from genome assembly GCA_039707655.1 of Elymus sibiricus. NCBI lineage: Eukaryota > Viridiplantae > Streptophyta > Magnoliopsida > Poales > Poaceae > Elymus > Elymus sibiricus. The sequence goes on along the minus strand of CM077667.1, from coordinate 254,112,776 downwards.
TCATGCTTCACATATGATCACCACCGCCAATTTGTTTAGAAGGACTATCGACCGGTAGAATCCTTGCCAGAACGCTTTGTCGACAAGCGCGCGGGATCCGATGAGGGATCCACATATCCCTTTGTGTATCTCCGCCAACACCTTATGTCCATCTCCCGTGGAATGCACTTCAATTTCAACCCGTTTGGTCTTCTCTTATACGGAGTGTCTAGAAATTGGTACATGGTTGACTGTCGGGCGACTCTTTCAACTTGCTCTTATTCTTCGGGAAGCTCTCCTGTTTGGAGGTATTGGACAACTTGATGTGCCCATGCCGGAGCCTGTGGCTCGACGACAAGGATTAAAGGCATCTCTTCCGCTGCGGGAGCGCTAGCCTCAACGACAAGGGCCATGGGTCCTGCCGGAGCTTGCTGCTTACTAGCAAGCGTCTTGTCGTTCCCGACAACTTTCTTGGCGGCAGCTAGTAGCTCTGTCGGGAAGTAGTCGCCAGGACTGATCTTTCTCTTCTTCGCTTGCCGAGCTGATGATGTGACGGATGGCTGAGGCAGTTGAAGTACAAAAGTACATGGTTCCAAATGTAGCTTTTGAGCAGCCTGTTTTGACAAGTCATTAGTGATGTTGTTCTCTGCACGAGGAATGTGCTCTGTTTGTAGACCGTCAAAATGCTCTTCTAACTACCTCACTTCATCTAAATATGTTTCCATCGGAGGGCTTTGATAACCTTGATTTACTTGATTCACATCAAGTTGGGAGTCCCCTCGAACTATCAATTTCCTGATGCCGAGGTCAACTTCTATTCGCAGGCCGGCAAGTAGTCCTTCATACTCAGCTACGTTGTTTATCGATACCTCCAGCGGAAAATGCATCTGGATCACATACTTGAGGTGCTCTCCGGGTGGTCCTACAAGCAGCACTCCGGCACCGGCGCCTTGCAGCGAAAAAGCCCAGTCAAAGTACATGATCCACTCATGTTGCGCTTCTTTGCCCGGGAGGGATGTCTCTGGAATTTCTTTGTCTGGCGTTGGCGTCCATTCCGCAATGAACTCTGCCAAGGCTTTCCTTTGGATTGTTGTCATGCTTTCCAAGCTCATATAAAAGCTAGCCAGCTCCAACGCCCACTCAACAATCCTGCCAGTTGCTTCTGGATTTCTCAAAATGCATTGCAACGGAAAGCGAGTGACGACAGTGATATGATGTGCTTGGAAGTAGTGGCACAGCTTTCGGGAGGACATGAGAAGGCCAAAAAGAAATTTATGCACTCTAGAATACCTTGATCTAACCCCCTACAGAAGAGAGCTAACGAAGTAAACTGGGTGCTGCACCATCATCTTCTTCTGGACAATTGGTTGTTCTGCTTCTTGAAATGCGCTTATGTTGTCGGCTCCTTGGCTTGCCAGAGTCGAATCAGGCATGCCGGTTGCCGGCTCGGGGGTTGCCGCCTCTTCATCCTCAGCCTCTCTCTGCCACCAGTGCTGCACTAACCACTTGATTTGTTGCCGCCAAATATAGCAACAATGGATATTGTGGTTTAGATGCAACTAGTATTGGTGTTTAGGACAAGTATCTTTTCATATCCTGCAGTGCTGCCTCCTCTTCCGGAATCCATTTCATTGGACCTGCCTTTTTTAGGATTGTGAAAAACGGCAGTGTCGGCCCAGTGGGAACCAGGGTACCACGGCCCGTCTTCCTCTGGGCCAGGAGGCGATAGTTGGGTCGGCCCACAGCGAGTGGCTTAGCCACGGCTGCTTCGGAGGAAGCCGCCTCGCGAGGGGCTAGCCTCGCGAGGCCCCTCTCCGCCAGGCTAGGCCTAGCCTAGGCCACCAAGCGCCAGATTGCCTCGCGAGGCTCCCCTTGTGAGGCCGCTCCACGAGGCTTGACGTACAGCACCAGCCGCGGGGCTCCGCGCATATCACGTGGGTGACGCACCCGCGCAGACAAGGACGACAGAGGCCGTGACAGCAAGCACAGACAGGGAGGATTTCCTCTTTGGTGATTAAAGTTCAGTACCCACTGCCTCCCCCATAAGCATGTTCCCAAAGCTTGCCATTCTGGTGAAAGAAGACCACGCAGACAGAACACGCCAGGACGGAGGTCACTGCCGATCCCACCAGAGCGTCAGGACAGCTACTTTAGCTGGCAAAGACCGCCTTTAGTCAGGATAGGTGTGGGTGCCAGTCCCCTTTGTTTAGTGGCCCAATGGCCACCATTTCTGGCTAATATTTTTGGGCACTACAAGAGGGGCAGGTCCGCTTCCATGTACGGGGATTGGGCCATTCTCCCCCACACCTCGTGTACCTCGAGCACAAGCTCTCTGTAGGATCGAAAGTATGTCTAGAGGGGGGGTGATTAGACTACTTGAGCAAATAAAAATTCTACCTTTTCCCAATTTTAAGTGTTGGCAGATTTTAGCGATTAGAGCAATTCAAGTACACCCTACACATGCATGTCTAAGAGTATAGCAGCGGAAAGTAACAACACGCATATGTAGTAGAGGGTAGGGAGGAAGATCAAACGCAATTTGGATACATGAAGATTTTTCCCGTGGTTCCGATAGGTGGTGCTATCGCACATCCACGTTTATGGAGTCTTCAACCCACGGAGGGTAATGTCGGATTTCGGGCTCCGCAAAACCCAAAGAGGTTCGAACCCAGGGGCGTGTGCGAAGATCCCCACCAGCTTCAACCTCAAGCTCACGGGTCGACAGCCTAGCTCGACGAACTCACTTGATTGCGGGGAAGAAGGTTAACACACGAGGATTTACCCAGGTTCGGGCCACTGCGATGCGTAAAACCCTACTCCTGCCTTTTGGTGGATTGCCTCCCGAGGAGGTTTGTGGATGAACTAGTACAGTGGTGAGTAACCTCGCGAGGGTGCTCGGGTGGTGTTCGATCTGTCCTCCTCTACAGAGCAGCCTAGCCTCTATTTATAGTGGCCCGGGTCCTATTCCCTTATCGCAATGGCGGGAAGGGACCCCACAACGGCCAAATTCGAAGGGGGACATGGAGTACACCTTATCCTAATGAAAGGCGGTCTTCACCTGCAAAGTAGCCGGTGGTGATGCAGAGGTGGGCTCGGTGATGACGTCCATCCTGCAGGGCTCGTGGTCTTGGTCTCGTTGCGCCGGAATGGAAACCTTTGGGGGTGCTTTGGGAACCTGCGTACGTCTTTGCCTCCTTTGCACCAAAGAGGAAATTCTCTCCTCTGCGCGCGCTGGTGCCCGCCTGGCCTGGCTTGCATCACCCCCGACCTCCCGAGGCTGAGCGTTGCATAGGGATCTCCACCCCTCAGGAGGCGACCTGTAGAGGCCTCCTCCCTCCGAGGGTCTTGGCGCCGTACCCCTCGCGAGCGTGGGGCTCTCTCGAGGGCCTTGTCTTGAGTGAGGCCGCGCCCTGGGCCGCAGGCTGGCAGGTCTGGGTACCCCCATTCCCAGAACGCCAAAAGCAGCCCCCGGGCCCGAGGCGCGCTTGGGTTGGCTTTGGGGCGAAGCCAAAGAAGCCGACCTGAGCACTGCGGGCCCCAATCGCCTGCGGGCCCGACCTGGTGCATGGCGCAAAATGAGACACGGACGCCTCCGCTCCCCGAAGACGTCGGGAACTGCCCCGAGTCAGGCTGACGCGAAGCCTGCGCGTCGTGCCGGCCATCATTGCCCTTCCTTGAATGCGGCTGTCTCCTTGTGTATTCCCCCCTCGGTCCACGCTGATGTGACCCGCCGAGGGCAGATGAAACAACATGAAGCAGGGCTGCACGCCGACCGAGTCTGGCATGCGGCGCCCGAGGAGCGCACGGCGCCTCCACACCCCACGACACCCCATGGGCAGCAGTTGCGCCTATAAACCCGGCCCGCCCGGGGGGTCTTGCCATCCTGACGCGCCCTCTCGCTTCCCATCCTTCCAAAGATATCTTTCTCGTCCTCCTCTCTTCCCTTACCCTCCATGGCGTCTGGAGGGAGTGCTGCAGGTGCGGGGAAGCGCATGGCGTCTTCGGCTCCACCGCCGGCCTCTGGAGGTAGCGGCGGGGGGCCTTCGAGGCCGGCCCAAGATCGCCGGTGCTGGGCCATCATCAATGAGTAAGTGTTCCGTCACCCATCCCCTTCTCTTGCAATCACGCCCGACATGCCGGACCTGATTGTTTCCTCCTCCCAGGGTGCCTGCGCCCAAGAGGCGCAGGCTCGACGAGCTCCAGGAGGAAGCGGACGCGTTGAGGGCCTAGCTGGCAGACACCGAGGGCGCCCTCCAGGCCGCGCTCAGGGACGATGAGGAGACCCAGGAGGAGCTAGCGTCCCTCCAGGCCTAGATCAAGGGGGCAGCTGACGCCATGCAGGCTGCGCAGGATAAGGCGGTGCACGCGAAGATGCTGGAGGCACAGCGCGCTAAGCAGTATCTAGATATTGCCCACCGCGCGGTTGGTGCGGTGGCCTGGTTCGTCGGGGAAGCCTCCGCACTGCCGTGCGCGCATGGCGACGGAGGCTACCTCAACTTCTTCGGCAAGGTGGTCGAGGCGCTGGAGACCGGCGTCTCCCGGGTGGACGAGGACAACGTGTCCAGCACACGCGACCTCCTAGAAATTGCGCTGACGCGCGTCTTCTCCAACCTGCGCCGCCACGTCCCGGAGATTGATCTCCCTGCATCATGGAGCCGGTGCCTGAGGAGCTCCAGAGGCCCCTCAGGGATGAGGTGCGCCAGCACGTGGAGTCCCTGGTGGAACGGTTCGTCCAAGAGCCTTCCTCCGACGAGGGCTACGACTCCAGCGCCGAGGTGGGCGGGGGTCTGGATGGTGACAGCGGCTCCTTCGCCTAGGCTTCCCCTATTTTCTTCCTCTGGTTCCTGTTACATCAAGGAGCACTTAGCCCCTGAGGGTGTTAAACTTTTGTGTTTTACCTTCGTCTTGCTCCTTCTTCTTTTAAACCGTCGGTTGCTTGTTTTGTGTGACGCGCCCTCGTCTCTTCCGCGGAGTTTTGTGTCATCGTTGGTGCGGCACCGCGCACTCCCTCGCACCTTCGCCCGGCGATGACGGCCTTCCTGGGCCTGACGAGGCGGACCATCCTAAGGGGGAGCGCGCCGCCCCAAGACCGGGGTTTTAGCGACGACGCCTTGAGAGGCCGGATTCCTTCTCTTGCGCTGCCCTTCCCTGTACCTGGAGCCATAAGAGGCCTGATGGGGGCACGTAGTAAACTGCAGCGCCTGCATTCTCACGTTAGCGTTCCTGTCTCATACCCAGCATTCAGGCTATCATCAGGTCAAAAAGTTTCTGCTCTTTACGGTTGGGGTACTTAGCTTGGCGGGCCGTGGCGAGCTCGTGCGTTGTGAGGTGCAGCTAGGGCGTCTAGGGAGCTCTAGGATATTGCCAGGGAGGGCTTCTTCCTTGCGAGCGGAATGGTTTGGGAGCCCTTTCGGCACTCTACGTCGGCGGGGCCCAATCCCGCGCATACCTCGACCGCCGTTGGGGCGTCCGGATCACCAGGACGAGACCAAGGGGTGAGGAGCTACGCGATTAGTGAGGCTCCTGAGGCACGTTGCTTAGGAGTCCCCCTTGACGCTCAAGCGGCGCTCTATGTCAGCGGGGCCCAATCTCGCGCATACCTCGACCGCCGTTGGGGCATATGGATCACCAGGACGAGACCAAGGGGCGAGGGGCTACATGACCAGTGAGGCTCCTGAGACGCATTGCTCAGGAGTCCCCCTTGACGCTCGAGCGGCTCCCATACCTTTTTTGCCGGTTCCTGCCCCGAGAGGTGCCTCAGCCTCCCGAGGCACCATGATGCCGCGCCGGGCCGCGACCGATGCCCCCGAGCGAGGGTCGACCGCTAAAAGATGGATGCTTCCGAGGCAACAGGCCCTTTCCGGCTTGCCCAGAGGCGCCACGCGAGGACCAAGGTGCCAGGGCCTTGGCAAGGTGTGCACACTGTGCCCGTGCCGCCCCCGCTCGCGGGGCGCGTGAGGGGGAGACCGACAGGTGTCGATTCAGAAAACAAGACTTCAAGACCAGAAAAAAGGAATCGCAAAGAGAGAAAATTCCCACCCCTTTTTTCAAATAGAGTTACGAAACTTTTGAGTTTCATTTCAAAAAGTGGCAATTCGAATACAAAAAGGAACAAGCAATAGCCGCATCAGGCACCTAGGATAGTCTTCGTCTTCGTCTTCCCCCAGCGCGGAGCATAGGGCTTCCACTAGGCGTGGGCATAGTCATTGGAGGACAGTGTTGTCCGCTAGCGCGGAGCATGGGGCTTCCACTTGGGCGTGGGATGGAACCCCTCCGTGTCCTCGGGGGGCTCCGGGTGTATATAGCCCACTCATTATTACGTGAGAGTGTCACGGCTGAAGATACCTGGGCAAGCCCCCAGACGCATGGCCTAGGTGCTCCCAACTTAGTCAAGACCCACCCCGCGCATTTCTGCGTGGTTGCGCGCCCCTACAACCCAAACCTGAGTGCATTGTTCCCCGCGTAGCCGCAGGATTGCGCCCCTGTGGCCCAAACATGAGCACAATGCACCCAGCGCAGCCATAGGGGTTTTGTGTCAGTGAAGCCGCCTCGTGAGGCGTCGGGGCACAGGCCAGCCCACGACCCGAGGACCTTGCGAGGCCCTGCCTCCTGAGGGCCGCGCCGGTGCCCCCGTTGCCGCGCCGGTGCCCCCGTTGCCGCGTGTGGCCCACGCTGCTCGTATCCTGCCGATCCCCCTAGGCGGTTGCCCCCGCGGCCCAGAGGGCTCGGCTGCGTGCTGCTTGCTCGCGAGGGCGGCTGCTGTGCCGCGCCCCCGCGCATCCTGGGACGCCCCCTCGCTTGCACCAACCTGGCCCGGTGCCCCCTCAGTGGAAACCCCTAGGCCCGGCTTGGAGAGGACGTGCCCTAACCGCCTGAGGATAATGCAGCCCGATGGGCGCCCTCAAACTAAGCAAACCAAAAAGTTACCTAGTACAAACCAAAAAGTCACTTGGCAGTAGTACCGATCAAGCGTCGAGGTAGTCGTCGGAGCCTGACCTTGCGTCTCCGTGAGCATGGCCTTCATGAGTCCGACGCCTCCCGAGGCTCGGGGCCCACGCTCGGGCCTGGCACCTCCTCCAGCACCTCGCGGCGCCTGACCCCGTAGGGCGCGAGCATGGCCTGTGCAAGGCGTTGATACGTGGCGCCCGCGTTCATCAGACCAAAAGGCATGCAGATGTAGTTGCATGGGTAGATCCTGCCGCGATCGACGCGTGACGGCCAGAAGATGTCCTGGGATGCGGCCCTGTTGATGCTTGGTATGTCGACGCAGACGCCCGGCGTGCCGCCCGAGCCGACGACGGCGGCCGCGCTTGGCGATGCAGGGCGATGTCCGCCTCGCATGGCCTATGCTTCCTGAAGCTCCTCGATTGCGCTGGTGATGAACTCCCGCGAACTTGGCGCCTCGCGCCGTGCTCCTTGCTTGGGTGGTCATGTGCCGAAACACACCTCCAGGTTGTGCCTGATCACCTCCCTCGTCTCACTGGTCAGGTCGGTAGCCTTCCAGGTGGAAGCCCCCAAGCCCAACCCAAGGGAAGCGCCGAGCGCGCCTTCCTATGCGAGGGGGGGAGGAGCCTTGGCCCCGGGCGCGGAGCCTGAGGCGCGGTCCTTAGAGGTTTCAGCCCCCTGGCGCCCCTTGGAGAGGAGCTGCTTCTTCTTCCTGGGGATATCCTCGTGAGGCAGGACATCTCCTTCGTCGTCTGAGTGCTCGGCCACTGCGGCTTGGTAAGCGCTCTCGAGGGAGCAGACGGCATCCTTCTCATCGAAGGCGACGGTGATGACGCCACCACTCCCCGGCATCTTGAGGACATTGTAGCCATGGTGAGTCACTGCCATGAACTTGGCGAGGGTGGGGTACCCGAGGATCGCATTGTACGGGAGATGGATGTGGGCGACGTCGAAGACGATGAGCTCGGTGTGGTAGTTGTTGCACCCGCCGAAGGTGACAGGCAGGCGCACCTGTCCGATGGGGACAGTGGAGCCGTCAGTAACCCTTGAGAAAGGCTTGGTTGGCATGAGCTGGTCCTATGGCACTTGGAGCGTCTCGAACATCTCAATGGAGAGGACATTGAGCCCCGCGCCACCGTCGATGAGGGTCTTGGTGACGAGGACATTGCTGATGGTCGGCGTGCACACCATGGGGAGCACGCCCTCCATGGCCGAACACCTGAGTTGATCCTTGGAGTCAAAGGTGATGGCGCACCGGGACCACTTGAGGGGGCTCGCAGCCTCAAGCTTCGGGAGAGCTGCGTTCACCTCCCGGGAGAACTGCTTGAAGATGCGGTTAGACGCTGGGGCTTGAGCGCCGCCCAGGATGCAAGCTATTGCCCTAGCCTCCTGGAAGCCCCCAGCCCCGTCGTTCTGCCTGTCTTCTTCCTTCCTCCTGGGTGGCGGCAGCGGGGGATGGCCAGCCTCACGAGGCTGATCGCGACGTGACCCCTCCCGAGGCTCGTCGTGCCAGCCGTCCTCCTGAGCCTGATCGCGCCAGCGGTCCTCCCAAAGCCGGTCACGCCACTCTGGGCGCGGGTCTCGACTGTCCTAGTAGCCTCCACCGTGGCCTCCATCGCGACCATAGCCACGATCGCCACGCCTAGGGTGGCGACCGAAGTGCTCGTCGCGGACCGACCTTAGCTCCTGACAGTCGATGGTGTTGTGGCTATTGATGCCATGGAAGATGCAGAATGGTCGCCCTCCCGCGGGGGGTTCCTCGTCTCGACTGCGCTTCGCCTCAAGTTGCGCCGCCAGCACCGCGGGGGCCTTGTGCTTCATCTCCTTGGTCTTGGTCTTCTTGTCTTCGGGGTCCGCCTCCAGAAGCTTGAGGAGTGAGAGGCGACCCTCTTCGGCCTTTGCGCACTTGTTCGCCAGGTTGAACATCTCCTGAGCTGAGCATAGGTCGTCGTTAATGGCGAGCTCCTCCCTCATCCTGAGGTCCCTGACGCCGTCGGTGAATGCCGAGATGATGACCTCGTCCGACGCCCTCGGGATCTTGAGGCGAACAGTCGTGAAACGCTATATGTACTTGTGCAAGGTCTCGCCCGGCTATTGCTTCACGCGACGCAGGTCAGTCACAGTGAGGGCGCGGTCGCGGGTGCCTTGGAAGTTGGCGACGAAACGCTCGCGCAGGTCGTCCCAGGAGGTGATTGAGCCCTCCGGGAGGTTGAGGAGCCAGGAGAGCGCACCACCATTGAGGGCCATAGGGAACCAGCTAGCCATGACCTTGTCGTCTCCACCGGCCGCCTGGATGCTCAGCGAGTAGAGCTGTAGGAACTCAGTGGGATCTGGGGTGCCGTCGTAGCGATGGCGCGGCAATCCAGTGGACCCGCGGGTGCCGCATGCACGGGAGGGGCCCGATCTTGGCGTTCCTGCGCCGTGGCCTCCAGAGGCACACAGTCGTGACACTGGCGCAGCGGCGCGGGGAGCGCTCGCAAGTCAGCACCCAGCCGCGGCACCACGTGGTAGCTTACTTCATCTCTCACCCTCGCCGGGGGCCCGCGCGGCTGGTCGCGCGGGTGTGCTTCACGCCTGGGCTCAGGGTCGACGTCGCGCTGGGGAGGAGGGGGCAGTGCATCATGGGCCACGTCGCCTGCCATAGAAGGCTGGGGCCAGAACGAGTAGGAGAGCGCCGAGGCGTCGCCGGCGGCACTGAAGAGCTCTGCGATGCGCCCGAGCCAGTCGTAGTAGCGGTTGGGGGCGGGGCGGTAACGCAGCAGCTCGCGCGCCATGAGGAGTGCGCCCGACCCGCGCGCCGGCCCGGGGCGAGCGTGGGAGGCCGACCCAGTAGCTGGAACGATCGATGGAGTGGCGGTGCGGCCGTCGCGCCGCACGGTGACCGGCTGTGACGAGTCCTACTGCTCGTGGGCATTGGGGCCCGTGGCGGCGTCGGCCACAGGAAAGGCGGATCGACGCGCGGTGGTGCGGCCCATCGGCGTTGTCTGGGCGACACGAGCAGCCCGGCGCTCCGCGCGGGCTCGGCGAGCATCAGCCATCGGAGCGGTGAGCGGAGAGGAAGCGAAGCTTGAAGACAGACTTCGACACGCCCCCTACCTGGCGCGCCAAATGTCGGATTTCGGGCTCCGCAAAACCCAAAGACGTTCGAACACAGGGGTGTGTGCGAAGATCCCCACCAGGTTCGACCTAAAGCTCACAGCTCGACAGCCTAGCCCGACGAACTCGCCCAATCGCAGGGAAAAAGATTAGCACACGAGGATTTACCCAGGTTCGGGCCGCTGCGAAGCGTAAAACCCTACTCCTGCTTTTTGGTGGATTGCCTCACGAGGAGGTTTGTGGATGAACTAGTAAAGTGGTGAGTAACCTCGCGAGGGTGCTCGGGTGGTGTTCGATCTGTCCCTTCTACGGAGCAGCCTAGCCTCTATTTATAGTGGCCCGGGTCCTCCTCCCTTATCGCAATGGCGGAAAGGGATCCCACAACGGCCAAATTCGAAAGGGGACAGGAGGTACATCTTATCCTACCGAAAGGTGGTCTTCGCCTACAAAGTAGCTGGCAGTGACGCGGTGGTGGGCTCGCTGGTGACATCCGTCCTGCTGAGCCCGCGGGTCCGGTCTTGATGCACTGGAATGGAAACCTTTGGTGGGACGCCTTGGGAACCTGCGTACACCCCTGCCTCCTTTGCACTAAAGGGGAAACTGTCTCCTCTACGCGCGCTGGTGCCCGCCTGGCCCGGCTTGCGTCACCTTTGGCCTCCCGAGGCCGAGTATTGCATAGGGATCTCGGCCACTCAGGAGGGGGCATGGGGAGGCCTCCTCCTTTCGGGAGCCTTGGCATTATCCTCCTCGCGAGGGTGGGACTCTTGCGAGGGCCTTGTCTTGAGTGAAGCCGCGCTGGGCCGTACGGAGCGCCGAAGCGGGCCACGCCTGGGCCGCAGGTAGGCAAGTCTGGGTACCCCCGTTCCCAGGACGCCGACAGTAAAATGTCGGATTTCGGGCTCCGCAAAACCCAAAGAGGTTCGAACTCAGGGGCATGTGCGGAGATCCCCACCAACTTCGACCTCAAGCTCACAGCTCGACAGCCTAGCTCAACGAACTCACTCAACCGCGGGGAAGAAGATTAGCACACGAGGATTTACCCAGGTTCGGGCCGCTGCGAAGCATAAAACCCTACTCCTGCCTTTTGGTGGATTGCCTCACGAGGAGGTTTGTGGATGAACTAGTACAGTGGTGAGTAACCTCGCGACGGTGCTCGGGTCGTGTTCCCTCTCTCCTTCTACGGAGCAGCCTAGCCTCTATTTATAGTGGCCCGGGTCCTCTTTCCTTATCGCAATGGCGGGAAGGGATCCCACAATGGCCAAATTGGAGGCCTTGTCTTGAGTGAGGCCGCGCTGGGCCGTGCTTGGCTGTCGATGTGGGCCACGCCCTGGGCCGCAGGCTGGCAGGTCTGGGTACCCCCGTTCCCAGAACGCCGACAGGTAACGGTCGCGAGAGTCCACGGAGGGCTCCACCCATAAAGGTCCACGAAGTAGCAACCTTGACTATTCCATAATGGCTTCCATCCACGAAGGACTAGCCTCACTATGGGTAGATCTTCACGAAGTAGGCGATCTCCTTGCCCGTACAAACTTCTTGGTTCAACACCACAACACGAAGTGGGAGGCTCCCAAGCAACACCTAACCAATCTAGGAGGCACCAACCTCCAAAAGGTAATAGGCTGGGTAATGTCGATGAACTCCTTGTTCTTGTGCTTCAAGATGATAAACTCCTCAACACACAATCACTCTCTCACAGATTTGGCTTTGGTGGAAGAGATTGATTTGGTGGAAAGCAACTTGGGGAGGCTAGAGATCAAGATTCATATGGATGGAGTGGAATGGCTTGATCTCAACACATGAGTAGGTGGCTCTCTCTCAGAAAATTGGATGGGGCAAGTATGGAATAGTTCTGAGTGCTTCTCTTTTGAGTGGGTGGTGGTGAAGGGGTATATATAGGCATCCCCAAAAATCCAACCGTTACACCTAAAGTGACCAACTCGGTGACACCAAAGTGTAAAACTCGGTGGTACCGAGTTGCTCCAAAGGTAGCAACTTTTGAATCTCGGTGAGACCGATACAGAAATCTCGGCGGTACCGATTAGGTGACCAACGGTGAGTTTCCAAAACTCGGTGATGCCAATCCAAAATCCCGGAAGTTCCGACTTTAAGAATCGAGGTAACAGAAAGTTGGCAAGCTGAACTCAGTGGCACCGAATCAGAATTGGTTGCACCGATGTGCTAGGGTTTGGCATGGGTCTGTCTGAGGTGGGAATCGGTGGGACCGAGTGGAAATTGTTGGTAGCACCGATTTTCAAGATAGGCTTGGACAGACTTTTGTGGAAGAGTTTGTGGGTATTTTTGGTGACTATTACTTGTGCACGCGGAGCATCTTGTTCACCAACAGTACCTTATCACCTTTTAATAGTATTGGCTTTCCTATGGACTCAAAGTGATTTCTCACAAAGTAAAATGTAGAGTCCTCTTGCTTGAAGCTTTTGCCAATCCATTTCCTTGCCTCTAGGGGTTTCTCCATAATCCTTTTGCCAACCCATCATTGAACTTTTCCTGAAATATGCTTAGTGGAAATATTAGTTCAATGATATATATGTTGTTATTAATTACCAAAACCACCAAGGGAGCAAATGTGCTTTCAATCCCCCCCTTTTTGGTAATGGATGAAAACATATAGATCAAAGCTTCGACATATGATATAATCAATGAATATTATCATCACTTTGAGAAGTATGTGATAAGCAAGAGCTCCCCCTAAATTTGTGCATTATTTTGAATTTGCGTTTGTATACAAATGCACAATCGATTAGGTACATGGGGCACTCTTTCATGTCACATACAACTTGGTGGTGTGCGAGAATAATATGAATCAATATCATAACACAACACAATCAAGCAAAGGTGAATGATCATCTCATAAGCATCACAAGGATAGGAAATAGTGGCAATACACATCAAGTGTATGATCAAACACCAACAAAGTTTAACACAAGCAAACCAAGCAAAAGATATCAATGTTTTGAAAAGCGATAATAAAGCAACGCTCTCTCTCTCTCTCTCTCAAAGCCCTAATGATCTATACAACTTCTCCCCGTTTGGCAACAAGTTACCAAAAAGTTCAAAGGTATAGAGCTAAGCGCTCTTCTGGGGCTGATCTCCTCCAGTGGCTGATGAACGAGTCGAGAGAACGCCATCAGCGAAGACTTCTGCAGACGTCATGGACGCTGTCGGAGTAGCAACTGGAGGTGCTGGAGGAGCTGAAGGAGCTGCGGCAGGTGCTGATTAAGAAGGTCTAGACTCTAGAACTGGCACTGTGGCAGATCTGGGCTGAGTCCTGAACTGAGTGGCTGTCCTGAGAGGTGGACTATCCTCATCATCATCTGTAGTGTGGGGACTGGGCATGCCATCAACTTCCTTCTTGAGTTCATTCACAGTCACTGTGAGCTCATCCACCTTGTTGTTGAGAATATGGAACTTGGTGTCAACAATCCTCGAGAGGCTATCCTGGTTCTTCAAGATGTTCCCGATGTCCTTATGCATGCTGACCACAGAGCTAAGTAGAAGATCCATCTGCTCACTCCTAGTCTTTGGCACTTGAGAACTAGAGTCTCTGGCTGCATGTGCCTGTGCCTGTGCTATAGCTGAGGTGGGATGATCTGGGTCCATCACCACAGCATTGTCTTCTAGCTCTGGCAAGAGTGGCAAATGTGGTCGATCAAGTACATATATGTGCTTCTCCAACTTGGAGTTGATAAGCATCCGAATATATGGAGCGTATCCACATGACCTCTTCTGATCTGCTGCAGTCCTCTTCACTGGTGTGTTGATCAAGATGGAGCAGCATGTTGATAGAGTATCCTCTTATCATCTTCTCATCTCCAGACTTAGGCATCAAGGTATGCCTCAAGATAGTGTTGATCGTGCGAAGACCAGCCTGGAGGAAGTAAATGGATCCAAGCTTGTGACATTGCAAGTTTGCAGCAGGGATCTCATTGTACATGTTCTTCATGGCATTATGATTTGCCTTGGACTCGGAGTACACATATAGGTCATCGACTTCCACCTGTGGAGCTCCTAAGATGGCAGCCCACTCCTCAACTGTGGATTCATACCTGGTGCCTTCTGTCATCCATACAATCCTACCATCTCCATAGAAACTTGCAGTGGAGTAGAATTGCATGATCATCTCGTCGTTCCAAGCAGTGAACTCCTTACCAACAAACTCATCAAGACCAATGAAGTGGAAGTTATCTTGCACACTTAGAAAGTAGTCTTCATTGTCCTTGATGTGCTTCCAAACCACATATCTCATGTCACTCACTTCGGGGCTCTTGTCAAGCAAAACTGTTTCATAGAAATCTTGTTGTTCCTTTGTGTAGAACCTGTAGTCTACAGCTATCCTTCTCCTCTGAGAGTAAGGATCAACAACTCTCCACTCTCTCAGACCTGAGTCCTTCCTCTTCTTCATGTCTTCAGCAACAGGATGGCTGGCATTATGTTCTGGAAGGTGTGGTCTTAGCTTCATCAAAACAAACTGTGTATTATCCTCAGCTTCCTTGAAAGTAGAAGTCTTGTTCTTGCTAGAAGCTGGGATGTCTCTGGAAAACCTCTTGGGTTTAGGAGCAGCAGCAGCCTTCTTGGGGGTAGTCTTGGTGCCTTTGGATGTTGTATCCTTGGGCATAGCATCAGCCATAAGCTTCTTCTTCTTCTTAGGAGGAGCGTTGGTAGCTGGCTCTTCTTCCTCTTCAGCAGCCTCAGCCTCAACTGGGTCTTCATACATTGAGGTAGGCCTGCCCATAACATGTATGATCCTCTTCCTGGATTTCTTTTCTCCTTCCTTCTTAGGCATAGACTTCTTTGAGGGCTCAACAGTCAATGTTGCCCTAGCGCTCTCTGGTGCTCTTACTGACCCTGAGCTGGCATATTATTTCCTTATTGCCTTCTTCTTGGATGAAGTGGCAGCAGCAGTGCCCTTGGCAGTTGCATCTTTCTTGGGTAGCTCCTCAGGTATAAAGTCTTCATCCTCCTCATCTGAGTTGAGCTTCCTTCTTGCCCTGGTTGCAGCTTTGGGCAGATCTGGTGAGCTAGGTACATCATCATAGCTCCCTTCAGGACTAGTGCCTGAGCTCATGTCGACACTTTTCTCTCTGAAGTCATTCTGGCTATCATCAGAACCTGACATCACTGACCCCGTGAAAAGAGAATATAAGAGAAGAAGGGTTGAGTCATCACAAAATGCAGACAATTTTCTCAAAGATTTGAACTAAAATTTCTCAAGATTTGCATTTTGCCAAGTGAATATCGGTACAACCAAGGCAAACTTTTCGGACCCACCGAGACAAACAACCTGCTTTAAAGAAACTTGGCACCACTTTCGATGACACTGAAAATGGGCACTCGGTTTCACCGAGGTTGTTCTCAGTTGACCTAAAAAGGGAATCGGTGCTACCGATTCTTTTGCTTCGGTTTCACCGGGATTCAAGTTGCGGACGGCAAACCCTAAAAAATCTTTCGTTCGCTATTCTAATGGAAGTTCTTGTGGATAGATCAATCTCAAAGTTTGTCTTATTGATGGAAAAGTCCTAATGCGCAAGATTTGGAGGGAGGAGCGCACGAGGGGTCGAAACCGGACCCTAATTCGGTGACGATCTCACTACGGCGGCGACGGTGGTGAAGATTCCATCGACGGCATGGACTTCCAATGGCAGACGCGCTCGGGAAGACGAAGGAGATGACTAGGGGTCTCTGTTCGGCAGCTAGGGTTTTGGAGGGGATGACGTTTGAGAAAGTAATTTCAAAAGTCGGGTCCGCCTCTTTATATACCCGTGGCTGGCGGTGACACCGGTTCTAACTTTTCGGTGTCACCGAGTTCCTCTACTGTCAGCTGATAGGGAAACTCGGTGTAACCGAGAAGATGGAATTGGTGATACCGAGTGTGAAAACTAGATCAACCCTAGGCATTCGGTTAGACCGAGATTTTGGTAATGGTTCCACCGAGATGCACTTGGGAGGTTTTAATGGTCAGTCCTTTGTCGATACGAAACTCCAAGTGCTCGTCACACGGAGAGATCGAAAAGTACTTGTTCAAATTTTGTGATGCAGCAAGAATGGAATATGAGACGAGAAAGCATAGATAGCTAGAGAGTGGTCCTAGGCATTCTTGTCCATCCAATTGGCAAAAGAAAAACCAAAGTCCAAATAGCAACAATTGGATGTACTCAAATGAATAAAGAAATGCAGACCAACATGCTCACACAATAAGATGTCAAATGAAATCATGGCAAACATGCACATACATACTAGCATCTATCAAGAATTTTGGCGATGACGGAGTCATCTATATATTAGTATATTGACTTAGGAGCCAAGTAAGAATACTTGATCATAGGTCATACTCATCGTTTAAGCGCAAGTGGGGTTACCACTTTTACATAAAGCATTTAAAGTTGTCACATTCTAAGAGATGCTTTAACTCAAGTCTTAGAGTAAATGTCCCCCTTGATGTGACATCCCACCATAGGAGGGATAAACTAACCTTGGGTTTGTTGTAGAAGACTTCATGTGGGTGATGTAGTGGTGGATTCTCAAGGTTGATGAAGATCACCAAGAGTTGGAGCTTCCTTGTTGTTTCCTTACTCTTCTAACCTACATGGGTTAGTCCCAACACACAGGAGACATATACAAGGATATCTATGGACATGGAGTGCAAAGCATACATGATAATGTCCATGGATTTGTTGATTACCTTTTCCCTTGCTTACTTGTGAGGGAATGTGTGACTCCTTGAGCTACTGCATGATGTTGACGTTGATTGCAACTAGTTGTTGCCAATAATGAATGTGAGTGAATTTCATTGGCGGAGTCACCCCTCAAGAACTTCTCTAGTTCTTCTTCTTGGGGACCCACGTCAACTTGATGGGTATCCTTGGTGTTGAAGTGGCACTTGTAGAAGTTGAGCTTGAAGTAGCCTTGGGAACCCACTCCACCAAAGCTTGGGATTCATCTTCATATGAGTCAATGTCCTCTTGAAGCTTGTCCTTGCCCTTGAGCTTGTGGTCTTGTGGTGGAAGATCATCTTGAGTGTTTGTTCCCTTGGGAAGAGTATGTTCATACTTCTCCCTTTGAGGAACAAACTTGGGCTTGGGGTATTGACCTTCTTCCCATTCAACTCCATTTGCGTTGAAGTAGCCAATGCCATGGTTCTTCCGGTATCCTCCGTGCTTGCGTACAATTTCCTCAAATTGCTTACACCCGGCATGACTCTTGTAGATACCTTTATCTATAATTCCTTTCAATAAATCGTTTTCTTTATCAAGTGTAACTTGGCTAAGATAATCATCATTAGTGGAATCATTAGAACTACTAGAAGCAACATCATTAGATTTAGCAATTTTATTGTTGCTGCTAGATGAGGAACCTTTCTTGCCTTTGTTACTAGTTTGTCTAGGTTTAACTTGTGGCATGAATGTAGACAAGAGTAATCGTTTGGCTAGATAAGATGAAGTCTTCTTTTGGAGATCGTTATTGATAGCTTTAAGAAACTCATGTTCTTGCTCCCAGGTGAACTTCTCGAAGCGTAGCTTCTCATGAGTCCTTACAAGCTCTCTATGATCTTCTAGAGTACATTCATGGGCTAACTTAAGAGTATTTAATTCTTTAGTTAGTTGTTCTATTTTCATCTTATCATCATCAACCGACTTATCTTGACTAGCATGAAAATTATCAAGTTCATTTTGACTAACATCACTAGTTTTATCAAAGAGCAAGTCATCATCTCCAAGTAAATCATCATCATCTATTGAAATCAAGATACTCGGGGTGTGATACCTTGGGGCCTTTAGCCATGAAGCAACTTCCACTCCCTTCATTTGGTGAATAAAATAGACCGTAGGAGTTGGTAGTCACTAGTGCAAGTCCGGCAACACCTTCATCTTGACTATAGTCAGAGTTGGAGTGATAGCTTCTCTCGGAGTGGTTGTCGGATTCGGAGCCGGAAACCCATTCACCAACATGAGCTTGATGTCTTCTTCTTGAGTAGCTCTTCGTGTACTTGTCCTTCTTCTCCGAGTCCCTACTTCTCCTTGAGGGTCTTTGTTCATAACGATCATCTATACTCCTTCTCTCTCTTTGAGGTGAATCATTTCTTGAGCTTCGTCTTCTAGGTGACTCTTCTCTTCGTTTGTAGGGAGCCGTGCACTCATTGGAGTAGTGTTCGGGCTTCCAACAATTGTAGCAGTTTCGGTCACGACTTGACAAATGCTTCTCTTCGTATCTTGAGTTGGAGCTTCGTTCTTTGCCTCTATTCTTGTAGAACTTGTTGAATTTCTTGACCATGAGGCTTATCTCTTCATTGGTGACAAGGTTGTCGCTTGAAGTTGTGGGAGCATCACTTGTGGCTTTGTAAGCACCGCTAGACTTGTTGTGAAGCTCTTCTTTGTCTTTGAGTGTCATCTCATGAGCAATAATCCTTCGAATCACTTCCGTAAGCTTGAGATCTTTGTAGTTGGGCATCATTTGGATCAATGTGCACACGGTGTCATATCTCTCATCCAAAGCTCGAAGTTTCTTCTTGATGATGAATTTGTCAGTAATTTCTTCGCCTAGAGTACATCTCTGCGACTCCTTCACCATCCTTCATCTTGAACTTGTCAAGCTGACTCTGAAGAACATGCAACTTGGATTCTCTCACGGATTCGGTACCTTCGTGCATATCAACCAAAGTATCCCAAATTTCCTTGGCATTCTCGAGACGGCTGATTTTGTTGAATTCTTCGGGGCATAGGCAGTTGAAGAGAATGTCACATGATTGAGCGTTGTATTGCAACATCTTCAATTCATCCGTGATCGCCTCACGATCCGGTTCCTTTCCATCATCAAAAATTTCACCTTGCAAGCCAACACGAACAACAGCCCAAACGGCAGGGTTATGACCAAGAATATGCATTTTCATTTTGTGCTTCCAACTAGCAAAATTTGTGCCATCAAATTACGGATCTCTACGGTGATAATTTCCCTCACTAGACGCTATACTCTCCTAGGTTGTGAGACCAATGCAATGGAGACCGATGCTCTGCTACCACTTGTAGGATCGAAAGTATGTCTAGAGGGGGGGTGATTAGACTACTTGAGCAAATAAAAATTCTACCTTTTCCCAATTTTAAGTGTTGGCAGATTTTAGCGAATAGACCAATTCAAGTACACCCTACACATGCATGTCTAAGAGTCTAGCAGCGGAAAGTAACAACAAGCATATGTAGTAGAGGGTAGGGAGGAAGATCAAACGCAATTTGGAGACACGAAGATTTTTCCCGTGGTTCTGATAGGTGGTGCTATCGTACATCCACGTTTATGGAGTCTTCAACCCACGGAGGGTAATGGTCGCGAGAGTCCACGGAGGGCTCCACCCATACGGGTCCATGAAGTAGCAACCTTGACTATTCCATAACGGCTTCCGTTCACGAAGGACTAACCTCACTATGGGTAGATCTTCACGTAGTAGGCGATCTCCTTGCTCGTACAAACTTCTTGGTTCAACTCCACAACACGAAGTAGGAGGCTCCCAAGCGACACCTAACCAATCTAGGAGGCACCACCCTCCAAAAGGTAATAGGCTCGGTAATGTCGATGAACTCCTTGCTTTTGTGCTTCATGATGATAGACTCCTCAACACACAATCACTCTCTCACGGATTTGGCTTTGGTGGAAGAGATTGATTTGGTGGAAAGCAACTTGGGGAGGCAAGAGATCAAGATTCATATGGATGGAGTGGAATGGCTTGATCTCAACACATGAGTAGGTGGCTCTCTCTCAGGAAATTGGATGGGGCAAGTATGGAATAGTTCTGAGTGCTTCTCTTTCGAGTGGGTGGTGGTGAAGGGGTATATATAGGCATCAATCCAACCGTTACACCTAAAGTGACCAACTTGGTGACACCGAAGTGTAAAACTTGGTGGTACCGAGTTGCTCCAAAGGTAGCAACTTTTGAATCTCGGTGAGACCGATACAAATATCTCGGCGGTACTGATTAGGTGACCAACGGTCAGTTTCCAAAACTCGGTGATGTCGATCCAAAATCTCGAAAGTTCTGATTTTAAGAATCGAGGTAACAGAAAGTTGGCAAGATGAACTCGATTGCACCGAATCAGAATCGGTTGCACCGATGTGCTAGGGTTTGGCATGGGTCTGTCTGAGGTGGGAATTGGTGGGACCGAGTGGAAATTGTTGGTAGCACCGATCTTCAAGATAGGCTTGGACAGACTTTTGTGGAAGAGTTTGTGGGTGTTTTTGGTGACTATCACTTCTGCACATGGAGCATCTTGTTCACCAACAGTAACTTACCCCCTTTTAATAGTATTGGCTTTCCTATGGACTCAAAGTGATTTCTCACAAAGTAAAATGTAGAGTCCTCTTGCTTGAAGCTTTTGCCTATCCATTTCCTTGCTTCTAGGGCTTTCTCCACAATCCTTTTGCCAACCCATCATTGAACTTTTCCTGAAATATGCTTAGTGGAAATATTGGTTCAATGATATATATGTTGTTATTAATTACCAACACCACCAAGGGAGCAAATGTGCTTTCACTCTCCATTACAGAGCAATCCAACATAGGCAGGAGTCGGGTATTACACCACACGGTGGCCCGAACCTAGGTAGCTCACGTGTCCCTGTCGTGGTCTCGCCGTAGTTGCCGTGGAGTCGTAGGTTGCCAAGCCAAGCCACCAAGTGTTCGAACCCTAGTTCTTGGAGAAGTTATTGGATGTAGATCCTAGACTCTGACATTTGGCACGCCGGGTAGGACGTGCTGCCGTCTTCTCGCCTTCGACATCGACGTTGGCATCGACATGAACGACGCTGCCGCTCGCCGGGAGCGCGCCGCGCGCCCAGCTGCCACCAGGGTCCACACTACGCCCGCCGCTCGAAGTGCCCCGGGGCAGCACCCTCGTGCCGCCACCGAGCTCGTTGGGGAGCAGGTGGTCTACTTCGGCTACTCGTCGACGAACAAGCAGACGCTTGGCCCCTCGGCCACCACCTCCTCGCTCACGGGTCACATCCCTCCTTCTCCGCGTGCCGCGCTACTCATGGCGCAGGGGCTGCCGCACCATCACCTCGCCAGGGACGGCCGCAATGCCTGGCTCGGGTGCATCACCGAGCTCGTCGACGCCGCGCACAATGGCCAGGAGCCTCCTCACTCCTCGGCCGCTTCACCGCCACACGCCGAGCAGCCCGAATGCACCACTTCTCCTCCTTCTATGGACCGCGGTGCAGCAGGATCGCACCGTGTGGCGCGCGCCTCATAACTTATCTATGGTTCGTCCGCGCCAGACGGTGCCGATGGTCATAGTTGAATCGTCCATCATGCCCCCCATGGCGTTGCCACGGTTGGGCACGGAGGCCGCATGGCTCCAACCAGGGGCGTTGTCCCCAGTGGGGGCTCCCAAGAGCCCTGCAGGGTGGCCTGCATCCTTGGCGAGGCCCAGGCCCCTCCGTCTAGCCACCACCTCAAGCGCTTCTCGCGCGAGGCGAACACGGCCCTGCCGGCGCCCGAGTCCGCCGGCCACCTCAAGTGGTCTGAGTCCCCCGTCGCCTTCGACGCCAGCGATCACCCCAAGTCCACTAGGGGTGTGGGCGCTATCCCTCCACTGTGTATCCCCACCATCAACAGTATGGCCATCGCTAGGATGCTTGTCGATGGTGGCACGAGCCTCAACGTGTACGCGGTGGCGACTTTCGAGACACTCCAGGTGCCCTATGAGTGCTCGGCCCCCAGCAGGCCCTTCTTGCTCGTCACCCACCGCTCCACCTAGCCCATGGGGCAGGTTCGCCTCCCTGTCACCTTCAACACTCGCAATTACTACCGTACGGAGTTCATCGTCTTCGATGTGGCTCGCATCGGCCTGCCCTACAATGCCATCTTGGGCTGCCCGACGCTCTCTAAGTTCATGGCGGCCACCCCCAAATGGCCAGCACTGCCCTTGTGGTGGAGCAGGAGGAGCGAGCATGTGTCAAGAAGAAGCCCACCGAGTCTGCGCCTGCAGATGCCACCCCTGCGGAGGCATCGCTTGAGCCCCTCAAGGCCCTGCCGGCGCCTTCCGAGGGCCCTCCTCAGAAGGCCTCAGCATCCCTCAGGAGTCCTCTGGAATCCCGTCTCCGATGTCCCCCGCGGCGCTGCTGCCGGAGCTCCCTAGTGAGCACGACTTGGACACCAGAGTCACATGCCTCGTCGAGCGCCCCGTCTAATTCTTCACCATAGTGTTGCGAGACGCACACAAGCGATACCCCATGCAGCAGAAGCTCCTCCAGGCGCTCCTCATGGCCTCCAAGAAGCTGCGCCACTACTTCCAGGGGCACCGAGTCCGGCTGATCTCCTCCTACCCGCTGGAGAAGGTCCTGCGGAGCTTGAACGCCACCGGCCGCATCTCTGAATGGAACATAGAGTTGCGGCCCTTCAAGGTGGAGTTCCTCACCACCAGGACCATCAAGGGCCAGACCTTGGTGAACTTCACGGCAGAGTGGACGAACCCGCGCCAGGACGAGCCTAAGGAGGAGTCGCTCTTGCCTAAGGAGGCCTCCTCCGGAGGCTGGAGCATGCACTTCGACAGGGCCTTCGCACGCCAGGGCGCGGCGGCTAGTGTGGTTCTCACTACGCCCATAGGTAACAAGATTTACTATGCAGTACAACTCTATTTCAGGTTCACCGACAAGGTCTGCAACAACATCGCCGAATACGAGGGACTCATCGCTGGGCTCAAGGCCACCATCGCGCTAGGAGTCAGGCGCATCGTCATCAAGGGGGAGTCACAGCTCCTCGTCAACTTCTCCAACAAGAAGTACAAGCAGAAGGATGAGCGCATGGCGGCCAAACTGTAGGAGGTGCTGTGGGGACCCCGACTCATAAGTCGTGATCACCGAATGCACGTGTACAGTGATCCCAGAGATCAATGCTCACTGAACACACAGAAGCTGAATAACAAGAGTCTTACATCCACATTTAGCGTCTTACACAAATAAAGACCATGAAGGTCAAGTCTTACATAGATAGGGCCGCAAGGGCCAAACACTTAAACATAACAAGCAGCGGAAATCTTGATCGAAAGCGTTGACCCATGCCATCTGCCTTAACCTACAGGCATTCTGACTGGGAAGCGTCCTAGATCGCATGTTCATCTCCAACGAACTCTTCATCATATTCCTGCTCTTCCATGCCTGGCCAATTAAATAACCAGTGGCAAGCCAATGAGTACTTTGAATGTACTCGCAAGCAACCCAAGTTTTGGAACAAGGCAATAACAATGCATGATATAGCACTAAATAGGTAAGTTTTGCGGAAAGCTAATTTTGAGTGCAATGACATGATCAAGATAACTAGTAATAGCATGCATCATGAGGATACAAGTGTCCGCACAAACAGGTTATCGATATCAATATAATCAAGGTCTGAACATCTCATGTTCAATCATCATGTCAAGTCATCCGACTTGTCTCGAGTCTTCCATCTTTGTTAACCACACACTCACACTAAGTTTATGAAAACCCAGGACATAGTTTAAGCAGCACCACCCAACTGTCCTTGACAATGGACATGACTATTCGAATAGTTTTACACTCTGCAGAGGTTGCACACTTTACCCACAAGACTCGGGGAACTTTCGTGTCATCCACGACTCGTGGTATAGTACATACCCGAGGTAAGCACCCGAACAATGCCTTTCCCCTGACGATGCTAAACAAAGAGTCCACTCGATTGGTACCCAGCCCACATAATGTACATCACAAGTAGCATCCATGCAGGGACCAACAGTGTGCCCGGTGCCTGTGAAGACAGCGCATGATCGTCCTTACCGGCACGACCCCGTATCGAGAGTGACCACGTCACTCCCGCCACTAGTAATGCGGGCTCTATGCTAGTACCCATCAAAGTAATCAACAAAACCCCGTCCCATAAGGGGTATCGTGTTTGTGCATGTAAGGTTGGGACGGTCGACAAATCTTAAATCTAATCTGTTTTCGAAAACACACACACTCAGTTGCTCCGGTACACCACTTCTTTCTCAAGTGGTTACCCAACTCAACATCCTCTCCCTCGGGCATTAGTGGCACTCGACGGGGTTTTCGAAAAGTCTTTGAAATCATTTCTTTTCTGACACCATGCATATCCCGATCCCAATTGCGTAACATCTACTAAGAATCCTATCTACTCCCACCCGCACAACCCTCATAAGGAAGGTAGGGTCAGGCACGATGCAAGTATCAAAGGTAAAGTATCGGAGGCATCCCCACCGAAGGGGGCACCACATCATCAGGATCAACATTAAGAATTTAAAGTGATATATGCCATGCAATAAAGGGGTTTCATAGTCATGGTCAAAGGGCTGCTTGCCTGGCTCAACAATGTCTTCGGGGTCTTCGAAACCTTCGGGTCCAACTTCCTCGTCAATAGCGCAATCTATTGTCGCGATAAATAACGATAATAATAAGCATTACAACAAAAACAGAGCACAAAAGCCACTTCAAAAAAATGTTACCCTACTCTGATAAATACTACAAACTATTATAAAAATATTTGTCTAAGGTTTTGGGGTGAAAAAGGTTTTTGAAACCATTTTTAACAATGGCTAAAAATGCCAAAAAGAGGTTTTAAAATAAAGCATATTATTACAAGTGGCACTCTAAAATACTACATATTATTACAAGAATTTAGGTGGAAGAATTATTGGATTTAAAAGAATATTTGGGTCTATGGAATTTTTGGGATTCAGAAAGAAAAGAAAAAAAAAAGAAAATTGGCTCAGTGCAACTGGGCCAAAAGTGGCTGGCCGAACCGGCCCAGAGAGCGGAGCCGACTCGCGCGAGCCTGGCGCGCGCGAGTGGCTGATTCAAACCTGATCGGTGGGCCATGCTGGTCAGCGAGAGAGGGGGAGGCGGGAGACCCGGGAGAGGATGACAAGTGGGGCCTGCTTGTCATCTCCTTCCCCCGGTCCAGAGGAGATCGAGGGGACTCACCGGCGCTAACAGGGAACGGGGAATGGCGGCGAGCACGGGAATGGGCTCAGGGGCTCGTCGCCGTTCCGAGGGAAGTGGAGCTGGTCGCCGGGGCGCCCTGGGTCGCCGGCGATGAGGAAGCAGGGCGGCGGCGCTTCGGGAGGGGGAAGCCTCGGTCGCGCTGAGCTGCAAATGGAGGGGGGAAACGAGGGGAAATAGTCAGGAGCTCGCGCTGGATCCAAATCGAGTCAGAGCGCGGGCGGGGGTGGCCTCTACCATTCGGTTGCCGGCGAGCCGAGACGGTAGAGCTCCGGCTCGATCTCGAGCTCGGGGCCTCCTTGGGGTGGATGGACTGAGCGAGGGCTCGATTAGGTGAGGGAGAAGGGGTTCGAAGTGGAGAGAGGTCCGGGAGGGTCTATTTATAGCCTCCCCACGATCCACCGCATGGTGGTGCGCCAGTGAGATCATAGCCCACGGCACAGAGCACGGGAGCGAGCTTGGGCTTGTCTAGGGTGTTCCTGGGAGGGGTCCAGGCGCGAGGGAAGGGAGAGATGGAGAGGAGGTGAGCGCGCGTGCGAGTCCCACGATTGCCGAGCTGGGCGGCGTTGGTCATGCATGCGGGAGGTCGTCAGAGAGAGAAGGAGGAGGGGGGCAGCGCCTTGGAGGGTTGAGGATGTCGAGGGCATCTCGAGGGACAGCTTCCCCCATCCCAATGCTGTCGGGGGGGCTCGGGATGCTCCTGCTACAGTGCGGACATGCACTGTAGCGTGCTCCAGAGCGTGCCTTTGGCATGCCATGGCAGGCTTGCGTGCTCTGGATGCATCCCTACATGTCTCATAGCTTCTGGTTGATCTGTAGATACTCTAGGAGCTAGGAGAAGCTAGGGAGAGTAGAGGTGAGAGGAGGGGAGGAAAAATGGGTGCTGGTCATGCTGTCCAGAAGGTAAAAATGGGTTTTACCCCACCAATCAATGAGCTGAGGCCATGCAAGACTTATTGAAGGTAGAATGCAACACGGAGGGGTTGTGGTAAAAGTTTCAAGTAAAGGAGAACATCAGAAGGAGGTCAAAACATGTTTTTACCAAACATGCAAAAGGTTTTTGATCAAAGATTGGGCAAGCAAATGGAGTTTGCTTGACCTGAGTTTTAACAGGGTCAAGTGGTGGTTAAAAATAAGGTTGATCACCAAGTTTGCGCTGGTTTGAGCAAAGTTGACAATGTAACTTTGTAAAACCCTAGAAATCAACAGAATTTGGATTCTGTAGATCTAGTCATGCTAAGCTAATCTCCTTGATGCACCACTTGGTGTAGCATCATTATTTGGGGATTTGAACATGTCCACAAATTTTGAGATCAATAGGAGATACTTCACAATGTAAAGTTGCTCAAATTTGATTCTGGACAGAGAGGGTTTTGGAATATTTTGGTGAAGCAAATCAATTGGGATTGGGTTGAAACTTTGCAAGAGCATCACATATAACATGTGTGACTTGCTCGAATTTTCTTGGAATTTATTGAGAATATTTCTTATAGAAATATTTCCAAAGCTTGATTTGGGCAGAAAGGGTTTTGAGGGGTTTTGCCCATGGTTTTGAACATGACCATGTGTTGAAACTCATATATATGGAAAATATATGTCCACTGAGTTTCCCTAAATTTTCTCAAATATTTTTAAAGCATTTAAATAATTTTTCCCTATGAAAACTATTTCTGGCCTGAAGAAAAAGCCTTTAAATAAAATGGCAAAATAATCTTTAAAATTAATATTTGGTGGTTTTGGGAAGTCATATATATAGTAGGTTTCAAATAAAGCCTTTGAAAAGAAGGGATCCACCCAATTTGAGGAGTTGCAGTGCAAACCTTAATTCAGGGGCTTTTGAAAACCTAGTTTGAATAAATCCTTTTTGGCCAAAATAAATTTTGATAAAAATAGTTTTAGGTACTATACACATGGTATGACCATTGGGCAAGAAGTTTGGATCAAGGAAGATGAATATGGAGAGGAGTAGAACCTAAGAGTGCCAACACATTCAACCAAGCAAGCAAGCATCAAACAAGCACATGCACTGAGAAAGTTTTAATCGGTTCCAAATTTTGTAAATCCAATCATAGCAAAGTGATACAAACACATGGTGTGACAGGTGCACAAGCTCGAGAAGTGCTTCATGGGCACGGAGCTTCAGCACATCCCTCGCAGCGACAACAGCGAGGAGGACGTGATTGCCAAGCGCACTTCTCGCTGCGAGCCCCAAAGCCCCGACGTCTTCAGGGAGTGGCTCCTGAAGCCTTTGGCAGCACCTCCGACCATCAGCCCTGCGACGCCTCATCAGGAGCTCCCAACCGCACCACCCATGGGCGCACCAGACTGCGGACCATCCTCATGTGCCCACCTACTGCTGGCGCTCGAATCGCAGCCTGAGAGCTGGACCACGGAGTTCAAAGCCTACCTGGAGGGCAGTATTCTCCCGGAGATCGACGCAGAAGTAGAGCGTGTGGTCTTCCAAGCTGCGTTGTACCACCTGAAAGAAGGTGATCCGTACTGCCACCGCCCGAATGGAGTCACGCTGCGGTGCATCTGCAAGGAGCAAGGCCGCAATCTGCTTGACAACATCCACGGAGGTGACTGCAGCCACTACTCACCCTCGCGCACTCTCGCAGGCAAAGCGTTCCGCAGCGGTTTCTACTGGCCCACAGCGCTCAAGGATGCCACGGAGCTAGTCCAGGCATGTGAGGCTTGCCAACTCCACACCAATCAGATTCATGAGCCAACACAAGGGCTTCAGACCATCCCTCTCCCGTAGCCTTTCGCGGTCTGGGGGATGGATATCCTAGGGCCCTTCCCTCGCGCGGCCCGCCGCTATTGCTTCCTCTACGTCGCCATCGACAATTTCACCAAGTGGGCGCAGGTGGAGCCTGTCCGGGCCATACCGGCAGGGTTTGTGGCGAAGTTCATCAAGGTTTTGGTGTACCGCATCGGCGTCCCAACCGCATCATCACGGACAACAACTCGCAGTTCACCAGTGTCCTCTTCAAGACCTACTGCGCCTTCATCAGCACACAGATATGCTTCGCCTCCGTGGCACACCCTCGGATCAATGGCCAAGCCGAGCGCGTCAGCACGGAGGTCCTCAAGGGCCTCAAGACCAGGAGATTCAAGAAGCAATTCATGGCCTGCGGCAAGGGCTGGCTGGACGAGCTCCCATCGGTGCTATGGTCCATCCGTATCACGGTGACGAAGCCCACCGGCGAGACGCCTTTCTTCCTCGTCTACGGGGCAGAAGCGGTGCTCCTAGCCGAGGTCAAGCACCGGTCCCCGTGGGTTTTGGCCTTCGACAAATCTCGTCAGGGCGGCCTTCCGGAAGATGACCTGCTTTTCCACGAAGGAGCACGTTGCCAGGCTGCCCTCCGCGCAGCAAGGTACCAGCAGGCATTGCGCTGCTATCACAGCAGCAACATATGCCGGATCCTTTCTAGAGAGGGACACCACAAACTCTCACCCATGTGGGAAGAACCCTTCACGGTTACGCACCTCTCCAGGCCCGGCGCGACACGAGTCGAAACAGAGGAGGGTGTTCCGGTACAAAACACATGGAACATTCAACATCTCCGCAAGTTCTTTCCGTGACACCACATATACAAACGAAATGGAGTTGTACACGCTTCGGAGCTCTCTCTACTAGTGCTACCTTCGGCACACGTGAGCTCCCTCCCACTCTCGTGGAAACCCCATGCTCCGCGCTGGCGGATACCCCTACACACTCTTGTGGAAGCCCCATGCTCAGCGCTGGCGAATGCCCCATGCTCAGTGCTGGTGGCCTACTTACCTGAGGGCCCCTCTGCAGTCACATCCTCAGGCTAACATGTGTCGAACACGATAGCATGTATCTTTCTCCTATGTAATGAATCTGCTTCATGCATCAGTAAAGCTTATTTCCTTTGGAATTATGTGTGCTTGCAGCTAAGTCGGCCTCAGGAGGCGCGGTCGCGACTTCCCCCCATTGTGTTTCAAGTGAGCGGGAGCTGGGCATGGTGCGTGTGCTCGGGTCAGTCCCAGCAGCGGTGCAAAACCCAAGTGACTGAGCTCTGGCTCACGGGCCTACTGCACGTCACCTCACTAGGTCCTTGGTGCTCCTGTCTCCTTGCGTAACAACCACAGGTGACCTCGCAAGCGCTCCTTGCCGCATTACTTGCAAAAACTGGGCAATTTCTCTGGTCCAGGATATGAAAGGACTTAGGATCCCCCCTGGGAGGCCTCGCGAGCTGCATTCCGCGGGCAAAGGTTGAAAGCACAAATGCTCTCTTGGTGGTTTTGATAATTCATGACAACATACATTGTCTCTTGGACTAATAGTTTTACCTAGCTCATTTTAGATAAAGTCGAAAGAGAGGATTGACTAAGGATTATGAGGATAATTCCCAAGAAGAAGAAGGGAAGGAATAGGATTGGCCATGATTCAAGCTTGAATAGTCTACATTTCAAATTTTGTGAGAAATCACTTTTGAATCCATAGGAAAGCCAATACTATTAAAAGGGGATGAGGAATTATGATGATCTGGTTGATGTAGTGCTTAGATATTAGCCACATTTTGCACTAGTCGGTGTAACCTAGTTTTCACTTCGTTTCACCGAGTTGGGCAATAATATTGTAGCAGTTGGATTTTTGGAGATGCCTATATATACCCCTCCACCACCTCTCACTCGTAGAGGAAGCACTCAGAACAGATCTACACTTTCCCCATTCATTTTTCTGAGAGAGAGCCACCTACTCATGTGTTGAGATCAAGATCATCCACTCCAACCATATGGATCTTGATTTCTAGCCTCCCCAAGTTGGTTTCCATCCAATCAATCTCTTCTACTGATGCAAAACCTGTGATAGAGTGATTGAGTGTTGAGGAGACTATCTTTTGAAGCACAAGAGCAAGGAGTTCATCATACTACCACATCTATTACCTTTTGGAGGGTGGTGCCTCCTAGATTTGTTAGGTGTCGCTTGGGAGCCTCCTTCTTCGTGATTGTGGAGTTGAACCAAGAAGTTTGTAAGGGCAAGGAGATCGCCTACTTCGTGAAGATCTACCCATAGTGAGGCTCGTCCTTCGCGACGGAAGCCTTGATGGAATAGACGAGGTTGCTACTTTGTGGACACTAACGGGTGGAGCCCTCCATGGACTCTCGCCACCGCTACCCTCTTACATATGCTTGTCATTAATGGGTTGAAGTCTCCATTAGCATGGACGTACGAAAGCACGACCTATCGAAACCATGGGAAAAATCTTCGTTTCATCTATTGTGTTTGATCTTCCTATCTCTACTCTCTTACATATGCTTGTCTTTACTTTCCGCTGGCATACTTGTTGACTAGCATGTGTAGGGTGCATTAGACTAGTTAGAATTGCCAAAATCTGCCAACCAATTAATTTGGGAAAAGTTTAGGTTGTAATTTTTGTCAAGTAGTCTATCCCCCCCTCTAGACGCCTCTTCTAATGATCCCACAATTGGTATGAGAGCTTTGGTCTCCATAGCTTCGATTTCATCACCGTTGAAGGAAGATGGATGTGTCTAGTTTGGGGAGTCTTAGTTGTAGAGTGCCCATTCTCGATGGGGAGTACTATAGTCAATGGAAATATGAGATGCTTGAGTTATTCAATGAATCCCATTTTAGCAAGTATGTTAAGAACCCCTATGTACCTCCCATTGATCCTCTACATCCCACACACGAAGAGGAAATTGATATGCTTCGTAATCTTAGAACTGATAATCTTATGATTAGAGGATTGCCTAGAATTGTGTTTGATCAAATGAAGAATTTTGAATGTGCTTATACTTTGTGGAATTATTTGGAGAAACGATATCCAAATTAATTATTGAGTAATCTTGATGAAATTCTTCATAAATCTAGTGCTTTTCACAAAATGATGCCTAGTGATCCTAAGTTTGATGATTATCTATTTGAGCTTAGAGACCTCATGCGTGCTAAAGGAGATGTCATAACTATCAACAACATCATTGTTGAAGCCATTCGCATTCATAATCTTGAACATTGTCATGATCACAACTCTGATGAATCTCTTGTTTCTTCTGACGAGGATTTCCCACTTGATGATGACAATGTGGAACATGCCTACTATGATGAAGATGAGTTGTTCGACATCGAGTATGGGAAGACTATGAAGAATCTAAGTCTCACGGCAAACTTCAAGGATTACATGTCTGGATGAAAAGAGTGGATTCTCGACAGTGGATGCACCTATCACATGACCGAAGATAGAGACATGTTTCAAGAGATCACACCAAATCATGGACCACGAAGGTATGTGACTTTTGGAGACAACTCCAAGGGTAAGGTACTCAGTCTTGTTATGGTGGCCATATCTCATGATAGATCCATTCAAAATGTCATGCTTGTTGAATCCCTTGGCTACAATCTTCTTTCCGTATCTAGACTTGCCGATTTTGGTTTTAATGTGCTATTTACCTAAGTAGATTGCCAAGTGTGTCGTCAAGACAATCGTAGCATGGTCTTTACCGGTTTCCGTAGAGGTGATCTATACATTGGTGATTTCACTAAGAGATCCAAACCTCGCACTTGTCTTATTGCAAAATCTTCTAAAGGTTGGCTTTGGCATAGAAGACTAGGACATGTTGGTATGCGTAACCTAGAGAAGCTCATGAAAGCAGATCGTATACTTGGTGTTGAATATGTTATCTTTGAAAAAGATAGACTTTGTAGTGCTCGTCAACCTGGAAAGCAAGTAGGTGGAAGTCATCCTGTAAAGATTGTTATGACTACTAGGAGACCACTCGAGTTGCTTCATATGGTTCTCTTTGGTCCCAATGCTTACAAGAGTCTCGGTGGAAATTCCTTTGGTCTAGTTATAGTTGATGATTTTTCCAGATTTACGTGGGTATTCTTTCTTGATGATAAGTCATAGGTGCAAAAGATCTTCAATAACTTCTCTCGCAAAGCACAAAATCAGTTTGAAGTGAAGATCAAGAAAGTTCAGAGCGACAACGGATCGGAGTTCAAGAACACGAATGTGGATTCCTTTCTTGACTAAGAAGGGATTTCACATAAGTTGTCGGCTACGTACACGCGTCAACAAAATGAAGTTGTTGAGAGGAAGAACTGGACTCTTATAGAGATTGATAGAACAGTGCTCGACGAATACAAGATGCCAAGACACTTTTGGGTGGAAGCCATGGAAACAGCTTGTCATGCTACGAAACGACTCTACCTTCACAAGCTTCTCGGTAAAATGGCATACGAGCTACTCACCGGTAACAAGCCCCAAGTTGGATACTTTCGGGTATTCGGCTCCAAGTGTTACATTCTTGATAACTATCGTCGTTCTGAATTTGCTCCTAAATCTCACAAAGGTTTCCTACTCGGTTACAGCTCAAACTCTCACACTTACCGTGTCTACAACAACTTCACTCGAAAAGTTGAAGAGACGGTAGATGTGAAGTTTGATCAATCTAAATGTTCGCAAGTCGAACAATTGCCAAATGATGTAGGAGATAAGGAATCTTCGGAAGCCATCCAAGACTTGTCCATCGGCAAGATTCGTCCAATGGAGGTGAAGGAAAGTACTTCATCGACCCAAGTGGAAGCCCCTACTTCACATCAAGGTGAATCTCAACACGACATGGAGGCATCCACAAGCGGTACACTACAAGATGAAGAGGAGGAAGAAGTACATCATGATGATCCACCACAACCACCTTCACCACCACCTCAAGGCAATGACACCTTCAACAACAACAAAGAAGAAGATGATGAGGAGGAAGCTCCATCGTCCAACAAGCAAAAGCTACCTCAATTTTGAGCAAGAGTGAATAAAAATCACCCCTTAGAGCAAATCTTTGGTGACATGCAAACTGGAAGAATAACACGCTCAAAAACCCGATTGGCTAATTTTTGTGAGCACTACTCATTTATCTCTAGTATTGAGCCCTTGAAGGTGGAAGAAGCTCTTCAAGACCCGGATTGGGTGAATGCTATGCACGAGGAGCTACACAACATCGAGAGGAACGAAGTGTGGACACTAGTGGAGAAGACCAAGGATGAGCAAAACATCATTGGAACCAAGTGGGTGTTTCAAAACAAACAAGACGAAGACGGTCAAGTCGTATGCAACAAGGCACGTCTCGTGGCTGAAGGCTACACCTAAGTTGAAGGTATGGACTACGGAGAGACCTATGCCCCCGTTGCTAGACTTGAAGCTATATGTATACTTCTTGCTGATGCTAATCACCATGATATCACTCTTTATCAAATGGATATTAAAAGTGCATTTTTAAATGGTGAGATTGAGGAAGAGTTCTATGTTAAACAACACCCTGGTTTTGTAAACCCTAAGAAACCTAACCTTGTTTACAAGCTTCGTAAAGCTCTCTATGGTCTTAAGCAAGCTCCATGAGCTTGGTACAAATGCTTAACAAAGTTTATTATCGAAAAAGGTATTGAAAGTGGTAAAATTGACGCAACCTTATTCACTAAGAGATTTAATGGTGAGTTATTTGTGTGCCAAATTTACGTGGATGATATTATCTTTGGATCTAGTAACCCACAATTTCCTGAGAAATTTGGAAGGTGGATGTCCGAGAAGTATGAGATGTCCATGATGTGTGAGCTGAAATTTTTCCTTGGTTTGCAAATCAAGCAAACGAGAGAAGGGACTTTCATCTCTCAAACCAAGTATACCAAGTACTTGATTAAGAAGTTCAACATGCAAGAGTGTAAATGTATGAAAACTCCTATGCCTACTAGTGGACATGTTGACCTCACCAAGGAGGACAAAACAGTTGATCAAAAGGTTTATCAGTCAATGATCGGTTCATTGCTCTATCTATGTGCCTCCCATCTCGATATTATGCTTAGTGTGTGCATGTGTGCTAGATATCAAGAAGCTCCTAAAGAGTGTCATCTTAAGGCCGTGTAAAGAATTGTGAGATACTTGATACGTACACCAAACTTTGGCATTTGGTATCCCAAGGGATCTTCTTTTAACCTTGTTGGCTATTCTGACTCGGACTATGCTGGAGATAAGGTTGATAGAAAATCCACCTCGAGTACATGCCAATTTCTTGGTAGATCTCCTGTGTCTTGGTCATCCAAGAAACAAAACTCGGTATCTCCATCCGCCGCTGAAGCGAAATACCTTGCGCTGGATCATGTTGTGCGCAATTGCTATGGATGATTCAAACTCTTAAGGATTATGGAATCCATGTGAGACATGTTCCATTGTTGTGTGACAATGAGAGTGCAATTAAGATTGCTCACAATCCCGTGCAACATTCTCAAACTAAACATATTCAAGTTCGTGATCATTTCATTCATGATCATGTTGCCAAAGGGGACATTAATCTCAAATATGTTCGCACCAACAAGAATTTGGCCGATATATTTACTAAGCCACTTGATGAGAAAGTGTTTTGTCACTTGAGGAGTGAGTTGAACATCATTGATGCTTCGAACTTGAGCTAGACTCACTCGGATGCATGCAAGGGCATGAGCTTACATGACTATTCCATGTTACACTTGATATGACACTATCTTATACCTTGGAAATATATGCTCTCTTGTATTTCATCTAACCTTGTTGTAGGTACTTCGAAGAACTACACTCCACAAGATTGCCATCAACTCACATCACAAGCAATCTTGTCATGGCCAAGTATCCACAACTCTTCTTTGATGATGGAAGGAAGAAGACAATCCAAACCATATCCTTGACAACCACTTGATAAACAAATTTCATTCTTGTCATTTGGATATATCTTGTTCTACCTTGCATGACTAACCCATGTAGGTGAAAAGAGAACCAAAACGATCAATGATAGCTCTCAACTCAAGATGATCTTTGTTGGGGCACGGATGCACACGATCACCTATGGGACCAGAGGCCCCTTTGTCGTTCGGCAGGGGGGGTCACGTTGCACAAAGAGCAGAGACCATGAGGCAGCGCAGTGATCGGAACGCTGGTGTATTTACCCATGTTTGGACCGCTGTGAAGCGTAAAACCCTACTCCTGCTTTTGGTGGATTGATCAGAGGAACACGAAGAACACACAGCACTCAATCCCGGCAAGGGTTGCCGTCGGGGAGAGCTGCTACGTAAGTACAAGTGTCCAAAGGTCCGAATCTTGAGCTACATTGCCTTGGGCCTCCTTTTATAGGTCAAGGGGCAACCACAATGGAAAAACAGTCATTATCTATTGATTAGATAGCTAACAGAGCTATCATACCTAACTCTGGAATTTAGGACAAATACCATGATTGCTGGGCTAGGTGGCACGCGGGGGTGCATCCCCGACAGGCTCTTACCACTGCTTAGCTGGCTGTTGCTTAGTGTCTTGACACGCCTCTAGACGGGTGTCAACTGGGCATAATCTGTCTTCCGTTCCGTCGCCACGTGCTTAGCGAGAGCCGCTTAGCCACCTGAGGGCTCGACACCACATCAACAAGCGACTGGCGTTGTGATGCGGTGGAGCGGTGGCCGGTTGGCTCGCGCTTGCCGGGGGATGGCATGCCGGGTCTTCTTGGAGATGCGTGCGCCTTGGTCCCCGGCAGTTACCTGGGACGCGGCTGGCGTGCCCTGGGCCCCTCCTGGGCTATTGTGTTGGTCTTCCCGGCATTGCTTAGCCTTTTGTAGGTTGCTGCTGCCGGAGCCTGGGTCTTGAGTGCTTGTTTGGTGGTATGGTAGCCTTTCCCGGCGGGCTCGGGTCACGGAACTGGAGGCTCATTTTACATGCACAAGTTAGGGGAAATAAACACCCCTGTTTGTGTACCCCAACAGAAGCCCCCGGGCCGGAAATAGTGCACGGACACGCGTCGAGAAAAAGCTGCCATCCCGTCCCACATCCACTCCGCGCAATTACCACGGGTCGTGGGGTCATGGAATAGTAGCTGTTGGAGAGGTAAAAACTGCCAGTAAAAACGGCATTTTTCCGAAAAGATAGCGAAGAGCCAGCCCCCGTGCGCCCCCCTAAATAAAAGGGGCGATGTACAGGGGCACTGCTCATTCGCATGAGTTTCTCCGTCCTTCATCTTCTTCCTGAAGCCAAGAGAAACTGCTTCCGCCGCCGCCTCCGGCCCACCTGAGCGACGCTAGATCATCCGCCACCCTTGAAAGCCCTAGGGATGGGGCGGAAGATGGCTACCAACAAGGGGAAGTAGACGGCCTCATCTGCGGACCTAGTGGTCGAGGAGAGGAAGAGGAAAGCGGGAGAGCTGGAGAAGTGGCGACAGAGAGATGTGGTCATCTCCCCGTCGAGCCTGGACGGCAATACCTTTATCAAAAGCTACAACTGCATGTGGGGGAGAGCGACGAAGGGGCATGGAGCACCCGTAGTCCTGCCGGATGACCCCAAGGGGAAGGTGCCTTCAGATTCGTACCGCTTCTTCAACGCGTACTTCTACTGTGGCCTCTCTCCGCCCTTCTCTGATTTCTTCTGCGCCATGATGGTGGCATACGGGTTCCACCTTCTGGACTTCACGCCCAATGCAATGGTGTGCATGGCGATTTTTGCCCATCTGTGTGAGAACTTCGTTGGAGTCGCCCCAAATGTGGACTTGTTCAGGCATTTCTTCATTCCTCGGATCGAGGATAAATCCCACTGCTCGGGGAATATAAGCTAGATGCCCCGGGGCAGGAAGGATGATTGGGATTACCTTCCTGGACAACAGCGTGGGAAGTGGGAAGAATGGAGGGGCGACTGGTGCTGGATCAAGGATGACAAAGCCCCCGAGTTCTGCTCGGCGTGGACCAGATGTGTCACGCGCGGGAGCGACCGGGGCAAGCTGGGCCTCACCGACGGCAAGCTCCGCCTGGCACTGAACAGGATCATTCGCCTCAAAGCTGACGGGCTGGGCATTGAGCATGTGGGGGTAGACTTCCTCCGTCGCCGCATCGCGCCGTTGCAGAGGAGGGATAGGTTTGCATGGGAGTTCAATGGTCCTACCGACTGGATCCGTCTGTACCCAGGCCCTGCCAACAATCTGACGGTTTATGGCCATGGCTGGTTGTGCGATCAGCTGTTCAGCCGCCTTGGGCCATTCCATTTGCCGGCAGGAGTTATCCCCTTGCACCGCAATTCCGCCCTGAACCAGGGCCTGCAATGGATGCCTGATTGTGACACCTCCGGGGTCAAGCCTGATTGGGAACTGCCCGCCCTGGACAGCGAGATGGAGTGGGTCTCCAACTTGGAGGAAAGAGCTTCCAGGCTGGAGGATAACGTGACCATGGCAACCAGGACGGCGGAGAGGGCATTTATCGCCGCCCGGATTGTGGAGGACAAGAACGTCAGAGCCGCCAAGGGAAAAGCCTCCGGAGAAGAGGAGGAGGAGGAATCCAAGGACGATGACTCTTCCGAGGAGGAGAGTGGAAACCTTGCTCCGGGAGACGCTGCCGGGTTGGAGTCTGCCGGGGCCGGGGGTTCTCGGTCTGCGGCGACAGGAACCCAAGTGGGGATCGAGACGGAGGAGGCGAAAGAGCCGGAGGTGGAGGAAGATGGGCTCGAAGTGGGCCCCCAAGCTTTAGAACCCGGGCGTCGCCTCCGCCAATACGTCAATCGAGAATCGACGGCCCTCGCGTCCTCGCGGGGTCCCTCGAAGGTGAAGAAGACGACCTCCAAGGGAGGCACGCGCGAAGTAGCACGCCGCCAATCCTCCCGCGTTTCTCATGCCAAAGCTTCTCCCGTCAAGCGACGGAGGGTTTTAGGGGTGGACCCCAGCCCCCGTCAAGCCCAACTTCTCCTCCAGGCTCGCCCTTGCCGGAAGCCCAGGCCTCTCCGCCAAACCTTGCCCCTCCACTCTGAAGAGGGGTAGATCAACTCCACCACCTGCGTTGTATGAGCTGGGCTCCATGCTCATCGCCTCGGAGTGAGTTATTTGTTCTCAATCTTGTTAAAGTCTTTAACCTTGATTTCCCTGATTGATATTGTATGGTTGATCTTGACAGGGATGAGGACGAAGAGACTCTTGCGCATAGGGCCAAGCGGGCCAAATCAATGGTAGGGCCGGATTACACGGCGGGCATGAGCCCGGTAGGAGACGTGGAGGAAAACCCCATGCCTAGCCCCCGGCTCAGTCCTCTTCGTGAAATCCAAGCGCAGACCTCGCCCATCGCCATGGATGAGGAAGGGCGTCTTCTTACACCCGCCAGGGAGACGGGAGAAATCTACCAGGGAGAGGTTCGCCAGGAGGAGCCTCCCCTTCAAGATCTCTCGTCAACCATCGCCGGTGGGGAAGTTTCGTCGGCAAGGGCCTCCACCGAAGAGCTTGCCCGTGTTGAGGTCATCACCGGAAAAATGGTGACAGGCCGTACGCCTGCAACTGATGTTGTCGGGGAAGGGGATGTCCTTCCGCAGCAACCTCCATCGGGTATCCCACTTGCTTGCATCTTACTTCCCCTGTTCTCTCTTCTTTTGTGCCTTATTGATTTCTGACTACCATACTTTTGTTCTAACCCGCAGCCCCACTACCTGAAGAACCTGAGTTGTTGGAGGAAGTGGGTAGCTTTAGAAAGGATGTTGCCGCGGAGGAGATGAAGATTGCTGCCGCGGAGGGCCACGGGCAGGTTGCCGGGGACGTTCGGGGGTCCTCGGGAAGGACGGAACAAACCCCCGGCAGCGCACTTGGCCTGGATGCAGTGGTTGAGGAGAAGACCCCCCTTGAATCCTTGAGGCCCTCCTTGCCCAGCTATCCCCTGGCATCGGCTCTGCGGTTTCCTCAGAGCCACCTGG
The DNA here is from genome assembly GCA_039707655.1 of Elymus sibiricus. Taxonomy (NCBI): domain Eukaryota; kingdom Viridiplantae; phylum Streptophyta; class Magnoliopsida; order Poales; family Poaceae; genus Elymus; species Elymus sibiricus. Next base: position 254,074,081 of record CM077667.1, on the reverse strand, counting down.
CGTTGGTCACTGCTCCGCTAAGTCACACAACCCCTGGCTCGCCCTTCTCAGTGGGCGCAGACCTTGACAAGGAAATCAATAGGATCCTGGCGCCGCTATCTCCGAGGATCGAAGGAGCTGAAGATACTGCTGATGGTGCCAAGGATTTGGCCTTTCTGGAATCCATAGCTGCAGGGCTCAAAGATGTGCAGGGCAGGTACAGCCTGAAGTGGCAGGCGGTCAAGGAGCAGCGCGACTCGGCTGAGCTTGCGGACCAGCAGCTGAGGAACAAGGGGAATGAGCTGCGGGAGTGGTATAACCGGCAGGTCCATTCTCTTAAGAGGCAGCATGAGATGTTATCCATGGCCAAAGAGGATGTTGCCGCTCGGGAGGCTCGACTGACGGAGCGCGACGCTCTTCTGGACGCCAGAGAGAAGACCATTTCCTCCCGGGAGGGGGCCCTTGAGGCTACCCTCTGTGGCAAGGAGGAGGAGCAGGAAGCCCGCGTCCGGCAACGTACCAAGGAGCTGGAGGACAGCCACAAAACCACTCTTGACGCACTTTCCCTGGAGTCCGCTGCTCAACTGAAGAAGGTGGCTGACGACCTAGCTGCTGCATCTGCCGCCAAGGCCAAACTCGAAGTTCAACTGACCAAGCTGACAGAGGATCTTGCCGGGAGCACCAATGAAATCGAGGCCCTCAACGAGGAAGCGCGAAAGTCAGAAGCTACCCTGGGAGAGGTGCAATAACAGCTTTCCTCAAAGACACAAGATCTTGATGCCGCCAACGACACCATCTCTAACTTGAAATCCAGGCTTGGTTCCTTGGAGAAAGACATTGAATCTGCCAGGGTCCATGAGAAACTGCTGCTGACAGATGTGAACAACGCGAAGACCCTCCAGAAGGATGCTTAAGACAAGCTAGAGAACTTAATTGAGCAGCGTGATCTCTAGATCAGGAGCATGACTGATATTGCCGAGTGCCTCATTGCCCAGATCGCAAAGATGAACATGATGAGTTGGGCCTTCTCTGTTGGCAAGCACGAGGTTCCAAGCGCCAAGCTGACACTCTTCTTTGATGGCCTGATCAAGGGGTTGAAGACATACGAGGACGACAGGGCCGTCTGCTTCGCCAATGAATCCAGGAAGTTGGCGCGCGACGCCCTCTTCCTGGTCCTGAGCAACCTCGCCTTCTTCCACCCGGAGCTCAACCTCTCCGATGGTTTCAAGAAGCTGCCGTCGGGCGTCGATACCTCTGTCGCTGTGAAGAAGGCCGGTCTCCTTGCTGACAGGGTCCTCGCAGTTCCAAGGACCTAGGGGAGCGACCAGGGTTAACTTTGAACTTTCCTTGTTGTTATGCCATCCTGTATTTAAGACACAATGGTTATCTTGTGTTAGGGTATGCACTTCTTTTGTTTTAATGTATGACGAACAGATATTTTTATGCAAACGCATGCTATGCCCTTCGCTTCCCTATTGGTGTTCGTATGATCATTTTCCTTGCGTGTTCCGGTTACCCGCCAACAACGTGTTGCCGCGAGTGCTCTGAGGAACGGATCCTTAGCACTCTGCTGGCAAATGTGTGTTGCCGGTGAGGTAACCTTTAGCGGTGCTTGATGCTGCCGCGTGTTTCGTTGAGCAGGCTTGAAACAAAACACGGGCGCAAACAAACACGGTAAGGTCCCATCCTACGCAGGATTTATCATACGAAACCTTTTGTTTGGAGAAAGGGGATGCAAATGTGAATTCTAACGGAAGTTGATAACCATGTCAACTTAGCTTTTGGCGCGGCTTTCCTTTTCGCCCTGGTGTGTGTTTACCCATGTTCATAGCCCCTCCCTTTATCCCCTGGCGCCCCTCCTCTTCGTGCTCCCCGGTGCGTGCATGAGTATGTACCAACTGCTGCCCTGAGAGGAAGGGACTGCAAAGGGAAGCGAAGTTGAGAAACTTGGAGATCTGTCAGTCATGAGTATAATCTGCAGCACGAGTCTGCCGGGTTACTGTAAAATTCATAAATAACGGGAGTAGAGGAGAAAACATGAATGGTTGAGCCCTCCCTCCTTTCCTTCGCGTCCAACGGCCCCACGGCGACCTATGCAATGGATAAATCGGCGAGCGGGACCTGGCCATGGTTCGCCTGCCGGGGGCGTCAACCAGTGGATTTGCTCTAGCATTTGGTTCAGAACAAATGCAAGACCGAACCTCATGCAAGATTATCGACACTGATGATACCGCCGCTGTGCAGAACTGATCATAGGCGATGAAGGAGAGGGGAGAAAGGGGATAGCCAGGTACCTGTTTCTTTCCTTGGCCTACCGGATCATGCCACACCTCCCTAGGGTCATGCGGGCTCATTCTTTCCGGCATTCCCTGCTCTGGTTTTGGCCATGGGGGGCGCAACGGTGGTGCCGCCTGTACCCGTCGCGCCGCCTTCGATGCCCTCCTCGTTCGCCAACGCAGTAGCATGCATGGTGTTTGCGGCTGCATGCGACAGGGCCTTCGAAACGGGTGGATGCACGATCGCGCCGGTCCTCTTCTTGGGAGCCACGGATGGAGAAGATGATGATGAAGGTCAACTCGCTGCTCACGAGCTCGGGTTCGCACAAACGACGCGTCCACCTACCTGGCGCGCCAAAGATGTCATGGCACGGATGCACACGATGACCTATGGGACCAGAGGCCCCTTTGTGGTTCGGCAAGGGGGGTCACGTTGCACAAAGAGCGGAGACCATGAGGCAGCGCAGTGATCGGGGTGCTGGTGTTTTTACCCAGGTTCGGGCCGCTATGAAGCGTGAAACCCTACTCCAGCTTTTGGTGGATTGATCAGAGGAACACGAAGAACACACAGCGCTCAGTCCCGGCAAGGGTTGCCGTCGGGGAGAGCTGCTACGTGAGTAAAAGTGTCCAAAGGTCTGAATCTTGAGCTAGGTTGCCTTGGGCCTCCTTTTATAGGGAAAGGGGCAACCACAATGGCAAAACAGTCATTATCTATCGATTAGATAGCTAACAGAGCTATCATAGCTGACTCTGGCATTTCGGACAAAATACCATGATTGCTGGGCTAAGTGGCGTGCGGGGGTGCATTTCCGGCAAGCTCTTACCACCGCTTAGCTAGCTGTTGCTTAGTGTCGTGACACGCGTGTGGACGGGTGTCAACTGGGCATAATCTGTCTTTCGGTGCGTCGCCATGTGCTTAGCGAGAGCCACTTAGCCACTTGAGGGCTCGACACCGCATCGACAAGCGAGTGGAGTTGTGATGCGGTGGAACGGTGGCCGGTTGGCTCGCACCTGCATGGGGATGGCTTGCCGGGTCTTCTTGGAGATGCGCGTGCCTTGGTCCCCGACAGGCACCGGGGATGCGGCTGGCGTCCCCTGGGCCCCTCCTGGGCTGTTGTGTTGGTCTTGCCGGCATTGCTTGGCCTTTTGTAGGTTGCTGCTGCCGAAGCCTAGGTCTTGAGTGCTTGTTTGGTGGTATGGTAGCGTTTCCCGGCGCGCTCGGGCCACGAAGGCTGGAGGCTCATTGTCCGTGCACAAGTTAGGGGAAATAAACACCCCTGTTTGTGTACCCCGACAATCTTCATCAACAATGCGTATCCACAACAAGTTATCCTACATGCTAAGTCATCAACATCACTCAAAGGTATGTGATCATATCCTTGAAGAAGCTTTACTCCAAGTCATGAGATAAAGCAACTCAAGTGATATGAAAACATTAAAATGCTTCATCGAAAAATGGTAACCCCATTTTGATCTTAACGTAGAGTATGACCTATGATCAGGTATTCTTGCTTGGCTCCTTAAGTCAATATACTCTAATAGAGGTGACCTAATCACCGACCATCATCTAGATGAAGTATCTTGCTTGGTTCATCTTATAGTTACATGTTTTCTTGGAACCGATCAATATACATCTAGTTGTATATTCATTGCAAATCTTATGAAAATTCCTTGCAAATCTATTTGAAAATCCACTGCAAATCATTTTATTCTATTGATACTTTCTAAAAAATTGCTTTTGACAAAATTTGCCAAGTTTCTGTTTTGCATTTCGGACCCTTCGATCCAGATAACTCGTTGTCACCGATCATGCAGATAGGCTACACAACCACATATCGGTTCCACCGACTCATTTTGCCTCGAAGCCACCGATTTTTCTATCTTTTGTGTTCTTTGTCAAAATTATCAAAATCTCAATTTCTTCAAGGATCCCTATGCGAAAGGGGGAGAAATCTTAAAATGCTTTTCAGATAATAAAAGGGGGAGAAAAAGTACTCAAGGATCCCTTAGTCTCAGTTGCTCTCAATGACCCTTACTCTCAAGGATCCCTATGTTCTATGAACCTTACACTCAAGGATCCCTTACCCTCTAACCCTTTTTGGAAATTAATGCCAAAGGGGGAGAATATCAAAGCTTATGCTTGCATTGTCGGATTTCGGGCTCCGCAAAACCCTAGGAAGTTCGAACCCAGGGGCGTGTGGGAAGATCTCCAACAGCTTCACCCCCTCCAAGCTCACAACACGATAAGCCCACTCGATGGCAAGGGAGAAGATAACACATGAGAGTTTACCCAGGTTCGGGCCGCTGCGAAGCGTAAAATCCTACTCCTGCCTTTGGTGGATTGCCTCACGAGGAGGTTTGTGGATGAACTGGTACAGTGGTGGGTTGCCTCGCGAGTGTGTTTGTGGGTGGTTGTCTCCCTCCTTCCCTCTAACGAGCGGCCTAGTCCCTATTTATAGCGGCCCGGGTCCTCTTCCCTTATCGCAATGGCGGGAAGGAATTCCACAACGGCCAAATTCGAAGGGGGACAGGAGGTACACCTTATCCTGACGAAAGGTGGTCTTCGCCTGCAAAGTAGCCGGTGGTGATGCAGAGGTGGGCTCGGCGATGACGTCCGTCCTGCGGGGCTCGGGGTCTTGGTCTTGTTACACCGGAAGGGAAACCTTTGGGGGCTCTTCGGGAACCTACGCTCGTCCTTGCCCCTTTGCACCAAAGGGGAAACTGTCCCCTCTGGCGCGCTGGCGCCCGCCTGGCCTGGTTGGCGTCACCCTTGACCTCCTGAGGCCGAGCACTGCATAGAGATCTCCGCTGCTCGGGAGGAGGCGTGGGGAGGCCTACTCCCCTGTGGGTCTTGGCGTTGTTTCCCTCGCGAGCTTGGGGTCTGGCGAGGGCCTTGTGCTGAGTGAGGCCGCACTGGGCCGTACTTGGTCATCGAGGTGGGTCACGCCCTGTGCCGTAGGCAGACAAGTCTGGGTACCCCCGTTCCCAGGACGCCGACAGTAGCCCCCGGGCCCAAGGCACGCTCGGGTTGGCCTCTGGGCGAAGCCATGGAGGATAACCCAAAGCGCCGCAGGCCCCAACCTCCTGCGGGCCCAACTTGACGCATGGCGCACAATGAGCCGCGGGCGTCTCCGCTCCCCGAAGACGTCGGGAACCGCCCTGAGTTGAGCTGACGCAAAGCCTGCGCGTCTCCTTCGCCATCATTGCTCTTCCTTGAATGCGGCCGTCTCTTCATGCCCTCCCCCTTTTTCGGGCCACGCGGATGTGACCCGAGGGAAGCAGGTGGTGCGGCGTGAAGCGGTGTGACACACCGACCGAGTCTGGCATGCGTCGCCTGAGAAGTGCACGGCGCCTCCACTTCCCACGACGTCTCGGCAACCGCTCCGTCCGACCTTCAACCAGCGCACGTTGCGGGGTCATCATTACCCGGGATTGGGAAGACGCCGGTTGGTCTCCATCCAGCTATAAATGGGCGAGGGAGCTGAGCCCCCAGCCCATTCCTACTCCTGCTCCCTCGCCTTCGTCCTTCATCCTCCCCACCATGACGCCTGTGAGGAGATTCTCCGCCGCCGAGAAGGGAAAGGCCTGCCAGGGGGCGCCGGACCAACATCCTTCCAAGAGGAGCAGGGTTGCCCTCGCAAGTATACTGGGACGCCCCCGGCGGCGCCCCGTGGGCGTGGGCACCCCTCTGTGGGGTCCGGTGCCTCCGCTTGCGCAGCCGGAGGCGGCGGGCGCGGCAGCCATGGCGTGGAGGGAGACCTGCGATCGGTGCTCGGCCACCGCGTCCGCAAGCCCGCACGGCCGACGCGGGCCTGGAGTTCCTGGTGTTGGTGGAGAGGCCGGCGAGAACTTGGCTGCAGCTCCCGCGCTCCTTAACGGAGGTTTTACCGGTCGACGCGCCTGCGAGTCTGTGGCTGCAGGCCGACGGTTGTTGCAGCGGCGCGTTGTGGGTGGAGGTTGAGGTTACCCCCATGGGCAACGCCTTTTTGAGCCGCGGGTGGCAGACTTTTGCCCGTGCCCACGGCCTGGAGGGGAGGCCCAGGCTCCACTTCAAGTACGACGGGGCCGCGACGCTTTTCGTCAAGATCTTCGTGGAGGACGGCAGGCGCTTGGGGTGCTGCCCGAAGGGCGGCGGCAGCGGCGATCTTGGAGGTGAGCTTGCCCTTGGTGATGGCCGCCATGCTTCCTGTAGTAGCGATACCTCCTCCGAGGAGAGCCCGAGCGACGACAGCTATGACGCCCCGCCACGCCGGTGCGGCCGGACTTCGGGAGGAAGCCAGCTACGACAGCGCCGCTCCCCCGCCCGAGGAGCGGCCACGCCATTGTGCCACCGGGGCGCCATCAAGCAGGAGGAGGACTCCGATTGAGCGCCAGCGCGCCGAGGCCGGGGCCTCAGGAGCGGTAGCCCCCGGGGGGGCTCCTTCACCTTCTCTTCTTTTGCCTATAACCAAAAACCATGGGGGGGCCCTTCCGGGTGTGTAACGAACTTTGGCACTTGCGCCCTTTTATTAGCACTCTCATTACGTATTACGGTCATTGCGTTACTGTTAACCAAGACTTCCCCTTGACCATGGCAAGAGTACTTAGCTTGATGCGTTCGCGGCGGGCTTCAGCGTCGTGAGGCCTGGCAGTGGCGCCTGGTGAGCTAGTGGCACTTGGAGAGCTTGGGGAGGTTACTCCTTCGTTGTGAGGTTTGGCAGTTTGGGAGGGCCCCTTTCGGCACTCTGCGTCTACAGGGCCCGATCCCGTGCATGCCCCGCCACCGTTGAGGCGTTCGAATCACCAGGACGAGACAAAAGGGGCAGGGCCTCGACCGCCCTTGGGGCGTCCGGATCACCAGGACGAGACCAAGGGGCGAACGAGTAGCCACGCGACCAGTGTGGCTCTTGAGGCGCGATGCTCAGGAGCCCCCTTTGACGCTCAAGCGGCGCTCTACGTCGGCGGGGCCCGATCCCGTGCTTGCCTCATCCACCGTTGGGGCGTCCGGATCACCAGGACGAGACCAAAGGGGCGAGGCCTCGACCGCCATTGGGGCGTCCGGATCACCAGGACAAGACCAAAGAGCGAGCGAGGAGCCACGCGATCGGTGAGGTTCCTGGGGTGCGATCCTCAGGAGCCTCCCTTGACGTTCAAGTGGCAACCAATACTTTCTGCCTGGTCCCAGGGGCGTGAGCCTCCAGGGGTTTTTAAGACAGCGCACCGAGCCGCGGTGGAGCCCCCGAGCGAGGGTGAGGCGGTGCGCGCCTGCTAGCTCGCTCGAGAGCACCACGCGAGGACCAGGATGCCAAGGCCAAGCGGGGACCAGGACGCCAAGGCCTTGGCGAGGTGTGTGCACCTTGCCAGTAGCCCCCGCTCGCGGGGCGCGGGAGGGAGAGGCTGGCAGGTGTTATCTCAGAGGAAGACATTTCAAGAGAGAGGACTACAAGAAGAAAAAATTCCCGTCCCTTTTCCTTTAAATAAAGTCGATAAAAACCTTAGATTTTGTTCCAGGAAAACAGCAAATTCGAACACAAGAAAAGCAAAGAATAGCCGCGTCCGGCACCTAGGCTAGTCTTCGTCTTCCCCCAGCGCGGAACATAGGGCATTCACGTTGCGTGGGCATAGTCATTGGAGGACAGTGTTGTCCGTCAGCGCGGAGCATGGGGCTTCCACTTGGGCGTGGGTAAGAACCCCTCCGCATCCTCGGGGGGCTCCGGGCATATACAGCCCACTCATTATTACGTGAGAGTGTCACGGGTAGAACTTGCGGAGGTGCTGGATGTTCCAGGCATTCTGGATGGGGACTCCGTCCTGAGTCTCCAGACGCACGGCGCCAGGTCTGGAGACGCGGGTGACCTTGAACGGGCCTTCCCACATGGGCGAGAGCTTGTGAAAGCCTTCCCTGGAGAGGACCCGCCTCAGGACGAGGTCTCCGACTTCGAGGGTCCTGGAGCGGATGTTACGACAATGGTAACGCCGCAGTGCCTGCTGGTACCTCGCAGCTCGGAGCGAGGCCTGGCGACGAGCCTTCTCCCCGAGCACGAGGTCCGTCCCCCGCGAGGCATCCTGACGCTCCTCGTCAAATGCCAAAACCCGCGGGGATCGGTGCTTGACTTCGTGTGGGAGGACGGCTTCGGCTCCGTAGACGAGGAAGAACAGGGTCTCGCCGGTGGGCTTAGTCGCGGTGGTGCAGATAGACCACAACACGGCACGAAACTCATCGACCCAACCCCTGCCGCAGTCCTCAAGCTTCTTCTTGAAGCTCCTCGCCTTGAGGCCCCGTAGGACCTCCTCGTTGGCGCGCTCTGCCTGACCGTTGCTTCGCGGGTGTGCCACTGAGGCGTAGCATATCTGCGTTCCAAGGTTAGCGCAATAGGTCCTGAAGAGGTTACTTGTGAACTGCGAACCGTTATCGGTGATGATGCGGTTGGGGACGCCGAAGCGGCTCACGATGCCCTTGATGAACTTGACAGCCAATTCGGCAGGAATGGTGCGGACGGGCTCCACCTCCGCCCACTTGGCGAACTTGTTGATGGCGGCGTAGACGTAGCGGTACCCGCCTGCTGCTCGTGGAAAGGGCCCTAGTATATCCAGCCCCCAGACCGTGAAGGACCAAGAGAGCGGGATGGTCTGGAGGCCCTGCGCGGGCTGATGAATCCGCTTGGCATGGAACTGGCAGGCCTCACAGGACCGGACCAGCTCGGTGGCGTCGTTGAGTGTCATGGGCCAGTAGAAGCCGGTCCAGAACACCTTCCCTACAAGGGTGTGTGACGAGGAGTGGTGTTCGCAGTCTCCTCCATGGATGTCGGCCAGCAGCTCGCACCCCTGTTCTCTAGATACGCACCGCAACGCGACGTCGTTCGGGCGCTTGCGGTACAACTCGCCGTCCCGCAGACAATAAGTCGTGGCCTGTCGTACCACACGCTCCGCGTCTTCCTCCTTTTCCGGTAGCGTGCCGTGAAGCAGGTACGCCCTGAATTCCTGTGTCCAGTCATCGACCTGGGGCTCCAGCGCCAGGAGCAGTCGGCCTCCTGAGGCCGGCCGGAAGGTGGAGCCCCCGAGGGTGGTGCTGGGGGTACATCTCCACTCCGCAGCGCCTGGTCCCCGGTTGACGGTGCCACGGATGGCTTGAAGAGCCGCTCCTCGAAGACGCCCGGCTCCGAGGCTCGCGGCGCGACGCCCTCTTGGCAATGTCGTCGGCCTCCTTGTTCGCACCGCACGGGATGTGCTACAGTTCCAAGCCCTGGAAACGTTTTTCAATCTTGCGTACCTCTTCCAAGTATGCCTCCATGTGCTCGTCCTTAGGCGTATACTCCTTGTTGGAGAAGTTGACGAGGAGCTGGGAGTCGCCCTTGATGGTGAGACGCTGAACCCCCAAGGCGGCTGCGGCCTTGAGGCCGGCGATTAAGCCCTCGTATTCCGCGATGTTGTTGGAGACCTTCTCACCATGCTGGAAACAGAGTTGCACGGCGTAGTAGAGCTTATCCCCGGCTGGGGAGACGAGTACAACTCCGGCCCGTGCTCCCCTGCGCGCGAAGGCCCCATCGAAGTGCATGATCCAACCCTCAGGCGCCTCGTCGCCGGGGGCAAGGGACTGGCCCTCGTCCAGCCCCCGGTCAGGAGCGTCCGTCCATTCGGCTCAAAATCCGCGAGGGCTGCCCCCTTTATGACCCTGGTTGTGCTGAACTCTATGTTGAAGGCCTGCAGCTCGATGTTCCATTCTGCCACCCTCCCTGCTGCGTTGGGGTTGCGCAGCACATTCTCCAAGGGGTACGCAGAGACGACCTTGATGGGGTGCCCCTGGAAGTAATGGCGCAGTTTTCTTGAGGCGACAAGGAGTGCGAGCAAGAGCTTCTGCTGCATAGGGTAGCGCGAGCGCGCGTCCCGCAACACGGTGCTGACGTAGTAAAACGGATGCTCGACGAGGGAGAGGCCTTGCGCGCTTCCCCTCTCCGCTTCGGCTTCGTGAGGCCCGGGTGCCTCAGGGGCCGCCGGGGCGACCGAGGCCTCAGGGGCGTTATCTTGGGGAGGTGAAGGCTTCTTGGCGTCGTGTGAGTCACCTCGCTTCTTGCCCGGGGGCCCACCTGCACCTGAAGGCGTAGCGCGCGGGCCGGCACGCTCTTCCCTGACCACCACAAGCGCAGCACTAGCGGAGTGCGGGGTGGCAGCCAGGTATAGCAGTAGGGGCTCCCGGGGGCGAGGTGCCACCATTACTGGCGAACTCGTGAGGTACTGCTTGAAGTCCTCAAACGCCGCATCCGCCTCCGGAGTCCATTCGAAGGGGCCCTTCCTCTTCGTGAGCTTGAAGAATGGCAGGGCCCGCTCGCCAAGCTTCGAGATGAAGCGCCCCAAGGAGGTCACGCAGCCCGCCAGCTTCTGCATTTCCTTGAGGGTCTGAGGCGGACTCATCTTGCTTATAGCCTTGACCTTCTCCGGTTCGCCTAGATCCCTCAGTGCGACACCAAGAAACCGAGATGCTTGCTTGAAGGGACTCTGAAGACACACTTCTCGGGGTTGAGCCTCAGGTTCACCCACCTCAGGCTGGCGAACGTCTCCTCGAGGTCCTCAATCAAGGTCCTGGCTTCTCGCGACTTGAGCACGATGTCGTCGATGTAGGCTTCCGCGTTTCTCCCGAGCTGCTACCCCAGGGCGATGTGCATCTGCCGCTGGAAAGTTGCGCCAGCGTTCCGTAGCCCGAAGGGCATGCACGTGTAGCAGAACACACCACACGTGGTGAGGAAGGCTGTCTTCTCCACGTCTTCTACCGCCATCTTGATCTGATGGTAGCCCGAGAAAGCATCCAGGAAGCATAAAAGGTCGCACTCGGCAGTGGAGTCCACAATCTGGTCGATGCGCGGTAGCGGGAACGGGTCCTGGGGGCAGGCCTTGTTGAGGTTCGTGAAGTCGACACACATGCGCTCCTTCCCACACTTCTTCGGGACGACTACCGGGTTGGCGAGCCACTCTAGGTACTGCACCTCTCGAATGACTCCGGCCTCCTTCAGCTTGCCAACCTCTTGGGCGATGAACGCTTCTTCTCTTGAGCCTGCCTCCTCGCCTTTTGCTTCACTGGGCGTGCATTGGGGCACACCATGAGGTGGTGCTCGATCACATCCCTCGGGACCCCCACCAGGTCAGAATCGTTCCATGCGAACGCATCCTTGTTCGCGCGGAGGAAAGCTACCAATGCCTCCTCCTGCTCCTGGGGTAGGCCGGCGCCGATGGTGAAGGTAAGGCCAGGGTTCTCGTCGCCTACGGGCACCTGCTTCGTCTCAGCCCGGTTCTGAGAGAACAACTGCTTTTTCTTCACCGGCGCGATGTCGACGACGCCCCCGGTGCCCTCCGCGGATTGCACAGCGTCCCCAGCATTGGGGCGCGCTGCGGCCGCCGCCCTGTAGGCGAGCTTGAGCGCGTGGGCTGCGTCCTTGGCGTCTCCTACGACGGAGAGGATGCTGCCGCTCCCGGGCATCTTGATGACGTTGTAGCCCGGGTGCGTTGCCGCCATGAACTGGGCAAGGGCGGGGTAGCCAAGTATTGCGTTGTAAGGGAGGTGGATGTGGGCAACGTCGAAGTCGATCTGCTTGGTGCGGTAATTGGAGCTGGTGCCGAAGGTGACAGGGAGGCGCACCCGCCCCAAGGGGGCGACGGAGCCCCCGGCTACCCTAGAGAAAGGCCTTGAAGGGGCGAGCTGGCCTTGGGGCACCTGTAGCGCTTTGAAGGTCTCCACGGAGAGGACGTTGAGGCCGGCCCCGCCGTCTATGAGGGTCCTGGTGACGGCCACGCTGTTTATGGTTGGTGTGCATAGCCTGGGGAGCGTACCCGTGGCAGCCATTGTTCTAGGGTGGTCGTCGGGGCCGAAGGTGATGTCGATTTTCGGCCATGTTCGATGCTGCGGAGTCTCGGGCCGTGGCCGAATCGCACTTGCCTGGCGGAGGAACTGCTTGACTTGGCGGTTGGAGGCGGGCGCCTGCGATCCGCCAAGGATGCAAGCAACCGCAGGGTCGACGCTGCGAGCGGAGGCGCCACCGTGCGCCAAGGGCCGCCCGGCCTCGGGGGTCGCGTCGGCCATGGAGCCAGTGAATTGGGGCCCGACTACAGCCGCAGATGGGGAAGCTTCGACACGCCCCTACCTGGCGCGCCAAATGTCAGATTTCGGGCTCCGCAAAACCCTAGGAATTTCGAACCCAGGGGCGTGTGCGAAGATCTCCAATAGCTTCACCCCCTCCAAGCTCACAACACGATAACCCCGCTCGATGGCAAGGGAGAAGATAACACACGAGAGTTTACCCAGGTTCGGGCCACTACAAAGCGTAAAACCCTACTCTTGCCTTTGGTGGATTGCCTCACGAGGAGGTTTGTGGATGAACTGGTACAGTGGTGAGTTGCTTCGCGAGTGTGTTTGCGGGTGGTTGTCTCCCTCCTTCCCTCTAACGAGCTGCCTAGTCCCTATTTATAGCGGCCCGGGTCCTCTTCCCTTATCGCAATGGCGGGAAGGAATCCCACAACGGCCAAATTCGAAGGGGGACAGGATGTAGAAAATCTCAAGTTGAAAGCTTTTGCACCTAAGATTGATGAATCAATTAAATGTTTATATGTCTCTATGGATGAAAGTAAGAAAAGAACCGCTATGCTTAGAGCTAAAAGAGAATTTTTAGAAAAAACGTTTTCTAGCAATTACTTTCAGAAAAATGATGAAAATCTTAAAGTGATTGGTGTTTCTTCCATTGATTCCTTGTTTAGTAATATTAAAAATTGATAATGAAGGGACTGAAGTAGAGTCAACTTTAGCTAGAAGGCGTCCCAATGATTTGGAGGGTGAAAATCTTGATGAAAAAATTGATGAAAGTGGGTTTGAAGAGGTCAAAACTTTAACTAGTGATGTGCCCACTATTTTGGATTGCAAAGACTTTAATTATGATAGTTGCTCTTTGATTGATTGTATTTCTTTGCTGCAGTCCATGTTGAATTCACCCCATGTTTATGAACAAAATAAAGCTTTTACTAAACATATCGTTGATGCCATGATGAAATCTTTTGAAGAAAAGTTGGAGTTAGAGATTTCTATTCCTAGAAAATTACATGATGAGTGGAACCTACCATTAAGGTCAAGATTAAAAATTATGAGTGCTTTGCTTTATGTGATTTGGGTGCTAGTGTTTCCACGATTCCGAAATCTTTATGTGATGTGCTTGGTCTCACCAATATTGAAGAATGTTCTCTTAATTTGCACTTGGGGGACTCTACTATTAAAAAGCCTTTGGGAAGACTTAATGATGTTCTTATTCTTGCATATAGGAACTATGTGCCCATAGATTTTATTGTTCTTGATATTGATTGCAATCCGTCTTGTCCCATTATACTTGGTAGACCGTTTTTACGCACTATAGGTGTCATGATTGATATGAAAGAAGGCAATATTAGATTTCAGTTTCCACTAGGAAAGGGTATGGAACACTTCTATAGAACAATAATTAAGTCACCATATGAATCAATCATGAGAGCATCCTATGGAGCAAAAACCAAAGATAACAATACTTGAATCTATGCCTTATGCCTAGCTAGGGGCGTAAAACGATAGCGCTTGTTGGGAGGCAACCCAATGAATAAATTTATTTTCTTTTTTTCCTTTCCGTTTTTGAGTGTTAACACAATTATGCCTCTGTTAATTGTGTTTTTTATGTTTTATTTAGTGTTTCTGCCTAGTAAAGCCTTTAGGATGATTCATAAGATGAGTAGAAACAACGCTGAATCTGAAACAGAAACTTTGCCTCAACTGTGGGAATTTTCATTTTTTATTGGAACATGATAATGAGCTGAAATTTTAACACAGTGTTGTTATACAAATTAATTACGTTGTCCTAATTCTTCAGAATTTTTAGAGTTACAGAAGTATGGTTACAGTACAGATTACTATAGACTATTCTGTTTAAGACAGATTCTGTTTTCGTTGCATTGTATGCTTGTTTTTATGAATCTATGGTTTGTATTGAAGGGTATGAGACATGGTAAACTTAAAATACAGTAGGTATAATTCAATAATAAAATATGAATGGGTTTTCAACAGTACTTAAAGAAGTGATTTGCTTTATTATACTAACGGATCTCACGAAGGTTTTGTTGAGTTTTGTGTGATCGAAGTTCTCAAGTTTTGGGTGAGATCACGATGGATGAAGGAATAAGGAGTGAAAAGAGCCTAAGATTGCGGATGCTACGGCACCCCCAAGATATATCCAAAGAGAAACAAGCAACTAAGCTTGGGGATGCCCCGAGTGGCATCCCCTCTTTCTTCTAACGACCATCGGTATTTTACTTGGAGCTATATTTTTATTCGTCACATATCATGAGTTTTGCTTGGAGTGTCTTGTATTATCTGAGTATTTGCTTGCTTTGCTTTTTTAGTTTTTCACTAGTATCCTTGCTGGACACACCTATTTGAGAGAGCCAAAATTATGCTATGATTTGTTAGAATTGCTCTATAAGCTTCACTTAAATTCTTTGAGCTATAGAATTGCTCTAGTGCTTCACTTATATCTTTTTGAGCACGGTGTGCTTGGCAATTTTTGTAGAAATACTCTCATTCTTCACTTAGATTAATTTGAGAGTTTGTAAATTTTGAAGAAATCCTCTCATGGTTCACTTATCCTATTTTGAGAGATGAAACTTTTATGCTCATGTTCTTCACTTAAATTTGTCTGAGCTTTTCAAAAGCAATGGCAATATATGAAACTAGTCCCAAAGTGACAGATATTCAAGAGGGATATAATAAAAACTTTCATGAAGATCATTGGAAAAATTAAACTTGATTCCTTGTAATAGTTTTGAGACATGATGATAGTAATATGTGAGTCATGTTAGTGAGTAATTATGCTTTATTAAGAATATTGGTGTTAAGGTTTGTGATTCCCTATGCAAGCACGAAAGGCAATAGTTATGCAATGAAATTACATCCTATTTATGGTGCATTATTCGGTGTTAGTTACGCTCAGTGCTTGTTTATGTGAATTTTCGTTTCTTGCTTGGTTACTTGTCAATCTATTTGCTAGCCTCCACTTGTGCTAAGTAGAAATACTACTTGTGCATCCAAAATCCTTAAACCCAGTTTTGCCTTATGAGTCCACCGTACCTACCTATATGCAGTATTTCCTTGCCGTTCTAAGCAAATTTGTATGTGCCATATCTAATTTTCAAAATGAATTTCCTTTTTGTGTGCTCGTACCGCTCATGAAACGGTAGGGGGTGTCCTATATTTTTTCATGCTAGATGTGTTTTTCTCAAGATGAGTGTTTATTCACTTGTCATTGCACGAGAGTACGGGTAATAGGGATGCCCAGTCCCGAAATGAAAAAGAAAATTTACTTTTTGTTGTCAAATAATAAATTCCTTGGAAAGTGTTGGTATGGAAGGCAACCGTGGATACGGCCAGCCATGGATTGTGAAAGAATGGTGGAAAAAGGAATAAACTTTACTTTATGTTTGGGAACCGCCTATGATATATCTAGCATGGAAAGTATTGTGAACTACTTTGTCGTTTTCGTTGATAGGAAAGGCATGCCACTCAAAATATTTTTCTCTCTCAATTTAAACATTGAGCTCTCGCACCTCTACAAATCCCTACTTCCCTCTGCGGTAATTTTTATTTTTTATTTGAGTCTCCATCTTTGGGTGTAGTTAATATTTGAGTGTATTTCATGAATGGATCAATTATTGAGCATGATGGGCTAGGGATAACTTTCTTTAGTGTTGATATTTTGAAAGACATGGTTGCTTGTTGGCATGCTTGAGTATTAAAGTCTTCATGTCAAAACTAGACTATTGCTTGGAACCATCTGAAAGTCCAAATGTCCATGCTACAAAAGAAAAGATTATGTGATGAACATGTTAGGCATCATTCCACATCAAAAGTTCTGTTTTTATCATTTACCTACTCGAGGACGAGTAGGAATTAAGCTTGGGGATGCTGATATGTCTCCAACGTATCTATATTTCTTGCTTGTTCCATGCTGTTGTATTATCAATCTTGTATGTTTTACAATCATTTTATTGCAACTTTATATCATTTTTTGGGACTAACCTATTGGCATAGTGCCAAAGTGTCAGTTGCTGTTTTTGCTTTTTTTTACTTCGCAGAATATCAGTACCAAAAGAAGCCCGAACACCGCGAAACTTTTTGGAGATATTTTTTGGGCCAGGAGACATCAAGTGGGCCAAAGAAGTACCAGAGGGGAGGGTCGAGGAGACCACAACCCACCAGGGCGCGCGAGAGTCCCTTGGCACGGCCTGGTGGGTTCTGCCCTCCTCGGGACGCCTCTCCACCGCCTCTGATGCCTATAAATTCCCAAATATTCAGGAAACCCTGGAGGAGTCGACAAAAAACACATCCAGCCGCCGCAAGTTCCAGAACCACAAGATCCAATATAACACCATCAGAGAGGGGTTCATCATCCTCATTGGTGCCTCTCCGATGATGCGTGAGTAGTCCACCATAGACCTACGGGTCCGTAGGCAGTATCTAGATGGCTTCCTCTCTCTTTTGATTCTCAATACAATGGTCTCTTGGAGATCTTTTTGATGTAAGCTTTTGCGGTGTGTTTGATGGGATTCGATGAATTTTGAGTTCATGATCAGTTTCTATCGATGAATATTATTTGAGTCTTCTTTGATCTCTTATATGCATGATTACTTATAGCCTCGTATTTCTTCTTCGAATCATTGATTTAGTTAGGCCAACTAGGTCGATTTTTCTTGCCATGGGAACAGGTGCTTTGTGATGGGTTCGATCTTGTGGTGTCCTCTCCCAGTGACAGAAGGGGCAGCGAGGCATGCATTTATCGTTACTATTATGGATAACAAGATGGGGTCTATTCCTATATGAATGGATCTTGTCTACATCATGTCACCGTTCTTATTGCATTACTCCGTTTTTCCATGAACTTAATACACTAGATGCATGCTGGATAGCGGTCGATGTGTGGAGTAATAGTCGTAGATGCAGAATCATTTCGGTCTACTAAACATGGACGTGATACCTATATAATGATCATCGCCTTGGATATCGTCATGATTATTTGATCTTCTATCAATTGCCCAACTGTAATTTATTCACCCACCATGTGCTATACTCATGAGAGAAGCCACTAGTGAAACCTACGGCCCCCAGGTCTACTTTTCCAACATATTTCTTTTCGATCTATGTTTTTTGCCGCTTTTGTTTTCAGATCTATTATTCCAAAAACCCCAAAATACCTTGCTGCACTTTTATTTGCCTCTTTTATTTTGCTTTCTTGAGAGATCTATCTATCCAATCTATCTTATCCTAATCTATCTTTTTACCGTAGAGAGATTGACAACCTCTCTTTCGCGTCTGGTTGCAAGTATTTGTTCTTTGTGTGCAGGTGCTGTTTACATGGTGTTGGTGATCCTCCTGCTGGTTCGATACGTTGGTTTCATAACTAAGGGAAATACTTACCGTCGTGGTGCTGCATCATCCCTTCCTCTTTGGGGAAATACCGACGTAGTCTCAAGCCACGTCAACACGCACGTTGTTATACAGTATAATGTCATCACTTTGGCTCCTGTCGTCTGACAAACCATGACACGCAGGTCATGTTAAATTACACACATGCATCACATACATATGGGCCATACTATTCACATCAGACCTGCAAAACAAAGTTATGCATAGAATCGCATTCTACCGGTTTGAGGGATCGTGTACAAAATACAAGGCGCTATGCATACGGCGGTCCCGATCATGGCTACCGGTTTGAGAGGTCGTTTTCGGAAATCTCAAATCGAATTTGTACTCCGATCACGCCAAATTTTCTGATCTGACGATCTTATCGATCATCGCGAATCCAATTCGGATTTACGTTTCACTGTTAACCCCGATGGAGGAAACCAACCGGTAGGGGTAGGTTGTGTCACGACCTCATCGATTCCGATTGACAGAAAACATAGCCATATCGATCCCCATGTGCAGTTGATCTCATCAACCGTGCACATAGCCAATCTCATAAATGACGACATATCTCATCTGCCGCCTCCACATATCATATATGCATCCGATCTGAATCCAAATCCTATAACAGAGGCTTTGATACCACTGTTGGGTTCTACCGTAGGAGCATCGCATGCAAATTAAATTTTTCCTACGCCCAGATCATCCAAGAACATGCTACAGAGATGGATCATAGATCATTAGCACGAGACGTGCAGTGCCGTGCAGCAGAAGTAGAGTTGAGGTAGCGCGTCCGTGAGGTCCGTGTCCTCCTCGGTGATCTTCCTCGAAAAGCCGGTCGCTGGATCCAACGTACAGGTTCACCGGAGTGGTGCAAGTGCACCGCCTCTAATGGTATCGACGTGTGCAGGAGGAACACTGTGCGGCGGACTGCTAGGTCCGATCACACAGTTCGGCGGCGAGTGGAGGTGGCTAGTTGCAACACATGCAAAGCCCTAATGACGGCGCCGAAGCGAACAACTGAATAAGTGTGCCGCACCTCCACTATATATAGACATCTGTCGCAGGCTCAACTCTTGGGCCTCGCACGGATCCTCAAGCCCACGTGTTCCTTCCCTTAAGAGCGCGATCCCTTAGGTTCTTGTTCACTTGGTCGCGAGTCAGATCACATCAGGCTCGACTAGTCGGTAGCGGCCTCTAGCAAAGCGTGCCGACTCCAAGTGTCCGATGAAGCTGATTAGGCAAACCTGTACTTCATACATATGTTCCCTTTGCCACATGATATATGTTTTCAGGCTCAAGGCGAGTCTTTCATCCTTGTGCTAGCCCGACCTCTTTCTCGTTGCAGTGATGCCAACCAAAAATCAGATTATCTCATAATCCTTGTCGCATGGCCATGCTTATCTTGGTTGGATCACACGAGGGGCCCTGAGTATATCTCTCCTGATCGGAAGGGAAAATCCCATCTTGCTCGACCATGTCTAGCAGCATGGGTCTAGAAAAGCACGAAACCTACCTTTATAACTACCTAGTTACGGAGTAGCGTTTGGTCAGCCCAAAGCAGGTCTGTCACCATCTGGAGTACATGTGCCAGCTCAGGTCTTCGGACATAGAACATATGTTGTTCTAGAGAGTCACAGATGACATATGGATGCGTCTCATAGTTGGGTCTGTCCAACTCAGACCTTATCTCAACTCGGATCCGACAACGTCGAATCCGACCAGATATTTCTGAGTCCATATTATCTGGCTAGCATCCAATGCTTCATGGTCAGTGAGACTGGACCATCCACCGTGTCATATGCTAGTCTAACTGGCCGCGCGTCCACACAACCCTTTCGACTAGAGACAATTTAGGATAGTCATCATACAATGCATAGTCTCACAAACAAGCCACGTACTTGTTAATACACATCATTGATAATGTCCAAGGACTATATTTATTCATAAACACATAGGAAATATCATCATACATCATTGTCTCTAGGGCATATCTCCCGCACAACTCGTGTACCTCAATCACAAGCTCTCCATTATAGAGCAATCCAACACGGGCAGGAGTAGGGTATTACACCGCATGGTGGCCCAAACCTGGGTAGCTCGCGTGTCCCCGTTGTGATCTTGCTGTAGTTGCTGTCGAATCTTAGGTTGCCAAGCCAAGCCCCCTATTGTTCGAACCCTAGTTCTTTGAGAAGTTCTTGGACGTAGAACCTAGACTCCGACAAGCAGGGCACGTTCTGTGGACTTGGAGATGAACCTGTTGAGGGTGGCGATGCAACCCGCCAAGCGGCGTACGTCCTTGACGCGCTTCACTGCCTTCAACTGCTCGATTGTTTCTATCTTGGAAGGGTTAGCTTCAATCCCGCGCTACGACACGAAGAACACGAGAAGCTTGCGCAAGTTTGCAAATGTCTCTTCTATGTCTTGAATAAGTGTTGCCTTCTCCTTGGTCTTGACGACTAGATCATCCATATATGCCACCACATTTTTGTGTAGCTGGGGCTCAAAACCAATATGGACAGCTCTTGCAAATGTTGATCCAACACTCTTCAACACGAAAGGCATACGCTTGAAGAAGTATGTGCCACATGGGGTGATGAATGAGGTTTTTTCTTCGTCTTCCATGGCCATGAAGATCTGATCATAACCAGAATAGGCGTAGAGTCAACTATTTGGTCACTGCGCGGCAAGGGAAAGAGATCATTTGGGCAAGCTTTATTGATTTCAGTAAAGTTGATACATAACCTCCACTTTCCGTTTGCCTTCCGCCCTACCACTGGATTTGCTTACCACATGGGGTCGATCATACCTCTAATCAGACCTGCTGCCTCTAGCTTCTTGATCTCTTCGGCAATGAACTCTTGCCGTTCTAGGGCTTGCTTCCTGACCTTATGTTTGATAGGGCATGCATGGGGAGAAATGGCAAGGTGGTGCTCAATCACCTCCCTGGAAATGCCGGGTATGTCAGATGGTTGTCAGGCAAACACATCGACAATCGCCCACAGGGTGTCACTTAGGGTGAAATTGCCGCCCACGCCGTCCTCCCTTGTAGCCACCTGCTTCGTCTTGGGGATGGTCACTTTGCTTTTCTTGCTCCTCACGGCAGAGCTCTCTGGCAAGTCCTCTACGGGTGTGCTGCATTCTACGGCGCGCTTCCAGGACTTCTCGCTAGATGTCTTGCAGAACTCTTGCTCTTATTCCCCTCGGGAGCTTAACGAGCAGGAGCAAGTGTCTTGACGGCAGATGCTGCCACTGCCTCCCGGTAGAGCTTGTCGATGCATAGGATTGCGCTTTTGTTGTCGGCGTGGACGGTAATGATGCTCATGGGTCCTATTATCTTCATCGTGTTGTAGGCGTGATGAGACACCGCCATTAACATCGCCAGCGCCGGTCGGCCCAAAATTCCATTATACGACAACGTCATCTTCGCGACATAGAAAACAATTTTCTCTGTCCTGAAATTGAGCTCGCTACCAAACGTTACCGGCAGAGTAATCTTCCCCTTGGGTTGGCATCTTCCTGGGTTGACTGCTTGGAACAACCCTGTCGGCTTGAGATTCGTGTTGGGGATCTGCATCCGCTTGATCACATCTAGTCAGATCATGTTCAAGCCGGCCCCACTATCGACCATCATCTTCGTCACTTTGAGGTTGCAGATTATTGGCGAAACCAGAAATGGCACTCACCCGACAGCACTAATGCGGTCAGGGTGATCCCGAGCATCAAAGATGATGGGAGTGTTTGACCACTTGAGGGGTTTCCTTGCCTCTTCCGCTGGCTCCGCCGCGTTGATCTCACGGGCCCATTGCTTGAGCTGCCAATGAGAGGAGTGCGAACATACACCTCGATCAACGCACATGGCATCTATCGCCTTCTGGAACTCTTGGCCTTTAGATCCCTCTTCATCTTCATCATCATCATCGCCCTCGTCGTCAGACTTTTTTTCTCGTCCCCTAGCAAACTTTTCTTTGTGCGGCTTGGCCTTGTCACGACGACCACCACGACCGCCACGGTTATTCTAGCCAGAAGCACCAGCACCATCTTGGCCCTTCTCCTTGTTGCGCCTTTCGAACTCTTGCTTCTGTTTCTCAGCAAGCTGTTTGACTTGGCAGCATTCGGTGATGTCATGGCCCTTGGTGAGGTGGATTTTGTAGTAGGGCCTGTCGGTCTTCTCTCCTGTTGCGGCTTAGTCGTCGCCGGAGCAGGCGGCAGCCTCCGTGATGGAGCCTTCTCCTTTTTGCTTTCTTGCCGGCTTTGGGGTTTCTAGAACCTTCAACAGCCATGACTGCTTTGCCTTTGCACTTGCGGTTGCGCTTCCGGCCTTTCTTCTTGGAGGCGGGCGTGTCTTCATCGTTGGAGTCGACCTTCATGCCGGTGTCCTCTCTGGGGAGTCTCCTCCCTTCCTTGGCATGTGCGCACTTATCAGACAGAGTATAGAGCTCGGCGATATCACCCACCTTGTTGATGCTCATCTCCTCACGCATCCGCTTGTTGCGTACGTTCATATGGAATGCGGCAATCACTACGGTAGGATGGATGTCGGGGATGTGATGCTGCACACGGCTAAACCTCTGGATGTACTTGTGGAGGATATCACCGTCTCTCTAGGGAATCACGTGTAGATTGCTGGCCTGCCCCGGAAGCTTGTGGCCTCCATGGTACATGCCAACGAACTGATTACACAGGTCTGCCCAAGATGAGATGGAACCTTCAACAAGTTCATTATCCAGCTTCTCACATTGGGCCAGAGCGCCAATGCGAAGTAGTTGGCAAATATTTTCTCATTGCGTCCCACGCCAAGGAACTCCGATGGGCTGATCTGGCCGTCGTGTTTGTCCGGCAGGTCAGGCTTGAAGGTCTTGGTGGAGGTGCAGCAGACTTGTCATAGCTCGTGGATGAATGCCAGGCAGCCAATCTCGTAAGGTAGGCTGTCGGGCATCCTGGGCGAAGGCTCATTGACGTTTAGATCGGCACGACCATTCGACTAGCGACGTGCTTCCTGCTGCCGCTCGATGGTGGGGCGGGTGTCCTCCTTCCTCCGCTCCTTCAAGACTCGGCGTTGATCTTGCTGTTGCTGCGGGTCCGAGGACGGAAAAGACATCTCGCCTGTCGTGGTAGTCCGGCAGGTTAGTTGTTACTGTTGCTGCAGGGGCGATTGCACCGTAGGTGTCCCACCAACACTACGCCCAGTAGCATGCGTCTTTGCCTCTACGTGGTGCGTTCGCGAGGGCCCTGCCGCCTTTGGCTTATCGCGGTTGGTGAAGCTCAGTAGGCTCTGGATGGCTGCCCTCCAGTCTTCCATCTTCTCCGGCGCGGGAGGGAAGTCCAGCAAAAGATGGGCATGCACTAGAGCTTCTTCCGTGGTCTTCGGCATGGTATGGTACGAGGCATGGGTTGCGCTTTTTCTTCTGACAGTGTGAGGAAGAGCCTTGTCCCTCCCCGATGCATCCTCCCTGTTCTCGCCAGGAGGTGCCTTGCGCGTCCTAAGAATGACACAAACGGGTCTAGTCCACAAGTCGCCCGAGATAATTGCTGCTCCGCGTGTGTTGGTCGTGGTTGTCTTGAGAAGGACGCGGTGGAGGTATTGCCGCCGCCGCCATCGTTGCTGCTGCTGTGTCCGTCGCCGCCGTAGCTGCAGCATTGAATCCGAATGCCACCAGTGCGTCTGTAGACGTCACAAAGGCGGGTCCGGGTCATGGCTCGCGGAGCTACGCGTAGTGTGGTGGATGTGCTCACTAGCATGGTGTGCGCGGTGCGCACGTCCGTTGTCGTCGGCTGCACCACATGTGAACGCAGCTTGGACATGGACGGGGTGGCTGCCGACATGCCCTTGGCTTTCGTGGGAGCCATGGGCATCGGTGAAGATGTTGATGAAGACGCACAAAAGTTTGTGAAGATTCACATACGTGATCCCCTACCTGGCGCGGCAAAGATGTTGAGGTACGACAATCTATGGGACCGGTGAGGCCCCTTTCGAGGTTCAACTACGGGGATCTATGTACACAAAGAGCATCACCAACCAAAGCACACTCGGGATTTAGACAGGTTCGGGCCACCCAGAGGTGTAATACCCTATGTCCTATATGGTGGTTTTGTATGATTAAGTCCGAAGTACAGGGAGTGATACAACCCGTCAAGAATGCTCGAGAGTGCTGCTACACATGCAAATGGACAGGGTTTCAACCTTTGTAAAGGTAGCCATGTACCCCCTTTTATAGAGCAAGGGGTTACCACAATAGCTAGAATGGTAATTGCACATGGTAAAAAGTAGATACAATAGCCGCCAAAACTACTGACATACGCTATAATGGGAAATACCTAACCCTGACGGTTTAGCACACGATCATTTAATGCGCCGTGAGGTGTCATGCTGTCATCGTTCCCCGGCAAGGATGCTCTCTCCTTCTATGTCGTCGGCCCAGCTACCTCTTATTATTCCGCCACACCATTAGGACGGGTGTCATTAAAGTTGATGTAATTCTACCGAGCTACCACGTGCCCTGACAAGGCCAACCTAACCGCCTGCTCGCTCGACACGTAACTGATGTAGACAATCAGTCCGATGAGGTGGATCAGTGGCTTGGTAGTGGGACCTTGCCGGGTGTACATGCTGTCGGGTCTTCTTTACCGGCAAGGAGGTTTGTTGGTGGCTAGTTCTTCACTTGCGTGCCGGCAAGGGCCTTGTCGGCAACTTCAGCCTTGATCTTCTATACTCTTCTGTAGTACTTTTCAATCACCTGGCTAGAGGTCTTCTTTGTATTCTTGTAATCTAGTCTCGAATATGCCTTTGGTTATCCTGCAACAAGCCTTGCCGTCGAGAAGGCTACAACTGCGTGTGCAGAAGTCTGGGGTATTGAGGACCCAATTCTTAACACACCGACAAAGAGCTTCAACAATTTGAGATCAACAATGTGTGGGAACTCGTCAAGTGTCCTGATCCAGGCAAGAAGAAAATCATTGGCACGAACTGGATCTATCGCAACAAGTAAGACAAAAATTGCCAAGTCTTCAGAAACAGTGCTCATCTTGTGGCTCAAGGTTACACACATGTTGAGGGTATTGACTTCGACGAAACCTTTGATCATGTTGTTAGGCTCGAAGCTATCCGTATGCTGCATGCATATGCTAACCATCATGATATCTGTCTATATAAAATGGATGCCAAAAGCACATTCCTGAATGGTAAGATAGAGGAAGAAGAATAAGTTGCTCAACCTGCCAGTTTGAGGACCCAAAGCATCTTGACAAAGTCTTCAGGCTAAACCAACCGTTCTTTGGCCTCAAGCAAGCACCACGAGCCTAGTATGATACACTCGAGGAGTTCCTCAAAGACAAAGGCTTCAAACCTGGTTCACTCGTTCCCACTCTCTTCACTAAGTCATATGATGGTGAATTGTTCATATGCCAAATCTGTGTGAATGACATTATCTTCGGTTGCACTCACAATCATTATAATGATGAATTTTGCTTCATCATGCAGGAACTATGTCATATTTCCATGATGGGGGAGCTCAAGTTCTTTCTATGTCTTCAAATTCCTCACCAACACAAGGTGAGAAGTATCTCAAGGATTGTTTGAAGAAGTTTGGTATGCAAGATTGGAAAGGTTACAAGATGCCAATGCCAACCAATGTTCAACTGAGCACCTACGAAAATGGTAAAGACTTCGACAAAAAGTTATACCGCTCCATGATTGTATCTTTCTTGTACTTATGTGTAGGGCTGCAATAAAAGCTCGAGGCTCATGAGCCTCTTGAGATCGACACGTCTTTTGGCTCGACTCGAGATCAACTTGAAAAACAAGCTGATTATTAACATTTTATGTAGCTCGATCAAAAATCGAGCCGATCTTGAGCCAACACTCGCTCATTCGATTTTAGCTCGATTGCTCGGCTTAACATCATTATGTTAAATGATCATGCCATATATTCAATGGAAATAGAATAATTTATTATAAAATTCATTGTCCATGATTTTTATTCATTTTGTTTACTATTAAACATGGAAGTTTAATTAAGTGTAGATGAAATTTAGGCCTTATTATGGTACATGATCAGCTTTGTGTTAATGTTGTGTTGCTTTTGGCCAGAATTCCCAAGCATATGCTCCTTCATTTTCCTCTCTTTCTTCCATGAAGACGATCATCTGCTGCAAGATGATCTCTCCCGAGAATAAGCTAAATTATCATTGTCTTGATTGGAATAATATTTTTAGTGCTTTCTTATGTGGTGATGTTCCTTATCTAGTTGGAATAATCCTGAGAGATTTTATATTTTTTGCTGTCTCATTTAGCTCGAAACTAACTCGAGATCGACTCGAGATCGTTACAAGCTAAGCACGAGTCATGTTTTACAGCTCGACTTTGAGCTTCACTCAGTTTGAGCTTGCTTGAATTTTAATGCGAGCTGAGCTGAGCCAAGTGCAACTCGCTCGAACTCGACTCGTTTGCAGCCCTACTTATGTGCATCTAGCCCAGATATGATGTTTAGTGTTGGCATGTGTGCCCGATTCCAAGCGGCACCAAAGGAATCGTATCACCTTGCTGTGAAGCGAATTCTTTGATATTTGGCTCATACATTAATGATAGGATTATGGTATACAAAGTGTCGGTCTAAACAAAACTAGGGTAGT
The DNA here is from genome assembly GCA_039707655.1 of Elymus sibiricus. NCBI lineage: Eukaryota > Viridiplantae > Streptophyta > Magnoliopsida > Poales > Poaceae > Elymus > Elymus sibiricus. The sequence goes on along the minus strand of CM077667.1, from coordinate 254,047,759 downwards.
TCAGCCCATGGTTTAGGACCTTGACGATGGCCCCATGGCTAGGCTCCAATCGGGGAACAGTCCCTAGAGACCATATGATGCTCTGCATGTAATAATGTGAGCCATCAGAAAATAGTCCAGAAAGTGACTGAGCCTGACCGACATGGGAGGCCCCTCGCGAGGCATCCCAGGAATTCATACCCGGGCACGACTTGTTCTGTCAAAAGAGTGGGAGCCCTAGTATCAGGCAAAGGGATAGCGATTTGTTCCTCCTTTTCTAGCAGAGGGATTCAACCAAAGGACAAAGGATGAATGACCAGACGATGAGTATGGGGTCTGAATGGACCCATCGATGAATGGAGATCACCCGCAATGACTGATGGACGGTTATCTACCCCCTATGCTGCTACGAGAGCAGTACTTTGAAGCTTCCTACACTGGACGAGGGGAATGCAGGGTCATGACCAGGGTATAATACGCTTCCCCAGTAGCCATCATCATCGCACGTACAAGCATGCAGCACCAGACCATACCACACCGGTACAAGATATACTAGCCTACCCTATGTTATATTCAACTAGTGAGACTCAAGCAAGAGCCCTCGGAGAGCTGTATAAATAAGGGGAGGTTGTGGCCTCGAAGGGACGACGAAAAAGAAACACGTTCTAACCAGCTACCTTTGAAATATGAACACAGAGCAGAAGTAGGGTATTAAACCAACACGATGGCCTGAACCTGAGGTACTCCAGCGTGTTCTTCTCCGTATTCTTTTTCTTCGATCCACCATGACTGAGGAAATTAGACGTGTTAAATCCCTGGACGAACTCACAAAGGGTTTTAGCTGACAACCGAATGTATGGTTCTTAGAAACCAACATTTGGCACGCCATGTAGGGGAATGAGGTGCTTTCGGTTTCCCTGGTCCATAGCAGCTCCGCCATTGGATTTTCGTCACTCCGTGCCGGGACCATGGCGACGGCGTCAGAGGAGTCCGAGACATCCCATGACCCGACATGCGATCAGGGTACAACTTTCATGGCACGTCACCAACACCCGGTTGTTTGGATTGACGGACAACCGACGATGGCGTTTTTGCCCCCAGCTCGCTCTCAAGGAGGGGATAGTACATCATGGCAATAAAGTATCTACAACATAAAAAGCAGCAGCTGTGACCGCACCAACCACAGTCGGTGTACTAAAGAACGGGGCCCTTAGTACCCGGACTTGTACACAGATGACCGCGGCCTCCGGACCGGCAAGACCTTGTCGGGCGAACGCCAACCTCCAAGCAACATCAATCAAGAACCAAAGCAACCGACAAGCCTCCTTTCCGGTGGAGAAGACCCGACCCCGAGCGCTCCTGCCAAGGTCTCCATCCGCCAAGCCATTGCTCCACTTTGCCAGGCTGACTGTCTACATCAGCTAGGTGTTGAGCGGGCAGGCGATTAGGTAGAGATGGTCGAGGCGCGCGTCAGCTCGGTGGATTTATAGCAGCTTTAATGACACCCGTCGCACCACGTGGCAAAGGAATAAGAGGTAGCTTGGCGAATGACATAGAAGGAGAGGCGATCCTTCCCGGGAGATGTCGCCAGCGTGACACCTCATGGGGCATTTAATGCTTCTATCCTAGTCAGTCAGAGTTAGGTATTTTCCACTATAGCTCTTGCGAGTAGTTTTGGCAGCTATAGTATACACTGTTTACCGATGTAATGACCATTTTAGCCACTGTGGTAGCCCCTTAGCATATAAAAGGATACCCATGGCTACCTTTAGAAAGGTCGACACTTCGTTCATTTGCATGGGTAGCCGCACTCCTCGAGCATTCCTTGCCAGGCTGTAGTGCTCCTGTACTCTGAACTCATATACTTCACCAAACACAGGACGTAGGGTTTTACGCTCCTAAGTGGCCCGAACCTGTCTAAACCCCTGAGTACACATGGATTGGTAATGTTCTTTGTGCCCGAGAATCCTCGTAGTTGAACCTTAAAGGGGCCTCATAGGTCCCATAGATCGTTGTACACCCCACATCTTTAGCGCGCCAGGTAGGGGGTTCCCGTGCGTGAACCTTCACCGATTTCAGCGTGTCATCACAAACAACTTCATCGACACCCATGGATCCCAAGAAAGCTAGGGGCGCATCGACACATGCCCCGACTTCATCCAAGCTGCCCTCGCAGGCGGTCACCGGCGACGAAGACGGAGGCGACCCCCACGCTCACCACACTGGCGAGCGCAGTCACAACACCGCACGGAGTTCCATGAGCCGTGACCCGGATCCTGCAATCGTGGCAGCGCGAAACGCGCCGGCGGCAACCGGGGACAACGCTACGGCGATAGCAACTACAGCGGCGGCGACGGGACTTCCGCCGCACTCCTCGCAAGACAACCGCGACCAGCGCCCCTAGGGTGACGATCCCGGACGGCATGCGGACAAGTCCCCTCTACGTCATGATACGTCTCCAATATATCTATAATTTTTTATTGTTCCATCCTCATATATTATCATTCTAGGATACTTTTTGTGTATTTATTTACCAATTTATAATATTTTTGAGCACTAACCTATTGACCCAGTGCCTAGTGCCAGATGCTGTTTTCTGCATGTTTTTGCCTTTTCAGGTTTATAGTACCAAACGAAGTCCAATTGCCACAAAACTTTTTGATGATTTTTCTGGACCAAAAGAAGACCTAGAAGCTTCGGAAGGAGGTCGGGAGGCACACAAGGGCCCCACCACACATCAGGGCGGGCCCTAGGAGGGCGCCCTGATATGTGGTGCCCCCCTCGTCGATCTCCCGGCGTCCCTCTTCGGCCTATAAATTCTATAATATTGCAAAAACCCTGAAGGCAGTCCCGAAACCCTTTTTCCGCCGCTGCAGGTCTCTGTTCCATCGCGAGGCCATCTAGAGCTCCATTCCGGCACCCTGCCGGATGGGGGATCGATAACGGAGGGCCTCTTCATCAACCTTGCTGCGCACATGATGATGTGTGAGTAGTTCACCACAGACCTAGGGGTCCATAGGTAGTACCTAGATGGCATTGTCTCTCTCTTATGATCTTCAATACAATGATCATCACATCTTCGCTTTGATCTATCCGATGTAATCCTATTGTGCGGTGTGTTTGTTGGGATCCGATGAATTGTTTGTTTATGTTTAGATTATTCATGAAAAAAATTTAGATGACTCTGATACATATTGTCTCTTAATTGCATGATCATTATAACTTCGTAATGCTCTCCGATCTATTGATGTGCTTTGGCCAAGTAGATTGATATTTCATCGGTGGGAGTGGTGCGTTGTGGTAGGTTCAACCTGGCGAGTATCTATATCCCAGTGACAAAGTAGGGGACAAGATGCGTCTTTGTGTTGTTGCTACTAAGGATAAAGCGATGGGGTTCATTCATATTGTTAGAGTTTACTTTGTCTACATCATGTCATCGTTCTCCAAGCATTACTCTGTTTTACTTAATACTCTAGATGCATGCTGGATAGCGGTCGATGAGTGGAGTAATAGTAATAGGTGCAAGCATGAGTCGGCCTATTTGCTGATGGACGTGATGCCTATATACACATGATCATTGTCGTGAAAATTGCATAACTATCCGCTCTCCTATCAATTGCCCAACAGTAATTTGTTACCCACCGTATGCTGCATACATGAGAAATGCCACTAGGGAAAACTATGGCCCCCCGGGTCTATTCACTTATATATTTACAAACGCTACAATTACCTTGCCGCTTTTTATTTATCTTTTATTTTATTTTGCAATTTATATTTATCAACAATTATCTACACAACTCATTTGCTTGCAAATAACGATATCAAGGGGATTGACAACCCTCTTGCCCTCGTTGGGTGCAAGTTGTTTGTTCATTTGTGTGCAGCCGCTGAAGATGGTTGAGGATTGATATTCCTATTGGTTTGATAAACCTTGGTTTCATAACTGAGGGAAATACTTACCCACTTTGTGCTGCAATTACCCGTTCCTCTTCACGGAAAACCCAACGCAGATCACAAGTATCAAGAAGGATTTCTGGCGCCGTTGCCGGGGAATATCATCATCAACTACCAAGTAACTTCACACAAATTTTCATTCACTTGTTCTTCTTTTTATTTGCTGTTATATTTAGCTTGTCTCATAAAAATAAAAAATATACAAATATTTATCTTTGCTTGTTACTAGTTTACTTCTTCGCTTGCTAGTTTACTTGTCTTGCTTGTTACTTTGCTTGCTCGGTCACCATGTCTCAAGATACCACTAAGTTGTGTGACTTCTCAAATACTAATAATAACAATTTTATTAGTACACCTATACCACCCGCCACTATTGCGGAGGCTTTTGATATTAATTCTGCATTGCTAAATCTTTTCATGAAAGATCATTTTTCGGGAAGTCCTAATGAGGATCCCGGGTCACATCTTAATACCTTTGTTGAATTATGTGACATGCAAAAGAAAAAGGATATGGATAATGATATTTTGAAATTAAAATTATTTCCTTCTTCACTAAGAGATAAAGCTAAAGCTTGGTTTTCATCTTTACCGCGTAATAGTATTGGAACATGGGATAAGTGTAAAGATGCTATTATTGCCAAGTATTTTCTTCCTGCTAAGATCATCTCCCTTAGAAATCAAATAATGATTTCTAAACAGCAAGATCAAGAGTATGTTTGACAAGCTTGGGAGAGAATGAATTTAATGATAAGAAATTGTACAACTCATGGTTTAAATTGTGGATGATTGTCCAAAACTTCTATGTTGTACTGAACTTTGTGTCTAGAAATCTTCTAGATTCTGTTGCAGGTTGAACCTTTATGGATGTGACCTTAGGAGAGGCCACAAAAATTCTGGACGACGTTATGACAAATTATTCTCAATGGCATACTGAAAGGGCTCAAACCGGTAAGAAGGTAAATTCTGTTGAAGAAATCGCTACTTTGAGTGAAAAAAGTGGATGCTCTTATGAATATGGTTGCTAGTAAAAATGCTCATGTTGATCCCAATGACATGCCCTTTTCTACTTTGATTGGGAAAAATAATGATGCTATTGATGTGAACTTTGTCTCGTGAAATAATTTCAATAACAATTGCGCGAAGTGGTTTGGGATGCCCTTTGTTGCAAGTGCAGCATCCTTCTTGGCCCATACGGGCTTCTTCCCAACAAAACCATGGCTGCCGAGGGTGTCGTTACTTAATGTCTTCGATCGCATTTCCTTCCCCCATGACGACTGGGTCATCACTGAGTTCTCCTGATTTTGCATCTTGAAAATGTTCCAATCATCTACACTAATGGTAGGCCACTTCTGCTAGATCTCAGAGATATCTATGTCGGGTTTTGCTACAATATCTTTTCTTGCTGCAGATTTCCAATAACTCAAATTCTTCGAGAACTTATGGATTGCATGATTGTTTACCTGATTTTTTGGGTACGATAGGTTGTCATACTCCTCATGAAACTCGAATCTTGCGTGCACCCTTCTTATGAGGAGTTCTTGCAGATTAGCTTTGTCCATATTCCTTAAATTTGTCTCGTTGATGGAGCAAACTTCTCGAAGGATAATACCTAGGGCGTTGCCATAGTGAGTAGCGGCTTTCCGCGGACTAACAGGCTCACCAGTCTCGTTAACTCGTGTAACGACGAGCCTGTCGGTGCCTATAGCATTTCGGCTCCTAGGTTTCCGCTACTTCTTGGATTTTGAAACATGCTCGTCGACCTCCACATCCTCCATTTCCGCGGGAGAATACTCCTCTGTGAACTCTCCATCAGTGTCCATATCAGGATTACTTTGTGCACCAGGAGGAACACTGTAGCCTCTGCCTTTCATGTAGTAGTCATCTGGATTAAGCTCATCATCATAATCTTCCTGTCCCTGCGCATCCGTAAATGCATCACCCTCGTGTGCCGAATGTGTCGAAGAAGAGTCCCGCGCGTCGTTCCTTTGATTGGACATCTACAAAAACAAAACATTGGCAACCTTATTCATTCATATATAAAATACAAAATTTCGGCATGACCTTTGCTAAAAATAGGACATATTGGTTGCCAGAAATTTGACAAAACGTAAATTAATCAACATTTCGCCAAAACAATGGCAACCCTATGCATTCCCTGCAAACAATACACAAGCAACCACATTTCCATCGAAACAAAATTTGAACCACAACATTTCCTCGAACACATTTCGAGCACTTTTCGAGCACTTACCGGAGGGATCGAGGTGGCGGCAGGGGAGATTGAGGTCGACGGCAGGGGAGGTTGAGGTCGTTCGGGCCGGCGGCAGGAGGGGATAAAGGCGGCTCGAGGTCGACGCGGTTGGGGGCGGGCGGAGAGGTCGAGGCGATTGGGGTCGACGGCGAGTCAAGGAGCGGCGACCGGAGGGGAAGGTGAGCGATGGCGGCGAGAGAGGAGGGTGGCGGCAACGACAAGGAAGGTGGCGGCGGCGCCGGTGTCTGGGGAGGGGGTGGCGGCAACGACGACGAAGGTGGCGGCGGCAGCGCACGGAACGGAGGGTGTACGAGCGCGCGAAACAAAAGTTTGGGTTGAACATTTCCCCCCAAACGGGCAAAGACAATGGGGAAAAATAGCTATGGCGTTGGTGACATACGCAACGCCATAGATATATTAGTTATGTCATTGGTGGCGTCACCAACGCCATAGCTATTTTTCTTCCAAAATTACATCAACTTAATTATTTCAACTTCCGATGGTCAATACAAAGGGGTTTGATAAGGTCACTCCGGAAGAAGATTTATTGCACGTACATATGCATCAATATTAAAATTATATCGAATTGCTGAATTAACAATAAATAAAAGATAGATGAAAATCAACTACGACGTTCTTTCTCAGTTTCTCTTGTTTGTGTGCGGGGGCTCTGAACAAATATTTTCCCCTTGTTTGTGCGGAGGCTCTCAACGGAAGCTTTTCTCTTATTTCTGCGGGGGCTCTCAATGGAAGTTTCTGCATCCGCCATGCTTCTACATCTTTTCTTACACTTATCCTTCCGAATAACATCATCTTTTTCTTGATAGATGCCAGATTGGTCATAGTCATCTAGATCTTCCTTTGACAATTCTTTACCGTTGCGTTTTTTTCTGCCCGTCGAGGTGATTTTCATGTTCTGCAACATTCTTCACACCTCCTTCTAGCTCATCATCATGTACCTTCACTTCGACTTCGATATCCTCCTCTTCCTCACCATGACTTGTCCACCGTGTGTAACCAGGCATGAAATCATATTTCAACAAGTGCATCTTCACACGACCAATAGAAGGGTTAATCAAAACTATGTTTTCGCACTTCTTACAATGACATAATATTGTTGTTTCCCCTTTCCGATTCATATCTTCCAACGCAACCTTGAAGAACCCATTTATAGTTAGATCCATATATATATTCCAACATAAATCATTCACTTCCACAGTGCCTACAAAAAAAGGTCAAAAACAATTTCATCATATTATGTACTATATATAAACACATATGCGGGCATTACATACCTAAATTAATGATATACACACAAAAAAAAGTCGCCTAGTTCTCTCAATGGATCGAAGGCAGAGTCCGCCGGTCGTGTATCTCTATACACACACATATATATAGATGCCTATGATAAACCAGGCTGGCACCTACTAATTAATGGCGTTCTACATTTACAAACGCCGCCACAATGTTTGTGGCCTCCACAAAATATACCTATGGCATGCCATACCATTTGAACGACACAAGTGTTGTGCATAGTCCCGGCGTGGAAACATTAGCCACGCCAACAATAATATGTGAAAGGGGGGAGCGCTGGAGTCCACATACAAGTGGCGTTCGGTCGAATTTGCACGCCACCACTAAGTCCATACCAATAACGTACAAATTTAGGCAACGCCAACACTATTTGAAAATATTAGTGCTGGCGTCGGCTGAAAATGGCGCGCCGCCAACAAGAGTTGTGGCTAGCCATTTCTCTACTAGTGAAAGCTTTGCCACCCAAGCATGAATTTAATGAGGCTATGAAATCTATCCAACTATCTATTAATGAAAGTAAGGAGAGGACCGCTAAGTTGAGAGCTAAGCGGGAATTCTTAGAAAAAGCTCTTCCACCCAATTTTTACAGGAATCATGATGAAGATCGTAAAATGATTGGTACTTCACCGATTGAATATTTATTTACCTATCTGAATATAAATGATAAAGGGACTGGAGATGAGTCAACTCTAGTTGAGAAGCGTCCCGTTTGGTTGGAGGGTGATGATTTTGATGCTAAAACTGAAAAATGTGTGTTTGGAGAGGTCTAAACTTTAACTAGTTATGTGCGCACTATCTTCGATTACAAGGACTTCAATTATGATAATTGCTCTTTAGTAGATTGTATTTCCTTGTTGCAATCCGTTATTAGCTCACCCAATGCTTATGAACAAAACAAAGCTTTTGATGAGAAACTTGAGCTTGAAGTTTGTATTCCTAGGAAATTGCATGATGAGTGGGAACCTACTATCAAAATAAAGATCAATAAATATGAATGCAATGCTTTGTGTGACCTTGGTGCTAGTGTTTCAACTATTCCTAAAACTCTTTGTGATGTGCTTGGTCTCACTAATGCTGAAGATTGTTCCCTCAACTAGCATCTTGCGGATTCTACCATTAAGAAACCTTTAGTTAGAATTAATGATGTGCTTATTATTGCAAATAAAAATTATGTGCCTGTAGATTTCATTTTGCTTGATATTGATTGCAATCCTTCTTGTCCCATAATACTTGGAAGACCTTTCTTATGAACTATAGGTGCAATCATTGACATGAAAGAGGGAAACATAAGATTCCAATTCGCATTAAAGAAAGGGATGGAACACTTCCCTAGAAAGAGAATTAAACCAACTTATGAATCAATCATGAGAGATACTTATGGGTGGAGTGTCAAAGATGACAATACTTGAAACTATGCATTATGCTTAGCTAGGGGCATAAAACAATAGCGCTTGTTGGGAGGCAACCCAATAGTTATCTTAAATTTTTGCTTTAAACTTTCTGTTTATTTTTATTAGCATGACTATTGCCTCTATAATGATTATGTTTTTGTGTTTAAATTAGTGTTTGTGCCAAGTAAAGCCTTTGGGATGACTCACAAGATGAGTAGAATCGATGCTGAAAGAAAACAGAAACTTTTGACTCCAGTATAGGAATTTTCATTTTTTGCTGGAGCGTGATAATGATATGAAATTTTTAAAAAGTGTTGCTATATAAATTTCTAGGTTGTCCACTATTTCAGAATTTTTAGAGTTAGAGAAGTATAGGTTCTCTACAGATTGCTACTGACTGTTCTGTTTTAAACAGATTCTGTTTTTGCTTGCATAGTTGCTTGTTTTCATTATGTTATGGATTGTATCAGAGGGTATAAGCCATGGAGAAGTTAGAATACAGTTTTGTGTGATTGAAGTTTTTAAGTTTTGGGTGTTATCATGATGGACAAAGGAATAAGGAGTAGCAAGAGCCTAAGCTTGGGGATGCCCAAGGCATCCCAAGGTACTATTTTAAAGGAGACTCAAGTGTCTAAGCTTGGGGATGCCCCGGAAGGCATCCCTTCTTTCATCTCAAATCCATCGGTATATCACTTGGAGCTATATTTGTATTCGTCACATGATATGAGTTTTGCTTGGAGCGTCGTAAGCTTTTGTTTGCTTTTACTTTCAGTTTGCTACAATCATTGTTTGCTAGACACACCTATTTAAGAGAAACACACCTTCATCATAATTTGTTAGAATACTCTATGTGCTTCACTTATATCTTTTGAGCTTAGCAGTTGCTCTAGTACTTCACTTGTATCTTTCTGAGCACGGTGGCATGTAGATTTTATAGAAATGATTTCACTCTCGTTCTTCAATTATATTTGTTTGAGAATTAAGAAATAGTTACGGTAATTTGCATGCGTCATAAGACTAGTCCAAAAATATTAGCTATTCAAAGAGGAATAATCAAAACCATCATGTAGCACATATAAAGAAATTTTGGGTTAATACGTATCCAACGTATCTATAATTTTTGATTGTTCCAGGCTGTTATATTATCATTCTTGGATGTTTTACACTCATTTTATAGCAACTTTATATCATTTTTTGGACTAACCTATTGACATATTGCCAAGTGCCAGTTGCTGTTTTTTGCTTGTTTTTTACTTCATAGAATATCATTACCAAACGGAGTCCAATTGCCAGGAAACTATTTGGAGATTTTCTTTTGGGCCAGAAGACAACTTGGGAGCCAAGGAAGCACCAGGGGGAGGCCCATGGGGCCCACAAGATACCGGGGCGCGCCAGAGGTCCCTGGCGCACCCTGATGAGTTGTGGGGCCCACGGGGGTCGCCTCCATCGCCTCTCATCTCTATAAATCCTCAGAAATTCCAGAAACCCTAGAGGAGTCGACGAAATACACTTCCAGCCGCTGCAATTTCCAGAACCGCGAGATCCAATCTAACACCATAACGGAGGGGTTCATCATCTTCATTGGTGCCTCTCCGATGATGCGTGAAGTCCACCATAGACCTACGGGTCTGTAGGCTGTAGCTAGATGGCTTTCTCTCTCTCTCTCTCTTTTGATTCTCAATACAATGGTCTCTTGGAGATCTATTTGATGTAATGACTTTTTGCGGTGTCTTTGTTGGGATCCGATGAATTTTGAGTTCATGATCAGTTTCTATCCATGAATATTATTTGAGTCTTCTTTGATCTCTTATATGCATGATTACTTATAGCTTCGTATCTCTTCTTGGAATGTTTGGTTTAGTTAGGCCAACTAGATCGATTTTTCTTGCCATGGGAAGAGGTGCTTTGTGATGGGTTCGATCTTGCGGTGTCCTCTCCCAGTGATAGAAGGGGCAGCGAGGCACGCATGTATCGTTGCTATTAAGGATAACAAGATGGGGTCTATTCCTACATGAATAGATCTTGTCTACATCATGTCATCGTTCCTATTGCATTACTCCATTTCTCCATGAACTAAATACACTAGATGCATGCTGGATAGCGGTCGATGTGTGGAGTAATAGTAGTAGATGCAGAATCGTTTCAGTCTACTAATCTTGGACGTGATGCCTATATATTGATAATCGCCTTGGATATCGTCATGATTATTTGATCTTCTATCAATTGCCCAACAGTAATTTGTTTACCCACCGTGTGCTATACTCATGACAGAAGCCACGAGTGAAACCGACGCCCCCAGGTCTACTCTTTCAACATATTGCTTTCCGATCAATCTTTTTCCGCTTTTGTTTTCAGATCTATTATTCCAAAAAGCCAAAAATACCATGCTACACTTTTTATTTGTATCTTTTATTTTGTGTTCTTGTGCGATCTATTTATCCAATGTCATACAAACTAATCTATCTTTTTACCGTGGAGAGATTGACAACATCTCTTACGCGTCGGGTTGCAAGTATTTGTTTTTTATGTGCAGGTACCGTTTACATAGTGTTTCTTGGTTCTCCTACTGGTTCGATAACCTTTGTTTCATAACTGAGGGAAATACTTACCGTCATTGTGCTGCATCATCCCTTCCTCTTTGGGAAAATACCGTCGCAGTCTCAAGCCACGTCAAAGGAATTTCTGGCGCCGTTGCCAGGGAGGAGGTACGAAAGTAGTCTCCCGTCAATTTCCTAATTTTTGGCACCGTTGCCGAGGAGACATCATCAACATCTATCAGGTTCCTAATCACAAATCTCATCTCCTTGCAATTTACATTATTTGCCATTTGCCTCTCGTTTTCATCTCCCCCACTTCACAAAAATTTGCCATTTTATTCGCCTTTTTTTTCGTTCACTTTTTCCCGTTGGATCTTTTGTTTGCTTGTCATCATGAGTGATTTTGGTATGGCAGAAATAGATGATGGCAGGACTCCTAAAATTGGACATTCTGGTAATCTGGATGCTAAAACTTTTGTTTTGGGGCAAGGGAACGTTATAGGAATAGAAACTATCCAAGAATTCTTCAATTGTGTTGGAAATTTGACTCTTGATGATGCTCCTATACTTAAAAGAACTAATACTTATGCGGAAACTATTTCAGCTCTAGTTCTGAAACTCGAAAATAGGTTTATCCGCACCCATCCTACAGTGCAAAGATTGTGTTCTGAGCTACCCGTTATAAAGGATCCTAAAGCTAAAAAGATAGCTACCCTTGTTCTTATGAATGAATTTGATCACATAGTACGAGTAGCTAGGGAAATTTTTGAATTTTTTGTTATGAGCCATGAAAAACCGGTAATAGATGAGATCCTTTACAAGAGTGACTACATGTTGAGACATCTACTTGGAAATAATCAATTTTTTTATGAGAACCTTAAAAAGAAAATCCCCGTTTTAGATATGACCCAACAAGTTTTTAATGATGTTAATCAACATTATTCTTGGATTGTGGCTGGAAATCAAAGAGGGTACATAGATGGACAACTTGATAGTGCTAAGATTTCTATGGATAATGTGTTTCAAGTTATATCTGCAAAACCTCTTGAAAAAAATACATCTATGGAAAATAAGAAGAAAGATGACAACACTTGAATCTATGCATTATGCCTAGCTAAGGGCGTAAAACGATAGTGCTTGTTGGGAGGCAACCCAATGAATAAAATTTATTTATACCATTTTCTTTCTGTTCTTGAGTGTTGGAACAATTATGCTACTGTTATGATTGTGTTTTTATGTTTTAATTAGTGTTTGTGCCAAGTAAAGCCTTTGGGATGACTCACAAGATGAGTTGAAACGATGCTGAATCTGAAACAGAAACTTTGACTCCAGTGTAGGAACTTTCATTTTTTTACTATAGCGTTATAATAAGCTGAAATTTTAACACGGTATTGGTATACAAATTCTTTACGTTGTCCTGTTTCTTCAGAATTTTTAGAGTTACAGAAGTATGGTTAGAGTACAGATTACTACAGACTGTTCTGTTTTTGACAGATTCTGTTTTCGTTGCATTGTGTGCTTATTTTGATGAATCTATGGTTTGTATTGGAGGGTATAAGCCATGGTAAAGTTAGAATACCATGGTAAAGTTAGAATACCATGTTTTCGTTGCATTGTGAGCTTATTTTGATGAATCTATGGTTTGTATTGGAGGGTATAAGCCATGGTAAAGTTAGAATACAGTAGATATAATGCAATAATAAAATATGAATGTGTTTGCAATAGTACTTAGAGAGGTGATTTGCTTTATTATACTAACGGATCTCACGAAGGTTTTGCTGAGTTTTGTGTGATTCAAGTTTTCAAGTTTTGGGTGAGATCACGATGATGAAGGAAAAAGGAGTGAAAAGAGCCTAAGCTTGGGGATGCTTAGGCACCCCAAGATAATATCCAAAGAGAAACAATCAACTAAGCTTGGGGATGCCCCAACTGGCATCCGCTCTTTCTTCTAACGACCATCGGTATTTTACTTGGAGCTATATTTTTATTTGTCACATATCATGAGTTTTGCTTGGAGTGTCTTGTATTATACGAGTCTTTTCTTGATTTGGTTTTTAGTTTGTCACAAGTATCATTGCTGGACACACCTATTGAGAGAGCCAAAATTATGCTATGATTTGTTAGAATTGCTCTTTATGCTTCACTTAAAAAAATTTGAGCTATGGAATTGCTCTAGTGCTTCACTTATATCTTTTTGAGCATGGTGTGCTTTAAATTTTTGAAGAAATACTCTCATGCTTCACTTATATTAATTTGAGAGTTAGTAAATTTTGAAGAAATTATCTCATGCTTCACTTATACTATTTTGAGAGATGAAATTTCTATGCTCATGTTCTTCACATAAATTTTTTGAGCTTGTCAAAAGCAATGGCAATATATGAAACTAGTCCCAAAGTGATAGATATTTAAGAGGGATATAATAAAAACTTCCATGTAGATCATTGGACAAATTAAACTTGATTCCTTGTAATAGTTTTGAGACATGATGATAGTAATATGTGAGTCATGTCGGTGAGTAATTATGCTTTAGTAAGAATATTGGTGTTAAGGTTTGTGATTCCCTATGCAAGCACGGAAGTCAATAATTATGTAATGAAATTACATCCTACTTGTGGTGCATGATTCGGTGTTAGTTATGCTTAATGCCCGTTTATGTGAATTTTCGTTTCTTGGTTGGTTGCTTCTCAATGTATTTCCTAGCCCCCACTTGTACTAAGTAGAAATACTACTTCTGCATCCAAACTCCTTAAACCCAGTTTTGCCATATGAGTCCACCATACCTACCTATATGTTGTATTTCCGTGCCGTTCTAAGCAAATTTGTATGTGCCATCTCTAATTTTCAAAATGAATTTCCTTTTTATGTGCTCATACGGCTCATGAAACGGTAGGGGGTGTCCAATATTTTTCCATTCTAGATATGTTATTCTCAATATGAGTGTTTATTCACTTGTCATTGCACGAGAGTATGACGGTAATAGGGATGCCTAGTCCCGAAATGAAAAAGAAATTTACTTTATGTTGTGAAATAATAAATTCCTTGGAAAGTGTTGGTATGGAAGGCAACCGTGGATACGTCTAGCCATGGATTGTGAAAGAATGGTGGAAAAAGGAATAAACTTTATTTTCTGTTTGGGAACCGCCTATGATGTATCTTGCATGGAAAGTATTGAGAACTACTCGGTCGTTTTCGTTGACAGGAAAGGCATGCCACCCAAAATATTTTTCTCTCAATTTAAGCTTTGAGCTCTGGCACGTCTACAAATCCATACTTCCTTCTGCAAAGGTCCTATCTATTTACTTTATGCAATTTCTATTTTTAATTTGAGTCTCCATCTTCTCTTATAAAGCACCAACTAGGGGGCACTATGATCATACTTGTGCATTGGGTGTAGCTAATATTTGAGTGTGTTTCATGAATGGATCAATTATTGAGCACGATGGGCTAGGGATAACTTTCTTTAGTGTTTATATTTTGAAAGACATGGTTGCTTGTTGGTACGCTTGAGTATTAAAGTCTTGATGTCAAAACTAGACTATTGCTTGGAACCATCTAAAAGTCCAAATGTCCATGCTACAAAAGAAAAGAATACGTGATGAACTTGTTAGGCAGCATTCCACTTGAAAATTTCTGTTTTTATCATTTACCTACTCGAGGACGAGCAGGAATTAAGCTCGGGGATGCTGATACGTCTCCAACGTATCTATAATTTTTGATTGTTCCATGCTGTTATATTAACATTCTTGGATGTTTTACAATCATTTTATAGCAACTTTATATCATTTTTTGGACTAACCTATTGACATAGTGCCAAGTGCCAGTTACTATTTTTTGCTTGTTTTTTACTTAGCAGAATATCAGTACCAAATGGAGTCCAATTGCCACGAAACTTTTTGGAGATTTTTTTGGGCCAGAAGACAACTTGGGATCCAAGGAAGCACCTGGGGGGAAGCCCGTGGGGCCCACAAGACACCGGGGCGCGCCAGAGGCCCCTGGCATGCCCTGATGGGTTGTGGGGCCCATGGGGGTATCCTCCGCCGCCTCTCAGCTCTATAAATCCTCAGAAATTCCAGAAACCCTAGAGGAGTCGACATAATACACTTCCAGCCGCCGAAAGTTCTAGAACCGCGAGATCCAATCTAACACCATCACAGAGGGGTTCATCATTCTCATTGGTGCCTCTCCGATGATGCGTGAGTAGTCCACCATAGACCTACTGGTCCGTAGGCAGTAGATAGATGGCTTTCTCTCTCTCTCTCTTATGATTCTCAATACAATGGTCTCTTGGAGATCTACTTGATGTAATGAATTTTTGCGGTGTGTTTGTTGGGATCCGATGAATTTTGAGTTCATGGTCAGTTTCTATCCATGAATATTATTTGAGTCTTCTTTGAACTCTTATATGCATGATTACTTATAGCTTTGTATTTCTTCTTTGAATCTTTGGTTTAGTTAGGCGAACTAGATCGATTTTTCTTGCCATGGGAAGAGGTGCTTTGTGATGGGTTCGATCTTGCGGTGTCCTCTCCTAGTGACAGAAGGGGCAGCGAGGCACGCATGTATCATTGCTATTAAGGATAACAAGATGGGGTCTATTCCTACATGAATAGATCTTGTCTACATCATGTCATCAATCTTATTGCATTACTCCGTTTCTCAATGAACTTAATACACTAGATGCATGCTGGATAGCGGTCGATGTGTGGAGTAATAGTAGTAGATGCATAATCATTTCGGTCTACTAATCTTGGACGTGATGCCTATATATTGATCATCGCCTTGGATATCGTTATGATTATGTGATCTTCTATCAATTGCCCAACAGTAATTTGTTTACCCACCGTGTGCTATACTCATGAGACAAGCCACTAGTGAAACCTACGGCCCCCGGGTCTACTCATTCAATATATTGCTTTCCGATCAATCCTTTTCCGCTTTTGTTTTCAGATCTATTATTCCAAAAACCCAAAAATACCTTGCTGCATTTTTTATTTGTATCTTTTATTTTGTGTTCTTGTGCAATCTATTTATCCACTCTCATACAAACTAATCTATCTTTTTACCATGGAGAGATTGACAACCTCTCTTACGCGTCGGGTTGCAAGTATCTGTTCTTTGTGTGCTGGTACCGTTTACATAGTGTTGCTTGATTATCCTACTGGTTCGATAACCTTGGTTTCATAACGGAGGTAAATACTTACCGTAGTTGTGCTGCATCATCCCTTCCTCTTTGGGGAAATATCGACGCAGTCTCAAGCCACTTCATGGGTCAATGATATTGATGTAATAATCTGAAATAGGTGTAAGTTCATAATTGTTAAACCGTAGAAGTGTCGATATTAAGAGGGGTTGACCTTTTTGTTCATCTAAAAATTAAAGAGGCATGGTGATGATGTGTGAGCATTTCTATTCCTCGTTGAAATCCTAGTGTTGTTTCGGCTAGGAAGCGCGCGATGGTTAACTCCTACCACTACAGGAATCAGGTTCTTTGCCGTCCGCCATGGCAGACGGCAAAGGCGCAACCACGGACGGAAAAATTTTTGGACGAATAAAGCTTGGCAAAGAGGTCCTTTGCCGTCTGCCATCGCACAGCGGATGGCAAAGATTTTTTGCCGTCGGCCTGCAGACGGCAACGAGCGTGGACGGCGAAGTTTGACGTTAGCACCGTTAGGTGGCTAATGGGCCCTCACCAAAGCCTTTGCCGTCTGCCATGGCCGGTCCCACCAAAGCCTTTGCTGTCTGCCATGGCCGGCCCCACCAAAGCCTTTGCCGTCTACCATGGCCGGCCCCACCAAAGCCTTTACCGTCTGCCCCGGACGGCCTCGCCCGGCCCCTTGCGTCTGCCCCACCCAACGCTTTGTCGTCGGCCCCCGCTATGCCGACGGCCACCGTCAGCAAAGAAACAACCCTTTGCCGTCGGCAAAGAAGCCAAATGGCCTACGGCCTGCTGCTGCCAGGTTTGACAGTTGGCTGCCACGTGTCATCTATGCCGGCGGCGGCCGTTGGCAAAGCGGTCTTTGCCGTCTGGGGCAGACGGCAAAGAGGCTGTATGGCCTCTTTTTTGTTTGTTTTTGTTATATTCAACAATTTTATAGCAACAATATATATATATATTTCACAGCAACAATATCCATGTCATATGGATATGATCAGCCAACAATTATACCAAATTAAAAGTATCAAATGTCACATTGTTCACCATATTACATTAGTTTCATACATACATACATAGTCTCATACATAGGAAGAAAGTTTCATGTAAGTTCATCGATACAAAATGAAAACAGAAAGTAAACACTAGCACTACATCAAAGCAAGCTGCCGTGAACTCAATCAAATCTGCAAAATTGGAAATAAGAAAGTTAGAATAAGAATACTAGAAGAAGTAGAAGATGATGAAGAAGCATTTTTCTTCTCTCTCTTTCTCCTCTTGTTTTTCTTCTTCTTATTGCTCATTTGTGTCATTTTAGAGCTAACCTAGGTAATTATCACTTTTTTTACCTAACTAAGCTTATTGTGTCATTTTGCAAGAAAATAAGCTAAGTCTATGGCTTCTACGAGGTTACCAAGTCTATTATGCCATTTTTGACTTAACTAAGCTTATTATGTCATTGTGGAGGAAACAATGCTAAGTATAGGTCATTTTAGAGCTAACTTAGGTACAATATCACATTTTGGAGGTAAGTAAGCTTACTATGTCTTTTTATAGGAAACAAAGCTAACTTAGGTAAAATATGACATTTGTCTAAGTGCTAAGTTTGTCTTTGTGCTAAGTTTGTCTAAGTGCTAAGTTTGTCTTTGTTTGAGAAAATGAGCCAAGTAAGTGCCATATTACGGCTTACCATCCTCGTCATCATGGAGGTGAAGCACCGGGGTTGCTCGGGCCGGTGTCAGCTCGAGCACTACTTGGCCCTGGAGAAGGATCGTGCGATGCGGCTCGGGAGTTATGCTGCACCAAAGATCATTTGAGTTAGAATGATGACGCTGAAACGTTAAGACTAGTAACTAATGAACATTGAAATGAAACTCACCGTTCCAGCCGTCGTAATGACTGGCATCGGCGGAGAGGTCTGGCCGGTCTTCTCGCACAAAGTCTGCACATTTGGTTTTGACAAGTCAATCATATTGGTTATTAATGCAAAGAACGTGTAGTGCATGATTTGGCTAATATGAAGAAGAAACTTACCACGATGAGCTCGTACATGGCCCGGTTAGATGCTTCGTTCCATGCCCTCTCCTCCTCCAACAACCTAGCCGTCCTCTCCTCCAAATCCCTCTTCTCCTCCGCCGCCTGCCGGGCCTGTTCCGCCCGAAGCGCCTGGGTTGTCTCTCTTTCTTTCTGCAGAGTAGCCTGCAACACAACTCCTCGTTAGCATTGTAATCATCTTTGTTCGCACACACAATGTAATGGATGAAAGCTATCTGAGTCCGTATGACTAACCTCGATGGCGAGCTGAACTGGCCGTGGATGAGGCGTCATCTCAGGGCAGGAGCTCGTCTGGCGCGCCTTGATCTGTGGGAGAGTGCGCGAAGACCGTATAAGTCGATCTCCAATGGCTATATGGCCATGGGGCCTCCCGTCGCCAGCTATCATCACCAGGTCTGGATCAATAGGATGCTGGCTCGGGTTGAAGTCCTCCCCATTCACCGCCTTCCCCACATCTCTGTAATTCACGAGCTTGTTGTGGGAGGAGATGTTCGTGAAGTTCTGGGGATTATCGAGGTCAGACTCGGAGAATGCCTTGGCCTTCTTGTACGAGGCAGTATGGGCCATGGCATAGAGGTCGTACACCTGTGGCACCTCCGTCTTATTGTATTGCGCCTACAAGAGAGGAACAAACTATTAATAAAGGGGTCAAGCTAGCATCAAAAATTGAATTGCAGGAATCCTGAAGCAAACCACGTACCCAGTTTCGCTCGAACTGAAATAAGTTGGCGCTGCCTTGATGGTGTGGCACACCTTCCATTTGGGCACGCCATTCCTTGGCATCGTCGTGGACGGCTCGCCATTCGTCAGAGCACCATTCATTCACCAACGCCTCCCAACAATCCATCTTATCCGCACACCATCTCGGGGGCACCTAAGTTAGTAAAGAGAAATTTGAGAGCTACGCCTACGAATCAAAGCAAGGAAACTAAGTACAAGGCCTTAAGAATAGATAATTACCTTCATGTACTGCTCCTTGTCCAGAAACTTTCGGCGGGACGACGACTTGTCCTTCTTAATACGCCGCGAGGTGTAGTAGTCTCGAACAGCCTGTAGCCGAGCCTCGTGCCATAAGTTCTGTAGTAGGCGCTTGCACTCGTAATCGATAAGCTTTGCCGCGGCCTCCTCGTATCCCTCCTCACACCTGTAGAAGGTCTGCAATCAAACGAGACAACACTGATTAGTACAATAAATAGCTATTATTAATTTTTAATTGTGTAAAGGAGAAATTACCCAGAACTTTCTGATCACCATGTCGGCCCTCGTGTGGCACAACACATCGTCGATCATCTCCTCCAACGGGGCCGGGGCAGCCAAGTAGTGCTCCCATTTCAATCCTAACTCTGGAAGCTGATCCTCGCCGGGCAACGTGACAAACCCCAGGAAGTTATGTCGTAAAAGCACACCAAGGATGGAGTTGGGCCTGCGGACATCCTTGGCGTGAATCCAACCCCTGCAGTATGACAACGCATTAGATATGTGAAGAAACATGAAGGAAAAGGTTTAAAAGGAGTAAATGCACTTACTTCAGCGACTCAGGCCTAATCGGCCACCTCTGCTCGCGGGTCGCCGGCACGGGCGGGAGCCGTGTACACCCACGCTGGTAGACGGTGGCCCCCTCAGCCACCTCGTCCCCGCTATCAGGAAGCTGATCCCCGCCACCATCAGCATGGCCACTCGGCTCCGGCTGATGCAGATCCGGCCAGGTATCCCATCCAGTCGAAGCGTGTGGAGTCTCGTATGACGAAGCGTCTGGCACAGGAGTCTCGCGGGACGAAGCGTCTGGCATAGGAGTCTCGCGGGTGGCCGCGTCTGAGATAGAAGGATCGTCGACCCGAGGCTCGTGGACAGGAGTCCTTGTAGCCTCCACCTCAGACGGGTCCACCGTAGCAGTCCTGTGCTCGGTTGAATCAGCTGGGGATGGCGGCGAGGAAGGCGTAGCAGCCTTCCTACCTCTCTCGCGGCCACCACGTGTAACTTTAGGAGCCTTCCTACCTCTCCCCCGACCTCCTCTCCCGGTCGCCAACATCGCCGACGAAGAAGCTACCTCGGGTGTCCCAATACTGTCATACAACGCTCTCCAGAGAGTTTGGGGTGGAATGGAAGTACCCCTCCCAGCACGCGCCGACGAAGGAGTCTCAGATCGCTCTCGACCCGCGCCCACCATCTTTCAACACCTGCCATGACAAAGAGTAAATGAAATTAGTACAACATAAAAAAAATGAATACCGACATGAATAATAATATGTATATATATAATTTGAGTGTATCATCATAATGTATATAATAAAAATTGAATAATATCTGACATGAACTAATAATAATCTTCATCGTCTATATATGCTCTGGGATCAATAAATGCATCGTCATCATCACTATCATCAATAAATGCATCATCATCATCACTATCGGGAACAACATGTGGAAGGCCTCCTTTATGTAATCGGTCAAGCAGTGAGAGGTCATCCGCAGCAGTAATCTCTTCTTCTTCCGTCTCTTCTTGTTCTGGCTCAGGGGTGAAGTCGGATTCACTGTCGCTGTCTACTTCAATGTTCTGGGGTGAAGTAGAGCGGTTCTTGAAACGTTTTTTGGAAAGACGTGTTTCTTGGAAGAATTCTCCTTCATATGTGGCTGGGTTAATGTGAGGTTCATAATCATCTTCATTGAGGGGAGGTGGTCTAAAACGTGGTGGCACATCATAAACGACATCCCAACCATTCAGATTTGGATCAGTTTGGCGGGCCCACGGTAGATAAAAAACTTGGGTCGCCTGTTGAGCTGTAATATAGACATCGGGAACATCTAAATGGGTGCTTTGTTTGATTTCGACTAGCCCTATATGTTCATGAGTCCTTCTAGTTTCCTTCGGCTGGAACCAATAACATTTGAAGACTACGATGTTTGGTGGGTTTTCACCAAAGAATATAAGTTCATAAATTGCTTCAACTCTTCCATAATACTCGACACCTCCTTCGCCGATAGCAGAGACACAACAATTTGTAGACTTTCGGTCGGGCATAGATAGCTCTTTGCCAAAAGTACGAAAGCAATACCCGTTGATGTCGTATTTGTCAAATGAACGGACCTTATAGTCAAAACCATTAGCGACTTGTCTCAATTCAGAGTCCATAGACTCTGAATAAGCCTACAAGTTTAATGCGAAAGGATTGTTGCATTAGCCGCAAACTAGACGAAGAAATGAAATGGTCTAATGGAAATTACCGTTTGTTTGAACCAAGAGATGAAACCGGGATAGCCGCCTCCATGCTTTGCCAGAAGCTGGTACTCTTCGATGGAATCCTTTTGGATAACCGCTCCATCCGAGAATTTGGCGACGTATCAAGTGTATCACATATCCGGGAATAAGAGCATTTCAAAGGAATTAGAAGTTGCGAAACAATGTACCGAGAACTTACTCGATGTACGACCGCACTTCTGTTAGGTTGTTGAAGATATACAACGAAATGGTCCACCATTCTTCGACATCCAACGCTATTGCTTTCGAAGCACCGGCTGGTGCGAGCTTCCCTTTGAATAGGCTGAGGTTGGATCGACCTTTTTCACGGTCGCCATCATTGTACCGAGGCTTCGGATTATGCAAATGACGATTCTTGGCTTCGTAGTGTGCTGTCACGAAGTTTGTCGCCTCCTCAGTAATGAATGCCTCGGCCATCGATGCTTCAATTCTACGTTTATTTTTACATTTTGCTCGAAGCGTCTTCTGCATCCTCTCAGTTGCGAAGCACCAACGATTTTGCACGGGCCCCCCCAATCTTGCCTCGGTCGGGAGATGCAAAATCAAATGATGCATTGGATTAAGAATCCCGGTGGAAAGATCTTTTCTAACTTGCAGATCAACTCCGGTGCCAACTCTTCCAGTTCGTCAAGCACGTCAGGCGATAGTTCTTTCGCACAAAGAGCACAGAAGAAATAGCTCAGCTCTGCCAGTACTAGCCATTCATCATCAGGAATAAAGCCACGCAACATCACCGGCATTACCCGCTCAAGCCATATGTGCCAATCATGACTCTTGAGACCAAATATTTTCAATTTGTCAAGACTCGCTCCCCTCTTTAGATTCGCTGCATACCCATCAGGGAACATCAACTGCATTTTCACCCACAAGATCATCTCCCTCATAGCTGGCCTTCCAAGATTGAACCATGCCTTTGGCTTCCTCCAGTTCTTCTTTCCTTTCGGTTGTCGCATGTTTTGTAACGGTCTATCACATAGAGCCTCCTGATCGATTCTAGCCTTAGGATTATCCTTTGACTTCCCCTCAATGCCGAACAATGTACCAAAAAGGGCCTCGGTGATATTCTTTTCAGTGTGCATCACGTCGATGTTGTGTGGGCAAAGGAGGTCTTTAAAGTAAGGCAGATCCCACAAGCATATCTTGTGAGTCCAGGCGTGTTCCGAATTATACCCTTTGAAATACCCTAGATGCACTGGATCAGGCTCGAGAGCGTTTAACTGATCCAGGGTCTGTTGGCCTGTCAATGCAGGTGGTGCATAGTTTTTGACAGCTCTACCTTTGATGAAATTCTTCTTGTCTTTTCTGAACTTATGGCGAGGATCCAGGAACTGTCTATGCAAGTCGAAGCAAGAATACTTGCGACCAGCCTGCAGCCAACAGAACTCAAGAGCTGCCTTGCATGTGGGGCACGGAAACCTTCCATGCACACACAAGCCAATGAATAGCGCATACGCCGGCAAGTCATGCGTCGAGTACATGTACCACACATTGATTTTGAAGTTATGTTTTGTAGCGGCGTCATATCTCTTGATCCCATTATCCCAAGCTTCTTGCAATTCATCTTCTTCCCCGGATAGTTGGGCCCTGGAATTATCAACGTTAAGAAAATGTTCTTTCTTTTCATAATCTCTCCGGGTGGGAGATTTAGTGGAATGACAAATACAGGCCAACAACTGTATTGGGTTGCCGTCATACCAAACACATTGAACCCATCCGTGCTGATGGCGACTCGAGGATGCCTTGGATCTGCCGCTTTATCCTTATGTAATGCATCGAAGTGCTTCCACGCAAAAGCGTCTAAAGTGTGTCCCAACATCGGATTCCCATCTGCATCTAGTTCGGTTCTTTTGCCCAATTTGTGCCACGTCATCTGTCTGGCCATCTCTTCGACCATGAAAAGACTTTGAAGTCTTGGTATGATTGGCATATACCGAAGAACATTAACTGGGATTTTGGTCTGACTCTTCTCACCCATACCGTTGTCTACCACAACATACCTGGAAGACTTGCAAAGGGGACAATAGTTCAAGCCCGCATACTCAAGCCTAAATAAGGC
This sequence comes from Elymus sibiricus, assembly GCA_039707655.1. Lineage (NCBI taxonomy): Eukaryota > Viridiplantae > Streptophyta > Magnoliopsida > Poales > Poaceae > Elymus > Elymus sibiricus. The sequence continues at coordinate 254,023,814 of CM077667.1, read as the reverse complement.
ACATCCATTCTCATAGGCATCTATCTTCTCATAGGGCATCTTCAGCACACGTAGGATTTTGTCCGACTGGTAAAGGTTTGCATGCAATACATGGCCTTTGGTAGAAAGCGTCCAAATATTGTCATCATCGCGTCGTAGCATTCTCTGCCCAGGTTGAACTGAGCCTTCAGAGCCATTACTTGCGCGATGGCATCCAGCTGACAAAGCTCAGTGTGCTCGTGGAGAGGACGTTTTGAAGACTCCAACATTTCATAGAAGGCCTTTGTAGATTCCTCCATCTCATCGTCCGAATCCCGAGCATCATCAAAGTCTTGCACCATGTCTTCGATCCCGGTACCATGCTCGTCGGTGCGACGACGAACCACCTCAGCTCTGACACGTTGGGCAGACTCACCATGAAATCTCCACACTGTATAATCAGGCGTAAAACCCCACTTCTGCAAGTGTTTACCCATTTCATCCCATGTCTACTTTTTATGGTTGTCGCACCAGACACAGGGGCGCCAGGTTATTTCCTGGCCATTTGCAAATGTGGCACTCAGAAACCCCTTGGTTTTTGTAAACCATTCAATGGTCATGTCTTTCTGACTAGGGTGACCGGTGTACATCCACGCACGATCACTCATCTTGCCTACCTACTTAAAACACAAGAAATATATATATAATTCATCATCTATATTCATCAGTTAATCAAGTTTGTCGGTTTTATTATGTCCATGCAACCTACACGCTAATAGGTAAAGATAGGTCCTAATCCCACCCGAGTATGTGTAGATTGGGTTCGTTTTCCCATGCTCTACTCTGGATCCGACACAGAATTTCGGCAGTACCTCCCCGCTGTTCTCCTGATACACGTCTCGGCAATAAGCAGAGAGGATGTGTACCCGGAGAACAACAGGGAGGCACTGACGAAATTCCGCATCGGATCCGGAGCAGAGCATAAGGGAAAACGAACCCAATCTACACATACTCGGGCTGTCCATGGATAACGTTGGACAATTCGAAAGGATGGCGGTTATAAATATGCAAAGACATGCATATTTATTGATGCCGCCCTTTCGAACGGGAGACGCATACTGGTCACGCATACTGATGATTAAAGACACCTATAGCTAGCAAGTTTCATCGGCACGAAGACCGGAACAGAGCAAATAAAGGGGGGGAGGAGATGTCATTTGTGCTCACCCACGAACGCGTCGGGAAGCTCGTCAAACGCATGGGGAGGTCGTCGAACAGCAGACCCTTGCAGCGACGAAACAACTGCACATTGAAATCCACCCGATCAACACAAATATTCAATCCCGATAGAAAAATCTCTCTATATGTAACTACTTTTGCACTTCTATTTTATTATTTTTCTCCTTTATTTCTTCTTCTTCTTCTTCTTCTTTTCTTCTCCTCTTCCTCTTCTCCTCTTTTTCTTCCTTTTTCTCCTCCTCTTCTATTTTTCCTCTTCTTCTTCTCCTCTTCTCCTCTTTTTCTTCTTCTTCTTCTTCTTCTTCTTCTTCTTCTTCTTCTTCTTCTTCTTCTTCTTCTTCTTCTTCTTCTTCTTCTTCTTCTTCTTCTTCCTCCTCCTCCTCTTCCTCTTATTCTTCTTCTTCTTCTTTCTTTTCCTTTTTCCTATTCTTTTCTCTTCTTCTTCTCCTCTTCTCCTCTTTTCTTATTTTTCTTCTTCTTCTTCTTCTTCTTCTTCTTCTTCTTCCTCTTCTTTCTATTTTTCTTTATCCTCTTCTTCTACTTATTCTTCTTTTCTTCTTTTTTCTCTTCTAACCTAACTAACTAACCTAATAAACCAAGCTAACTAACTAACCTAACTAACCTAATAAACTAAAAAACTAACCTAACTAATTTAACAGTAATAAAAAACAGGAAAAACAAAATAAAAACAGGGGCGGCCGGCGGGGGCGGACTCACCGGCGGGGGCGGCTGGGGCGGCGTGGGCGGCGGGGCGCCAGGGCGGCTGGTGGTGGGGACGACGGGGCGTTGGGGGCGACGGGGCGCCAGGGCGGCGGGGAGGACGGGCGCGACGGGGGCGGTGGTGCGGCGGTGCGACGGGGGCGGTGGGCGCGTTGGTGGTGCCGCGGCAGCGGGGCGCCGAGGCGGTGACGCGCCGGGGCGGCGCGGAAGACGGACGCGACGAGGGCGGTGGGGCGGCGGCGCGATGCGGGCGGTGGGCGGCGGCGCGACGGGGGCGGTGGGGCGTCGGCGCGACGGGGCCGGTGGGGCGACGACGGAGGTGGCCGCGGGGGTGGCGGCGGTGGGCGTTGGGGAGAGAGGGGAGTGGGAGTGGGAGTGTGTGAGTGAGAGAGAGGGGCCGGGGTGGGGGCGGGATGGTCGTTAGTACACGTTAGTGCATTGCCGTCTGCTGGCGGACGGCAAAGAGGCTAGCCTCTTTGCCGTCTGCTTTAGGACTCTCTGCCGTCCGCTAGCAGACGGCAAAGAAGACGCCAAATTTAACCTACCCACCCCGCGGTCAGGTGGGGCCCAACTGTCGCTTTGCCGTCTGCTGTGCGGCTCTTTGCCGTCTGCGAGCTGACGGTAAAGAGCTGACTAATGGCAAAGACCCTCTATGCCATCTGCCAACTCTTTGCCGTCTGCTTTAAGGCAGCTGACGGTTAAGACTCTCTTTGCCATCTGCCAGCCGACGGCAAAGATCTGGCAGACGGCAAATAACTGAATTCCAGTAGTGTACCGACCTCTTCCCTCGGGGCATGCGAGTAGTACATTGATTTATGATAAACTTGTAAAACTTTGCAATAAGTATATGAGTTCTTTATGACTAATGTGAAACCATGGACATACGCAATTGTCGGATTTCGGGCTCCGCAAAACCCTTAAGGTTCGAACACAGGGGCGTGCGCGAAGATCCCCTACAGCTTCACCCACCCTAGCTCGCTACACGATGGCTAAGACGATAAACTCGCACGATGACGAGGAAGAAGATAAACACGGTGGTTTACCCAGGTTCGGGCCGCTGCGAAGCGTAATACCCTACTCCTGCTTTGGTGGATTGCCTCTCGAGGAGGTGTGGTGGATGAACTAGTACAGTGTTTCGGAGCCTCGTGAGGGCACTCCTGAGGTGCTCTTGGCCCTCCGTCGGCTTGGTGGTGGATGAGTGAATCGACTCGTTTTGGGATCCCTCTCTACGGTGCAGCCTAACCTCTATATATAGCGGTGGCCTGGGTCCTCTTCCCTTATCGCAATGGCGGGAAGGGATCCCACAACGGCCAATTTTGAAGGGGGACAGGAGTACGTGCCCGCCCTGCCCAAAGGCGGTCTTCGCCTGCAAAGTAGTTGTCGATGATGTAGAGGTGGGCTCGGCGATGACATCCGTCCTGCGGGGCTCGTGGTCGTGGTCTTGTTGCACCGGAATGGAAACCTTTGGGGGTGCTTTGGGAACCCGCGTACGTCCTTGCTCCCTTTTCACCAAAGGGGAAACAGCGCCGCCTAGCGCACTGGCGCCCGCCTGTCCTTCCTTGCGTCATCTTTCACTCCTGAGGCCGGGCTCTGCATCGAGATCTCCGCCGCTCCGGAGAGGGCCTGGGGAGGCCCATCCCTTGCCGGTCTTGATGCCGCTCCTCCTCGCGAGCCTAGGGCCCTCGTCAGGGCCTTGTCTTGAGTGGGGCCGCGCCTGGCTGTGCTTGGCTGACGAAGTGGGCCATGCCCTGGGCCGCAGGCAGGCAGGTCTGGGTACCCCCGTTCCCAGAACGTCGACAGTAGCCCCCGGGCCCAAGGCATGCTCGAGCCGGCTTCTCGGCGAAGCCTTGAGGGCAGCCGGAAGCGCTGCGGGCCCCAACGCGTGCGGGCCATGACTGGCGCTCGTCGTGCAGTTGATGTCGGGCGTCCTTCGTCCCTTCGGCCACCGCCCGAATCGACAAGAGCCTAACTTCTAGCGCTGGGCCATTATTCCTTTCCCCTCTTGCGCACTTGCTCTTGCTTTCCAGGTCTCCGGCTCCAGCAGAAGCCTCTCCAGATCCGGCGCCGCTCCGTCCTCCTCCTTGCTGCCCGAAGGCGGTAGTGCGAGGGGGACAAGGCAATCGGACTATGATGCTTTATCGCTTTCACTTAGCCATAGGAGCGTAAAAAAATGCGGGGGCTGATGACCAGCCCCCAGTGTTTTGTGATGTTCGGAAGTACCAGGGCCGAAGCTAGCATCACATGGTTTGTACAAGTACGAAACCCATCGTATAACACGGAATAACCTCTATCGATTTTTTAGTATGACACTTATGCTCGGATTCGGAGACTGGTTCTCGCTTACTATGACGGTCAGTTTTCAGCTTTTTCCCCTGAGGTGCTTGACCAGGCGAGCTGGAAACACAATCGCAGTGGTTCTCCCTTTGCCCATTTAGCCGAACGAGCGGAACGTAAGAGGGCAAACACAGGAGTCGGGGAACCCAACTATTGACCCAAGACATAGTTCGGATCCGATGCATATAAAGCAAAATCCAAGATGCCGAACACGCAATCAGGTGTGTCGGAGTGATGCTTAGGGTGATATTTTAAATTCAATCCCCCGGTCTATTAGCCGGTTGCATCGTAATGTATACCGAACAGTTTTCGCAAGAAGCGTTTGATGAGGGAAGAACAGAGTATGTACAAAATACAGCACAGTGGCCATGTATATTGGTCTTATATTTTCTCAATAATTCTTATAGCTTAGATTGCCGAAGCAACTGTTTACAGGTTTTTGAAGATGAAATATAAAATTTACAGAGGAGAGGTTGTACCTGGGGTCTTCGATTGGTGGCCTGACGTCCTCGATGTGCCCTGTTGCCAGTCTGCTCCTGTACCTCCTAGGGAGTTGTATTCCTTTAAGGGTGAAGCTGTCGTCGAGCGGACCTTGGGAAGAAGGTCTTGAGAAGTCGCCGAAATATGGATGAGCTTTACGCTTTAGCAGGTCCTTGATGGTACCTGTGTTATGTCCGAGGACGTGTACCGGTAGTAGTTTGGTCCAACCGAATACTTACCCCTTAATGGTTGTTCCCCACTGCTGCCCATGGAATCTTGAGTGCGAAGTTGTGCCTTCTCGGCATGTGTTTGATGGTCATTACGGCTGTGCAATGGGGAGCGTGTCCCTATTTCTGGGGAGAAGAATATTGTGGGAGTTCGGATCGAAACCGAGCTCGTTTGTCAACCTTACGTGCCTTTATGGCAGATTTCGGTGTTTGCCGATCGTCCTCGTAGTTGAATTCGGCTGCCAGGGCCAATGCATGTTCCTCAGTTCGGAGGGAACGCTCCGTGTCGCCGTTGACAGTGATGACCCCCTTGGGCCTGGGCATCTTGAGCTTGAGGTATGTGTAGTGTGGGACGGCGTTAAAGCGAGCGAACGCTGTACGGCCCAGCAGGGCGTGATAATCGCTGCGGAAAGGTACGATGTCGAAGATCATGTCCTCGCTACGGAAGTTATCGGGCGAACCGAACACCACTTCCAGGCTCACAGAGCCCGTGCACCGGGCTTCGACGCCTGGTATCACTCCTTTAAAGGTAGTGTTGCTGGGTTTGATCCTTGATGGATCTATACCCATCTTTTTCACCGTATCTGAGTAAATCAAATTGAGGCTACTTCCTCCATCCATTAGGACTTTAGTGAGGTGATACCCATCGATAATGGGGTCTAGGACGAGGGCAGCTGATCCCCCATGACGGATACTGGTCGGATGGTCTCGTCGATCGAAGGTGATCGGGCACGCCGACCATGGGTTATACTTCGGGGCTACGGTCTCTACGGCGTAGACCTCTCGAAGGGCCCGCTTCCTCTCCTTTTTGGGTATGTGAGTGGCGTAAATCATGTTCACAATTTTTACCTCTGGAGGGAACTGCTTCTATCCACCATTGATCGGACCGCAGGGCTCATCATCGTCCTCGCTGCGTGGGCCCTTGCCTTGCTCCTCGGATGCGAGTTTGCTGGCTTGTTTGAACACCCAACAGTTATGGTTGGTGTGGCTGGCGGGCTTGTCTTGAGTGCCATGGATCTGGCAAGGCCTCTCCATGATTTTGTCCAGCGGGGTGGGTCCATCACGATTGCCTTTAGGAGGCTTCTTACGCTGCCCGGATAGAGGGTTGCGGAAGCCGATGTTAACGGCCATGTCGTCGGCGTCACTAGTGTTGTGCCAGCGTTTATTTTTGTTGCGTCGTGGTTTCCCATTTCCATCCCGAGCTTCGGAGGTGCCGGGGTCTTCAGGGTTGTGGCTTCGTCTCGCTAGCCAGTTATCCTCGCCCGCGCAAAACCGGGTCATGAGTGATGTAAGGGCGGACATGGCCCTAGGTTTATCCTGACTGAGCTGGCGAGCCAGCCATTCATCCCGAATATTGTGCCTGAAAGACGCTATAGCCTTGGCATCTCGGCAATCGACGATCTGGTTTTTCTTGGTCAAGAACCGATTCCGAAATTATAGAGCGAACTCTCCTGCCTTTTGGACGACGTTAGTTAGGTCGGAGGAGTCCGGAGGCCGTACATAGGTGCCCTGGAAGTTAGATCGGAATGCATCCTCGAGATCCTCCCAGCTCCCGATGGAATTTTCGGGGGGACTGTTTAACCAGTGCCGAGCTGGCCCCTTAAGTTTAAGGGGTAGATACTTGATGGCGTGGAGATCGTCTCCTCGTGCCATGTGAATGTGGAGGAGGAAATCCTCGATCCACACTGCTGGGTCAGTTGTTCCATCGTATTGCTCTATGTTCACGGGTTTAAACCCTTCCGGGAACTGATGCTGCATCACCTCGTCGGTGAAGCACAGTGGGTGCATAGCGCCTCTGACCCGTTCTATGTCATGCCGGTAGTCGGCGTCTGTTCTGGCCCGGTTTGGTTCCCGACCTCTATTGTTTCGGTCGAGCCAAGGCCGGTACTCGTCCCGTCTATCGGGGGAGTACCCTCTAGATCCGTAGATGGATCTCGTGCGGCCTGTTCTATAATCCAGGTCGTGTCGCAGGTCGTTCCTGTCCTCAGGCTCCATTGGCTCTTTTCCCCTTCTGCGGGGTATCGCCGGCCTATAACCGGCGTCGCCAGCCATCCTATCTCGTCCTCGGGGAGGGCGGTCCGGCTGGTCGTATGGAGTGTGCTTGGGGGACGGCGTATTAGGGAGCTCGTCATCGAATTGTGGCAGCAGCCGTCGGCCTGGATAGCTCTTGGGTTGGTCCAATAGACCGGTACCGTATCCTTCCTTGGCTGACAGGACCCTCGTCCATCTATCATTGAGGGTATCTTGTTCGGCCTTAAGCTGCCGTTCTTTTGCCTTTAGGCTTTGAACGGTGGCCATAAGTTGTTGCCTAAACTGTTCCTGATCCTCAAGGTTTTCAGGGACGATGAAGTCTTCGGCTTCCGGGCTATCCTCCTCCTCTACAGGGGGGAGGTAGTTGTCATCCTTGGAATCGTTTGGATCTTCGGGGTCGCGCTGGTCCTCCAGCCTTTCCTGGTCCTCTAGCCGCTGCTCGGGGATATCGAGATCGCCGAGGTCTTCCGGGGTATCGTTTTCCCCAGTGCCAGCAATAGCTTCCCTTCCCTTTTTTGTCTTTGATCGTTTGCGCGGTTTCCGTCGCCTTGACGGCGCTTCACCCGATTTATCACCATTGTTTGCAGGTGTGCGCTCGCCGTTATCGGCTAGAGTATCCACCATGTAGACGCCGTAGGTGGAGGTGGCAGTCCATCGCCCGGTGTTGACGGGGGTGGGAGCGCGATCCTCTTCATCCATGTATTCTGCCTCCTCGGAGGCGTAGTCCAACATATCGATTAAGTCTTCGACAGTGGCTACGAAGTGGGTGGTGGGTGGGATGAAAAATTCCCCTTGACCCGCCTTAAGACCGATCTGAATGTGGATCGGGGTTGGGTCGTCAGTAATTTTCATCGATAAGATCCAATCTAGAGCTTCGTTGAGTGTTGAGAACTCGATCGGGTCAATTTGCTCAGCGCTTTCGGAGTTAACCTCCGACGCGTCCGCACAAGAAGTGTGTTCGGCAGGAGCTGGTACCCGGCCATCTGGCGCTATGGACGGATCCGGACTAAAAGCCAGATCATCACCGGGGTTGGTCCCATGGGCGGGATCGAAAGCGAAATCCGAGGTTAAGGCCTCGGAGTCCTCGGGTGCGTTGGATGAAACCGCGAGCCTGGTGAGCGAAAGATCGCCCCGAGAGTCTACGGAGAACTCTAGGTTCCCGAACCTGACCTTTGATCAGGGGCGAAACTCCCGACCCAGCCAAGATGGCCGGTCGGGTCAGCGTGCAGCACAATGCTGCCGAAAGGGAAGATTTGTCCAGGGACGAAGGAGTCCATGTTTCGGACTTCTTCGTTAATGACAACGCGAGCCATCGATTCCTTTGGTGATCACAGCGGAACTCTCAATGAAAGCACCAATGTCGGTGTCAAAACCGGCGGATCTTGGGTAGGGAGTCCCGAGCTGTGAGTCTAGGATCGATGGTAACAAGGGACGAAGGAGACGATGTTTTACCCAGGTTCGGGCCCTCCTATGGAGGTAAAACCCTACGTCCTGCTCGATTATATTGATGGTATGAAGGTTACATAATTTATCTACCTTGAGATCAGATAGCTAAAACCCTAGATGAGTTTTTCTGCCCCTACATTCTAAAACCCTCCCAGTTTATATTGACACCGGGGGATACCTAGGGTTTACATACGATAGGTCTCCTGCCGAGAATGGAGACGTCGATTCCCTCATCTTGACTTGGAGTGCATGACGCGCCTTCGGGACTTCCTTCTAGAACACAGGGTCTCGATGTATCCGGCCCTTCCTGCGATAGTCAAAGTGCGGCCCATCAAGCCAGCCTATAGAGAGACAGGCCAGCGGCCCGAGGACCCCTTAATCCAGGACTCCCTCAGGGATGATCAAAAGCCCTAGCACCATTTGAATTCAAATAGGTTCATCTAAAATAAAATTCAAATAAGTGGGCTTCTAAAATTTTCATCATTTCTGGATAAATGTGGAAACATAAACCAGAGGTGATCCATATTTTTCCATGTCACTCTTGGTTATTGAATTAAATCAACAAGTATTGGAATTGGAGTTATAAAATACTATAAATAAGTTATAGCTCCAATAATTCTGAAAAAAACCTGTGAGTGGCTTTGGATGTATTATAACAGGCCACATATAAATTTTCAGAATTTTATAAAATGATTTGGTTTTGCAATCAAATCAAAACAAAACTGCAAAATTAGAAAAATAAAACAAAATAGAAAAAAAAGGGGCAGAAAACTTACCTGGGCTGTCCCTGTAGAAGGCCCAGCCCACCAGGGGCGAAGGGGTCTTCTTCCACCCCTCGCCAGTAGGCAGAGTTGTGGCGCGCGCACGATCCCCCGCGGCCACCTCCTGGTTTCGGCCGCTGAGGCGCCCCGTGGTCTCCCACGTCGCCTGAGAGCCGTGGACGACCCCCCCTCATCCATTCTCCCCCTCCTCGTCCTCTCTCTCACCCCCCTGTCGCCATGGCCGAAGCTCCATGAGCTCGCCGACGGCTGTAGCCGCGGCCATCGGTAGCCCCTCGCCCAGCTAAATAGCCCTCTGGAACCGCCTCCTCTCCGTTCTTCTGCCAGCCAACGGACGCACGTCAAGGAGCACCACATCGTCGCGATCGAGCTGGACTTCATCCTCAGCACCGACGGGCCTCGCCGGTCGATTCGCCGCCTCCGGTGCCTCCCCGACCTCGCCGCCAACGCCAGAATATCCTATGTGAGCTCCTGCCCCGATCCTCCCTATCCTCGACGTCGCCCGCGTGCCCTAGATAGGATCACCGCCATGCCCGAGCACCTCGCCGCTGGCGACATGGCCACCGAGGCCAGAGCACATGCCGTGCTCAATGGAGCACACCGGCGTGCTCGTAGGGACCCGTAGATGTGCACACGACCTCCCGTTCGGCCGCACAACCGCCGTAGTGCCGCACCCACCCAAGCCAAGCTCCGGCCGCCGCGAGCGAGCTCGCCACCCTCAGCTCCGGCCATCCCTCGCCTCCCCGCGTGTCCCAGTGGATGCGGGCGAGCAAGGGCTTCGCCCCAGTGCCCCCAGCCGTCGCGCCCGTGGCCGGAATCACGGACACCGCCGCGACCAGAGGTCACTGGCGATGAGCCTTCGCCTGAACCACCGACAAGTGGGCCCCGACCGTCAGGTGATTAGCTTACCGCTTATCACCAGCCAGTTAACCCCCTGAGTCGCTGACATGAGGGCCCGGTCCTGTTAATTAATAGTTAGGATTTAACTAAAACACAGTTATTTAACTGAGACATTGACAGGTGGAGCCCAGCATCCAGGATTGACTTGGGCTGGCACCTTTGACCTGCTGACGTCATGGTGATGTCAGGCTGACGCATTAAAAGCATTTATGTGTGTAAATTCTAGAAATTGTTAAAAACTTAGAAAAATCATATAAATTAATCTGTAAGTCAGATGAAAATAATTTATATATGAAAATTGATCAGAAAAATCCAATGAATCCATCTGTACCATTTTCATGCATGATAGAGCAACCTAAATAGGAGAACTTGGACATTTTGTTCAAATACAATATGTGATCTCACATATGGAGTTGAATTTGAACCTTGGGTTCAAACCTACTTCATTTAATTATGTTGCTATATGCATTAGTCCAAACGACATCATATTGCCATGTCATGTTCATGCATCATACTGTTGCATTTGATGTGTATTGATTTGTTCCCCTTCGATGGTTGTTCTTCGTGTTAGACACTGTTCCGGAGGATACGGTCGAGTATCCATCTGAGGAGCAGTAACGTGTCAACGCTTTATCTGGCAAGCAACCCCCTTGAACATCTCCGATACAATCTCACTGTCTCGCTCTTGCTCTCACTTATTGCATGAGGACAAAACGTTTCAACTTTTACTTGTTCTGGTAGTTGAACCCATTCCTCTGCATGACCTGTCATTGTCACAGTAAATAGCTGAACCAAGCAACCTAGCATACCTGGTAGATGCTTGAGGCATGTTGTGCCATCACCCTGCTTTGCTTGCGATGCTTAGAGTTGTGTCAGGTCTAATTCATCTGGGTGATGAACCGGAGTGAACTGAATGTGTTCTGATGTTGAGGGTTAAGTGGTGAACCTGATTTGGTAAAGGTAGCGATGAGAGGCCATGTAGGAGTACATGGTGGGTTGTCTCATTGATACCGTCCTTAAGAACCGAGTCCTATGTCTGTTATCCAAGACTAGCTACTACTGCGCATTGGGCCCCAAACCAATGGACCATCTCGACTTATTAATCGACCTAGTTTCTGGTGTTGCAACTAGTTTCTGGTGTTTGTAGGCCATGCTAGTAGTCTACTGATTGGCACCCCATACAGGTGGGCTTGGGTCAGACTAGGCACCGTGGCCCGATGTACCAAGCGTAGTACCATCCATCGAGGTGGGCTTGGGAACCCTGCACACATCGTTTGGGAAGGTGATGGAAACCTTGGCCGGACTTCCGTTGCGGGTTCAGTCTCAAATAGGCGATAAACCTGGGCTAGGCTTCCGCTTGAAGGTTGCCGAGGTGCCTTTTACGTGCACATGGCGGTAAGTGGCGGGAGCGTGTCTAACGAAGTACACCCCTGCAGGGTAATAATCTATTCGAATAGCCGCGTCCATGGATATGGACTACTTGGAGACTTATATGGTTGATAGACAACTGTAATGGTTACTCATAAAAGCTTCAAGACAAGTGTGAGTACCGTAGATGGCTCTCTCGTAGGAAGACGGGAGCGGATCCATGGTGGTGTATTGTTGTGGTGTTAGTGGACTCGTGTACGTTTCACAAACTTATTCAAAGTACTGATAGTCGTAGTACAGGATAGCCACTATGTCAAAACTAGCTTGCTGTAATGAACCCCACAACCCCCTTTGTTGATACCGATGCATATGTAGTTAGTTCTGATGTAAGTCTTGCTGAGTATCTTCGTACTCACTATTGCTTTATTAATGTTTTCGCAGAGAAGACACCATACTCGCTAGTGGTTTCTACGCTAAGATCGATGCCGACCAAGTAGCTTGGGAATTCCAGACAGAGGTCTGGTTCCTATGGAGGGTCTTGTAGATAGAAAGGCTTCCTCAGCCTTCCACTACAGGAATCAGGTTCTTTGCCGTCCGCCATGGCAGACGGCAAAGGCACAACCACGGACGGCAAAGAACTTTGCCGTCTGCCAGCGGACGGCAAAATTTTGGGCCGAATAATGTCCGGCAAAGAGGTCCTTTGCCGTCTGCCTTGGGACAGCGGACGGCAAAGATTTTTTGCCGTCGGTCTGCAGACGGCAACGAGCGTAGACGGCGAAGTTTGACGTTAGCACCGTTAGGTGGCTAACGGGCCCTCACCAAAGTCTTTGCCATCAGCCCCAGGACGGCAAACACACAAACTCTTTGCTGTCTGCCGTGCGCGGCCCCACACTAACCCTTTGCCGTCCGCCCCCTCTATGCCGACGGCCGCCGTCGGCATAGAAGCCACACTTTGCCGTCCGCCCCCGCTATGCCGACGGTGGCCGTCGGCAAAGAAGCCAAATGGCTCGCGGCCTCGCCCTCCCAGGGTTAACAGTTGGCTGCCACATGTCCTCTTTGCCGACGGCGGTGTCACACCCTGTGTTTTGCCTCATGACTAAGTTAACCTGACTCAAAAATTAGGGCCAATTAAAACTTTTTCTGGGCTTATGATGCTTGACTTGATTGCTAATTGTTTGATTGCTTGCTTGTGCTCTATATTCACAAAATCCCTCCTACTCTCAAAACTCATCTCCTTGCTCCAAATCTTTGCCCAATGATCATGCCATGTGTATAGGACATAAAAGCATTTTTATAAAATATTATTTTAACCAAAATGGATTTATTCAAATTAGGTTTTCCAAAACCTCTGAATTGAGGTTTGTACTACAAGTCCTCAAATTGGGTAGATTGTTTTGCACCAAAGAGTTTATTTGAAACCTACTATATTTATAACTTCCCAAAACCACAAAATATTATTTTTAAAGATTATTTTACAATTTTATTTAAAAGCTTTTTCTTAAGGCCAGAAATGGTCTTTTATAGGGAAAATTTGTTTTTATGCTTTAAAAATATTTGAGAAAATTTAAGGAAACTCAGTGGACATGTATTGTCCATATATAAGAGTTTCAACACATGGTCATGTTCAAAATATTAGACAAAACCCTTCAAAACCATTTCTGCCTATTTCAAGGATTTGAAATATTTCTATAAGAAATATTCTCAATAAATTCCAAGAAAATTTCATCAAGGCACACATGTCATATGTGATGATCTTGAAAAGTTTCATCTCAACCCCAGTTGTTTTGCTTCATCAAAATATTCCAAAGCCATTCCTGTCCAGAGCCAAATTTGAACAACTTTACATTGTGAAGTTTCTTCCCTTGACACCAAACTTTGTGGTCATGTGCTAAACCCCAAATAATGATACCACACCAAGTGGTAGATTTGTGGGAAGTGAAATGCATGACTAGATCTACAGAAGTCTGATTCTATTGATTTCTAGGGTTTCACAAAGTTACATTGTGAACTTTCTTCAATCAAGCTCAAACTTGGTGATCAACCCTATTTCTAATCACCATTTGCCCCTGTAAAATTTCTTGGCAAGCAAACTCCATTTGCTTAGCCAAACCACCATCAAACACTTTTGCTTATCCTGGAAAAAGCCTTGTTTGGGCCCCTTCCACTATTCTCCTTAACCTAAGATTTTTACCATAGTCACTCACATACCTCTTTTACCTCCAGTAAGTAGGACATGGCCTCAGCTCAATTATTGGTGGGTAAAACCCCCCATTTTTACTGTTTGCACAGCCTTGGCATGCCCTTTCTTCCTCTCCCCCACTATTTTGTTCATGCAAATGCCCCCAAATCTTTCCACAGCCTCATTTCCATATTGATGAATCTATCCAAGCCCAAAGGTGGCATTCTCATATGGAAAATGTGAGCAGTTCATCTAAACCTCCATTTTGGTAGCAAATGAGGCTTTGAACTACAAGTACCATGTACTTTGATCTACCTGAGCTGCAAATTGTTGTGCACATACTCCTTCCATCCCCAAGGCCACTAGACCAAGTTTAATCCACAATGCCCTCCATTACAAACCCTTTAGATGAGCCTCTAGTTTGCTGCTGCAAACTTACCCCCTATGAAAAACCCATCTAACCAGCTCCATTTACCCTGAGAATTTACCACTACTCTACTGCATGCGTGCCTCACATTCCAGACATCATTGGCCGACAAAAAAGATGCCGGAGACATGTGTCGGCATGGTGACTACGCCATTGGCATGCAGCAACGGCGCTCTGCCACTTGTCCTTGCCCAATCAGAGGCTCCCGACAGCCTTGGGCCTCGCAGTGCCGTCCCCCGAGACCGCCTCAACGTCCACGACACGGCAGCGTGTCGGGCCCCACCTCCCTTGCCCTCCTCTCTCCTCTGTCGCGCGTGCCCGGCGCCGCTCCGCTCGGCCAGTGGCCGGCCTCGCACGCGCGAGCTCCTGAAGATGCCCCGCTCTCTCTCTCGCTCCCCTGCGTCGTGGACTAGCTCCACCAACGCCCCGGACGCGCTCCCGCGGGCCACCGTGCTCTCCAGCGACGGCAGTTGCCGGGCCGGCGCACGAGCCCACGGTGCTCAGCCGCCCTCCCAATAAAAGCGGCCCCCCGAGCCCCTGCTAGCCCTCTCTCGCTTCCCGTCTCTCCCTTGAACCGCCCGGACCTCCCCATTACTCCTCCCGACCTCTCCTTCTCCTCCTCCGGCTGGCGACACCTGCCTCGGGACTCGCTCGAATTCGAGCTTCCCGCCGGCGCTCCCCCTTCTAAGCCTCACCAGGGCACCTCCGGCACCACCACTAGCTCCCCGAGCTCTCCATTCACTCCCTCAGGTGGCCGTGGCACTGTGCCCGTCTCAGCCGACGCCGCCCTCCGCCATGGTCGCCGTCGCGCTCGGCCTCAGCCTACCCAAACTCCGAGGGCCACCTAGATGGGTGCGGCTCGGTTCCACGGGCCCACCGGTGGCCAGATCATCGGGAACGGCGGCCGGTGGCACTGGCAATCTTCGCCGGACCTCCCCTGCCTCTCCCGCGGCGGGAGGTTGAAGATGGCCCCGTCAGCCGTCGGGCCCCGCCTGTCGGTCAGCCAGCGAGGCTGACGGGTGGGCCTCGCCCGTTAAGTGGAGGCGGGAGTGGCCTGATACCGCCTTCGCCTGGGGAAAACGGATTTCCCTGGGGGCGCCTTCGACGTGGCCTCCCTCCCGCCAGGCCGGGCCACTGGGCCGGCCCAGACGCTATCCTGCGCCCATGAGCGCAGTTTAGCCAACTTTTCGCTGGATAAATTCTTTTCCCATTTTCTTTTTCAGAGAGAAAGAAATATTCATAGGAAATTCATAGCAATCCCAAATTTGGTGATTCAAATTCCTACAGATTCCTAAAATCATGATATATCCAAAAATGTTGTTTACACATTTTTTCTGCAAAATTTTCTGTAGGGTTTAAATTCAAATTTGAATTTGAACTAAGGAATGCCCCACTTGTAAATTCTCTAGGGCATTCATTATAGCTCCAAATGGAGTGATTCAAGTTCCTAGGTTCATCTAAAATCTTTTGTTAAGATGTGAACATTTTTCCTTACACTTATTCTGCCATGTCAATTATTGGACCATTTCTTCATGTATGATCCACTTTGCAAATCCCTAGGAAAATCATGCCAACTCCAAATCCAGTGAAACCACTTCCCACATGTTTCTAAAATCATGCCTTATATGATGGGTGCATCCACCTATTTTTGTCAAGATATTTTCTGTAGACTTCTCATAAGACCATTAAACCCTTCATTTCCACCATTCAAAACTCCCCCTTGACTCACATCCAAAAAAACCTCCTTGGTTATTTTTCTTGTGACCAGAGGTGTCCAAGAAAAATAAAACTCCTATTTATAGAGCACTTTTATTTCTCTGCTTGTTGTGTTGCTTATTGTGGTTGTTTCCAACAATAGTTGACGAAGTAGACGAAGTGCTCGGAGTTGGACGAGAAGTGTGTGAAGACCTCGAAGACGTTGCTAAGCCAGGAAAGCAACCCTTTGACCACGACTAAGAACCCTTTTATTTGCATGGCATATAGCACTTATTTCCGTGATGTTGATCATGTTGATGTGGTGACCACTTTGGTGGGATGCATCCGATACTTTCTTGTTGATACTTGCATCGTGCATAACCCTACCATTCTTATGAGGGTTGTGCGGGTGGGAGTAGTTAGGTTGCTAGTAGTGCTACGCAAGTGGGATGGGAATATGCATGGTGATGGAGACAAAATGGTTTCAAAGACTTTTTCAAAAACCCCATCGGGTGCCACTAATGACCGAGGGAGATGATGATGAGCTAGGTAGACACTTGATAAAGAAGTGGTGTACCGGAGCAAGTGAGTGTGTGTTGTTTTCGAAAACGGATTGGTGTAAGTTGCGACCGTTATTGCAACCTTACATGTACGACCACGATACCCCTGATGGGACGGGGCTTTGTTGACTACCTTGGTGGGTACTAGCATAGAGCCCGCATTACTAGTGGCGGGAGTGAAGTGGTCACTCTCGATACGGGGTCGTACCGGAATGGACGATCATGCGCTGTCTTCACAGGCACCGGGCACACCGTTGGTCCCCTCATGGATGGTACGATCTGGAGCGAGGCTCGTGTGATGTACATCGTGAGGGCTGGGTACCAATCGAGTGGACTCTTTGTTTAGTATCGCTAGGGGAAAGGCAATGTTCGGGTGCTTACCTCGGGTATGTGATATACCGCGAGTCGTGGATGACACGGAAGTTCCCCGAGTCTTGTGGGTAAAGTGTGCAAGCTCTGCAGAGTGCAAAACTATTCGAATAGCCGTGTCCACGGTCAAGGACAGTTGGATGACCGCTCTTGTGCTACGTCCAGTGTTCTCTAAAACTTGGTGTGAGTGTGTGTTGGTGACAAAGATGATACTTGAGTTAAGTCGGATGAAAGATCAGGTTATGATGAAGATTACCTTGGTGACGAACATGCGAGCTAGGATGCTTCCCAGTCAGAATGCCTATAGGGTTAAGGCAGATGGCATGGGTTCACGCTATCGTTGAAGATTTCCGCTAGAAGTATATGAAGACTAGGCCTTAAAGGCCATATTTGAGCAACGGTACGAAATGGATGTAAGACTCTTGTTATTCAGTTTCTGTGTGTTCAATGAGCATTGATCTCTGGGATCACTGTGCACGTACATTCGGTGATCAGGACTTATGAGTCGGGGTACCCACAGGCGGCCGTCGGCAAAGCGGTCTTTGCCGTCAGGGGCAGACGGCAAAGAGGCTGTATTGCCTCTTTTTTGTTTGTTTGTGTTATATTCAACAATTTTACAGCAACAATATATATATATTTCACAGCAACAATATCCCTATCATATGGATATGATCAACCAACAATTATACCAAATTAAAAGTATCAAATGTCAAATTGTTCACCATATTACATTAGTTTCATCCATACATACATAGTCTCATACATAGGAAGAAAGTTTCATGTCAGTTCATCGATACAAAATGAAAACAGAAAGTAAACACTAGCACTACATCAAAGCAAGCTGCTGTGAACTCAATCAAATCTGCAAAATTGGAAATACGAAAGTTAGACTAAGAATACTAGAATAAGTAGAAGATCTAGAAGAAGAAGATGATGAAGACGCTATTTTCTTCTCTCTCTTTCTGCTCTTGTTTTTCTTCTTCTTATTGCTTATTTGTGTCATTTTAGAGCTAACCTAGGTAATTATCACATTTTTGATCTAACTAAGCTTATTGTGTCATTTTGCAAGAAAATAAGCTAAGTCTATGGCTTCTATGAGCTACCAAGTCTATTATGCCAGACGGCAAAGATCCGGCGGACGGCATCCAGGCCATCCATTTGACCTAACCAGCTTCACGGCCCAGTGGGGCCCAGCTAGGCTCTTTGCCATCTGCCTTTGGTCCCTTTGCCGTCCGCTGGCCGACGGCAAAGAGCTGGCAGACGGCAAACAATATCTTTGTCGTCAGCCTGTTTTTTGCTGTCAGTTTCTTGTCAGCGGACAGCAAAGATGTTCTTTGCCGTCCGCCAGTAGACGACAAAGAACTGGCAGACGGCAAATTCCCGGATTCCAGTAGTGTTCTTCTTTTCTAGATGTCTGTACCCAGACATGTTAAGCTTCCGCTTGTTGCTTGTATGACTTGTGTGTTGGGTCATGTGACCCCTGCTTGTAATATCACACCATGTTGGCTCTAATGAGCCTTCTGAATAAATGTTGTGTTGTTGTATGGTTATGTTGTGATGCCATAGTTGTATCTATGCATATCGGGCATGTCGTGCGTACGTGTGAAGTGCAACGGTATGTATGGGATTCGACACCTAGTTGTGTGCCTTTAGTAGTACTCTTTACAGGGAACTGCCTCTTTGTGCTTCCACTCAGCCTTGGTAGCTTGCTACTACTCCGGACACATTGATTGACCGGCATGTATCCTTGTTTGCTGTTGTGTCTGTCCCTTCGGGGAAATGTCTCGCAGTGTAATGGAGTCCATGTAGCCTGCTATGACTCGTCTACGCGTAGTTGATGACATTTATGTCCCACGGCGTAATGGAGTCCCTGTAGCTTGCTATGACTCGTCTACACATGCTGAGACCGACACCTGCATTGTTGGGTTACGTATGCCTGTCCCTGTACGGATGTGTCACTTGGGTTCTATGACGAGTCATGTCGACCCGGGTTCTTTGACATTTGAGTGCTAGTGACATATTCACATACGTGAGCCAAAAGACGCAAACGGTCCCGGCCAAGGTAGGGTGGCAGCCGTGGGGATAACCGTGCGTGAGGCCGCAATGTGATGTGATGTGTTACATGCTAGATTCTTATGGCTTAGGATCGGGGTCCATACACCACATGGGAACGTGAAGACTACCTCATTTCTGAACTTCCGTATCTTTTCAACGCCTAGCCTAGGAATCTCAGGGAAGAGATTCTTGTAAGGGGGGTATGCCTCTTCTGTCTTAGTTAACATACCACAAAAAGTAGGACCAATTAAAACTTTTTGTGTGCTTGTGATGCTTGACTTGAATGTTTATTGTTTGTTTGCTTGCTTGTGCTCTATATTCATAAAATCCCTCCTACTCTCAAAACCCATCTCCCTGATCCAAGAACCTTGCCCAATGATCATGCCATGTGTATAGGACATAAAACTATTTTTATCAAATATTATTTTTGCCAAAAAGCATTTATTCAAATTAGGCTTTATAAAACCCCTAAATTGAAGTTTGTACTACAAGTCCTCAAATTGGGTGGAATATTTTGCCCCAAATACTTTATTTGGATTATACCATATATAAGACTTCCCAAAACCACCAAATACTATTTTTAAAGATTATTTTCCTATTTTATTTAAAGTCTCTTTCTTAAGACCAGAAATGGCTTTTCATAGGGAAAAATTATTTAAATGCTTTTAAAATATTTGAGAAAATTTAGGGAAACTCAGTGGGCATATATTTTCCATATATATGAGTTTCAAGACATGGTCATGTTCAACATAATGGGCAATACCCTCCAAACCCTTCCTTCTTAAAACAAGCATTTCAAATATTTATATAAGAAATATTCTCAAATAAATCTAGGAAAATTCCAGCAAGTCACACATGCCATATGTGATGATCTTACAAAGTTTCATTCCAATCCCAATTGTTTTGATTCACAAAAATATCCTAAAACCATTCCTGTCCAGATTCAAATTTGAACAACTTTGGATTGTTCAGTTTCTCCTATTGCCCCCAAACTTTGTGGACATGTTCTAACACTCCAATAATGCATCCACACCAAGTGGTGCATCAAGGAGAACAGATACACTTGTCCAAATCCCCCCAAACCCATTTCTGTTGATTTCAAGAATTGGGGATGTTTGCATTGTCAAGTTTCCCCATTTGGTGCCAAACTTTTTGGGCATGCTCTAATCCCCAAATTATGCCACCAAACTAAGTGGTGCATCAAGGAGAATTGTTTTGCTTAGCTAGATCTAGGCAACTCCACTGCCCATTTCTAGGGTTTCTAAACATTACATTGGCAACTTTCATCACCTAATCCCAAATTTGGTGGTCAAGCTCATTCTCACCTATCATTTGATCCTGTTAAATTTCATATCAAGGAGACTCTTTTAATTAACCAGCTCCAAACCAGCACAAACACCTTCTAGCAGAAAACCAAAGTTGTTGTTTTCACCTCTTCCATTGATCTCCTTGGCCCCAAATTTTTACCTCAGCTCTCCCTAGTCACCTTCTACCTCCAGTAAAGGGCCCATGGCCTTAGGTCACTGATTGGGGGGTGAAAACCCCATTTTTACCCCCCTCAACAGCAGAAAACCATCCCTCTCTCCACTCCTCTCTCACCATGATGGATCCCCTGAGCATCCAAGGACACATGGACCTTTTTATTTCCCCCTAGACCCCCAAGACAAAGTGGCCACGGCCATGGCACTAGGGACATGCCATGCCATGCCAAAGAGGCACTCTGGAGCGCGCTACAGTGCGCCCCCACACTGTAGCCGCCCCCAATCGCTAGCCCCGACAGCCTTGGGCATCCCATCGTGTCCCCCGGGGCCGCCTCGGCGTCCGGGACACGCCTCCCTGTTGGCCCACTTCTCTCTCCCCCTCTTGTGTCTCCTCGCACGCGCGCCATGGCGGCACGGCTCGGCCAACCCGCAGCTCCACACGCGCGAGCTCCCCGCTCTCTCTATTCCTTTCCCCAGTCATAGACCATGCTCAGAAGCACCGCAGACACGCCCAGGCCTCCTCCCGTGGCCCCCCTTGCCCTTCCATCCAACCCCGGAGGCCACGACCACGGTGCACCGGCGCGTGGCTATAAAATGAACCCCCGGACCTCTCCCTCTCCCCCTGCTGAGTCCTCATCCTCCCAATCGATTGCCTGCGCCATCCGTTCCTCTTCACAAGCTCGCTACGCTAGTGATCGAGCTCTCGCCTTGCCGCCTCGAGTCGCCGTCGATTCCATGGTACAGACCTCCTCCGGCACTCTTTTTCTTCCCTTTTGCTTCCCCTCGCACCACTGAAGCATTTCCGCCCCTCCCCATGCCTATCGCAGCTCAAGAGCAGCAGTTCGACCTCGAGCCTTAGCTTCGCCGCTCGGGTCCGACGCCGTCACCGTTCTCGTCGTCTCCGGCAACCACCGCCACCTTCTCCCAACAGGCGACGAGGCCCCGACCCTATTCCCGCCATCGGCTTGCCTTGCCATTGCTGGGAGAGCCGCCGGTGAGCTCCCTCTCTACCCTTTCGGGAGGTTGAAGACGACCCGTGGCGGGGCGCGTCTGGCATCCTCCCTTCCCCTCTCTGTTTCGCTGGCCGCTGGGTCCCGGCAGTCAGGTTTGACTGCGCGGGCCGCGCGCGCGCTGTGTCGGCTAAAGGCGTAATTCGCCTTTACGCCTTCGACGTGGCTGAATCTCTCTTTGGGCCGGTTCGGCTGGCGCCCTTCTGGCCCAGTTGAACAGGGACATTTTTCTTTTTCTTTTTCGAGCAACTTCCAAATATTCCACAGAACAAAATATTTACCCAAATGACATGATTCCATCTCCCAAAAATTTCTAGAAATCCAAGCTATTTAATGATGCAACTTTCACATTTTTCCATCACTAGTTTCTGTACTGTTCAACTTTAAATTCAAATTTGATATATTAAAGATCACCTTGTAAAATCTCTAGGGCATTCAGTATAGCTCCAAATGGAATGACCCAAATTCCTAGGTCCATCTAAAATCATGTCTTAGGATGTGAACATTTTTCCTTACACTTATTCTGCTATGTCAAATATTGGACCATTTCTTCATATATGACTCACTTTGGAAATCCCTAGCAAAATCATGCCAACTCCAAATCCATTGAAATTCCCAAATGTTTCTAAAATCATGCCCTATTTGATGAGTGCATCCACTCATTTTTATAAAAACATTTCCTGTAAGCTTCTAATAGAATCATCATTTCATTCATTTCCACCATTCAAAAATCCCCCTTGATCCACATCCAATGAAACCTCCTTGGTTATTTTTCTTATGACCAAAGACATCCTAGAAAAATAAAAGTCTTATTTATAGAGCACATGTATTTCTGCTTGTTGTGTTGCTTATTGCAGTTGTTTTCGGCGATAGTTGATGGAATAGACGAAGTCCTTGGAGTTGTACAAGAAGCGTGTGAAGACCTCGAAGACTTTGCTGAGCCAGGCAAGCAGTCCTTTGACCATAAATACGAAACCTTTTATTGCATGGCATATAGCACTTTATTTCGTGATGTTTATAAGGTGATGTGGTGACCACTTCGGTGGTATGCCTCCGATACTTTTACTGTTGATACTTGCATCGTGCATGACCCTACCTCCTTATCAGGGTTGTGCGGGTGGGAATAGATAGGATGCTTAGAAGATGCTACGGAAGTGGACGGGAATATGCATGGTGTTGGAAACGAGAGTGTTTTCAAAAGACTTTTCGAAAACCCCGTCGGGTGCCACTAATGCCCGAGGGAGATGATGTTGAGCTGGGTAACCACTTGATAAAGAAGTGGTGTACTGCAGCAACTGAGTGTTTGTGGTTTTCGAAAACGGATTGGTGTAAGTTGCGACCGTTATTGCAACCTTACTTGTACAACCATGATACCCCTTATGGGACGGGGCTTGGTTGACTACCTTGGTGGGTACTAGCATAGAGCCCGCATTACGAGTGGCAGGAGTGACGTGGTCACTCTCGATACGTGGTCGTGCCGGTAAGGACGATCATGCTCTGTCTTCACAGGAACCGGGCACACCATTGATCCCTGCATGGATGTTACTTGCGATGTACATCTTGTGGGGTGGGTACCAATCGAGTGGACTCTTTGTTTAGTATCGTCAGGGGAAAGACAATGTTCGGGTACTTACCTCGGGTATGGACAATACTACGAGTCGTGGCTTGACACGGAAGTTTTCCGAGTCTTGTGGGTAAAGTGTGCAACCTCTATAGAGTGTAAAACTATTCGAATACCCGTGTCCACGGTCAAGGATAGTTTGATGACTGCTCTTGTGCTACGTCCAGTGTTCTCTAAACTTAGTGTGTGTGTGTGTGTGTGGATGACGTAAATATGATACTTGAGATAAGTCGGATGAATGACACGATGACTGAACATGATATCTTCAAACCTTGATTCGTATTGATATTTGTAATATATTCAAACGGATACCTGTAACTTGTTGATGCATGCTACCACAAATTATTTTGAACATGACATTGCACTCAAAATTAGCTTTCAGCAAAACATACCTACTTATAGATATATCATGCATTGTTATTGCCTTGTTCCTAACATGGGTTGCTTGCGAGTACATTCAAAGTACTCATTGGCTTGCCACTGGTTATTTAATTGGCCTGGCATGGAAGAGCAGGAATACGGTGAAGAGTTCGATGGTGACGAACATGTGAACTAGGACGCTTCCCAGTCAGAATGCCTGTAGGTTAAGGAAGATGGCATGGGTCTACGCTTTCGATCAAGATTTCCGTTGCTAGTTATGTTTGTTATTTGGCCTCTCATGGCCCTATCTATGTAAGACTTGACCTTCATGGTCTTTATTTGTGTAAGACGCTAAATGTGGATGTAAGACTCTTGTTATTAAGCTTCCGTGTGTTCAGTGAGCATTGATCTCTGGGATCACTGTACTCGTGCATTCGGTGATCACGACTTATGAGTCAAGGTCCCCACAGAAGCGCGCCCTTCCGGAATTCTACGCCGTAGAGCCCATAGCCCTGAGATGAACCCATGGTCGGCTTGCCCGATCACCTTCGACCATAGGGATCACCCGACCAGTATTCGTCACAGAGGCCCGGCGTCCCTTGTATTAGATCCCATCATCGATGGGTACCACCTCACTAGAGTCCTTATGGACGGAGGAAGTAGCCTTAATCTAATTTACTCAGACACGGTGAAGAAAATGGGTATCGACCCCTCAAGGATCAAACCCAACAACACTACCATAAAAGGAGTCATCCCTGGTGTCGAAGCATGCTGCTCGGGTACCATGACACTGGAAGTAGTGTTCGGCTCGCCCGACAACTTTCGCAGTGAAGATTTGATCTTCGAAATTGTCCCTTTCCGCAGCGGCTTCCATGCACTACTCGGCCGTACAGCGTTCGCTCGCTTTAACATTGTTCCCCACTACGCATACTTGAAGCTCGAGATGCCCGGACCCAAGGGGGTCATCACAGTCAACGGCAATACGGAGCGCTCCCTCCGGACTGAGGAACACACAGCGGAATTAGCAGCCGAATTCTAGTCCGGCAACGAGGCGCCGAAGCCCCAATCCAACTTCAAGATGCGACAGGCGAACAAGCGAACCCGAGCTCGACCCGTTCTCCCGGAAAAATTCCGCGCTCAACCAAAATAGGGACACACCCCCCATAGCACGGCCCCGCTACCCGTAAGGTACGTACCTAGAAGGCATAATTTTGCGCTTAAAATACCATGGGCAGCTGGGGGGGGGGGACACACCATCAAAACCAAGTGGTCGGCTCGACGAAACTACGGTAACACAGCATGCACCCTCAAGGAACTTGCAAGCATCAAGCTCACACATGTTACGGCGGTTTTTCAAGCACATCTCTGAAAGGTCCATTCGCCAATGGGAACTACCTTTAAAGGAGCACCCGACCCCTCAAGAGCAAAGGAGTAGAGGTGTACCGGGACACGTCGAGGACATCAAGCCACGCATCGAGGACCCTGAGTAAACATTCCCTTTTTAGAAGTTTGTCTTTAAACAAAATACCTGTAACAGTTGTTTCTGCAGTTTGAATTGTAAAAATTCATCATATATAAATGTCATCTTCTACGGTCTATTTATGGCATTCTATAAAAGTGTTTCCCACTCCCCGCCTCGGAAAAACAATATTGTTCGGTACAAGTTAGATGCAACCGGCTAATAGACCGGGGGATTGATTACAAAACCCGCCCCAAGCATCATCCCGGTATCACTCTCTATATGTCCGGCGTCTCGGATATTGCGTTATATGAATCGGTTCCGAATTATGTCTTGGGTCAAAGGTTGGGTTTCCCGGCTCCTGTGTTTACCCTCTTACGTTCCGCTCGTTCTGCTAAAAGGGTAAAGGGAGAAACACTACGATTGTACTTCTAGCTCGCCTGGTCAAGTACCTCAGTGGAGAAAGCTGAAAACCAACTGTCATAATAAGCGAGAACCTGTCTGCGATCCTAGCACAAGTGTCAAACTCAAAATTGATAGAGGTTATTCCGTGTCATACGAGGGGTTTGTACCTTAACAAACTGTGTGGTAATGGTTTTAAACCTCCGTATATCCGAATATCACAAAACACTGGGGGCTAGTAACCGGCCCCCGCAGTCAAGCTCCTATGGCTAAGTGAAAGAACTAAAGCCGCATAGTCCGATTGCCTTGTTCCCCCCTCTTGCACCACCGCCTTCGGGCTTCGATATTTCAAATAAGGGTAAAGTTGCGGAGGTCGGAACACCTCTTGTAATATTTACATGGGGGCTAAAGCCAACGACTGGCAACTTTCAGTTCCAAACAGCCACACAGGAGTCAAAATAATTCAAATCTTAAAATCATGATAAACCATGCAGGCGCATTATAAAACGAAATATTCTTCGGGCATACAATAATGTGCTCATTCATAAATTACATCCTTGGGGTAGTAAAGTATAGCTCGGGGCGCCTATGCTCCTTCCCAGGAAGCGGGGGCGCGGTAGCCATCTCGAATGGCTTCATCCCTGGCCAATGCATCATGGTCCTCACAAAGGCCATCTGAGCTCCCTCAATGCATACGGAGCACTTCAAGACCTCAATTCGGGATGAGGCGTCGCAATGCTTCTGCACCAGGCCAAAATTGCTGCTCGGTAGTGGCTCCGTAGGCCACAGCCGAATGCAGAGGTCCTTCAAGGCTCGCTCCGCCATCCTATGCAGCTCCATTAGCTGCTTCATTTGATAGCTGAGAAGGGGACGAGGCTCGGGGGCCTGAAATTGCGCCTAGAACAGTCTCTGTTCCGCATCCCCATCCCGGGTCGCAAAGTGCTTGGCCGCGTCCGCTGCACTCCTCAGGAGATCCGTAAAGGCGCCTGAGGAACGCCACAGTCGTGTGAGACAAGCAAACCTGTTACCACCAAAGGCGTATTGCAGTAAGTACAGCTTACCATCCGCGATCATCCTGACTTGGCGAAGCTCTTCTTCAAAAGACCGCCTATCTACACACTCCGATTTAAGCTCGGAGGACAGCGAGGACAGCTCGGCCGCTTGGTGCTTGGTCTTCTGCTCAAGGGCCTTGCACTTAGTGCTTGCATCCTGGAGCTCCTGCTGCACCTCGGCCACCCGAGCTTCGTGCTTGACGCTGGCAACCTTTAGCGAGCTCAATTCAGCAGCCGCTCGTTCGACCAACATCTTATGGTCGGCGGCCTCCTGCTTGGCCCTCTCCATCTCGGCCTTGAGGTTCTCGATCTCGGCATTCATGGCTTTGCTATACCTTGAGTGGAGGGTTTTCGGCGTCAAGGCCGGTGTCTTCCTCCTCAACCGGCCAGTCCTTCTGGGGCTTGAATAAGGCCTTCCACAACTTCTCCTTGGTAGTGCGGTAAAGCTTGCGCACAGTCGGAGGGTCGTCGAGCTTGTGGGCCCACATTGGGGTAGCCCGATGCTAGCAGGGGAGAAGACGGCGGTGGAGCATGACCTGGACCAAGTTGGTCAGCTCGACGTTTGCTTCTAGCATCTGCGTGATGCGTTTCTGCAGCGCCTTCACTTCCATGGTCGACCCCCATTCCAGGCCTTTCTTGATCCACGAGGTCAGCCTCGTGGGGGTCCGAATCTGAATTCGAAAGGCGCCGCCCAGTCTGCGGCTGGTGGTTCGGTGATGTATAACCACTCCATCTGCAAGACCTTGCCGGTGTCGATGAAGGTGCCCTCCGGCCACTTTACCTGCGGAAGCTTGCTGATCACCGCCCCTCTGCAATCCGCATGTTGGCTATTTACGGTCTTCGGCTTGACGTTGAAGACCTTCAGCCATAAACCAAAATGCGGATGGACCCGCAAAAAGGCTTTGTAGACGACGATGAAGGCTCATATGTGCATAATTGAGTTCGGGGGGAGATTGTGAAAGTCTAACCCATAGAAGAACATCAGGCCCCTTACAAAGGGGTGCAGTGGGAAGCTCAGTCCCCGGATGAAATGGGAAATGAACACCACCCGTTCTCCGGGCTTTGGGGTGTGTCGGGTCATGATGCACACGATCACCTATGGGGCCATGGGCCCCTTTGTGGTTCGGCAGGGGTGAGGTCACGTTGCACAAAGAGCAGAGGTGGTGAGGCAGCAAGATGACAAGACGCTGGTGTTTTACCCAGGTTCGGGCCGCTGGGAAGCGTACAACCCTACTCCTGCTTTGGGGGATTGATCGGGGGAACACGAAGCACGCGCAGTGCTCAAACCCGGCAAGGTTGCCTTCGGGGGAGCTGCTACGCGAGGACAAGTGTCCAAAGATCCGAATCATTTGCTAGGTTGCCTTGGGCCTTCTTTTATAGCTCAAGGGGCGACCACAATGGCAAAACAGAAATTATCTTGTGATTAGATAGCTAACAGTGCTATCATACCTAACTCTGGCACTTAGGACAAAATGCCATAAATGCTAGCCTAGGTGGCGTGCGGGGATGCATCCCCGACAGGCTTTTACCACCGCTTTAGCTAACTATTGCTCAATATGTTGACATGCCTCTGGGCGGGTGTCAAATGGGCATAATCAGTATCCCAGTAAGTCGCCACGTACTTAGAGAGAGCCACTTAGCCACCTGAGGGCTCGACAC
The DNA here is from genome assembly GCA_039707655.1 of Elymus sibiricus. Lineage (NCBI taxonomy): Eukaryota > Viridiplantae > Streptophyta > Magnoliopsida > Poales > Poaceae > Elymus > Elymus sibiricus. Next base: position 253,996,003 of record CM077667.1, on the reverse strand, counting down.
CGCATCGACAAATGACTTATGTTGCGATGCGGTGGAGCGGTGGCCGATCGGCTCGTGCCTGCCGGGGCATGGCTTGCCGGGTCTTCCTGAAGATGTGTGCGCCTCGGTCCCCGCCAGGTACCGGGGACATGACTGGCGCGGTTCGGGCCCATCCTGGGTCGTTGCATCGACCTTGCCGGCGTTGCTTAGCCAGCGTAGGTTGCTTCTGCCGGAGTCTTGGTCTTGAATGCCGGTTTCATCTTCTTGATGCATTCCTTGATCTCACGTAGAGCGGCTTCTCTGGTTTGGACTGGTTTTGACTGTACTTACGTTGATGAGTTTTGCTACTACTGCCTGTGCATATGTCAGGGGCACTGGGTACCCCAGTCCTAGTGCACCGATAGGAGCCCCCGTGTCTAGCCCAAACGTGCTCGCCCAGCGCCGTTGGGTCAGGCACAAAATTTATGCACAGGCGCGCAATTATGAGGGAGTAACTGCCGACTTTCAAGCCAGCACTTACCTACTACCTCAGGCCGTTTCCGCCATGTGTGCCGCATGCATTACGGGAAGTTTGCGGTGGATGTGCATGGCTCAAAGGCGTGGGAGTGGCGGAAACTGCAGCGCCAAGGATTGGAGCAATGGGGCGGTCATCAGTTCGCCCGTGATCGTGCGTAGCGGGATTGGTGGAGATGGGCGGCCGCCTCGGAGTTGATGAGAGCCAGCCCCTTTGCCCTTCCCTATAAATTGGGGGGTCACAACGGGCGATGCTCATCCATTCCTTTCTCCTCCTCGATGTCAGTTTCACATTGCTTGCCCTTCTTCTCCCGTTGTCGGACCGTCCTTTTGCTCCTGATGGTCAGGGGGAAGGGTTGGGCGAACGTGTCCACCACCGCAGGGTCTTCTTTTTGTGTCCGTGCCTAGCCCCTGGCTTGGGTCGATTATTTTGGAACGAGAGCTGGCAGGAGGGAAAGATCACCCTCCTTATTCAAGGGGACAGAGAAAGATCGTCCCTACGGCCTTCGGCTGCACGCGAGTGGTCACGGCAGCGGTTCTTCATGGATCGTGACAAAGTTCCCCACCCATCGCACTATGTATCCTTCACATGGGTGGGAGCCTTTTGCCTGCGTGTACTCCTTAAGGGCAGGGAGTCTTCCCTGCCTTGGGCCGGCGGGGACGACCATGCTCTCTGTGAGGCCTATCGGGAGGCTTGACTTTTGCCTCGGCTGCCGCGTTGCGTGCACGAATGATGGCGGAGGTGTTCCCTTGAGTGGTGGCGATGAGGAAGATAACGGCGGCGGCAACCCACGATGCTTCAAGTGCGGGGACGACAGCTCCGATGGGTCGTGATTGCCGGCAGCACCATCATCTGCAACTGCCCTCCATCTTCTTCCTTCCTGCCGGCTTCGTCCGCCCTGCCTGGGGGAAGGGTCCCGCTGGCCCAGGCAGGGAGGCGCCGAATCCTAGTCAGGCGCTCCTTTTGCCCTCTTTTTCTTCTTCACCCAATCCCTAGGAGGAGAGGGACAAGGAATGCATTACGGGGCACTTATATTTTTATAAATCAAAAGATGTAGGCGCTTGTCAAGTTTTAGCCAATCATAATGTAATCTTTATCCATTTTGTACCGAAAATGAATGAAAGAATGCGATTTCTATTCCTTAAGTACTATCCTTTTCTCCCCTTGTTTATACTGTGTCAGCATGTTTGTCCTTGCCGCATGGAACTATTTGTCGAGTCAGTACTAACCGCGAGCGCCAAGGGAGGGCGAACCCCCAGCACCAGGCTTGTATCATTCCCCGGCAAGGCTCCTTGTCAGTATCGGCGCGGCCCTCCAGAGCTGGTAAGCGACAGGAGCTGAGGGACGGCTCGTCCCGACAAGGGTTCCCATTGCGCAAAGGACTCCACTGTACACAGTCAAAAAGGATAGCAAGGGTTTCCTTAAGGGAGAAAATGGCACCGAGCTTGGGATAGGTGATTAGACTTATCTTTTTAGGCAGTATCCCTTTCTGGAGTACGACGGGCCATCATCCTTGTTTCTTTGCCCTTCTTCCTTGTTTTCCTGACGGTCAAAAATGTAGGGCAAGAGGCCTCTGCCCTCTATAGAGAGAGAATGCGGTAACAAGGATCACAGGCTCATCAATTACTCTAGGAAATTTCTAAAACTTAAAAGCGATAACATTGCAACATAAAAAATGCATAGTAAACATGTCGTTCGATGGTATGATGCAATGCCAAGTTTTATTATTGCATGCACAGGGTCTGCGCCTGGCTTTGTACATAGGGTTGCATGCACTGCGGCAAGGCTTCTACAAAAGGTGTTTGCCGGGGACTGAGCCCGGCAACCGCGCCTTACGGGTAGAACTTATGAAGATGCTCAATATTCCATGAGTTGAGCATTTCGATGCCATCTTCGGTCTCCAGACGGACTACGCAAGGTCTGGTGACTCGTGCTACCCGATAAGGGCCTTCCCACTTCAGCGTCAACTTGTTGGTACCCTTGGCAGACTGAACGCGCCAAAGGACAAGGTCGCCTTACTCAAGGTTCCAGGCGTGGACCCTGCGGCTATGATAGCGGCACAGGGCTTGCTGGTAGCATGCAGCATGCACAGCGGCCCGGAGACGATCGTCCTCGAGGAGCATGGCATCGTCATGCCGTAGCTGCTCTTGCTCTACTTCATCGTAGGCAAGTACTAGAGGTGACCCGTAGATGAGTTCCGTGGGGAGAACTGCTTCCGCCCCGTATACTAGGGAGAGGGGCGTTGGCCGGTAGCTCGATTCGGTGTCGTTATGACGGACCAAAGAACCACCGGCAGCTCATCTATCCAGCGCTTGCCGCTTCTTTGCAGTCTATCAAAAGTTCTTGTCTTGAGCCCACGGAACACTTCAGCATTCATCCTCTCGACTTGCTCGTAGCTTCTCGGGTGGGCAACAGAGGCGAAGGAGACCTTGCTTCCAAGGCTTTGGATGTATTGCATAAAGGTGCGGCTCGTGAACTAGGTGCTATTATCGGTGATCACCCTGTTGGGCACTCCAAAAAGGCACACCAGTCCTTTCAAGAAGTTGACAGGTGACTGCGCGGTCACCTTCCTCACTGGTTCCACCTCAGGCCTCTTTGTAAACTTGTCGATTGCTACGAACAAGAACTCAAAGCCCCCGACGGCACGAGGAAAGGGGCCAAAAATATCGAGCCCCCAGACCGAGAATGGCCACGATAAAGGGATCGTCTGGAGAGCCTGCGCTGGTTGATGAATGTTCTTGGAATGGAACTGGCAGGCTTCACACTTGATGACTAGCTCAGTTGCATCCTGGAGGGCAGTGGGCCTATAGAAACCCTGCCGGAAGGCTTTTACGGCAAGGGCCCTTGATCCAATGTGAGACCCACACATGCCTCCGTGAATCTATGCCAACACCTTCAGTCCATCTTCCTGGCAAATGCACCTTAGTTTCACACCTTTTTCTTTATAGAGTGTCATCAACAAACTGGTACATACTTGACTGACGGGCTACTTTTTCGGCTTCTTCCTGCTCTTCGGGAAGTTCTCCTGTAAGGAAGTTGTCTATATGCTGTGCCCAAGCTGGAGCCTGTGGCTCGACAACAAGGACTAAAGGCATCTCCTCATTCATGGGAGCGCTTACCTCGACCGCAAGAACTTGGGGTTCCGCAAGAGGGAGCTGCTCACCAACCGAAACGAGACTGTCCCCGGTAGCCTTTCTACCAGCGGCTTCTGGAAGCTCTGCCGGGAAATGATTGTCGGAGTTCAGCTTTCTCCTTTTCCTGGTCATCATTGACGGGGATACTGATGGCCGAGTGAGGTGGAGGACAAAAGTTCCTGGTTCCACAGGAAGCTTTTGCATGGCGCACTTTGATAGATGATCAACGATGTTGTTTTCTGCGCATGGTACATGCTCTGCTTGCAATCCATCAAAGTGCTCCTCCAGCTTCCTCACCTCTTCCACGTACGCTTCCATCAACGGACTCTGATAATCTTTGTTCACTTGTTTCACCATGAGTTCAGAATCTCCTCGGATGATCAGTTTCTTGATTCCCAATTCCACCGCGATTCTGAGTCTGGCAAGGAGCCCCTCATACTCAGCAGTGTTGTAGGTGGCCTCCTCCCGGAGAAAGTGCATTTGAACCACATATTTGAGATGCTCTCCGGTAGGGGCGATGAGGAGCATGTCTGCTTTGGCGCCCTGAAGCGAGAAAGCACCATCAACATACATGATCCATTCCTTAGGCGCTTCTTTGCCGAGGAGAATTATCTCTGGAACCTCTTCGTCTGGCGTGGGCGTTCATTCTGCAATGAATTCCGCCAATTCCCTGCTCTAAATTGTGGAAGTGCTCTCATACTTCAAACCAAAACTTGACAGTTCTAGCACCCACTCAACTATCCTGCCAGTGGCTTCGGGGTTTCTCAGTATAAGCTGTAGCAGAAAGCGTGTGACAACTGTGATCTCATGGCCTTGGAAGTAGTGGCGCAGTTTCCTCGAGGCCATGATAAGGCCGAAGATCAGCTTTTGTACTCCAGAGTACCTTGACCTAGCCCCTTGTAATAAGGAGCTGACAAAGTATATTGGTCGCTACACCACTTTCTTCTTTGCCACTTCCTTGAAACTGCCTCTGTTTGCTTGCTTAGGTTCCCCTTAGTTTGTATTAGGTCCTGCCGCGAATGCTTCGGTTCCACCCTCGGTGAAATCAGTCGCAGCGGCTGCATCTTCATCCACTTCTCGTTGTGCCACCAGTGCTGCGCTAACCACTTGATTCGTTGCCGCCAAGTATAGTAGCAACGGTTCTTGCGGTTTAGGCGCGACCAAGGTGGGAGTGGAGGAAAGGTAAGCTTTCAGATCTTGCAGCGCTGCTTCTGCTTCCGGGGTCCACTTCATCGGGCCGGTCTTTTTCAGGATCTTGAAAAACGGCAGGGCGCGTTCAGCGGATTTGGAGATGAACCTACTCAATGCGGCAATGCATCCGACCAATCGTCTTACGTCCTTGACGGACTTGGGTGCTTGTATCTGCTCAATTGCTTTGATCTTGTCAGGATTGGCTTCTATTCCCCGGTGATATACGAAGAACCCAAGCAGTTTGCCGGATGGGACACCAAACACACACTTCTCAGGGTTGAGCTTCAAATTGATCTTGCGCAAGTTCATAAAAGTTTCTTCCAAGTCTTGCATGAGGGTTGCTTCATCTTTGGTTTTGACTACTATGTCATCCATGTAAGCTTCCACGTTCATGTGCAACTGAGGTTCAAATCCAGTTTGCACGGCCCTTGCAAAGGTAGAACCTATGCTCTTTAACCCGAAGGGCATACGTACAAAGTTGTATGTGCCACACGGAGTTTTGAACGCGGTCTTTTCCTCATCGTCCTTGGCCTGGTATCCAGAGTATGCAACCAAGAAGGAAAGCAAGTCACACCCGGAAGTGGAATCAACAATCTGATCGTTGCGCGACAAGGGAAAAGGGTCTTTCGGGCATGCTTTGTTTAAGTCAGTGAAATCAATGCAAAGCCTCCATTTCCCATTCGCCTTGCACACCACTACAGGGTTGGCTAACCAAGTTGGATGCAACACTCCTCTGACCAAACCAGCTGCTTCGAGCTTCTTGATCTCCTCGGCGATGAACTGCTGTCGGTCCAAGGCTTGCTTTCTAGCTTTTTGCTTGACAGGCCTGGCATCAGGGCAGACAGCAAGGTGGTGCTCAATTACCTCACTGGGAACACCAGGGATGTCAGATGGTTGCCAAGCAAACACATCGACATTCACCCGCAAGAAGGCAACGAGTGCGCTTTCCTATTTGTCATTAAGGGGTAGACGTACCATCAACGCCATCCTACCCTGTCGGGACCTTCTTCATCGCAGGATAGGTGACCTTGGATCTCTTGCTAGTGGAACTCTCCGGCTGGTCATCGACGGGTGCAGCACACTCTGAAGAGGCGCGCTTCTCGGAGTCCTTACCGGCGTCCTTGCTAGACTTATTCCCTTTCTTCAATTCCTTGGTGGGAGCTGGGGTTTCTGCGACCTCAGCTGCTACCGTGTCTCGATACATCTTGTCCACACATATAACTCCATCCTTCTTGTCAGATGGAATGGAGATGATTCCCATAGGCCCTGGCATCTTCAAAGTGTTGTAAGCATAGTGGGATGCTGCCATGAATTTTGCTAGAGCTGGGCGACCAAGAATTCCATTGTAAGGCAAAGGGAGTTCGACCACATCAAACACCACCTTCTCAGTCCAGTAATTCAACTCCCCACCAAACGTCACAGGCAAAGAGTTCTTTCCCTTGGGCCGGCTCCTGCCGGGGTTGATTCCTTGGAATGTACCCGTAGCTTTGAGCTCTCCGTCAGGGGTCTACAACTTTTCAACCACTTTAGGGGAGATTAAGTTCAACCCCGCCCCGCCGTCAACTAACATCTTGGTTACTTTGAGGTTGCTGATTGTTGGGGAGACCAACAATGGCAAACATCCGACCGCAGTGGTGCGGTCAGGATGATCCTCTTTGTCAAAGATGATAGGCGTGCGGGACCATTTGAGTGGCCTTCTGGACTCTGCAGCTGGCTCCATGGCGTTGACCTCACGTGGCCATTGCTTGAGCTGGCGATGAGAGGAATGCAAGGACGCACCCCCGTCAACACACATGGCTTCAGTTGCCTTCTGGAACTCTCGATCACTGGACTCTTCTTCATCATCCTCATCATCACTCATATCATCTCTTTCTTTCTTCTCACGGCCTCTAGCAGGTTTTTCCTTCTGCTGTGGGGCCTTCCCGCGGCGGCCCCCTCTACCACCACGGACCTTCCCGACAGCACCATCTTGGCCTCTCTCCTTGTCACGCTTCTGGTATTCAGCCTTCTGCTTCTCAGCAAGCTGCTCAACTTGGCAGCATTCTTGGAGATCATGACCTTTGGTGTGGTGGATTTTATAGTAAGCCCCATCGGACCTTCCAGTTTTCTCTCCCGCGCGGCCTCCCGGCAATCAGCGCATGCGGCAGCGCCCTTGCCGAGGGTCTCGGCCTTGGCCTTCTTGCCGGGACGGAGATTACCAGAGCTCTCAACGGCCAACACTGCCTTTCCCTTACGCTTCTTATTGCACCTTCGGCTTTTCCCCTTCGGGCCAGGGGCATCATCGTCATCATCTGAGTCGACTTTGACGCCAGCCTTCTCTCCAGGGAGTCGCCTCCCTTCCTCGACACGAGCACACTTTTCCGCCAATGTGTACAACTCATTGATGGTCTTGGGGAGTCTAACATTCATCTTGGCCCGCATCCTCCTGTTGCGCACGTTCGAATGGAACGCAACAATCACGGCTGCGGGGTGTATCTCTGGAATATTGTGGTGTACTCGAATGAATCTCTGGATGTACTTCCGCAAGGTTTCTCCCTCCTTCTGCGGAAGGACTTGCAGGTCGCTGGGCCGTCCTGGCTCCTGGTGGCCACCTTCGAAGGCGCCGACAAACTCGTTGCACAAGTCAGCCTGGACCGTCGTCGCCGTCCATGATGAAATAGAGTTCTCCGGCAGGTGCATCAGCCACGATCTGACATTTGGCTTGAGCGCTAAAGGGAAATAGTTGGCGAGCACCTTCTCATCTCTTCCCCCAGCGGCTTGAACGACTATCGTATAGATGCCCAGGAATTCCTCCGGGTTTAGCTTCCCATCGTATTTCTCTGTCAGTTCAGGCTTGAAAGCTCGGGCCGATGGCCAACGGACCTATCGCAGCTCATGAGTTAAGGCATGGCACCCAACCTCATAACGCAGGTACCCGCAAGCACTGGGCGTGGGGTCGCCAGCATCTGGGCCGTTGCGCCTGTCGGATTGGCGGTGTGCTTCCTGGCGTCGCTCTATGGTGACACGCGCGTCTTCCCTCCACCGGTCTTCCAGGACACGCCGCTGGTTTCGGTGATCGTGCAGGCCAGACGAGGCCATAGATGCTTCACCGGGCTCGTAGGCATGTGGAGCTCATTGTGGCTGCCTCTGGGTCTGTTGTCGCAGAGGGGATTGCACCGTTGGCGCGGCCCCCTCGACACTACCATCAGCCTGGGCCGCCATCGCCGTCCGCGGGTATCGCGATGGCTCTACATGCTGTGATATGCTGGTTTAGACGAAGCCGGTCAAACTCTAGATGGTGGCTCTCCACTTGTCCATCTTGTCAGCCACCGGCGGGGAATTTAATAGCAGCTGGGCCCGCGCCATCGCTTCCGCCGCCGTGGCCGGAATGGCTAGGGAGGCAGATCGCGACGTCGCTCGACTCCTGGTGGAACCAAGAGGGGCGTCGCCGCAGTTTTGTCACCGTGCTCCGGTCGCCGGGGCGGTCTGATGTGGAGGAGGTCAAACTGTGGGTCTACGGTCCGGTTCGGCGCTCCGTCTTGCTCCGGGCGAGGCGCGCGCCAAGCAGCCGCGACTGTGACAGGCGCAGCTGGAAGATCACGGCTTGCCCCAGATTGGGCGCCGTTGTTGCGGCCGCGGCCACCAATGCGGAGAGGAGGTGGAGACTGAACGTTTCCTTCTCCCGTGGCACTAGGGTCGAGCTCGCCAAAATGTTGCTGTTGTTGCTCCTCTTCAGCGTTTCCCGCTCCAGCTTCGGTCGCGGGGGACACGACGGTGGCGCCGCCTGCACTAGTCGCTTCGCCCACGATACCCACCTCACTCGTCGCCGCCGCGGTGCCAACGGCGCCCGCAGCTGCGTGCGTGGAGGGATGTGCGGTCGCGCCGGTCTTCTTCTTGGGAGCCATAGATGAAGAAGACGGCGATGAAGATCGATACGCCGCTCACGATCTCAGGTTCGCGCAAATGACGCTCCCCCTACCTGGCGCGCCAAAGATTTCGGGTCACAATGCACACGATCACCTATGGTGCCACGGGCCCCTCGTGGTTCGGCAGGGGTGGGGTCACGTTGCACAAAGAGCAGAGGTTGTGAGGCAGCACGACGACAAGACACTGGTGTTTTACCCAGGTTCGGGCCGCTGAGAACCATAAAACCCTACTCCTGCTTTGGTGAAATTGATCGGGGGAACATGAAGCACGCGCAGTGGTCAAACCCGGCAAAGTTGCCTTCGGGGGAGCTGCTATGCGAGTACATGTGGCCTCCTTTTATTGCTCAAGGGGCAACCACAGTGGCAAAACAGACATTATCTAGTGATTAGATAGCTAACAATGCTATCACACCTAACTCTGGCACTTAGGACAAAATGCCATAAATGCTAGCCTAGGTGGCGTGCGGGGATGCATCCTCGGCAGGCTTTTACCACTGCTTTAGGTAACTATTGCTCAATATCTTGACACGCATCTGGACGGGTGTCAAATGGGTATAATCTGTATCACAGCGAGTCGCCACGTACTTACCGAGAGCCACTTAGCCACTTGAGGGCTGGACACCGCATCGACAAATGACTAGTGTTGCGATGTGGTGGAGCGGTGGCCGATCGGCTCGCGCCTGCCGGGGGATGGCTTGCCGTGTCTTCTTCAAGATGTGTGCACCTCGGTCCCCGACAGGCACCGGGGACATGACTGGCGCGGTTCGGGCCCGTCCTGGGCCGTTGCATCGACCTTGCCGGCGTTGCTTAGCCAGCGTAGGTTGCTTCTGCCGGAGTCGTGGTCTTGAATGCTCGTTTCGTCTTCTTGATGCGCTCCTTGATCTCACGTCGGCTTCTCTGGCTTGGACTGGTTTTGACTGTACTTACGTTGATGGGTTTTGCTACTACTGCATGTGCATAAGTCAGGGGCACTGGGTACCCCAGTCCTAGTGCACCGACGGTGTGGGTACAACTTGGCCATCCTCGGGGGCACGGTGGACGACGTCGGCCGGGAGATAGCCATTTTGCTTCAGCTCCTGGATGTCATCTTTGGTGACACACGAGGCCTCCCACTTGCCCTGCGAGCCTGAGCCGGCCATGGTCGAGCTTGGGAGAGGGGAGAGGTGCCTTGGAGGAAGCTGAAGGAGGACTAGATCTGCGCGCTTGGAGTGAAGGAGGTCGAGAGGGCGAGCTTGAATCTGAGGAGCGTATGGAGGCTTGGGGATTTTTCTCCCTTTTATGGAAGACCGTAATACCAAGCTTCCTCTTACTGCGCTGCGGACTACGTCGTTTGCCGAAGCAACCGCGCCGTTATGCGTGGCTGGGATAACCCAAATCATTAATCATATCCCGTGAAAAATGGAGCACAATCTTCGTGTCGCTAAGACATGCCAATAAAAGGGCGGCCTCAAACCGCGAATCAAGTTTTTGTAACTGGCTAAGTGGCCGCAGCCTGTCTTGTCTTTTCGTCAGAAAAGTTGTCAGGAGAGGCACTGTTCGTACTCAGGCGTTTGGCCTTCAAGGTTAAGCAAGGCATGTTCGGAAGAGTCATCGGCGGCCGGACTAGGATTAGCCTAGTATAAAGGGAAGTAAAGAACTCACCCCGCAAGCCGGATACTCTGGACATACGAAGCAGTTGGGTGCCATGAAGCCCGGCGTTGGAGGTTAGTTCGGGGGCTACCAAGGGAGTCCGGGACTAAGGGGTCCTCGGGTCGTTGGTTCACCTCCGGTGGGCTGCCTCGGTGGGCCGCTTTGTAGCAATTGCAGGAAGGCCGAACTATAGGACAATCCCATGTTTGGAAGGAAAGGCTCCGAAGACTTGGCGTGACCTCCAAGACTAGAGAGAGGGAATGTGCATATCTATGCCCGGATGGAAACCTACCATGTGTAACCCTAGGTACCCCTGGTGTCTATATAAACCAGGAAGCTTAGTTCGTAGAGGGACAACTCAACTCATCTAGGGTTTAGCTCATTCGATCTCGAGGTAGATCAACTCGGTAACCATCATACTCATAAATATAATCAAGAAGGACGTAGGGTTTTACCTCCTCACGAGGGCCCGGACCTGGGTAAACAACGTCTCCTTCGTCCCCTGTTAACCATCGATCCCAGATTCACAGTTCAGGACCCCCTACCCGAGATCCGCCGGTTTTGACACTGACAATGACAATCTATGGGAGTGACAAAGGGCCCCTTTGCGGTTCAGCTGTGGGAATCAACGTACGTAGAGAGCAGCACAGACAATCAACACGCGAGAGTTTATACAGGTCCGGGCCACCTGGAGGTGTAATACACTACGTGCTATGTGTTCTGGATTATGAGTACGTCCAAGTTACAAGGAGCGCAGCTTGCCGGCAAGGGAGCGCGGGAGTGCAGCTACTACGTGTAAATGGAAAAGGGTTCGACCCCTATAAAAGGTTTCATAGACCTCCTTTTATAGCTCAGGGGTTTACCATAGTGGCAATACGGTAAATACACTATGTAGGTAGTGGCTACAGTGCCGCATACCTAACACTGACAGATTAGGACAGGAGCATTAAATGCACCATGAGGTGTCGCATTGGCGCCATCTTCCGGCAAGGATGGCCTCTCCTTCTTTTGTCGTTTGCCCAGCTACCTCTTATTACTTCACCTCACCACCAGGACATGTGTTAAGAAAGGTTTGTTAATCCTCTGGAGCCGCCACATGCCCCGACAAGCTCTACCTAACCACCTGCCCGCTCGACACCTCGTTGATACTTGACAATCAAACTGATGAGGTTGAGCTGTGGCCTGGTAGTGGGAGCTTGTCCGCACGGATCTTGCCGGACCTTCTCCTGCCAGGCAAGGTGGCCTGTCGGCGGTCCGATCTACAATTGGCTTCGTCTTGAATGTGGTTGCACTCTAGCAAGGCTTTCCGGGAGCTAGGCCGATGTCGTTTGTGCACAAATTAGGGTACTGAGAGAACCCTTTCTTCAGTATACCGACAGGAGCCCCCTAGCCTAGGCCGCACTTGCGTCCATGACGTTGTTGGGCTAGGCCCAAAATAGTCCATAGACACACGTGGCGGGGAGTTACTATGTTGTAATGATGGTTTTTACTGTCCACCCACGACTCGCATTAAATGCGGGACGTGGGGGGAGGTGCAACAAAACGGTGCTTTAGGGGTTGTGCGCCTGTAAAAAGCGCTGACAGGACTTGCCATGAAGATCCAGCTCTCCCGCACCTTCCCCATAAGAAAGGAAACCACGAGGGGCGATGCTCATTCCCTCCTTTTTATCCCATCTAGCAGTCATCGTCTTCATTTTCTTCCTCGCCTGTTTCCGAGCGCACCTCCATCCCCGCGCAGCCCTTCCGCTAGCCACTACCCCATCGCTCGAGCCAGAGATGAAGTCAAAGAGGAGTGGTAAGGCCCCTAAACGGTCCAAGCCTGTCGACCCAGAGGCAGAAGTGCAGAAGGAGATCATCTTGAAGAAGCGGCAGGAGAACAACGTGTTCATGTCATCGGCACTGACCGCCGCCGACCTCACCTCCCGGTAGTCCTTTATGTGAGGAAAGAGACGTCAGCGCACACGTCGCCGAACGTGCTCCTCGGAAGCAATAGCCCTAGGCCGGATAGGTACCGTTGTTTCGCCGCATATTTCTACCACTGGCACGCCCATCCCCCCTTCTCTGCCTTTTTCACCGAACTCATGGTGACTTATGGCTTTCATATTCTTGATTTCACGCCAAACGCGATCACTTGCTTGGCTGTGTTCGTGCATCTTTGTGAGAATTTTGTCGGGGTGATGCTATCTGCCGCCCTGTTCCGCCATTGCTTCATCTCCTGCATCGAGGGTGATTTGCTTTTTTTCAACGTCACCTGGGTCCCCTGAAACGGCGTCAAGAAGATCTACCCTGAGGGGCTATCCCACCAGAAGTGGGCCGAGTGGAGGGCAGACTGGCGCTGGATTAAAGAGGAGAAGTTCCCAGAATTCTGCTTGCCGCAGGAGAAGAAGCCTGATCACCTCAACTCTTGGAGCAACTTTTACGACCACGATCATAAGCTCATGATCGCGGCAACTCGCATCCTTCGTCTCAGGACCGCTGGCTCACCATCGAAATGGTGGTAGTTGATTTCATCTTTCGCCGCATTGCCCCCTTGCAAGAGCGGAGGCGCCCTGATACGTCTCCAACATATCTATAATTTATGAAGTATTCATGCCATGTTTACAATAATTCTATATGATTTTGGTATGATTTTATTAGAACTAACCCGGACTGACGCTGTTTTCAGCAGAACTACCATGGTGTCGTTTTTTGTGCAGAAATAAAAGGTCTCGGAATGGGCTGAAAATTTACGGTGATTTTTTATGGACCAAAAGAGACCCCCGAAGCACCGGAGCTGGGCCAGGAAGTGACCGAGGAGGCCACAAACCAGGAGGGCGCGCCCTACCCCCCGGGAGGGCGCTCCTGGCTTGTGGACTCCTCGAGCACCCCCTTGATGTGAGACCGACGCCAAAAATTCCTATATATACCAAAACCCCCAGAAAGAAACCTAGATCGGGAGTTCCGCCGCCAGAAGCCTCTGTAGCCACGAAAAACCAATTGGGAGCCCATTCCGGCACCTTGCCGGAGGGGGAAACCATCACCGGAGGCCATCTTCATCATCCCGGCGGTCTCCATGACGAGGAGGGAGTAGTTCACCCTCGGGGCTGAGGGTATGTACCATTAGCTATGTGTTTGATCTCTCTCTCTCTCTCGTGTTCTTGAGATGGCATGATCTTGATGTACCGCGAGCTTTATTAATATAGATGAATCATATGGAGTTTTCCCCTCTCTATCTTCTTGTGATGAATTGAGTTTTCCCTTTGAAGTTTCCTTATCGGATTGAATCTTTAAGGATTTGAGAACACTTGATGTATGTCTTGCGATGGGATATCCGTGGTGACAATGGGATGTTCTATTGATCCACTTGATGTATGTTTTGGTGATCAACTTGCGGGTTCCGTGACCTTGGGAATCTATGCATAGGGGTTGGCACACGTTTTCGTCTTGACTCTCCGATAGAAACTTTGGGGCACTCTTTGAAGTTCTTTGTGTTGGATTGAACTTGATGAATCTGAAATTATGTGATGCATATCGTATAATCAAGCCCATGGGTACTTGTGGTGACATTGGAGTATCTAGGTGACATTAGGGTTTTAGTTGATGTGTATCTTAAGGTGTTATTTTAGTACGAACTCTAGGGCTGTTCGTGACACTTATAGGGATAGCTCATACGATTGATCGGAAAAGATAACTTTGAGGTGGTTTCATACCCTACAATAATTTCTTCATTTGTTCTCCGCTATTTGTGACTTTGGAGTGAACTCTTTGTCGCACGTGAGGGATTTATATATGATTCAACTATGTTAGTATTGTTGAGAGAACTTGCACTAGTGAAAGTATGAACCCTAGGCCTTGTTTTCAAGCATTGCAATACCGTTTGTGCTCACTTTTGTTACTTGCTACCTTAATGTTTTTATATTTTCAGATTACAAAAACCTATATCTACCATCCATATTACACTTGTATCACCATCTCTTCGCCGAACTAGTGCACCTATACAATTTACCATTGTATTGGGTGTGTTGGGGACACAAGAGACTCTTTGTTATTTGGTTGCAGGGTTGTTTGAGAGAGACCATCTTCATCCTACGCCTCCCATGGATTGATAAACCTTAGGTCATCCACTTGAGGGAAATTTGCTACTGTCCTACAAAACTCTGCGCTTGGAGGCCCAACACGAGTCTACAAGAAGAAGATTGTGTAGTAGACATCACGCACCGCTTGGGACTTCAAGAACGCAGCGGATATCATGAGCGTGCGTGCCGGGCTAGCCGGCATCCTAACAACAATACAACACAAGGCCCTCTGCCACATGCTCTTCCGGGTCTCCGGCAAGTTTAACTTGTTGGCAGGGGTGGTGCCACCCTGCAACAACTCCGCCAGGGACTCCATTGTGGCGATGATGCCGCCCTGCAATGCCCAAAGTTTCGACCCAACATGGGAAGCGCCACCAAAGGTGGTCGTGCAGGAGTGGTTCGACAACCTGACGGAGAAGCCCATCCCGAAGGAAGAAGACCTCATCCGGCAAACTAGCGACGCGGAGCTGGCCTACATAGCCCGTAGAGTGAAGTAAGTAGGCATGAACGTGGTTGCCGTCGTGTCAGGGACCGTGGCAGCTGACAACGACGAGGAATCTGAGGATGACGAAGAGGAAGAGGCGCCGGCAAATAACTTGCCGGAGGAACTTGCCGGCGGTGAAGGAGATGAAATCCCCCGGGAGCTGGATATTAAGGAGCCCCCGGCTCCGATCTCGCCAAAGAAAAGGCCCCGCGCCCTCCGAAAGGCGTCTACTAGGGAGCTGGTTCCCCCACCACTTCCCGCTGAAGGAGAAGAAGAGGAGGAGGACCCCACCGCTGACATGGTCTGTCCTCGGCGTACACGGAGCACCATCTCCAAACGTTTGGCACGGGCCTCCACCAATGCGACAGGGTCTTCCCGTGTTTCCACGTCTTCGTCTCTCGACAGGATTCCTACTCTGCCTCCAGCTCCCGTTACTGAACAAAAGCCCATCTAGGACCTGTCGGGCCTCAGCAGCTTGGAGGACAAGGTGGAAGAGTAAGTGTCTGCATTTGTCTTGATTAAACTTGAATCCTTGATGCATCTATTTTCCTCAGCATTGCCGGTATTGTCTTGTAGGGACCAAGAAACCTTGGTGCAGTGAGTGGCCAAGAGGGCGAAGATTGCTGCCGGCATGGAGGGGCAACAAGATCCACGACGGAGGTGGAGGTTATCACGAACAACCCTTAGCGCAGCCCCCCACGCAGCCCCCATCGAGAGAGTACTTTTTAGTACCCGGTGGCGAGCGCCAGTGCGGGTGCTACCACTTCCTCTGACCCTTTGCAGACGGGGTTGGAGCGCCAAGGGGAGGAGCCCTCAAGGGCTGACCTCCCTGAGGCAGCTCAGACGCACTCCACTCCAGAGAGGAGTTCTCTGGCAAGGACCGCCACTGACGAACATGTCCGCACCGAGGACGCACCGGCAAGCGAACCTACCAGCAGTGACACGATGATAATAGATGTTGCCGGAGGAGAGGAGACCTCTTCTCAATCAGTACCCATAGGTGAGCTTCCAAGCCATTGCAATCTTTTTCCTGTTTTGTTTTTGTTTTTTGTCTTCTTAAACTTCCTCCTAATTTGATTTTCTGTTTCCTCCTTCAACTTGTAGATCTTCCCCAAAACGATGAAATGGACGTGGACGTCAATGTTGGGGAGATCGCCAAGGAAGCTGCAGCTGAGGCCGGCCAGATTACGGCAGAGGAAGAGGCCACCAAGAAAGCTATAGAAGAGACCCACAAGGAACCTGCTAAGGAGGTGCCCCGAATGGTGGCTACATTAACTGATGACATTTCTGTCTCAGTAGTGCCCAGAAAGGGCATGCTCGTCGAGGTGGGGGGATCAACATGGTTGCCGCCGGCCCATTGACATTTGAAGTGCCTCTGCCAAGTAGGTACCTCAAGGACGGTGATCTGCAGTTTGCCAGTGCCCTTGGCAAGGCCATCCTCGAGGCTTTCGCTGAGGAGAAAGCTCTTGATGCCACTATAGCCACAGCCGGAGGAGCAGTTACCGTCAATCCATTTGGTGGCAGCGATGAGGCTAAGGAGCAAGCCATCCTTCTCTCCATCAGCAAGAATTTCCAACAACTCCAGACTCACTATGGCAGCCTCTCGGAGAGACTAGAGTGCCAGGAAGCTATCCTTACCAACACAGAGGACGATTTACGGATGCACCTAAGTGAAACACGGGCCTCGTTCACTCAATGCAGCCAAGACCCCTCACCACCCGCCATAGCCCAACTTGCGAAAGATATGCAGGAATTTTTTTTTTGGAGAAGGCTGAGGCGGAAATTGCGTTGGAGGAGGCCGAGCAAATGATTGTTGTTGCCGACGCCGATCTTGTCAAGGGCAAAACTACCCTCGACTCTCATGAGGAGAATCATGCCGCGCGGGAAACAACAACCGCTGCCAAGCTTGAAGCCGAATTGGCGCGACAGATCCAGGAGCTGGAGTTGAAGCACGAGGAGGTCATCAAAGCACAAGCCACAAATCACGCCGGTAAGCTTTAAGAGGCTGTCGGGGCTGCAGAAATTGCTGAGGTAACCAAGGCTGAGCAGGAGAATAAAGTGCAGCAGCTGGAGCTGGACCTTACAATAAATGAGAGCAAGAACAAGATCATCGGATTGTATCGGAATGTTCAAGGGTTGCTTGCCTTGCAGATCAGCGATGGGATACTCTCCTTTAATTGAATACTCGGGGGTATCCTGCGGAGCAGAGCCTACCGCAACATATATAAAGGAACTATCAATACACATCAAGTGCGACAATATGATGCATGATTATGACATGGCAATGTGATGTCTTTGAGCTAATGCATCTATCGTTAATGTTAGATGAAGTTGGTTTGAACCCGTTGTTCAAATTCAAACTCCACATATTAAGTTACATATTGCATATGAGCAAAATGTACATGTTGTCCTATTTAGGTTGCTCAATCATGCATCAGAATAACACAAATGGGTTCATTGGATTTTTTTGACCAATTTTCATATATAAATTATTTTCATCTTACTTACAAATTAATTTATATGAATTTTAGAAGTTTTAATTATTTTCTGGAATTTCCTGATTATTTAAAATACCAGAAAAGGGTTTACTGCATCATCATGAGGTCAGGGTGATGTCAGTGGTGAACTGACCGTTCCAGGTCAAACCTGACCAGCGGGTCCCACTAGTCAGTGACTCACTTAATTAAACGTGTTTAATTATTTAATTATGTCATTAGCTAAATAATCCAGGGGGCTGGCCCCTCCTGTCTGCGACCCCGGGGAGGTCAAACCCTGGCCATAGATGGCGGGGTGGGGGGGTCAGGTTTGCGCGGTGGTCCTCCTTTCGAGGCGTCGCTGGGCTTGTTGGAGAGCTCATGCTCATGCGCGTCAAATGGTGGTGGTGGCCGGGCCTGAGATGGCCGGAGTCATTGACGGCGACCTCTTTTGTTGCGGCCGGTGCTCGGGTGTGAGCGGGTTCGATGCTACGGGGCGTCAACAAGCAAGGCGAGGGGCTAGCAGGGCACTACACGTTGCGGTGAGCATGTTGGGCACGCCGGGTTGACCAAATGGTCGCTGGAGCATTGTGGGCGACGAGTTCAGGCGGTGGCGGGTTTCGGTCGTTGATGAAACACTGGCAAGGGCTGGCTAACGACGCTAGGAGGAGAGGCGTTAGGAGCAGGAGCTCAGGACGGTTGCAGCGGGATGCTCAGCGTGCTCAGAGGCGTCCTAGTGTAGGCGAATCGACGGCGGCAATCTTGGCGGCCAGGGGTTGAAGAAGGCATCGGGGACGATGCTGTAGGGCTCCTAGCTTCGCGTGGCTCGGCGTAGAGGTCCAGCGGGTCACAGCGGAGCTTAAGGACATCGGGAGGGGGAGAGTAGGCGGCTGAGGATGCGGGTTCATGGCGGCGAGCTCGGGGATTCGCTGGCCAGTGGCCATGACCGTTAACCAAACAAGACCCTAGTCCAGGTTTATGGCCTATTTGAGAATGAATCCAGACGGAAGTCCGGCCGAAGTTTCCGCTACGGCCTCAAACGATGTGCGCAGGGTTCCCAATACCACCGTTCAGGTGCCACTTGGTACACCGTGCCACTTGCCTATCGCATCATAGCCCACCCCTAAGGTCAGCGCTACGCACGGCCTCCAGCATAAGCTACAAACACCAGAAACGACTTGCAACTCCTGGACAGAGGACGAGGCGGTTAATAAGTCGTGCAGGGTCATATTTCAGGGCCTAGCATGTGGTAGTAGCTAGTCTTGGATCACATACACAGAACTCAGTCCCTAAGAGCGGTTCCAATGAGACAACCCGCTATGTACTTCTACATAGCCTCTCATCGCTACCTTTACCAAATCAGGTTCAACATTTAACTCTCATCATCAGAACACATTCATTTCACTCTGGTTGATCACCCAAATGAATCAGACCTGACACAACTCTAAGCATAGCAAACACAACAGGGTAAACCACATGATGGTTCAAGTATCTACCAGGCATGCTAGGTTACTTGGTTTAGCTATTTATTGTGACATTGACAGGTCATGCAGAGGAATGGGTTCAACTACCAAAACAGGTAACAATTGAAGCATTGTTGTCCTAATACAATAAAGAAGAGCAGGAGCGAGAGCATGGGATTGTATCGAAATGTTCAAAAGGGTTGCTTGCCTTGCAGATCAGCGGTGGGATACTCTCCTTCGGTTGGATACTCGCGGGTGTCCTAAGGAGCAGAGCCTACCGCAACATATACAAAGGAACAATCCATACACATCAAGTGCGAAAATATGATGCATGATTATGACATGGCAATATGAGTTGGATGAGCTAATGCTTCTAGCATTAAGATTAAATGAAGTTGGTTTGAACCCAGGGTTCAAATTTAAACTCCACATATTAAGTTACATATTGCATTTGAGCAAAATGTCCATGTTCTCCTTTTTAGGTTGATCTACCATGCACGAGAATAGCACATACGGGTTCATTGGATTTTTCTGATCAATTTCATATATAAATTATTTTCATCTGACTTACGTATTAATTTATATGAATTTTAGAAGTTTTAATGATTTTCTGGATTTTCCTGAATATTTTAAATACCAGAAAAGGTTTATTGCATCAGCATGGCGTCAGCAAGTCAACTGGACCTGGTCCGGGTTAAACCTGACCAGTGGAGCCTACCTGTCATAGACAAAGCTAAACCCGAGTTGACTGGGGTTTGACCCAGTGTGGGGACCGCTGTCAGTGTCGGTGGTGGTCCTAATTAGCCGGGATTAGCACTAATTACTGTGCCACGTCGGGCGTCACCGGAGTTCTGTCGGCGGTGACCAAAGCAGCGGTACATGCGACGGTTGGACGCGCGGAGACCATGAGAACGTAGCCCATGCTCGTCCGTATCCTGCAGGCTGGGCAGGAGGCCGCAGGATCGGCGGAATCATCGACGGCGTCGAGGTCCGCGGCGGTCGGAGTTTGGGTTCGTCCGAACCGAGGCTGTGGTGCGTGGCAGGGTCTATGGGTGGGTGCGGTAGGTTCCTAGGGATGCGCTGAGCATGGTGGGGTGCTCAGCTACGAGCTGCAACGGTTGTTGCCATGACGGCGACATGGATGGGATAGCTATGAGTGGCAAATGAGCGTGGGGAGAGTGGGGAAAAGAAGAGGAGCTCACGGTGATCTTGAGTAGCAGCCGGGCAAGCTCGGGGAAGCGTCGGAAGTGACGAATGGTCTCCCGCGATCTCTAGTGGCCGAGGAGGAAGATGCGCACGAGGCCGCCATGCCTCCTGCCTGCCTGGCTCCCCCGACCCAGCACGACGTCGGGATGAGCCCACGTTGCCGTCTGGGTCAATCTCACCTACTCATTCGCCCCCTCTTGCCTCTGCGCTCTCACTCCCCCGCCATGGCCGGATACCAACGTTGTCGTGATCCCGATCCTAAGCCATACAAATCTAGCATGTCACATATCATATCACCTTGCGGCCTCACGCACGATAATCCCCATGGCTGCCACCTTACCTTGGCCAGGACCATTTGCGCCTTTTGGTTCACGTATATGAATATGTTGCTAGCAATCATATGTCAGAGAACCCGGGTCGACATGACTAGGTATAGACCCAAGTGGCACAGTCGTACAGGGACAGGCATACGAAACCCAGCAGTGCAGGTGTTGGTCATCAGCATGTGTAGACGAGTCATAGGAAGCTACATGGACTCCATTACACCGCAAGACATTTGCCCATAGGGACAAACACAGTAGCAAAGAAGGATACACGCCGGTCAACCAATGTGTCCAGAGCAGTAGCAAGCTACCAGGGCTCAATGGAAGCACAAAGTAGCATTTCCCCGTAAAGAAGGCTACTAAAGGCATACAACTAGGTGTCGAATCCCACACATACAATGCATTTCAAGACATACACGCAATATGCACGATATGTGTAGATACAACATGACATCACAACACAACTCTATGAGTCAAAATGTTTATGAAAGGCTCATAGGAGCCAACATAGTTTATATTATAAACAAGGGTCACATGACTCAACACTCAAGTCATACAAGCAACAAGTGGAAGCATATCATGTCTGGGTACAAACATCTACTAAAAGTGGCTGGAGGAGCCTAAAAATCTACAACGACCCTCCCAAAGGAGCCAGATCTCTGTCTTGGATTCCCAAGCTAATCCGGTAAACATCGAACATGTCATCGAAATCAGAAGTGAGACTGAAGTCTCATCCGCAAAAACATAAATAAGCAACCGTGAGTACAAAGGTACTCAACAAGACTTATATCAGATCTATCTACATATGCATCAGTATCAATAAGGGGGTTGTGGAGTTTATTGCAGCAAGCCAGCTTTGACTCTTCGCTAACATGTACTATGACTACAAGTAGTATCTTTGGTGTAAGAGAACGCACACGAGTCCACATATTCACCACATCAATACACCACTATGGATC
Source organism: Elymus sibiricus (assembly GCA_039707655.1). Lineage (NCBI taxonomy): Eukaryota > Viridiplantae > Streptophyta > Magnoliopsida > Poales > Poaceae > Elymus > Elymus sibiricus. The sequence goes on along the minus strand of CM077667.1, from coordinate 253,974,687 downwards.
CACTCCCGTCTTCCGACGAGAAGGCCATCCATAGCACTCACACTTATAATGTGCATTTTAGAGTATTCATTTAAGTTGTCTATGAACCATATAAGTTTTCCATGTAGTCCATATCCGAGGACGCGACTATTCGAACAGATCATTCACCCTGCAGGGTATACTTCTTCACACACGCTCCCGCGACTTACCACCATGTGCATGTCATGCACCTCGGCAACCTTCAAGCGGAAGCCTGGCGAGGGAGTCGGCCACGAACATTAACTTACAATGACTCACACCCAAGGTAGTAAACTATCTGAGTTGGAACCCATAATGGAAGTCCGGCCGAGGTTTCCAACGTGGCCTCAAATGTTGTGAGAAGGGCCCCAAGTCGTTCCCGACTGGGCCGTTCATCCACTTCGCAGGCCCGACCACACCTATCAATGTTTCCAACTACTGCGACTCCTGGACTGAGAACAGGGAAGCCAATAGGCAGAGAGGGGTCGAGTTACCGGAACCCAATGTGCGGTATGATACGTCTCCGTCGTATCTATAATTTTTGATTGTTTCATGACAATATTATACAACTTTCACATATTTTTGGCAACATTTTATATGATTTATTGGACTAACATATTGATCCAGTGCCAGTGCCAGTTCCTGTTTCTTGCATGTTTTTTTGTTCCGCAGAATATCCATATCAAACGAAGTCCAAACGCGATAAAAATTTACGGAGATTGTTTTGGAATATTTGTGAATTTTGAGAAGTGGAATCAACGCAAACGGAGGCCCACAGCCCCCACAAGACACCAGGGCACGGCCAGGGGGCCCCGGCGCGCCCTGGTGGGTTATACCCACATCGTAAGTTGGTTGGAGCTTGACGTGGCTTGGACTGCGTCAGTATTTCCCCAAAGAGGAAGGGATGATGCAGCACAACGATGGTAAGTATTTTCCTCAGTTATGAAACCAAGGTTATCGAACCAGTAGGAGGATGACCACCACCCAATAAGAAGCACCTGCACACAAACAACAAATACTTGCAACCCGACGCGAAAGAGAGGTTGTCAATCTCTCTATGGTAATAAGATAGATTAGGTAGTGATGGATAGGAGAGATAGATCTCTCAAGAACACAAATAAAAAGAGTAAATATGCAGCAAGATATTTTTGGGTTTTTGATTTTGTAGATCTGAAAACAAAGATTGCAAAAAACGTAGATTGGAAAGCAATATGATAGGAAAGTAGATCCGGGGGCCATAGGGTTCACTAGTGGCTTCTCTCATGAGTATAGCGCACGGTGGGTGAACAAATTACTGTTGGGCAATTGATAGAAAATCGAATAGTCATGACGATTTCCAAGGCGACGATCATTATATAGGCATCACGTTCAAGATAGATAGACCGACTCTTGCCTGCATCTACCTCTATTACTCCACACATCGACCGCTATCCAACATGCATCTAGTGTATTAAGTTCATGGAAAAACGGAGTAATGCAATAGGAACGATGACATGATGTAGATAAGATCTATTCATGTAGGAATAGACCCCATCTTGTTATCCTTAATAGCAATGATACATGCATGTCTTGCTGCCCCTTCTGTCACTGGGAAACAACACCGCAAGATCGAACCCATCACAAAGCACCTCTTCCCATGGCAAGAAAAATCGATCTAGTTGGCCTAACTAAACCAAAGATTCGAAGAAGAAATACGAGGCTATAAGTAATCATGTATATAAGAGATCAAAGAAGACTCAAATAATATTCATGGATAGAAACTGATCATGTACACAAAATTCATCGGATCCCAACAAACACACCGCAAAAGTTTACATCAAATAGATCTCCAAGAGACCATTGTATTGAGAATCATAAGAGAGAGAGAGAATAAGCCATCTAGCTACTGCCTACGGACACGTAGGTCTATGGTGGACTACTCACGCATCGTCGGAGAGGCACCTATGAGGAAGATGAACCCCTCCGTGATGGTGTTTAGATTGGATCTCGTGGTTCTGGAACTTGCGGTGGCTGGAATTGTGTTTCGTCGACTCCCCTAGAGTTTTCGGATTTCCAGGGAATTTTTAGGCACGATAAAAGGTTGAGGGGGTGCCGGAGGAGCCCAACACCCCCAGGGCGCGCCAGGGGGCCTCTGGCCCGCGCATGTGGGTGCTGGCCACCCTGGGCCCCCTCTTCTGGTGTTCTTTGGCCCATCTGGTTTCTTCTGGTCCGTAAAAAATCCACAAAAATCCCCGCGGTGTTCCATCTCTGTATGGTACTGATTTCCTGCGAAGTAAAAAACAAGCAAAAATAGCAACTGGCACTTTGGCACTATGTCAGTAGGTTAGTCCCAAAAAATGATATAAAGTTGTAATGAAATGACTGTAAAACATCCAAGAATGATAATATAACAACATGGAGCAAGCAAAAATTATAGATACGTTGGAGACGTATCAAGCATCCCCAAGCTTAATTCCTACTCGTCCTCGAGTAGGTAAATGATAAAAACTGAATTTTTGATGTGGAATGCTGCCTTACATGTTCATCATATTATTTTCTTCTTTGTATAGCATGGACATTTGGACTTGTAAATGATTCAAAGCAATAGTCTAGTTTTAACATAATGACTTCAACACTCAAGCATATCAACAAGCAACCTTGTCTTTCAAAATATCAACACTAAAGAAAGTTATCCCTAGCCCATCATGCTCAATCATTGATCCATTCATGAAACACACTCAAATATTAGCTATGCCCAATGCTCAAGTACGATCATAGTGCCCCCTAGTTGGTGCTTATAAGAGAAGATGGAGACTCAAAGCAAAAATAAAAATTGCATAAAGTAAATACATAGGCGCTTCGCGGAGGGAAGTAGGGATTTGTAGAGGTGCCAGAGCTCAAGGTTTTAATTGAGAGAAAAATATTTTGGGTGGCATGCTTTTCCTGTCAACGAAAATGACAAAGTAGCTCACAATACTTTCCATGCTAGAAATATCATAGGCGGTTCCCAAACAGAAAATAAAGTTTATTCCTTTTTCCACCAAACATTCACTTTCCATGGCGGGCCGTATCCACGGTTGCCTACCATACCAACACTTTCCAAGGAATTTATTATTTGACAACATAAAGTAAATATTTTTTTCTTTTTCATTTTGGAATGGGCATCCCTATTACCGCCGTACTCTCGTGCAATGACAAGTGAACAAACACTCATCTTGAGAATAACACATCTAGCATGGAAAAATATTGGACACTCCCCACCGTTTCATGAGTGGTACGGGCACACAAAAGAGAAAATTTATTTTGAAAATTTAGAGATCGCACATACAAATTTGCTTGGAACGGCATGGAAATACCGCATATAGGTAGGTATGGTGGACTCATAAGGCAAAACTTGCTTTAAGGATTTTGGATGCACAAGTAGTATTTCTACTTAGTACAAGCGAAGGCTAGCATAAGATTGGGAAGCAAGAAATGAAAAATCACATAAGTGAGCATTGAACATAACTAACACCGAATAATGCAACACAAGTAGGATGTAACTTCATTGCATAACTATTGACTTTCGTGCATGCATAGGGAATCACAAACCTTAACACCAATATTCCTACTATGCATAATTACTCACTAACATGACTCACATATTACTATCATCATGTTTAAAAACTATTACAAGCAATCAAGTTTAATTTGTCCAATGATCTTCATGAAAGTTTTGATTGTATCCTCCTTGGATATCTATCACTTTGGGACTAGTTTCATATATTGCCATTGCTTTTTGGCAAGCTCAAACAAATTTAAGTGAAGCACATGAGCATAAAGATTTCATCTCTCAAAAATTATAAGTGAAGTATGAGAGAATTTCTTCAAAATTTACTAACTCTCAAATTAATCTAAGTGAAGCATGAGAGTATTTCTACAAAAGTTTCCAAGCACACCGTGCTCAAAAAGATATAAGTGAAGCACTAGAGCAACTCCTATTGCTCAAAAAGTTTAAGTGAAGCACATAGAGCAATTCTAACAAATCATAGCATGATTGTGGCTCTCTCAAATAGGTGTGTACAGAAAGGATACAAAGGAAAAACTAACAAACAAAGCAAGCAAAGATACAAGACGCTCCAAGCAAAACACATGATATGTGACGAATAAAAATATAGCTCCAAGTAAAATACCGATGGTCGTTAGAAGAAAGAGGGGATGCCACTCGGGGGCATCCCCAAGCTTAGTTGCTTGTTTCTCTTTGGATATATCTTGGAGGTGCGGTAACATCCCCAAGCTTAGGTTTTTGATACTCCTTATTCCTTCATCCATCGTGATCTCACCCAAAACTTGAAAACTTCAATCACACAAAACTCAACAAAATCTTCGTGAGATCCGTTAGTATAAGAAAGCAAATCACTACTTTAGGTACTGTTCTAAACCAATTCAAATTTTATAATTGCATTATACCTACTTGGCACAAACACTAAATAAACCATAAAAACACAATCATAACAGAGGCATAATTTTGTCAACACTCAAAAACAGAAAGGAAAGAGCAAAAATTTATTTATTCATTGGGTTGCCTCCCAACAAGCGCTATCGTTTTACGCCCCTAGCTAGGCATATTGGATAGATTCAAGTATTGTCATCTTTGGTTTTGGATCCATAGGATGCCCTCATGATTGATTCATATGGTGGCTTAATTCTTGTTCTAGGAAAGTGTTCCATACCCTTTCTCAAGGGAAATTGGAAACGAATATTGCCTTCTTTCATATCAATCACGGCACCTATAGTGCGTAAAAACGGTCTACCAAGTATAATGGGACAAGACGGATTGCAATCAATATCAAGCACAATAAAATCAATGGGCACATAATTCCTATTTGCAAGAATAAGAACATCATTAATTCTTCCCAAAGGCTTTTTAATAGTAGAATCCGCCAAGTGCAAATTAAGAGAACATTCTTCAATGTTGGTAAGACCAAGCACATCACATAGAGATTTCGGAATCGTGGAAACACTAGCACCCAAATCACACAAATCAAAGCATTCATAATTTTTAATCTTGACCTTAATGGTAGGTTCCCACTCATCATGTAATTTTCTAGGAATAGAAATCTCCAACTCCAACTTTTCTTCAAAAGATTTCATCATGGCATCAACGATATGTTTAGTAAAAGCTTTATTTTGCTCATAAGTATGGGGTGAATTCAACATAGATTGCAACAAAGAAATACATTCAATCAAGGAGCAACTATCATAGTTAAAATCTTTGCAATCCAAGATAGTGGGCCCATCACTAGTTAAAGTTTTGACCTCTTCAAACCCACTTTCATCAAAAATTTCATCAAGATTTTCACCCTCCAAATTATTGGGACGCCTTCTAGATAAAGTTGACTCTACATCAGTCCCTTCATTATCAGTTTTAACATTACTAAACAAGGAATCAATAGAAGAAACACCAATCACTTTAAGATCTACATCATTCTTGTAACGGCAATCACTAGAAGATGATTTTTCTAAGATTTCTCTTTTAGCTCTAAGCATAGCGGTTCTTTTCTTACTTTCATCCATAGAGACATATAAAGCTTTAATAGATTCATCAATATTAGGCACAAAAGCTTCAACTTGAGATTTTCAACATCATGGGAAATTCTATCAATGCTTCTAGACATATCATCAATCTTATTCAACTTTTCCTCTATCGTAGTATTGAAAGCCTTTTGCGCATTGATAAATTCTTTAATATTACTCTAAAGATCAGATGTGTTCCTATTATTATTGTAAGAAGAATTACCATAGGAATTACCATAATTATTAGAGGAATTTCGAGGAAAACGCCTAGGATTAAAATTACCTCTATAAGCATTGTTATTAAAATTGTTGCGCGAGACAAAATTCACATCTACGGATTCACTATTTTGCTCAATCAAAGTAGACAAAGGCACATCATTAAGATAAATACGAGCATTTTTATTAGCAACCAATTTCATCAAAGCATCAACTTTATCACTCAAAGTACTAATTTCCTCTACCGAATTAACTTTTTTACTAGTAGGTGCTCTTTCGGTATGCCATTGAGAATAATTAGCCATGATATTATCTAGCAATTTAGTAAATCTCCATAAAAGTACCACCCGCGGCAGAATCTAAAAGATTTCTAGAGACAAAATTCAATCCCGCATAAAAATTTTGTAGATCATCCAAAATTCAAACCATGTGTAGGACAATTTCTTATCATCAACTTCATTCTTTCCCAAGATTGGGCAACATGTTCATGCTCAAGTTGCTTAAAATTCATGATTTGCGTCCTAAGGGAAATAATTTTCGCGGGAGGAAAATACTTAGTGATAAAAGCATCCTTGCACTTATTCAAAGAATCGATACTATTGCGAGGCAAAGATGAAAACAAAAATTTTGCACGATCCCACAAGGAAAAAGGAAATAGTTTCAACTTGACAATATTATTGTCCACATCTTTTTTCTTTTGCATGTCACATAATTCAACGAAAGTGTTTAGATGGGACGCGGCATCCTCATTAGGATTACCGACAAGTTGATCTTTCATGACAAGATTCAACAAAGCGGCATTAATATCACAAGACTCCGCACTAGTGGCGGGAGGAGCAATAGGCGTACTAATAAAATCATTTGTATTAGTATTGGAAAAATTACACAACTTGGTGTTCTCTTGAGTCATCGTGACTACGCAAACAATATTGCAAGCAAGGAAGAGATCCGGCATGAAAAAGGGCAAACGAAAAAGAGCATGAAGAAAACGACAAATTGGTGAAGTGGGGGGAGAGGAAAACGAGATGCAAATGGCAAATAATGTAATTGCAAGGAGATGAGATTTGTGATTAGGAACCTGGTAGATGATGGTGGAGTCCCTCGCCGCCTACGATAGGCACGTAGAAGAGACCGCTTCCTCCCCGGCAACGGCGCAAGAAATTCCTTTCACGTGGCTTGGACCGCGTCGGTATTTCCCCAAAGAGGAAGTGATGATGCAGCACATCGACGGTAAGCATTTCCCTCAGTTATGAAACCAAGGTTATTGAACCAGTAGGAGGATCACCAACACCCAATAAGCAGCACCTGCACACAAACAACAAATACTTGCAACCCGACGCGAAATAGAGGTTTTCAATCTCTCTACGGTAATAAGATAGATTAGGTAGTGATGGATAGGAGAGATAGATCTCTCAAGAACACAAATAAAAAGAGTAAATATGCAGCAAGATATTTTTGGGTTTTTGGTTTTGTAGATCTGAAAACAAAGTTTGCAAAAAACGTAGATCGGAAAACAATATGATAGGAAAGTAGACCCGGGGGTTGTAGGGTTCACTAGTGGCTTCTCTCATGAGTATAGCACACGGTGGGTGAACAAATTACTGTTGGGCAATTGATAGAAAATGAAATAGTCATGACGATATCCAAGGCGATGACCATTATATAGGCATCACGTCCAAGATAGAAAGACCAACTCCTGCCAGCATCTACCTCTATTACTCCACACATCGACCGCTATCTAGCATGCATCTAGTGTATTAAGTTCATGGAAAAACAGAGTAATGCAATAAGAACGATGACATTATCTAGACAAGATCTATTCATGTAGTAATAGACCCCATCTTGTTATCCTTAATAGCAACGATACATGCGTGTCTTGCTGCCCCTTCTGTCACTCGGAAAGAACACCGCAAGATCGAACCCATCACAAAGCACCTCTTCCCATGGCAAGAAAAATCGATCTAGTTGGCCTAACTAAACCAAAGATTCAAAGAAGAAATACGAGGCTATAAGTAATCATGCACATAAGAGATCAAAGAAGACTCAAATAATATTCATGGATATAAACTGATCATGAACTCAAAATTCATCGGATCCCAACAAACACACCGCAAAAGTTTACATCAAATAGATCTCCAAGAGACCATTGTATTGAGAATCATAAGAGAGAGAGAGAAGAAGCCATCTAGCTACTGCCTACGGACCTGTAGGTCTATGGTGGACTACTCACGCATCATCGGAGAGGCACCTATGAGGAAGATGAACCCCTCCATGATGTTGTTTAGATTGGATCTCGCGGTTCTGGAACTTGCGGCAGCTGGAATTGTGTTTCGTCGACTCCCCTAGGGTTTTTGGATTTCCAGGGAATTTATAGGCACGATAGTCGGTTGAGGGGGTGCCGGAGGAGCCCAGCACCCCCCAGGGCGCGCCAGGGGGCCTCTTGCGCGCCCATGTGGGTGCTGGCCACCCTGGGCCCCCTCTTCTGGTGTTCTAGGCCCATTTGGTTTCTTCTGGTTCGTAAAAAATCCACAAAAATCCCCGCAGCATTTCATCTCTGTATGGTACTAATTTCCCGAGAAGTAAAAAACAAGCAAAAATAGCAACTGGCACTTTGGCACTATGTCAATAGGTTAGTCCCAAAAAATGATATAAAGTTGTAATAAAATGATTGTAAAACATCCAAGAATGATAATATAACATCATGGAACAAGCAAAAATTATAGATACATTGGATACGTATCAGAGCTCTCCTTCGGGCGCAAGGAAGATAATTTTTGGATAAAAATCCCCTCAAAATTCAGCCCAATCGGAGTTACGGATCTCCGGGAATATAAGAAACGGTTTTCGTCCTGAAAACAGGAACGCAAAACAGAAGAGAACAGAGAGGGAGATCCAATATCGGATGGGCTCCTGCCCCTCTGCCGCCATGGAGGCCATGGACCAGAGGGGGAACTCTCCTCCCATCTAGGGAGGAGTCCAAGGAAGAAGAAGAAGGAGGGGGGCTCTCTCCCCCTCTCTCCCGGTGGCGCCGGAACGCCGCCGGGGCAATCATCGTGACGGCGATCTACAACAACAACTTTGCCGCCGGCAACACCAACTCTCTCCCCCTCTATGCAGCGGTGTAACACCTCTCTTCCCCGCTGTAATATCTACTTAAACATGGTGCTCAACTCCATATATTATTTCCCAATGATATTTGGCTATCCTATGATGTTTGGCTAGATCTCTTTTATCCTATGGGTTAATTGTGGTATGATGTTATGGATGTGAGTTGTATGTTGATATGGTGCAGTCCTATGGTGCCCTCCGTGTCGCGCAAACGTGAGGGATTCTCGTTGTAGGGTGTTGCAATATGTTCATGATTTGCTTATGGTGGGTTGCTTGAGTGAGAGAAACATAAACCCGAGTAGGTGGGTTGTTGCGTATTGGAGTAAAGGGGACTTGATACTAAATGCTATGGTTGGGTTTTACCTTAATGAACTTTGGTAGTTGTGGATGCTTGCTAGAGTTCCAATCATAAGTGCATATGATCCAAGTATGGAAAGTGTGTTAGCATATGCCTCTCCCTCATTGCATATGACAAGTATCTATCATATTATATTCAATTGCCTAGGGACAATCTTTCTCTTGCGTTACACAAAAAGCTTTCTACTAAGTTATTTACTTTTACTGTTCCTTTATTAAAACAACACCTAACTTTTATTTCCACGTTCTTTATTATCTTGCAAAGTACTTCTAGTTTTATTCCCGCAAAGTAGTTTCCTACTTGCTCTAGGTAAAGCAAGCATTAGCGTGCGTAGAGTTGTATCGGTGGTCGACAGAACTTGAGGGAATATTTGTTCTACCTTTAGCTCCTCGTTGGGTTCAACACTCTTACTTATTGAAAAAGGCTACAGACGATCCCCTACACTTGTGGGTTATCATGGTAGTATCTTGTCTTGGGACACAAACACAAGATCTTAGGTCCTAAGAGCAGTTTCAATGAGATAACCCACCATGTACTCCTACATGGCCTCTCATTGCTACCTTTACCAAATCGGATTCACACACTTAACCGTCACATAGTAGGACACGGACACCACCATTCCAATTCATCGCCAAGATGGATCAGACCCATCACAACTCTAAGCATAGCAGGCACAGTAAGCAATCATGGATGAGTAAGCACAACAAGGCTCAAGCAGTTGGTACTCTTGCTAAGTGGTTTCAACTATTTACTGTGACAAAGACAGGTCATGCAAAGGAATTAGTTCAACTACCAAAACATGTACAATTGAATCGTTATTGTCCTAATGCAGTAAATGAGGGAAAGAGCGAGAGAGTGGGATTGTGTCAGAATTCTCAAGGGGGGTTGCTTGCCTCATGGTTTTGAAGATAGTACTTCTCTTCATCAGTGTCAATGATCATAACATCGGAACAATCGTCTATCGAGAGGGAACAACGCTGACAAACAAGAAGAAGGACCACAATCAATGTAATGAAAAATCAAGTGAATGCTTGTCATATTAAGATACTGAATTGACCTAATGCAAAATTTAGTCGAGTTAAGTGAAGTGGAATTCAAATATACATCAAATTCCAACCCCAAAACTATTTTTCAAATTGTCCTAATCATGAAATGTCCTAGTTGGTGATGTTAACTTGCTCAAATATGCAAGATCATGGCATAAACAGATTCATTGTATTTTTCTGATCATTTTTTCATATATAAATTATTTTCATCTAACTTATAGATTATTTTCTATGATTTTTAGAAGATTTAGGTATTTTCTGAAATTTCTGGATTATTTTAGAATATTTGTCCAATAATTCTTAGATTTATTATGTGGATTTGGAGAAGTCCATTTACCCCACATATAAATTCTCAAGAGTTTTGAAAATGGTTTTATAGTTTTTTATAAACCAAAACAAATGGCAGAAACAGAAAAGAAAAACTTAAATAGAAAAAGGGGACTGTACCTGGGCCACTTACCTGGCAGCCCAGCTGGCTCAGCCCACCAGCACCTCCCCTGTCATGTTCCTCCTCTCGCCTGTAGGCAGAGAGGAAGGCGTGCACGGCGCACGCGCTAGCCAGCATGCACCTTCCTACCTATGTCTTCTTCCCTGGCCAGAGCGCGCCCCGGATATCATAGTCGTTGCCGTCTAGATTGGGTAGACCCCCTCCATTCGCTCTCTCCCTCCTCTCCTGCTCATCTTCACCTCGGACCCAAGTGCATCCGACGCTACCGCTCACTGCCCGCGTGCTCTCCGCCATTGCCCTGCCTCACCTCCGTGTCAAGAGGGACCGCCGTGACGCCCTCCCCTCCTCATACGAAGCACGCATCGCCGGAGGCCCCATAGTGTCGCCATCGTCACCGTTTCGGTCGCCGGCCACCGAATCCAGCATCGTCGATTCGCCGCGTATAGAACCTCCCCGATCCCGCCTTTGTCGCTGCTCGAACCATGGTGAGCTCCTCTCCTCCTCCACCCTGTCCATAGCTAGCTGCCCTGCGAGCTCCGAGCTCCTCGCCGCCGACCATGGTGTGGCCGTGGACACATCCATTGCGGCTCACGTCTGAGCATGCCACCATACTCAGGGAGCTCTCGGAAGCCCGTAGCATGCCCCAGCTCTCACCCCCGCGTCCTGCTTCACCGTTCCGATCGAAGTTGTGGCCGCGCCGCCGCCTCTGAGGTCGCTGTCGGTCATTCCGGCCATCCCCCAAGTGCATGTTTGGCCCGCTGGATTCGCGAGACCAAGGCCTATGCCCTAGTGCTCTCCTACGCAGTACCCACGACCTTTGGAGCGGACTCCGCCACGTCCAATGGTCGCATGCGACGACCTCGCTGGCCTGGGTCACTGGTCGGTGTGCCCAACCAGTCAGGAGATTAGATTAGGCACTAATTACTAATTAGTTTAGCCCTGACCCAGTGACAGGTGGGCCCAGGCGCCTAATAACTCTCGGGTAACATTAATTCGAACAATGTTAAGCAATGTGTCACTGAAGTGTGGGCCTCCGTCGTCAGGTTTGACCTAGACCTGGCGCCTTTGACCTGGTGACGTCATGATGACGTCAGGCCTACGCAAGTAATGATTTTCTGGAATAATAATAATCCAAGAAATTCATGAAAATCCTTTATACTTTGAAAAATCCTAGAAATTAATCTATATGTTAGATTAAAATAATTTATATATTAAAATTTATCAAAAAAATCCAAGGATCTGATGGTACCTTTTTCAAGCATGTTTGAACAACCTAAAGTTGCCGGATATGACAATCCAAATAAATGACATTTGAAATGCCTTATGTGGATTTGGATTTGAAACAAAGGTTCAAATCATCATCATTTAACATTGTTGATAGCTACATTAGTTCAACCCGGCAGCATATGGACATGCCATTATCATGCATCATTGTGAAGCATTTGCCATGCTTAAATTGTTCCTTGTTTTCTTTTGTCGATAGACTTGCGAGACGTAGTTATTGATGACATCGAAGAACAACCGTGATCTTCCAATCTTTCAGGCAAGCAAACCCCCTTGAGCATTTCGATACAATCCCACTCTCTCGTGCTTGCTCTCATTTCAATGCATTAGGACAACATTATTCAACTACTTCTTGTGTTAAGTTAGATGAACCCATTCCTTTGCATGACATGTCATTGTCACAGTAAATAGCTAAACCTTCCTAGCATGATTAGGAGTTGCTTGAGCCATGTTGTGACCCATCAACCATGTCATGCTTGCTATGCTTAGAGTTGAGTTGGTCTAACCATATGGGTGATGAGTTGGAATGAACATGTCCTACTGATAGGAGTTAAGCGTGTGAACCTGTTTTGGTAAAGGTAGCAATGAGAGGCCATGTAGGAGTACATGGTCGGTTGTCTCATCTTGTGTTGGTGTTCCAATACTAGCTACTACCGCACATTGGGTTCCGGTAACTCAACCCCTCTCGGCCTATTAACCTACCTTGTTCTCAGCCAAGGAGTCACAGTAGTTCAAAACATTGATAAGTCTGGTCGGGCCTACGAAGTGGATGAACGGCCCAATCAGGACCGGCTTGGGGCCCTGCTCACAATGTTTAAGGCAATGTGGGACACCTCGGCCGGACTTCCATTATGGGTTCCAACTCAGATAGGCGACTACCTGGGACGTGAGTCGTTGTAAGTTAATGTCTGTGGCCGATATCCTCGTCTAGCTTCCGATTGAAGGTTGCCGAGTACATGACATGTACGGGCGATAAGTGTTGGAGGTGTGTGTGACGAAGTGCACCCCTGCAGGGTAAACTATCTATTCGAATAGCTGCGTCCACGGATATGCACTACTTGGAGACTTGCATGGTTCATAGACAATTTAAAGGGATACTCCCAAATGCGCAAGATAAGTGTGAGTGCTATGGATGGCCTTCTCGTGTGGAGACAAAAGAGGATCCATAGTGGTGTATTGATGTGGTGAATATGTGGATTTGTTTGCACCCTCTCATAGGGAGACGAGAGAGGGAAAATACATTGTCGTAGTCTAGATTAGCCAATGGTCAAAGCTGGCATTTCCGCAGTAAACCCCACAATCCCGTTCATTGATACATGATGCATAAGTAGATAGTTCTGTTGTAAGTCCTGCTGAGTACCATCATACTCACTATTTCTTATTTACGTTTTTGCAGAGATAGACGTTGTTCACTTTATGCATTCTTCTTGACGTTGACATCGATGGATTAGCTTGGCAACCCAGATAGCAGTCTAGCGCCTTTGGCAGGGTCGTTGTAGCTTTTCGGGCTCTTCCAGTTGCTTTAAGTAGATGTATGTACCTGGACATGTAACTTCCGCTTGTTGTTTCTATGATCTGAATGTTGGGTCATGTGACCCCTCTGCTTGTAACAATATACTATGTTGGCTCTTTGGAGCCTTCTAAATAAATGTTTGTGTTGTAGAGTTATTTCATGATACCATGTTGTATTTACGCTTATCGTGCATATTAAATGTATGTTTGAAATGCATTGGTATGTGTGGGATTCGACACCTAGTTGTGTGCCTATGGTAGCCTTCTTTATAGGAAATGCCTGTTTGTGCTTCCGTTGAGCCCTGGTAGCTTGCTACTGCTCCGGACACATTGATTGATCGGCATGTATCCTTCTTTGCTGTTGTGTCTATCCGGAGAAATGTCACGCGGTGTAAGGGAGTCCGTGTAGCTTGCAATGACTCGTCTACACATGATGATGACCGATACCTGCACTGCTGGGTAACGTATGCATGTCCCTGTATGGTTGTGCCACTTGGGTCTATACCTAGTTATGTCGACCCAGGTTCTCGGACATATGGATGCTAGCGACATAATCATATACGTGAGCCAAATGGCGCAAACGGTCCGGCTAAGGTAAGGTGGCAGCCGTTGTGTACCGTGCGTGAGGCCGCAAAGCTATATGATGTGTTACATGCTAGATCTGTGTGGCTTAGGATTGGGGTCCCAACATGTGACCACCGCCAAGGCATCTTGAAGGGATCTCGGACAATAAAATCCTTGGCAGAAAGCCTTGCCGATGAGCGCGCGGGACCTGATGTGGGAACCACACACGCCCTCGTGTATCTCTACCAAAAGCTTTTGTCCGTCTTCCCAGCAGATGCACTTCAATTTCACACCATTTTCCCTTCTCTTGTATAGAATGTTGTCCACAAACTGATACATGCTTGATTGTCGGGATACTCTTTCAGCTTATTCTTGATCTTCGGAAAGCTCTTTTGTCTGGAGGTACTGGACTATTTGTTGTGCCAATGATGGAGCTTGTGGCTCAAAGACAAGGACTAAAGGCATCTCTTCTGCCGCAGGAGCACTGGCTTGGATAGCAAAGGCCTCAGGCTCTACTGAAGCCTCCTACTCACCGACTGGTGTGTTGTTCCCGGCAACCCTCTTGGCGGCTGTTCGCAGCTCTGTCGGAAAGTAGTTTCTAGAACAGATCTTCTCTTCTTCGACTGCCGCATTGATGGTGTGACAGATGGTTGAGTCAATTGGAGTACAAATGTTCCTCGTTCCACAGGTAGCTTCTAAGCGGCATGCTTCGACAGGTCATCAGCAATGTTGTTTTCTGCACGGGGCACGTGCTCCATTTGAAGACCGTCAAAGTGCTCTTCCAACTTCCTCGGATAATTAGCTTCCTTATGCCCGGATCTACTGCAATTCATAGACCGAAGAGCAATCCTTCATATTGAGCCGTGTTGTTTGTCGACACCTCCCGGGAAAAATGCATTTAGACCACATACTTGAGTTGCTCTCCAGTGGGTGCGACAAGAAGCACGCCGGCACCGGCGCCTTGTAGCGAAAAAGCCCCGTCAAAGTACATGATACACTCTTGTGTTGCTTCCTTGTCGGGGAGGGTTGTTTCTGGTACTTCTTCGTCTTGCGTTGGTGTCCATTCAGCAATGAATTCCACCAAGCCTCTGCTCTCAATTGTTGATGTGCTCTCAAACTTCAAATCAAAGATTGATAATTCCAACGCCCACTCCACTATCCTGTCGGTGGCCTCTGGATTCCTCAGGATGCGTTGCATAGGAAAGCGAGTGACGACGATAATTTGGTGTGCTTGGAAGTAATGGCGCAGCTTCATCGAGGCCATGAGGAGGCCGAATAGCAACTTTGCATGTCGGAGTACCTTGACCTAGCCCCCTGCAGGAGAGAAATGAGAAAGTAGACCGGGCGCTGCACCATCTTCTTCTTCGCAACCCGTTGATCTGGTTCCTGCGCCAAGCTTGTGTTTTTGACACCATGACTTGCCGGAAAAGATTCTGGCTCATCGGTTGACGGGCTTGCCGTTGCTGCCTCAACTTCCTCTCCTTCTCTTTCCGCCACTAGTGCAGCACTGACCACTTGATCGGTTGCCGCCAGATATAGCAGTAACGGCTCTGGTGGCCTTGCGACTAGTGTTGGTGTAGAGGATAGGTATCTTTTCAAATCTTGCGGCACTGCCTCCGCTTTCGGAGTCCACTTCATGGGACATGCTTTTTCCAATATTTTGAAAAATGGAAGGGCGTGCTCGACAGATTTTGAAATGAACCTACTTAGGGCGGCAATGCAGCCAGCAAGATGCCGCACATCCTCAACACGCTTTCATGCCTCTAACTGCTCGATTGCTTTGATCTTGTCGGGTTTGGCTTCGATGCCTCTCTGAGATACAAAGAACCCATGAAGCTTGTCGGATGGGACACAAAACACAAACTTCTCAGGGTTGAGCTTCAAGTTGATCTTGAGCAGATTGATGAATGTTTCTTCTAAGTTTTGGATCAATGTTGCCTTGTCCTTGGTTTTGACCACTATGTCATCCATGTATGCTTCCACATTTCTATGCAGTTGGGGCTCAAATCCAATCTGAACAACTCTTGCAAATGTTTATCCGGCGCTTTTCAATCCGAAAGGCATACGTTAGACACATTTTGTGCCACATGGTGTGATGAACGCAGGTTTTTTCGTCTTCCTTGGCCATAAAAATCTGATGGTGGCCATAATAGGCGTCAAGGAAGGAGAGCAAGTCGCAGTAGGCAGTGGAGTCCAAATCTGGTCAATACGCGGCAAGGGAAAATGATCTTTGGGGCAAGCTTTATTAAGATCGGTAAAATAATTACAAAGTCACCACTTCCCATTTTTCTTACGTACGACAACTGGATTGGCTAACCACGTGGGGTGGATTACTGCTCTAATCAAACCTACTGCTTCTAGCTTCTTAACTCTTCGGCGATAGACTCTTGCCATTCCAAGGCTTTCTTCCTAACGTTCTGCTTGACGGGTCCTGCATGAGGACAGTCGGCAAGGTGCTGCTCAATTACCTCCCTGAGAACAACGGGGATGTCAGATGGTTGCCACGCAAACACATCAACATTCGACCACAGGAAGGCAACAAGCGCACTTTCCTATTTATCATCAAGGGGGCACTTATGGTGATATTGTCGCTCGAGCCATCCTCCCTTGTAGAGACTTGCTTCGTCTTGGGTCTAGACACCTTGGTTTTCTTGTTCCTAGTGACAGAGCTCTCCGACAGGTGCTCAACGGGCATGCTACATTCTGCGATGCGCTTCCCGGAGGCCCTTCTGGAGGTCTTGCCGCTATCCTTGTCTTCTTCCCCCTGGGAGCTTTGCCGGTAGAAGCAAGTGCCTTGTCGGCAGATGCTGCAACTGCTTCCCAGTAGAATTTATCGATGCAGAGGACTGCGTCTTTCCTATCGGAGTGGATGGTGATGACGTTCATCATCCCTAGCCTCTGCAGCGTGTTGTAGGCATAGTGAGATGCTACCAGGAAGTTTGCCAGAGCCAGTCCATCGAGGATTCCATTATATGGCAGCGTTATCTTGAAGACGTAGAAGACGATCTTCTCCATCCTAAAGTTGAGCTCGCTGCCGAACTTCACCGGCAAGGTGATCTTGCCCTTATGTTGGTTCCTCTCTGGGTTGATTCCTTGGAATGTGTGTTTGCTTGGAGTTACTGTCAGGGATTTGCAGCCTCTTAATCACTTCTGGAGAGATCAAGTTCAAGCCAGCCCCTCCGTCAACCAACATCTTTGTCACCTTGAGGTTGCATATTGTTGGTGAAACCAACAGTGGCAAGCACCCGACCGCGGTGGTGCGATTAGGGACAGGTGATCCTCGGCGTCAATGATGATGGGCGTGTTGGACCACTTACGGGTCTTATGAGCTTCCATTGCCGGCTCTGCAGCATTGATTTCCCGGGCCCACTGCTTGAGCTGCAAGTGGGAGGAGTGCAAAGATGCACCTCCGTCAATGCACATTGCGTCTGTCACCTTATGGAACTCGTCGTTGTCTGACTCTTGATTGTCTTCATCATCATCATCCTCCCCCTCTTTCTTGTCACGACCCCTAGCAGGCTTTTCCTTCTGTTGCTTGGCCTTGCCAGCGCATCCTCCATGGCCGCCATGGTACTTCTTTCCGGACCCGCCAGCACCGTCTTGGACTTTCTCCTTGTCGTGCATTTCGTACTCTTTCTTCTACTTCTCGGCAAGCTGCTCAAATTGTTGGCACTCTTGGAGGTTGTGGCCCTTGGTACAGTGGATCTTGCAGTACGATCTGTCGGTCTTGCTGGTCATCTCGCCTATAGCGGCTTCATCACCACATGAGCACACGACGGCTTCCTTGTCGGAGATGTACTTCTTGGCTTTCTTGGCGGCATTGGAGTCGCTAGAGCCCTCGACGGCCATTACTGCCTTGCTTTTGCCCTTGCAGTTGCGCTTCTGGCCCTTCTTCTTGGGTGGGAGGAATTGTCATTGTCGGAGTCGACCTCCGCACTAGCATCCTCCTCTGACAGTGTCCTCCCTTCTTCGCGCGCGCACACTTGTCAGCCAGAGCATAGAGCTCGGCAATGTCACGCACCTTGTTGATGCTCATCTCCTCACGAATCCGCCTAGTGCATACGTTCTTGTGGAATGCAGCAATGACCCCGATAGGATGGATGTCGGGGATGTTGTGCTGCACGCGGCTAAAATGCTGAATATATTTGCAGAGTGACTCGCTGTATCTCTGGGGGAGCACGTGCAAATCGCTGGGGCTTCTAGGGAGTTTGTGACCCCCATGGTAGGTGCCAACTAATTGGTTGCACAAGTCCGCCCATGAGGATAGGGAGCCCTCCGGCAAGTTCATGAGCCAACTTCTAACATTGGGCTTCAGCGCCAACGGGAATTAGTTGGCGAATACCTTCTCGTCGCGTCCCCCGGCAGCCTGCACCGCATTGGTGTAGATGCCAAGGAACTCTGACGGGCGGATCTTGCCATCGTACTTGTCCGGCAGATCGGGCTTGAAGGTCTTGGAGGAGGGCCAACGGACTTGCCGCAGCTCATGGGTGAACGCAGGGCAGCCCATCCTGTAAGGCAGGCTCCCCCCAACCCTGGCGCTGGCTCGTCAACTTCTGGCCCGTCGTGGTCGTTGGATTGTCGTTGTGCCTCCCTCCGCTGCTCGATGGTGGTGCGAGCATCTTCTTGGCATCGGTCCTGCAGGGTCTCGCGCTGGTGTTGTCGTTGCCACAGGCCCGACGACGCCATGGACATCTCATCTCGCATGTTGGCCCGGTAAGTTCGTCGCTACTGTTGAGGAGGCGATTGCACCGTAGGCGCTCCGCCAGCGCTATGCTCACCCGCGGGCCTTGCCGATGTAATGGGTTGCGCTCGGGAAGGGCCCGCCAGCTCCATCTTGTCGTGGTTGGCGTAGCTGAGGAGGATTCGGATGGTGGTTCTCCACTCCTCCATCTTCTCTGGTGCCGGAGGAAAATCCAGCAGTAGCTGGGCTTGCGCCAAAGCCTCCACCAGCGTCTTTGGCAGGGTGCGACATGAAGCATCGGTGGTGCTCTTACTCCTGACCGGGTCAGAAGGAGCTCTATCCCACTCACGTCCTGATGCCTGTCTCCGCCGGTGGGTTGGCGATGAGTTTTGTCTTGCGCATGTTGACAATGAAGCGCATGATCTTGATCTGCATGCTATCTGGTATCATTGCTGGACCGTGGATGTTTGTCAAGGATGTCCTGAGATGGACGTGGCACATGTTTTGCCACCGTCGCTGCTGCGTTCTCCTTAGACATTGCAGCGATAGGGTCGTGGCTTGTAGAGCTCCAGACGGTGTTCGTGTGGTGTCTACAAGATACGTCTCCAACGTATCTATAATTTTTGATTGTTCCATGCTGATATATTATCATTCTAGGATACATTTTGGGTCTTTATTTACCAATTTATAATATTTTTGAGCACTAACCTATTGACCCAATGCCAAGTGCCAGTTGCTATTTTCTGCATGTTTTTGCCTTTTCAGGTTTACAGTACCAAACGAAGTCCAATTGCCATGAAACTTTTTGATAATTTTTTTTGGACCAAAAGAAGACCTAGAAGCTTTGGAAGGAGGCCGGGAGGCGTATGAGGGCCCCACCACATATCAAGGCGCGCCCTGATATGTGGTGGCCCCCTTGTTGCTCTCCCGACGTCCCTCTCTGGCCTATAAATTCTCTATTATTGCAAAAACCCTGGAGGCAGTCCCGAAACCCTTTTTCGGCCGCCGCAAGTCTATGTTCTGTCACGAGGCCATTTGGAGCTCAGTTCCAGCACCCTGTCGGAGGGGGGATCACTCAATGAGGGCCTCTTCATCAGCCTTGCTTCCCTCATGATGATGTGTGAGTAGTTCACAACAGACCTACGGGTCCATAGCTAGTACCTAGATGGCAATCGCTCTCTCTCTCTTGATCTTCAATACAATGATCATCGCATCTTCGCTTTGATCTATCCGATGTAATCCTATTGTGCGGTATGTTTGTTGGGATCTGATGAATTGTGGGTTTATATTGAGATTATTCATGAAAAGTATTTGAGATACCTCTGATATATATTGTCTCTTAGTTGCATGATCATTATAGCTTCGCAATGTTCTCCGATCTATTGATCTACTTTGGCCAAGTAGATTGATATTTCATTGGTGGGAGTGGTGCGTTGTGGTAGGTTCAACCTGGCGAGTTTCTATATCCTTGTGACAAACTAGGGGACAAGATGTGTCTTTGTGTTTTTGCTACTAAGGATAACACGATGGGGTTTATTCATATTGCTTGAGTTTATTTTGTCTACATCATGTCATCGTTCTCCAAGCATTACTCTGTTTTACTTAATACTCTAGATGCATGCTGGATAGCGGTCGATGAGTGGAGTAATAGTAATAGGTGCAAGCAGGAATCGGCCTAATTGTTTATGGATGTGATGCCTATATATACATGATCATTTCCATGAAAATCGCATAACTATCCGCTTTTCTAGCAATTGTGCAACAGTAATTTGTTACCCATAGTATGCTGCCTACATGAGTGATGCCGCTAGGAAAAACTATGCCCCCCCGGGTCTATTCACATATATATTTACAAACGCTACAATTACCTTGCTGCCTTTATTTACATTTTATTTTATTTTGCAATTTATATTTATCAACAATTATCTACACAATTCATTTGCTTGCAAATAACGAGATCAAGGGGATTGACAACCCTCTTGCCCGCGTTGGGTGCAAGTTGTTTGTTCATTTGTGTGCAGCCGGTGAAGACGGTTGAGGATTGATATTCCTATTGGTTCCATCAACCTTGGTTTCATAACTGACGGAAATACTTACCAACTTTGTGCTGCAATTACCCGTTCCTCTTCAGAGAAAACCCAACGCAGATCACAAGTATCAGGAAGGATTTCTGGCGCCATTGCCGGGGAATATCATCATCAACTATCAAGTAACTTCACACAAATTTTCATTCACTTGTTCTTATTTTTATTTTATGTTATATTTAATTTTTCTCATAAAAACCAAATATACAAAAATATTTATCTTTGCTTGTTACTAGTTTACTCTTTTGCTTGCTTGAAGTTGCTTTCATGTCTGATTTTGAAATTAGTGGTGTTTCCGCCGCTAGTGCGGAAGCCCTTGAACACCCAACTTCACCTTGTGCTAATAATACTACAAGAAATTTTGATGAAGTTGCTAAGGAAAAACTTGATAATCTTGCGGTTGATGATCTTTCTAAAATGAACCCACTATGCAAACAAAGAAACTCCGTATAGGTAGTGGGAATATTATTGGCAAGAGTGTGATTCAAGATTTTTTTTCACTTGTGCGGGGTCATTGCCATTGATGGGAGGTTTCATTGTTACTAGAACTACACGTTATGTGTATGCCATATCCATGCTTATAGCACAATTGGAAAGACAATTTGTCCATATGCATCCTTTCATACAATGGTTGTTTCTAGAATTCTCTAATATTCAGGAAGCTTCTACTAAACGTCTAGCCACTATATTTCTTGCACAAGAATTTGAAAATATTATACAAGAGGCTAGAGATATATTTGCTTATTATAGGATTAATAGTGAGTGCCCACCAATAGAAGGAATTCTTTATGAGTTGGAAGGGGTAAGAAAACTAAGATAAACGGACTATGTTGCTTATGATGAAAACCTTAGAAAGAAGGTTCCACCTAATGTCCTAGTTGATAAAATATTTGAAAATAATGATCAATTTTTTATACTAAAACTTGGAATGGGTTATGAGCTTGAGAGAGAATTAAGAAAATATCTTCATCGACATCTATACAATGAGGAAATAGTTATCACCTTGAGAAACCTAAAGAAGAGCCTCCTATTCCTCCTGAAATAAATCTCTCGGATCCTTGTGTTGTGAAGTTTAGTCCCTTCAATTATTTTTGCTTACCTATTAGAAAACTTTCTGCTGATAGAAGGGAGTATGATTATAGCATGACGGATCGATTCCGTGGATATTACAATACTTGAAACTATGCATTATGCCTAGCTAGGGGCATAACACAATAGCGCTTGTTGGGAGGCAACCCAATAGTTATCTTTAAATTTTTGCTAATAACTTTCTATTTATTTTTAATAACATGATTATTTCCTATGTAATGATTATGTTTTTGTGTTTAAATTAGTGTTTGTGTCAAGTAAAGCCTTTGGGATGACTCACAAGATGAGTAGAATCCATGCTAAAACAAAACTGAAACTTTTGACTCCAGTACAGGAATTTTCATTTTTTACTGGTACGTGATAATGATCTGAACTGTTTACACAGTGTTTATATACAAATTTTCGACGTTGTCCTAATTGTTCAGAAGTTTTAGAGTTACAGAAGTATAGGTTCTCTACAGATTTCTACAGACTGTTCTGTTATAGACAGATTCTGTTTTTGCTTGCATAGTTGCTTGTTTTGATAATGCTATGGATTGTATCGGGGGGTATAAGCCATGGCAAAGTAAGAATACAGTACCTATTATGCATTTATGAAATTGGAATAAATTTATAACAGTACCTAAAGTATGCAATATGTTTCTTATAATAATGGATCTCACGAATTTTTGCTGAGTTTTATGTGATTGAAGTTTTCAAGTTTTGGTGTTATCGTGATGGACAAAGGAATAAGGAGTAGCAAGAGGCTAATCTTGGGGATGCCCAAGGCACCCCAAGGTAATATTTTAAAGTATACTCAAGCGTCTAAGCTTGGGGATGCCCCGGAAGGCATCCCCTCTTTCGTCTCAAATCCATCGGTATGTCACTTGAAGCTAATTTTTATATCTCACATGATATGAGTTTTGCTTGGAGCGTCGTTTGCTTTTGTTTGCTTTTACATTCAGTTTACCAAAATCATTGTTTGATGGACACACCTATTTAAGAGATAAACACCTTCATCATAATTTGTTAGAATACTTATGTGCTTCACTTATATTTTTTGAGCTTAGCAGTTGCTCTAGTACTTCACTTATATCTTTTTGAGCATGGTGGCGTGTAGATTTTATAGAAATGATTTAACTCTCATTCTTAAGTTATATTTGTTTGAGATTTAATAAATAGTGATGGTAATTTGCATGGGTCATAAGACTAGTCCAAAAATATTAGGTATTCAATGAGTGATAATCAAAACCATCATGTAGCACATATAGAGAAATTGTGGGTCAATGATATTGATGTGGTAATATGAAATAGGTGTGAGTTCATAATTGTTAAACCGTAGAAGTTTCAATATTACGAGAGGTGGCCCCTTTTTGTTGATATAAAAATTAAAGAGGCATGGTGATCATATGTGAGCATTTCTACTCCTCGTTGAAATCCTAGTGTTGTTCCGGGTCGGAAGCCCGCGATGTTTAACTCCTACCAACCTCTTCCCTCGGGGCATGCGAGTAGTGCTTTGATTTATGATAAACTAATATAACTTTGCAATAAGTATATGATTTCTTTATGACTAATGTGAAACCATGGACATACACTATCTCACTGTAGGATCGAAAGTATGTCTAGAGGGGGGTGATTCGACTACTTGAGCAAATAAAAATTCTACCTTTTCCCAATTTTAAGTGTTGGCAGATTTTAGCGATTATAGGAATTCAAGTACACCCTACACATGCATGTCTAAGAGTATAGCAGCGGAAAGTAACAACAAGCATATGAAGTAGAGGGTAGGGAGGAATATCAAACGCAATTTGAAGACACGATGATTTTTCCCGTGGTTCCGATAGGTGGTGCTATCGTACGTCCACATTTATGGAGTCTTCAACCCACAGAGGGTAACGGTCGCGAGAGTCCACGGAGGGCTCCACCCATAAGGGTCCACGAAGTAGCAACCTTGACTATTCCATCACGGCTTCTGTCCACGAAGGACTAGCCTCACTATGGGTAGATCTTCACGAAGTAGGCGATCTCCTTGAGGGAGTCCCGGACTGAGGGGTCCTCGGGCTACCGGCTCATCTCTCAATAGGCAGGCTCGATGGGCCATTCTCTGTAGAAGGGCCGGACACATTAAGACTCCACTTTCCAGAAGGAAGCCCCGAAGGCGCATCGTGCACTCCAAGTCAAGAGGAGGAAATCGCCACCTCCATCCTCGGCAGGAGGCCCACCATGTGTAAACCCTAGTACCCCCCGGTGTCTATATAAACCGGGAGGGTTTTAGATCGTAGGACAAAGAAACTCATCTAGGGTTTTAGCTAGTCGATCTCGAGGTAGATCAACTCTGTAACCTTCATACCATCAATATAATCAAGCAGGACGTAGGGTTTTACCTCCATAGGAGGGCCCGAACCTGGGTAAACATCGTCTCCTTCGTCCCTTTGTTACCATCGATCCTAGTCTCACAGCTCGGGACGCCCTACCCGAGA
Source organism: Elymus sibiricus (assembly GCA_039707655.1). Lineage (NCBI taxonomy): Eukaryota > Viridiplantae > Streptophyta > Magnoliopsida > Poales > Poaceae > Elymus > Elymus sibiricus. The sequence continues at coordinate 253,950,306 of CM077667.1, read as the reverse complement.
TCCGCTGGTTTTGACACTGACATTGGTGCTTTCATTGAGAGTTCCGCTGTGATCGCCCAAGGAATCGATGTCTCCCGTCTTCATCAACGAAGAAGTCCGCAGCATGGACTCCTTTGTCCCTGGACAGATCTTCGCCTTCGGCAGCATCGTGCTGCATGCTGACCCGACCGGCCGCCTTGGCCGGGTTGGCAGTTTCGCCCCTGATTAAGAAGTCAGATTCGGGAACTTAGAGTTCTCCGTCGACCCTCGGGGCGATCTCTTGCTCACCGGGCTCGCAGGCTCGCCTGACGCGCCCGAAGACTCCGAGGCCTTAACCTCAGATATCACTTTCAATCCCGGTCACGGGGCTAATCCCGATGACGATCTGGACTTAGGTCCGGATCCGGCTATAGCGCCAGATGGCCGGGCATCAACCCCTGTCGAATACACTTCTCGTGCAGACTTGTCAGAGGTTAACTCTAGACGCGCCGGGCAGATTGACCTGATCGAGCTCTCGACACTTTGCGAAGCTCTTGATCAGATCTCCTTGATTAAAACTACCGATGACCCAATCCCGATCCACACGTAGATCGGTCTTGAGGCGGGCAAGAGGGATTTTTCGTCCCACCCACCACCCACTTAGTAGCCACTATCGAAGACTTAACCAATATGTTGGACTACGCCTCCGAGGAGGCAGACGACATGGAAGAAGAGGATCGCGCTCCCACCCCCATTAAGATCGGGCAATGGACCGCCACCTCCACCTACGACGTCTACATGGTGGACACGCCATCCGGTAACGGCGAGCGCACACCAGCGAACAATGGTGATAACTCGGGTGAGGCGCCATCAAGACGCCGGAAACCGCGTAAGCGATCAAAGACCAAAAAGGGAAGGGAAGCTATTGCCGGCACTGGGGAAAACGATACCCCGGAAGACCTCGGCGATCCCGATATCCCCGAATATCTATTAGAGGACCAGGAAAGGCCGGAAGACCAGTGCGACCCCGAAGATCCGAACGACTCCGAGGATGACAACTACCTCCCCCCTGTAGAGGAGGAGGATAGCCCGGACGACGAGGACATCATCGTCCCCGAGACCATTGAAGATCATGAACGGTTCAGGCAACAGCTCTTAGCGACTGCCCGAAGCCTAAAGGCAAAAGCGCAGCAACTCAAGGCCGAACAAGATACCCTCAACGATAGATGGACAAGGGTTCTATCAGCCGAGGAAGAACACGGCGCCGGTCTATGGGATCAACCCAAGAGCTACCCCCGCTGGCGACTGCTGCCGCAATTCGACGACGAGCTCCCCAATACGCCGTCCCCCAAGCACACTCCATATGACCAGCCGGACCGCCCTCTCCGAGGACGAGATAGGACGGTTATAGGCCGGCGATACCCCGCAGAAGGGGAAAAGAGCCAATGGAGCCTGACGACAGGTATGACCTGCGACACGACCTTGTAATAGCCTAAGAGCATTCCTTTGCCATTTGTAATATATTTTCATGTGGACCTTCATGTTTTGCCTTTGTGGTTTGCTTATCAATATATTGGGCTTCATGTTATTTAGCATCATGGCATCATATCTTTCATCATCATCTCTTGTATGCATTATGTTGTTGTGCCTTGTTATGGTATGTGTTGTGTATGAGTGTGTCCTTGTGTTGTGGTGTGATATGGGTTGATGTTGTGAGGTTTGAATGGAGTTCTCCTCATTTTTTCCCATTTCAAAACTATCCCACCATTTCAAAAAAACCATCCCATTGTTCCTCTTATTCAAATTATATGGCATGGGGAATTGTAGTTGCTGTTTTAGTAGATTAAAATGTTCCAACTTCTCTAAATAATCTGATAGGAATTATGATTCAACTCTCATAAATATTTGGAATTATTTTGCCTTTGGTCTCTTTGCAAAACAGATTGCCAAATAAAGATATGAGGCTTATTTCTTTTTCTCTAAAAATGCCAAGTTCATTTTTATAAAATAGGGCATGTTTTTCTGATTGCAAAACATATTTTGTCTTCTCTCTATCTCTTCTCTAACCTGCCTAGATTTATTTTGTTTTCTGGCTTTAAAAAAATAAAGGAATCGTTTCAGAGAGAGAGAGAGAGAGAGAGAGAGTTGTCAGCCAACTTGGGCCCTGCCTCCCCGCTAAGGGCCCAGCAAGAGCGCCAGCGCAGCCCCGCAGCCCGCTTAGCCGCGTCATCGTTCTCCTCTGTACGGCGGCAATCCAGAGCGCCACGTCCCCGGCGACTTTGATTTGACGGCCGTCGGCGTCCCCTAGCCCCTTTATAAGGAATCCCCCGCGTAGCCCTAGAACCCCATGCTCCATTCCTCCCCTCCTATCGCTTCGCCGCCGCTCAGGTAGGTCGCCCAGTGCACGCCGTCACACTACCCGCCATGCTCCGGCCGAGCACGAGCTCGATCTCGGGGTAGCCTCTCCGCGTCGTCTCCGGCCCTCGTGTCCGCGTAGATCGAAGTCCCGGAGGTCCCTGTATCTTCTTCCTCTTCGCACGCAATGCCATCGACGCCGAAGCTTCGACCCCGTCGTCATCTTCTTCCCCGAGCTCGGATCCGAGGAGCTCTGAAGTTCCGCGTAGTCTCGCATCGTCTCCGTCCCATCTCCCTCCGCCTCTCCATGTCATAGGTAGTTGAGGTAGATCCTTCTCCCTCCCTGATCTTCCTCGTAGGCAGTAGCGTCTTGTGCTTGTCGCTAGGTCATCGCCGTTCGCGCGCTCCCGTTGCTCTGGCCAAGCGTGCAGTTTTGTTCTTCCCGGAGTAGTGGAGGTAGTAGCAGGGGCTCGTGTGCTCTACCCAGCCCCTTCGGTGCATGCCCCGCGCAGCCTTGCTTCACCCCGGGATCGAGTAGAAGCCCCCCTATCGCATCCGGCTGTCCGCCATGAGCAGGGAGCTCCAAGCTCCCCTGCATCGCGTTGCGCTTGACCTTGTGCCGCGTAGACAATGGGAATGGGTTCCCCGAGTGGTCCGCATGCTCCGCCGCCGTTTGTCAGTTTCGGTGGTCGCCGGAGGGCTCGCCGACGCCATCGCGGGCTTCTCTGTCTCCGGGCAGAGGAAGCAGGGACCTTTTTGTGTTATCTGAGGCGAGCCCCCTCCCCTGTCAAGCGCCTGTCGATAGCCCAGTTGGTTGAGCCGGACCCTCTCGACCGAGAGGTCGTGGGTTCGAGTCCCGGCTCTCCCCTACCCTTTTATTTTTCGTGCATTATGTGTGTGTGTTTGTGTGGTCCACCTTGTCATACTCAGGGAGGGGCATGGCTCACTGGCAGTGGGACCCCTCCCCTTCCTTTTATTTATTTGATTTTTTGAATTCCCTGTTTGTTTTATCTGTTTTTGGGAAGGTTGCCAATTCAGGACTGCCAGATTGGGAAATTTCCATTTAGGGTATGAAATGACTTATAAGTGCTAGTGTTGATTTTTTAGCTAGGTTTTGGGAGTTTTACAAATGCAAATATATGAGTATGATATATGATTTTGGGGTAGAATATCCCAAGGAATCCAATGGTGCAATTTGTTTGGTCATTTGAGCAAGTTTGCAAAATGTCATTTTTGTCACATGTCATTTTGTCATTTTCACATGATTTAATCTAAGCATCTTTTGGGAGACTTGTCAGCATGATTATGCTAGTGTTTTGTGGGTACTAGGCCCTGGTATTTTTGTTTGGCATGATAAGCTTGTGGATAAGTGGGTTTCTTGCTGTTAACATGCTAAGAAATAACACTGGTTGCATGCCTCAAATGTTGCTAAGTGTTAGAAGTTGTTATTTTCTTGCTATGTTTAGATGATGGTTCCCATGGATGTGTTGTTCCTTTGAGTTTGGGGCCTTAACATGTTTTGTTGGGCTATTCATGCTCTACCTAATTGTGCTAATAACTTGAGCATTAAGCCCTTGCATCATAATTAAAACCTGCTGTCAAGTTGCTATTCTGTAACATGTGTCCAGTTCTGCCCTTGCTAAATTTGTTTAAGTCTGAGAATCTGTAGTTATTTTCATGCCATGTTTAGGGGATGCTACCATGTGATCTGTGATGATTTAGCTCATGCTCAGTGCTAGTGTTTTGTTGTAGATGTTGCCCTCTATAACCCTGATAATTGTCATGCCATGAAATGCCCTGTAGCATATATAAATAGTGCTGTCAATATGCCATCTGGTTAACTCAGATTCTATAAAACTGGAATTTTCACTAAGTCCCTAAAAACTGATTCAACATGCCATCTTGTGAGCTTGATTGCTATTGGTCCATGCTTCCTTTCAAGTTTGTGTAGATGGATGATTTGTTGAGCATGCTGTATAGTATCTGTACATGCTTTAGTTGTGGTTTGAAACTTGTTGTAGCTCTTGTTATGTGTGTTGCAAGATTCCATGTTGCTGTTTGTGGACAGATTGTGTGTTTAAATGTTTTGTGACTTGTGGGAGCTATTCTCCATTGTTTTGCATGATCTTTAGCTCTATTCTTGCCATATTTTCATTTCCTATCCAGTGGCATCCTTGGAATACCAAGGAATAGCCCATGGCCTCCCTCATCTTGTGTTTTGTCTCCGTTAAGGTTCGTACCTTGCCGTGAGTGTACCGTGAGCTACGTTACTCCATTTGCAACGTTCTACATATGCATTTGCATCGATTTTGCATGAAGCCTTCATATTTGCCATGATCATGCATGTTCAAATAACTAAACTGGAGGTTCTGTCCAGAATACTAAAGAACTTAAATAAGTGCATGAGAAACATGACTAGCTTAGGGTTGCCATGTTAAATACTTCAAATGGATCATGCATCATCTTATTTGTGCATTGCACCTTGTTTGTATGTTTATTTGGTGCTGTTCTCTTTGGGTAGACGCGAGTGTTGAGCCTGAGTACGAGGATCCTGGAGAGTACAACTACGAGGACCCAACTCTTTGTCCCTCTGAAGAACCAACAGGCAAGATGATCATACCCGGATCCCGACAATATTTTTGCCTTGCTAGATGTCTCGCTTTCACCGTTATGTTTTCCGTTACCTACCACTTAAACTGTCAGCCTCCCAAATTGCCATGAAAGCCTCTAACCCCCTCCACTACCTAGCAAACATTGATTGGCTATGTTACCGCTGCTCAGCCCTTATCTTATAGCGTTGCTAGTTGCAGGTGCAAGCTCTCCATGTGCCATCATGGATATTTTGTTTATATCACTCTATTTACTGTTATTTAAATTAATGCACATATATATCTGGCAACGGTGGAAGGCTTGGCCTTTTGCTCAGTGTTTTGTTCCGCTTGAGCCGCACTAGTTCCGACTACCGGTGTTATATTCCATATTTGCGCTCCTAACATGCTCGGGGTTGTTATGGGGACCCCCTTGACCATTCGTTTTAGATTAAAACTTGTCTGGCAAGACCCAACATTGGTACTCCATTTGCTAAACAACTTAATAAAATTGCGTAGGGCATAGCTACCCCGTGGATAATTAATCAACAACCCGGGCCAGTGCTCCTCATGAGTGTTGGTCCAACCCAGAGTAGCTTATTAACGCCGCCCGGGGCAACTCGGTGATTGGCGTGGTAACCATCGCTCATCCGTCGTGTCCTGAGAACGAGATATGCGGCTCTTATCGGGTTCGTCGACACGTCGGGCGGTCTTGCTGGACTTGTTTTACCTTTCTCGAGTGTCTTGTGCGAGGAATTCCGGTTTTTTTTTTGGGCTATCTCGAGGTTGCGGTTTTCCAGTGGAATTGCCTAGGAAGATCACGAGATTCGTGGTCGAGGTTATTCCCGTGGCGTGTGGTTAGTTTGTGATGGATGAGTTGGAGCACCCCTGCAGGGTTTAACCTTTTCGGAAAGCCGTGCCCGCGGTTACGTGGCAACTTGGAAATTTGTTTAACACCCGGTTATAGTAAACTTGAAGTAAACTCCAATAAAATACACCAACCGTGTGCATAACCGTGCCTGTCTCTGCTCGTGAACATGAACCGAGAGAGAACACGGTGGGGTTATGATTGACGTAAGTAGGTGTTCAGGATCACTTAGTGATCATGCTAGTTCACGTCCGTCTTACGTAGACCACTAGTTTTACATTCATGTTCTCGTAAGTTAGCCACCAAATACATGCTTAGGCGCTTCCTGCAGCCTCACCACTTAACCAATTCCATACCCAATGGCTTATATAGTTTCGGTACCCGGGTTATGAGGTTGCTGAGTCCCTGTGGGTCACAGATTACAACAATACAGGTGCAGGTGTTGATGAGAACGTGCCAGACGATGTGACTCAGCTCCAGTGGGAGTATGATGAAGAACGTGGTCGGATGTATGTTATGTATCCAGACGAGTAGGGGAGCTTCGTGGTGGTGATCCTGGGATAGCGAGACAGTTTTACATTGCTTCTTTTATCGTTTGATTTCGTCCGTAGCCGGACCCTGCCTTCTGAATGATGTATGAATAAATTTGTGTGAACTTGTAAGATAGCTTGTGGCGAGTGTAAGCCAACTCATATACTCATCTCTTCCTACATGTATGCAATGTTTACTGTACTTGCGAACGACGAGATGCGCTTCTATCCCCGTCGAGGCCGCAAGCCTTAATAGGGATAGGACCGCATCTTGGGCGTGACAGACCTGGATGATAGAACAGGCCACACCAGATCCATCTACAGATCTAGAGGGTACTCCCCGGGTAGACGGGACGAGTACCGTCCCTGGCACGACCGAACCAATAGAGTTCGGGACCAAAACCGGGCCAGAACAGACGCCGACTACCGGCATGATATTGCCAGGGTCAGAGGCGCTGCCCACCCACTATGCTTCACTGATGAGGTGATGCAGCATCAGTTCCCGGAAGGGTTTAAACCCGTGAACATCGAACAATACAACAGAACAACTGACCCAGCAGTGTGGATCGAGGATTTCCTCCTCCACATTCACATGGCATGAGGAGACGACCTCCACGCCATCAAGTACCTACCCCTTAAACTTAAGGGGGCAGCTCGGCACTGGTTAAATAGTCTCCCCTAAAACTCTATCGGGAGCTGGGAGGACCTCGAGGATGAATTCCGATCTAACTTCCAGGGCACCTATGTACGCCCCCCGGACTCTTCTGACCTAAGCAATGTCGGGCAAAAGACAGGAGAGTCCGCTCGACAATTCTGGAACCGGTTCTTGACCAAGAAAAACCAGATCGTCGATTGCCCAGATGCCGAAGCTATAGCCTCTTTCAGGCACAATATTCGGGATGAGTGGCTGGCTCGCCAGCTCAGTCAGGATAAACCTAGGACCATGTCCGCCCTCACATCGCTCATGATCCGCTTTTGCGCGGGCGAGGATAACTGGCTAGCAAGGCGAAGCCACAACCCCGAAGACCCCGGTACTTCCGAAGTCCGGGATGGAAACGGGAAACCATGACGTAACAAAAACAAACGCCGGTACAGCACTAGCGACGCCGATGACATGGCCGTTAATGCCGGTTTCCGCAACCCAAGATCCGGGCAGCGGAAGAAGCCTCCTAAAGGCAACCGCGACGGACCCACCCCACTGGACATGATCCTGGAGAGGCCTTGCCAGATCCATGGCACTCCGGACAAGCCTGCCAACCACACCAACCGTAACTGTTGGGTGTTTAAACAGGCCGGCAAACTCGCAGCAAGGACGACGAGGAGCCCCGCGGTCCGGGCAATGGAGGTCAGAAGAAATTCCCTCCAGAAGTAAAAACCGTGAATATGATATACGCCACTCACATACCTAAAAAGGAGAGGAAGCGCGCCCTTCGAGAGGTCTACGCCGTAGAGCCTGTAGCTCCGAAGTTTAACCCATGGTCGGCCTACCCGATCACTTTTGATCGACGAGATCACCCGACCAGTATCCGTCACGGAGGTTCGGCGGCCCTCGTCCTAGACCCCATTATCGATGGGTATCACCTCACTCAAATCCTAATGGACGGAGGAAGTAGCCTCAATCTGATCTATTCAGATACGGTGAAAAAGATGGGCATAGACCCGTCAAGGATAATGCCTAGCAACACTACCTTTAAAGGAGTGATCACAGGTGTCGAAGCCCGGTGCACAGGCTCTATTAGCCTGGAAGTAGTGTTCGGTTTGCCCGACAACTTCCGCAGCGAGGAATTGATCTTCGACATCGTCCCATTCCGCAGCGGCTATCACGCCCTGCTCGGCCGAACAGCGTTCGCTCGATTTAATGCCGTCCCACATTACGCATACCTCAAGCTCAAGATGCCTGGTCCCAATGGGGTCATCACCGTCAATGGCAACACAGAGCGTTCCCTCCGAACTGAGGATCATGCATTGGCCCTGGCGGCCGAATTCCATTATGAGGACGGTCAGCAAACACCAAAATCGGCCATAAAGGTTGACAAACGAGTTCGGTTTCAATCCGAACTCCCAGACTCTTCTGCTCAACAGAAATAGGGATACGCCCCCCATTGCACAGGCCTAACGACCACCAAACACGTGCCAAGAAGGCACAACTTCGCCCTCAAGATTCCATGGGCAGCAATGGGGAGCAACCAGCAAGTGGTAGGTGTTCGTCTGGACCGACCAGTACCAATACACGTCCTCGGACAAAACACAAGTACCATCAAGGACCTGCTAAAAAAGCGTACAGCTCATCGATACTTCGGAGACTTCTCAAGACCTTCTTCCCAAGGTCCGCTCGGCGACAGCATCACTCTTAATGGGATGCAACCCCCACAAAGGAACATGAACGGACAGGCGACAAGGCACATCGAAGACGTCATGTCATCAATCGAAGACTCCTGGTACAGCCTCCCCTCTGTAAATTTTATATTTCATCTACCTGTAAACAGTTGCTTCGGCAATCCAAGTGATAAGAATTATTGAGCAAGTACAAAACCGTTATATATGGTCACTTCGTTGTCTTTTATACATCCTCTGTTCTTCTCTTGGTAACGCTTTTTGCGAAAACTGTTCGGTATATATTACGATGCAACCGGCTAATAGACCGGGGGCTCGAATTTTAAAATCGCCGTGAACCTCAGTGCAACTGGTTATGAGTTCGGCGTCTTGGGTTTTTCTTTATATGCATCGGATCCGAACTATGTCTTGGGTCAATAGTTGTTGTTGCCCGGCTCCTGTGCTTGCCCTCTTACGTTCCGCTCGTTCGGCTAAAAGGGCAAAGGGAGAACCACTGCGATTGTGCTTCTAGCTCGTCTGGTCAAGCACCTCAGGGGAGAAAGCCGAAAACTGACCGTCATAGTAAGCGAGAACCGGTCTGCGAATCCGAGCATAAGTGTCATACTAAAAGATCGATAGAGGTTCTTCCGTGTTATACGATGGGTTTCGTTCTTGTACAAACCATGTGATGCTGGCTTCGGCTCCGAAATCACACTGGGGGCTAGTTATCAGCCCCCGCATTTTTCTACAATCCCACGGCTAAGTGAAAGCGATAGAGCACCATAGTCCGATTGCCTTGTCCCGCTCGCACTACCGCCTCCGGGCGCCGATACTTCGGCTAAGGGTAGAAGTGCGGTTACAGGGACACCCCGCGTAGTATCTACGTGGGGGCTGAAGCCGACGACTCGCTGCTTTCAGATAAACCGGCCACATAGGAGTCTAAATAAACATAAACCACTTATAAAGACATGATAAACCATGCAACAATAATTATAAAAGCGTTAAAGTCTTCGGACATATTACATCGCGCTCATTCATATAAAACATCTTTGGAGCATTGGGCCTCTATTGCCCGAGCACCCTCCATTACTTGGGGGAAGTACAGCTCGGGGCACCTATGACTCTTGTCCGGAGGCGGACGTGCGGTGGCCATCTTGGTCGGCTGGAGCTTTGGCCAGTGCACCATAGTCCTTGCAAAGGCCATCCGCGTGCCCTCGATGCATGTAGAGCACTTCAGCACGTCAACCCGAGGCGCGGCGTCACATAGCCTCTGCACCAGGCCGAAATAGCTCCTCGGCAAAGGCTCATCAGGCCATAGACGGATGCAAAGGTCCTTCATGGCCGGCTCTGCCAATCTGTGCATCTCCATCAGTTGCTTCATGTGATCGATGAAGAGAGGAGAGCGCTCAGGGGACTCAAACTGCGCCCAGAATAGCCGGGCCTCATCGTCCTCCGCCCGCGAAGCAGAAAGCTTGTTCGCATCCGCCGCACTCTTCTGGAGGTCCGCACGAATGCCTAAGGAACGCCACAACTGGGTAAGCAAAGAAAATTTGCTACCACCAAAGGTGCATCGCAGCGAATATGGCTTACCATCGATGACAGCCCTGACTTGGCGAACCTCCTCTTCGAAGGACCGCCTGTCCACCCGCTCCTTCTGGAGCTCGGATTTCAACGCGGCTAGCTCAGCGGCTTGTTCTTTTCCCTTCTGCTCAAGGGCCTCGCACTTCGTGCCGGCATCCTTGAGCTATTGTTGCACCTTCTCCACCCGGGCCTCATGCTTGGCGCTTGCAGCCTCCAAAGTGGAAAGCGCGGCTGCCGCTTGTTCGGCAGTCGTCTTCTTCTCCTCGGCCTCTTGCTTCATTTTCTGGAGCTCGGCCTTGAGTCTGTCAACCTCCGCAGCTGAAGCTGTGGAAGCAATAACAAGCAAATCACACTGGGTCACCAGTACGGATCATTATCAATATATAGCTCGGATATTAGAATTCGGCTTACCTTGCGCCTCGTCGAACCGCTTGTTCAGGCTATCAAGCTCCTCTTCGGAGATTTTGAGCTTCCGATTTAGCTCGGTCAGCTCAGCGGCATTACCGGCCGCCGCCGATGACGAGGCCTACAAAAAACATTGCATCCAGTTATGTGTGTTCCAACCTCCGAACTGTCAGGGATATGACTATCTGTTCGGTCCACACAAGGGCTTTTAGAACATTGTAGGATTACACGGTGCCTTATGCATCATTGTTCACTCCTTGCTATTTGACCCCCGGATGCGTTTTTGCAAACCCATCCGGGGCTCGGGGGCTACTACATATATAAAGACAGCACAAACTTAAAATTATAGTTGTTCGGGAAAAAAGCATTACATTACTCACCTTGAAGCCCGCCGAGAGACCATTGAAGGCCTCCTTCAGTCCGCTATCGACGGACAGAATTCCTTGTAGAACCGCACCCATAAGAGTGCGGTGATCCTCGGAGATGGGGGAGCTTGCTAGCGCCTCCTCCATAACTAGCCACCCAGCCGTTGGTGGCATCGGTGGTGATCGGGCAGTCCGATGTATGATCGGGGACTGAGCCGGTAACTCCGGAGGCACAGCGTGCTCCGGAGACGTCTTTGGAGGGGACTGGGCATTTCTTTGCCCTTCCTCTTCGGCGACCAGGGGAGTGTTCTCCCCCTGGTCCTCAGCAGCCAGGGGAGTTTCCTCTCCTCAGCAGCCAACGGAGCCTGGCCGGAAGACACCTCCGTGGCATCCTTCGCGGCCCCTGGAGGACTGGGGTGCGACGCGGTCCTACTCTCCGCTAGCTCGGCGGGTGGTGACTCCCCATCCGATATTTGGATGGTGGGGAGGACGCGTGGTGGGCTATCGATTAAAAGATGAACTTGCATTTAAAACATCGAGAAAAACTCCGCACAAATGACTTGGGAGTCTTCGGATTCATACCTATGAGCACGGGGCTTGACCCTTAAGTTCCTTCAGGGAACCCTCTCAAAGTCCTCGGATCCCGCGTCAGAATCCGAGCTATCATCACGCAGGATCAACCTTGCCCGACACGCCCTCTTCAGGGCAGGAGGAGCTTCATCCTCCGCGGCGTCCGATGACGCCGTCCTCTTCCTTGTGAGCGGGGAAACTCCCTCCCCCCCGTCTTCCTGCTCCTCCTCATGACTGGAGGAGGCGTGGGTTTCCTCGGACACGGCGTCCGGCTGTTCCTTGATGCGGAGGCCCTCTCTGGCCTTCTTCTTCTTCTCCTTCTTCTCGGGCGCCGAGTACGGCACCACAACAAGCATCGCCGCCAACAGCTCTGACCTGGGGTGGAGCCGGGCAGTTAACCTTCTCGGCTTTGCTCATCCATTTCTCTGAGAGTAGGGGAGAAGGCGCTCAGACTTTTTGCCGAAGCAATTGAGTCAGCGGAGAAGGCGCTCTTCTGAGGCTTGAATAGAGCCCTCCACAGCTTCTCAGGGGTGGTGCGGAAGAATTGGCGCACGGTGGGCTCATCATCAGACTGATAAGCCCACATTGGGGAAGCTCGGCGCTGGCAGGGAGGAATACGGCGGTGGAGCATGACCTGGACCACGTTGACCATCTCCACCTTGGCCTCGATTACCGAGGTAATGCGCTTCTGCAGCAGCTTCACCTTGGCGTCCGACCCCCAGTCAAGGCCCTTCCTGAGCCACGAGGTCAGTCTCATTGGGGGTCCGGATCTAAATTCGGCAGGCGCCGCCCAGCTCTCGTCCCTGGGCTCAGTGATGTAAAACCACTCCATCTGCCAGGTCTTGATTGTGTCGAGGAAGGTGCCGGTAGGCCACTCGACATGGGGGAGTTTGCTAATGACTGCCCCTCCACAGTCCACGTGCTCGCTAGCCACGGTCTTCGGCTTGACGTTGAAGACCTTGAGCCACAGGCCGAAGTGCGGCTCGACCCGCAGAAAGGCTTCGCAGACGATGATGAATGCCGATATATGCATGAAGGAGTTCGGCGGAAGGTCGTGGAAGTCCAGACCGTAGAAAAACATGAGACCCCTGACAAAGGGGTGGAGCAGAAAGCTCAGTCCCCGGATAAAGTGGGGGACAAACACCACCCTCTCGCCTGCCTTGGGGGTGGGAATCACCTGGTTCTTCTACGGGGCGCGGTGGAAGACATTGGCGGGGAGGTAGCCGGCCTGCTTCAGGTCCTTGATATCCTAGTCAGTGACCGTGGAGGCCTCCCACTTGCCATTGGAGATAGAACCCGCCATGGCTAAGCTCGGAGGAAAGGGTCAGGAAGAACTGGATCTGGGCTCTCGGGGCTCGGAGAGATTGGGGAGGCGGAGGATGCGAATGGGAAGCGTGAATAGGCCTGGTTTTTTTTTCCTTTTTATGGGACGTGTCACCGATTAGCCTCGCTTACCGTGCCGCAAATCCCTCCGCTTCCCAAGACATGCATGCCGTTATGCGCATGTGGAGATTAATCATATCCCATGTGAAACGGAGCACGATCTGCGCATTGATAAGTCGTGTCGCTAAAAAAACGGTCCTGAACCGCGAATCGAGTTTTCATAACTGGTTCAGTGGTCATGGTAGGCCACGACCCTTCGTCAGAGGGAGGTGTCAGAAAACACTATTTACACTTTGGCGATTGGCCTTCGGGGCTAAGCAATTCATGGTGTTCGGTCAATCTTATGATCGGAAGGAATACGTGTCATCGGAATCCGAACTAGTCTCAGCCGATCATGGAAAGGGAAGAAGAACTCACCCCGCAAGCCAAAGACTCTGATCATGCGAAGCAGCTGGAGCTGAGACCCTTGGCGTTGGGGGCTAGTTCGGGGGCTACTGAGGGAGTCCCAGACTGAGGGGTCCTCGGGCTGCCGGCTCATCTCTCAATAGGCCGGCTCAATGGGCCATTCTCTGTAGAAGGGCCGGACACATCAAGACTCCACTTTCCAGAAGGAAGCCCCGAAGGCACGTCGTGCACTCCAAGTCAAGAGGAGGAAATCGCCACCTCCATCCTCGGCAGGAGGCCCACCATGTGTAAACCCTAGTACCCCCCGGTGTCTATATAAACCGGGAGGGTTTTAGATCGTAGGACACAGAAACTCATCTAAGGTTTTAGCTAGTCAATCTCGAGGTAGATCAACTCTGTAACCTTCATACCATCAATATAATCAAGCAGGACGTAGGGTTTTACCTCCATAGGAGGGCCCAAACCTGGTTAAACATCATCTCCTTTGTCCCTTTGTTACCATCGATCCTAGTCTCACAGCTCGGGACCCCCTACCCGAGATCCACCGGTTTTGACACCGACACTCCTTGCCCGTACAAACTTCTTGGTTCAGCTCCACAACATGAAGTAGGAGGCTCCCAAGAGACACCTAACCAATCTAGGAGGCACCACCCTCCAAAAGGTAATAGGCTCGGTAATGTCGATGAACTCCTTGCTCTTGTGCTTCAAGATGATAGACTCCTCAACACACAATCACTCTCTCATAGATTTGGCTATGGTGGAAGAGATTGATTTGGTGGAAAGCAACTTGGGGAGGCTAGAGATCAAGATTCATATGGATAGAGTGGAATGGCTTGATCTCAACACATGAGTAGGTGGCTCTCTCTCAGAAAATTGGATAGGGCAAGTATGGAATAGTTCTGAGTACTTCTCTTTCGAGTGGGTGGTGGTGAAGGGGTATATATAGGCATCCCCAAAAATCCAACTGTTACACCTAAAGTGACCAACTCGGTGACACCGGAGTGTAAAACTCGGTGGTACCGAGTTGCTCCAAAGGTAGCAACTTTTGAATCTCGGTGAAACCGATATATAATTCTCAGTGGTACCGATAAGATGACCAAGGGTCAGATTGCACAACTCGGTGAGACCAATTCTCAAATTTCGGTGGTACCAATTCTTGACAACGGCTAACCAAAAAGTTGGTCCAAAACTCGGTGAGACCAATTCACAAAACTCGGTGGTACCGATTCTTGAGAATGGCTAACCAGAAGGTTGGTCCAAATCTCGGTGAGACTGATTGGCAAAACTCGGTGGTACCGATCCTTGAAAATAGGATACCCGAAAGTTGGCAACTGATTTCGGTGGCACCGAATGGAATGTTGGTAGTACCGAGATGGGTTTGGCTTAGGATCTGTCTAGGGTTTGAATCTCGGTGAGACCGAATAGGAATTGTTGGTCTTACCGATTTGAGTGGTAGGGTTCTAGACAGAGTATTTGTGGAAGAGCTTGTGGGTGTTTTTGGTGACTATCACTTGTGCACGTGGAGCATCTTGTTCACCAACAGTACCTTACCCCCTTTTAATAGTATTGGCTTTCCTATGGACTCAAAGTGATTTCTCACAAAGGAAAATGTAGAATCCTCTTGCTTGAAGCTTTGCCAATCCATTTCCTTGCATCTAGGGGTTTCTCCACAATCATTTTGCCAACTCATCATTGAACTTTTCCTGAAATATACTTAGTGGAAACATTAGTTCAATGACATATATGTTGTTATTAATTACCAAAACCACCAAGGGAGCAAATGTGCTTTCAATCCCCCCCTTTTTGGTAATTGATGACAACATATAGATCAAAGCTTCGACATATGATATAATCAATGAATATAATAATCGCTTTGAGAAGTATGTGATAAGCAAGAGCTCCCCCTAAATTTGTGCATTATTTTGAATTTGCATTTGAATGCAAATGCACAATTGATTAGGTACATTGGGCACTCTTCCATGTCACATACAACTTGGTGGTGTGCGAGAATAATAAGAATGAATATCATAGCACAACACAATCAAGCAAAGGTGAATGATCATCTCATAAGCATCACAAGGATAGGAAATAGTAGCAATACACATCAAGTGTATGATCAAACACCAACAAAGTTTAACACAAGCAAACCAACCAAAAGATATCAATGTTTTTGAAAAGCGATAAAAAGCAATGCTCTCTCTCTCTCGAAGCCTAAAGATCTATATACATCTTCTCCCCCTTTGGCAACAAGTTACCAAAAAGTTCAAAGGTATATATCTAAGCGCTCTTCTGAGGCTGATCTCCTCCGGTGGCTGATGAAGGTGTCGAGAGAACGGCATCAGCGAAGACTTCTGCAGATGTCATGGACGGAGTCGAAGTAGCAACTGGAGGTGCTGGAGGAGCTAAAGGAGCTGCGGTAGGAGCTGATGAAGAGTGGCACTGTGCCAGATCTGGGCTGAGTCCTGAACTGAATGGCTGTCCTGAGAGGTGGAATATCCTCATCATCATCAGTAGTGTGGGGACTGGGCACGCCATCAACTTCCTTCTTGAGCTCATTCACAGTCACTGTGAGCTCATCCACCTAGTTGTTGAGAATATGGAATTTGGTGTCAACAATCCTCGAGAGGTTCTCCTGGTTCTTCAGAATGTTCCCGATGTCCTTCTGCATGCTGAGCACAGAACTAAGTATAAGATCCATCTGCTCACTCCTAGTCTTTGGCACCTGAGAACTGGAGTCTCTGGCTACCTCTGCCTGTGCCTGTGCTGTAGGTGAGGTGGGATGATCTGGGTCCATCACCACAACGTTGTCCTCTAACTCTGGCAAAAGTGGCAAATGTGGTCTATCAAGTGCAAATATGTGCTTCTCCAACTTGTATTTGATAAGCATATGTATATATGGAGCGTATCCACACGACCTCTTCTAATCTGCTGCAGTCCTCTTCACTGTTTCAACTATCAAGTCCATCACTCTGAATCTAGTATGTTGATCAAGATGGAGCAACATGTTGATAGAGTAGCCTCTTATCATCTTCTCATCTCCAGACTTAGGCATCAAGGTATGCCTCAAGATAGTGTTGATCGTGCGTAGACCAGCCTGGAGGAAGTAAATGGATCCAAACCTGTGTGAAGGCAAGTTTGCAGCATGGATCTCATTGTTAATGTTGTTCATAGCATTGTGACTGGCCTTGGGCTCGGAGTGCACATCCAAGTCTCCGTCTTGCACCTGTGAAGCTCCTAAGATGGCAGCCCACTCCTCAACTGTGGGTTCATATCTGGTGCCTTCTGTCATCCATACAATCCTACCATCTCCATAGAAATGTGTCGTGGAGTAGAATTGCATGATCATCTCGTCGTTCCAAGCGGTAAACTCCTTACCAACAAACTCATCAAGGCCAATATAGTGAAAGTTATCTTACACACTTGGAAAGTAGTCTTCATTATCCTTGATGTTCTTCCAATCCACATATCTCATGTCACTCACTGCAGGGCTCTTATCAAGCAAAACTGTTTCATAGAAATCTTGTTGCTCCTTTGTATAGAACCTGTAGTCCACAGCTGTCTTCCTCCTCTGAGAGTAAGAATCAATAGCTCTCCACTCCCTCAAACCTGAGTCCTTCCTCTTCTTCATGTCTTCAGCAACAGGATGGCTGGCATTGTGCTCTGGAAGGTGTGGTCTAAACTTCATCAAAACAAACTATGTATCATCCTCAGCTTCCCTGAAAGTGGAGGTCTTGTTCTTGGAAGCAGCTGGGATGTCTCTGGTAGTCCTCTTGGGTTTTTCAGTAGCAGGCTTCTTGGGTGCAGTCTTGGTCCCTTTGGATGATGTATCCTTAGGCATAGCATCAGCCATAAGCTTCTTCTTCTTCTTAGGAGGAGCCTTAGCAGTTGGCTCTTCCTCTTCTTCTGCCTCAGCCTCTGGATCCTTATACATAGAGGTAGGTCTGCCCATAACATGAATGATCCTCTTCCTGGACTTCTTCTTCTCTCCTGCCTTCTTAGGCATAGACTTCTTTGAGGGCTCAACAGTCATTGTTGACCTAGCACTCTCTGGTGCTCTCACTGACCCTGAGCTAGCATACTCCTTCCTTATTGCCTTCTTCTTCTTGGATGAACTGGCAGCAGTAGTGCTCTTGGCAGTATCATCTTTCTTGGATAGCTCCTCAAGTATGAAATCTTCATCTTCCTCATCTGAGTTGAGCTTCCTTCTTGCCCTAGTTGCATCCTTGGGTAGATCTGGTGAGCTAGGAACATCATCAAAACTCCCTTCAGGACTAGTGCCTGAGCTCATGTCAACATTCTTCTCTCTGAAGTCATTCTGGCTATCATCAGAGCCTGACATCTCTGACCTTGTGAAAAGAGTATAGAAGAGTCGAAGGGTTGAGTCATCACAAAATGCAGACAATTTTTCAAAGATTTGAACTAAAATTTCTCAAGATTTGCATTCTACCAAGTGAATATCGGTACAACCGAGGAAAACTTTTCGGATCCACCGAGACAGACAACCTACATTACAGAAACTTGGCACCACTTTCGGTGAGACCGAAAATGGGCACTCGGTTTCACCGAGGTTGTTCTCAGTTGACCAAAAAAGGGAATCGGTGCTACCGATTCTTCTGCATCGGTTCCATTGGGATTCAAGTTGCGGACGGCAAACCCTAAAAAATCTTTCGTTCGCTATTCTACTGGTGGATAGATCAATCTCAAAGTTTGGCTTATCGATGGAAAAGTCCTAATGCGCAAGATTTGGAGAGGGGAGCGCACGAGGGGTCAAAATCGTACCCTAACTCGGTGACGACTTCGCTACGGCGGCGACGGTGGTGAAGATTCCGTCGACGGCGTGGACTTCCAATGGCGGAGGCGCTCGGGAAGACGAAGGAGATGACCAGGGGTCCTTGTTCGGCAGCTAGGGTTTTGGAGGGGGTGACGTTTGAGAAAGTAATTTCAAAAGTCGGGTCCGCCTCTTTATATACCCGTGGCTGTCGGTGACACCAGTTCTAACTTTTCGGTGTCACCGAAACTCGGTGTAACCGAGAAGTTGGAATCGGTGATACCGAGTGTAAAAACCAGATCAACCCTAGGCATTCGGTGATAGCGAGAATTTGGTATTGGTTCCACCGAGATGCACTTGGGAGGTTTTAATGGTCAGTCCTTTGTCGATACGGAACTCCGACTGCTCCTCACACAGAGAGATCAAAAAGTCCTTGTTCAAATTTTGTGATGCGGCAAGAATAGAATATGAGACGAGAAAGCATAGATAGCTATGAAGTGGTCCTAGGCATTCTTGTCCATCCAATTGGCAAAAGAAAAACCAAAGTCGAAATAGCAACAATTGGATGTCCTCGAATGAATAAAGAAATGCAGACCAACATGCTCACACAATAAGATGTCAAATGAAATCATGGCAAACATGCACATACATACTAGCATCTATCAACCATTTTGGCGATGACGGAGTCATCTATGTATGAGTATATTGACATAGGAGCCAAGTTAGAATACTTGATCATAGGTCATACTCATCGTTTGAGCACAAGTGGGGTTACCAGTTTTACATAAAGCATGTAATGTTGTCACATTCTAAGAGATAATTTAACTCAAGTATTAGAGTAAAGCTCCCCCTTGATGTGACATCCCCCCATAGGAGGGATAAACTAACCTTGGGTTTTGTTGATGAAGACTTCATGTGGGTGATGTAGTGGTGGATGCTCAAGGTTGATGAAGATCACCAAGAGTTGGGAGTGTCCTTGTTGTTTCCTTACTCTTCTCACCTACATGGGTTAGTCCCAACATACAAGAGACAAATACAAGGATATCTATGGACATGGAGTGCAAAGCATAAATGATGATGTCCATGGATTTGTTGATTACCTTGTCCCTTGCTTACCTTTGAGGGAATGTGTGACTCCTTGAACTATTGCATGTTGTTGACATTGATTGCAACTAGTTCTTGCCAATAATGAATGTGAGTGAATTTCATTGGCGGAGTCACCCCTCAAGAACTTCTCTAGTTCTTATTCTTAGGGACCCACATCAACTTGATGGGGATCCTTGGTGTTGAAGTGGCACTTGTAGAAGTTGAGCTTGAAGTAGCCTTGGGAACCCACTCCACCAAATCTTGGGATTCATCTTCATATGAGTCAATGTCCTCTTGAAGCTTGTCCTTGCCCTTGAGCTTGTGGTCTTGTGGTGGAAGGTCATCTTGAGTGATTGTTCCCTTGGGAAGAGTATGTTCATACTTCTCTCTTTGAGGAACAAACTTGGGCTTGGGGTATTGACTTTCTTCCCATTCAACTCCATTTGCATTGAAGTAGCCAATGCCATGGTTCTTACGGTATCCTCCATGCTTGCGTACAATTTCCTCAAATTGCTTACACCCGGCAAGACTCTTGTAGATACCTTTCTATATAATCCTTTTCAATAAATTGTTTTCTTGCTCAAGTGTAACTTGGCTAAGAGAATCATCATTAGTGGAATCAATAGAACTGCTAGAAGCAACATCATTGGATTTAGCATTTTTATTGTTGCTACTAGATGAAGAACCTTTCTTGCCTTTGTTACTAGTCTAGGTTTAACTTGTGGCGTGAATGTAGACAAGATTAATCGCTTGGCTAGATAAGATGAAATCTTCTTTCGGAGATCGTCATTGATAGCTTTAAGAAACTCATGTTCTTGCTCCAAGGTGAGCTTCTCGAAGCGTAGCTTCTCATGAGTCCTTACAAGCTCTCTATGATCTTCTAGAGTAGATTCATGAGCTAACTTAAGAGTGTTTAATTCTTTAGTTAGTTGTTCTATTTTCATCTTATCTTCATCAAGTGACATATCTTGACTAGCGCGAAAATTATCAAGTTCATTTTGACTAACATCACTAGTTTTATCAAAGAGCAAGTCATCATCACCAAGTAAATCATCTTCATCACAATTGAAATCAACATACTCGGGGTGTGATACCTTGGGGCCTTTAGCCATGAAGCAAATTCCACTCCCTTCATTTGGTGAATCAAATAGATCATAGGAGTTGGTAGTCACTAGTGCAATTCCGGCAACACCTTCATCTTGACTATAGTCGGAGTTGGAGTGATAGCTTCTCTCGAAGTTGTTGTCGGATTCGGAGCCGGAAACCCATTCACAAACATGAGCTTGATGTCTTCTTCTTGAGTAGCTTTTGGTGTACTTGTCCTTCTTCTCCGAGTCCCTACTTCTCCTCGAGGGTCTTCGTTCATAACGATCACCTCTACTCCTTCTCTCTCTTTGAGGTGATTCATTTCTTGAGCTTCGTCTTCTAGGTGACTCTTCTCTTCGTTTGTAGGGAGCCGTGCACTCATTGGAGTAGTTTCCTGGCTTCCCATAATTGTAGCAGTTTCGGTCACGACTTGACGAACGCTTATCTTCATATCTTGAGTTGGAGCTTCGTTCTTTGCCTATATTCTTGTAGAACTTGTTGAATTTCTTGACCATGAGGCTTATCTCTTCATTGGTGACAAGGTTGTCGCTTGAAGTTGCGGGAGCATCACTTGTGGCTTTGTAAGCACCACTAGACTTGTTGTGAAGCTCTTCTTTGTCCTTGAGTGTCACCTCATGAGCAACAATCCTTCCAATGACTTCCGTAGGCTTGAGATCTTTGTAGTTGGGCATCCTTTGGATCAATGTGCACACGGTGTCGTATCTCTCATCCAAAGGTCAAAGTATCTTCTTGATGATGAATTTGTCTGTCATTTCTTCGCTTCCTAAGCCGGCAATCTCATTGGTGATGAGAGCTAGCCTAGAGTACATCTCTGCAACTCCTTCACCATCCTTCATCTTGAACTTGTCAAGCTGACTTTGAAGAATGTCCAACTTGGATTCTCTCACGGATTCGGTACCTTCATGCATATCAACCAAAGTATCCCAAATCTCTTTTGCATTCTCAAGACGGCTGATTTTGTTGAATTCTTCGGGGCATAGGCAGTTGAAGAGAATGTCACATGCTTAAGCATTGTATTGCAACATCTTCAATTCATCCGTGGTCGCTTCACGATCCGGTTCCTTTCCATCACCAAAGAATTCACCTTGCAAGCCAACACGAACAACAGCCCAAACGACGGGGTTATGACCAAGAATATGCATTTTCATTTTGTGCTTCCAACTAGCAAAATTTGTGCCATCAAAGTACGGACCTCTACGGTGATAATTTCCCTCACTAGACGCCAAACTCTCCTAGGTTATGAGACCAATGCAATGGAGACCAAAGCTCTGATACCACTTTTAGGATCGGAAGCATGTCTAGAGGGGGGTGATTAAACTACTTGAGCAAATAAAAATTCTACCTTTTCCCAATTTTAAGTGTTGGCAGATTTTAGCGATTATAGCAATTCAAGTATACCCTACACATGCATGTCTAAGAGTATAGCAGCGGAAAGTAACAACAATCATATGAACTAGAGGGTAGGGAGGAAGATCAAACGCAATTTGAAGACACGATGATTTTTCTCGTGGTTCCGATAGGTGGTGCTATCGTACGTCCACATTTATGGAGTCTTCAACCAATGGAGGGTAACGGTCGCGAGAGTCCATGGAGGGCTCCACCCATAAGGGTCCACGAAGTAGCAACCTTGACTATTCCATAACAGCTTCCATCCACGAAGGACTAGCCTCACTATGGGTAGATCTTCACGAAGTAGGTGATCTCCTTGCCCGTACAAACTTATTGGTTCAACTCCACAACACGAAGTAGGAGGCTCCCAAGCGACACCTAACCAATCTAGGAGGCACCACCCTCCAAAAGATAATAGGCTCGGTAATGTCGATGAACTCCTTGCTCTTCTGCTTCAAGATGATAGACTCCTCAACACACAATCACTCTCTCACAAATTTGGCTATGGTGGAAGAGATTGATTTGGTGGAAAGCAACTTGGGGAGGCTAGAGATCAAGATTCATATGGATAGAGTGGAATGGCTTGGTCCAATTTGGGGAGACACAACTCGGTGAGACCGATTCTCAAATTTTGGTGGTACCAATTCTTGACAACGGCTAACCAGAAAGTTGGTCCAAAACTCGGTGAGACCAATTCACAAAACTCGGTGGTACCGATTCTTGAGAATGGCTAACCAGAAGGTTGGTCCAAATCTCGGTGAGACCGATTGGCAAAACTCGGTGGTATCAATCCTTAAAAATAGGATACCCGAAAGTTGGCAACTAATTTCGGTGGCACCGAATGGAATGTTGGTAGTACCGAGATGGGTTAGGCTTAGGATCTGTCTAGGGTTTGAATCACGGTGAGACCGAATAGGAATTGTTGGTCTTACCGATTTGAGTGGTAGGGTTCTAGATAGAGTATTTGTGGAAGAGCTTGTGGGTGTTTTTGGTGACTATCACTTGTGCACGTGGAGCATCTTGTTCACCAACAGTACCTTACGCCCTTTTAATAGTATTGGCTTTCCTATGGACTCAAAGTGATCTATCACAAAGTAAAATGTTGAGTCGTCTTGCTTGAAGCTTTGCCAATCCATTTCCTTGCATCTAGGAGTTTCTCCACAATCCTTTTGCCAACTCATCATTGAACTTTTCCTGAAATATACTTAGTGGAAACATTAGTTCAATGACATATATGTTGTTATTAATTACCAAAACCACTAGGGGAGCAAATGTGCTTTCACTCACCTTCTCATATTTTGCTAGCCTCTTCGGTACCGTGCATAGCCCGTTCTCACCTCAAGGATCGGTGCATCTTTCGTCGGTGCATCCAAACCCCGTGACATGATACGCTCTGTTGCACATAAGCCTTATTATATCTTCCTGAAAACAACCACCATATACCTATCATGGCATTTCCATAGCCATTCCGAGATATATTTCCATGCAAATTCCATCGTCACTTCACATGACTAGTTCGTTCATCATCATATTGCTTTGCATGATCATATAGAGCTGACATAGTATTTGTGGCAAAGCCACCTTTCATCATATTTTTTATACATGTCATGCGAGATCATTGCACATCCTGGTACACTGCCAGAGGCATTCATACAAAGTCATATCTTCATATCATGTCTCCATATCAAGTTGTAAGTAAATAAAAGTGTGATGATCATCAATATTAGAGCATTGTCCCAGTGAGGAAAGAATGATGGAGATAATGATTCTCCAACAAATCGAGATGAGACTCCGGACCAAAAATTAAAGATGGGGGAGGCCATATGAGCCCTCCATCCATTCAAAAAAATGAGAGAAAATGAGAGAAGGGACTTTGCTACTATCTTTTACCACACTTGTGCCTCAAAGTGGCACCATGCTCCTCATGTAGAGAGTCTCATGATATATCACTCTCATATGCTAGTGGGAATCACTTATTCATATTACAAACTTGGCTTGTATATTCCTATGACGGGCTTCCTCAAATGCCCAAGGTCTTCATGAGCAAGCAAGTTGGATGCACACCCCACTTAGGTTCATTTGAGCTTTCATACACTTATAGCTCTAGTGCATCATTTGCATGTCAATCCCTACTCCATGCATTGACATCTATCGATGGGCATCTCCATAGCCTGTTGGTACGCCTAGTTGATGTGAGACTATGTTCTCCACTTTCTACCCCTTTGATATCTACCACCATACTCTATTCCACCTAAATGCTATGTCCAATGGCTCATGCTCATGTATTGCATGAATAATAAAAAGTTGATGCATATTGAAAAAGTACGATCCAATTGCCTGTTTTGGACACCGTGGTGCTTAACATTTGTATTAATGTGGTGAAGATGGAGTCATGCCTTGCTAATATAATAAGATGAATGGGGAGGGGGGTAAACATTACTTAAGGATCATATACTTTTAAGGATTGATAAGTCTGTTTCTTACACTTTAGATATTGCTATGTTAATATTTGTTGATTCATCTTTTCTCAATCAGCATACATGCATAAGATTACATAATGGATAGCATGTCACATCAAAAATTCTATTTTTATCATTTACCTACTCGAGGACGAGTAGGAATTAAGCTTGGGGATGCTTGATACGTCTCCAACGAATCTATAATTTTTGATTGTTCCATGCTGATATATTATCATTCTAGGATAATTTTTGGGTCTTTGTTTACCAATTTATAATATTTTTGAGAACTAACCTATTGACCTAGTGCCCAGTGCCAATTGCTGTTTTTCGCATGTTTTTGCCTTTTCAGGTTTACAGTACCAAACGAAGTCCAATTGCCACGAAACTTTTTGATGATTTTTTCTGGACCAAAAGAAGACCTAAAAGCTTCAGAAGGAGGTCGGGAGGCTCATGAGGGCCCCACCACACATCAGGACGCGCCCGGGGGGAATGGCCTGATATGTGGTGGCTCCCTCGTTGCTCTCCCGTCGTCCCTCTCTAGCCTATAAATTCTCTAATATTGCAAAAACCCCGAAGGCAGTCCCGAAACCCTTTTTCCGCCGCCGCAAGTCTCTATTCCATCGCTAGGCCATATGGACCTCCGTTCCAACACCTTGCCGGAGAGGGGATCGATCATGGAGGGCTTCTTCATCAACCTAGCTGCCGACATGATGATGTGTGAGTAGTTCACCATAGACCTACGGGTCCATAGCTAGTACCTAGATGGCAATCTCTCTATATCTTGATCTTCAATACAATAATCATCGCATCTTCGCTTTAATCTATCCGATATAATCGTATTGTGCGGTGTGTTTGTTGGGATCCGATGAATTGTGGTTTATGTTCAGATTATTCATGAAAAGTATTTGAGATACCTCTGATATATATTGTCTCTTAATTGCATGATCATTATAGCTTCGTAATGCTCTCCAGGCTATTGATGTGCTTTGGCCATGTAGATTGATATTTCATCGGTGGGAGTGGTGCGTTGTGGTAGGTTCAACCTGGCGAATTTCTTTATCCCAGTGACAAAGTTGGGGACAAGATGCATCTTTGTGTTGTTGCTACTAAGGATAACACGATGGGGTTTATTCATATTGCTTGAGTTTACTTTGTCTACATCATGTCATTGTTCTCCAAGCATTACTCTGTTTTACTTAATGCTCTAGATGCATGCTGGATAACGGTCGATGAGTGGTGTAATAGTAATAGATGCAGGCAGGAGTCGGCCTATTTGTTTATGGATGTGATGCCTATATATACATGATCATCGCCGTGAAAATCGCATAACTATCCGCTTTTCTATCAATTGCCCAACAGTAATTTGTTACCCACCATATGTTGCCTACATGAGAGATGCCGCTAGGGAAAACTATGCCCCCCGGGTCTATTCACTTATATATTTACAAACGCTACAATTAGATTGCTGCCTTTATTTTCCTTTTGCCCGCATTGGGTGCAAATTGTTTGTTCATTTGTGTGCAGCCGCTGAAGACGGTTGAGGATTGATATTTCTATTGGTTCGATAAACCTTGGTTTCTTAACTGAGGGAAATACTTACCCACTTTGTGCTCCAATTACCCGTTCCTCTTCACGAAAAACCCAACGCAGATCACAAGTATAACTGCGCTGACCAGTGTGATGGGAGCGACGCCCGCCCCCGGCTCCTTTGCCTGTAGCTGCCGGCGTAAGCAGCTTGGATGTAGACGGAGCATTTGTAGACGTACCCTTTGCCTTGTTTCGTGTCATGGGTGTCTATGAAGATGATTGTCGGCGTTCTGGGAACGGGGGTACCCAGACCTGCCTGCCTGCGGCCCAGGGCAGGGCCCACATCATGAGCCAAGCATGGCCTGGCGCAGCCCCACTGAAGACAAGGCCCTCGCGAGGACCTGAGCTCGCGAGGGAACCAGCACCAAGATCAGCAAGGAGTGGGCCTCCTCAGGCCCCCTCCGGAGCAGCGGAGATCTCTATGGAGAACCCGGCCTCAGGAGTCAAGGATGACGCAAGGAAGGACAGGCGGGCGCCAGCGCGCCAGGCAGAGCAGTTTCCCCTTTGGTGCAAAGGGAGCAAGGACGTACGGAAGTTCCCAAAGCGCCACCCAAAGTTTTCTATTCTGGTGCAACAAGACCACGACCATGAGCCCAGCAGGACGGATGTCATCACCGAGCCCACCTCTGCATCATCGGCAGCTACTTTGCAGGCGAAGACCACCTTTGGACATGTGGGGACCCCGACTCATAAGTCGTGATCACCGAATGTACGTGCACAGTGATCCCAGAGATCAATGCTCACTGAACACACAGAAATTGAATAACAAGAGTCTTACATCCATTACATACCATTTGTACTCCAAAATGGCCTTTATGACCAAGTCTTCATAAAATTGCAGCGGAAATCTTCAATGATAGTGCGAACCCATGCCATCTGCCTTAACCCTACAGGCATTCTGACTGGGAAGCGTCCTAGCCCGCATGTCCGTCACCAAGATAATCTTCATCAAAATGTGGTCTTTCACGCCTGGCCTATAAAATAACGAGTGGCAAGCCAATGAGTACTTTGAATGTACTCACAAGCAACCCATGTTTGGAACAAGGTTCAACAGAGCATGATATAGCACTAAGTAGGTAATTTTGCAAAAAGCTAATTTTGAGTGCAATGACATGATCAAATAACTTATGAAAGCATGCATCAACAGTTGGCAAATATCCATATGAACAGTTATAGATATCATCATAAGCAGGGGTTGAACATCTCATGTTCAGACATCATGTCAAGTCATCTGACTTAACTCAAGTATCATCTTTGCCACCAACACACACACACCAGTTTGTGAAAACATCGGACGTAGTTTAAGCAGGACCTCCAACTGTCCATGACCGCGGACACGGCTATTCGAATAGTTTTATGCTCTGCAGAGGTTGCACACTTTACCCACAAGACTCGGGGAACTTCCGTGTTATCCACGACTCGCGGTATATCACATAGCCGAGGTAAGCACCCGAACAGTGCCTTTCCCTTAGCGATACTAAACAAAGAGTCCACTCGATTGGTACCTAGCCCTCATGATGTACATCATACGAGCCTCGCTCCAGATCGTACCATCCATGAAGGGACCAACGGTGTGCCCGGTGCCTGTGAAGACAGCGCATGATCGTCCATTCCGGTACGACCCCGTATCGAGAGTGACCACGCCACTCCCGCCACTAGTAATGCGGGCTCTATGCTAGTACCCACCAAAGTAATCAACAAAGCCCCTTCCCATATAGGGGTAGAGTGGTTGTACATGTAAGGTTGGGACGGTCAGCAAATCTTAAATCTCTCCATTTTCGAAAACACACACACAACTTGCTCCGGTACACCACTTCTTTATCAAGTGGTTACCTAGCTCATCATCATCTCCCTCGGGCATTAGTGGCACCCGACGGGGTTTTCGAAAGGTCTTTGAAACCATTTTTGTTTCCATCACCATGCATATTCCCATCCCAATTGCGTAGCAACTAGTAGCAACCTAACTACTCCCACCCGCACAACCCTCATAAGAATGGTAGGGTTATGCACGATGCAAGTATCAATGGTAAATTATCGGAGGCATCCCACCGAAGGGGGGGGTACCTCATCACATGATCAATTCATAGGAACAACAAGTGCTATATGACATGCAATAAAAGGGTTCATAGTCATGGTCAAAGGGTTGCTTGCTTGGCTTAGCAAAGTCTTCGAGGTCTTCACACGCTTCTCGTCCATTCCGAGCACTTCGTCTACTTCGTCAACTATCGCCGGAAACAACCGCAATAAGCAACACAACAAGCAGAGAAATAAAGTGCTCTATAAATAGGAGTTTTATTTTTCTTGGACACCTCTGGTCACAAGAAAAAAATAACCAAGGAGGTTTTATAGGATGTGGATCAAGGGGGATTTTTGAATGGTGGAAATGAAGGGTTTAATGGTCTCATGAGAAGTCTACAGAAAATATTTTTATAAAAAAAAGAGTGGATGCACTCATCAAAGAGGGCATGATTTTAGAAGCATTTGGGAAGTGGTTTCAATGGATTTGGAGTTGGCATGATTCTCCTAGGGATTTCCAAAGTGTGCCATATATGAAGAAATGGTCTAATATAGGACATAGCAGAATAAGTGTAAGGAAAAATGTTCACATCCTAGGACAGGATTTTACATGCACCTAGGAATTTGAATCACTCCAATTGGAGCTATGGTGAATGCTCTAGAGATTTTTCAAAGTGGCCTCTTGTAGATCTAATTTGAACTTAAATTTGAACCTTACACACAAGTGTGGTGGAAAATTATGGAAGTGCCACCATTAAATAGGTGGTATTTTTAGGAGGATGTAGATATTTGAATCATTGGTTTTGGACATGTATTTATTTGTTTATGAAATTTGGAAGTTTCTGGGAAAAGAAAAATAGAAAAGGGGTATTACCGATGGGCTAAAATGTGCCCAGCGCGCTGGATAGGCACTGGGCCGGCCCAGTGTAACGGCCGGTTGCGCGCAGGGGGGGGCACGTCGAAGGCGCCCTGGCGAAACGCGCCTTCGCCGCAGGAAACCGGAAACCCACGGGGACGCTTCCACTTAAACGGCTGGGCCCGGCGCCTGGCTCGCTTACACGCGGGGCCCGCCTGGAAGGGCGTCCTTCCTCCTCCCGCTCGAACAGAGAGGGAGCAGGGGACGGGGGGAGCCGGCCGGCGCCGGTGCTTGCTCCGGCGGCACAGGCCACCTCCGGCGCTGCCGCGCACGCCGGAGAGCTCACGGGGACGCGCCGCATCTGTCCCGGTGCTGCGCACCCACAGGGAAGGGCCACAACGGCACCAGCTCCGATGCTCGCGGAGGAGGCCGTCGGCCATTACCAGCCCGAGCGCACAAGCCCCCCGCGAGGAATGGCGACGATGGGAGGGGTTCGGCGGCGGCTAGGTGGAGACACCGGAGTGAGAATGGGCGAGGGGGAGCTCGGCTTGGCACGAATTTGAGCGGAGGCCGACGGCATGGCTCCGGCCATTGCCGTCGATGCAGAGGATGAGAGGGAGATTGGAGGGTGCTGGGAGGTTGGTGAGAGGGGGAGAGAGCCGAGGGAGGCGAGAGAGGGGGCTCTGGACCGAGATTTAAGGCGGGGTGCAAGCTCACCGTGGACAGCGTCCACGGTCGCGACGCAGGCGAGGCTAGGGACCACGGGGAAGGTCCGGGGCATGTCTATGGCCTTCGTGGATGTGTTGCACGTCCAGGGAGAGGAAGAGGGGGAGCGGGGGTGTGCTAGGAGCCCGCGCGTGCGAGGCTGTCCATTGGAGCTCGCGGGCGGCCGGCGCGCATGCGAGGAGGGGACAGAGGAGGGAGAGAGAGGAGGGGGGCGACATGGCGCCGTGTTGTGGACGTCGAGGGGGCACGAGGGACACCACCACGAGGCCCAAGGCTGTCGGGAGCCTCTGATTGGGCAAGCTACAGTGCGTGGGTGCACCGTAGCGTGCTCCAGAGCGCGAACCTTGCATGCCAAGGCATGTCTTTGGCATATGTGGCGCGGCCATTTGTTTCTAGGGCATCTAGGAGAGTGTAAACAAAGTCCTACTGGCCTTGGATGCCCTGAGGTTTCACTAGAATAAGAGAAGAGTGGAGAGAGAGCTCCGGCCAGTGCTGTCCAGAGGTGAAAATGGGGGTTTTACCCCCCCAAATAATTGAGCTATGAACCTGAAATTGTTACTGGAGGTAGAGGGGGATGAGGGTAAGGTGTGGTAAAAATCTCAGGTTAAGGAGAATAGTGGAAGGGTGTCAAACAAGGTTGTTTACAAAATAAGCAAAAGTGTTTGGTGATGATTTGGCTAAGCAAATGGGGTTTGCTTGCCATGAGATTTACCAGGATTAAATGGGAGGTAAAACTGAGATGGGTCACAAGATTTGAGCCCATTTGAGGAAAGTTCACAATGTAAACTTGGTGAACCCTAGAAATGGGCAGAATTGGAGTTGCTTAGATCTAGCTAAGAAAATCCACTCTCCTTGATGCAACACTTGGTGTGGTAGCATAATTTGGGTATTAGAGCATACCCAAAAAGATTGGGACCAAATGGGGAAACTTGATAATGCAAGAATTTCCAATTCTTGAAATCAGCAGAAATGGATTTGGGGGGATTTGGACAAGTTAATCTGTTCTCCTTCATGCACCACTTGGTGTGGAGGCATTATTGGAGTATTATAAGATGTCCACAAAGTTTGGGGTCAATAGGACAAACTTCACAATGTAAAGTTGCTAAAATTTGAACCTGGACAGAGAGGGTCTTGGAATATTTTGATAAAGCAAATCAATTTGGATTGAGATGAAACTTTGCAAGATCATCACATATGTCATACTGGACATGCTAGAATTTTATTGGATTTATTTGAGAATATTTCCTATAGAAATATTTCAAATGCTTGGAATAGGCAGAAATGGTTTTGAAGGGTTTTGTCCAATATTTTGAACATGACCATGTGTTTAAACTCTTATATATGGACAATATATGTCCACTGAGTTTTCCTAAAAAAAATTCAAATATTTTTAAAGCATTTAAATAATTTTTCCCTATGAAAAACCATTTCTGGCCTTAAGAAAAAACCTTTAAATAAAATAGGAAAATAATCTTTAAAATTAACATTTGGTGGTTTTGGGAAGTCTTATATATAGTAGGTTCCAAATAAAATCTTTTGTGCAAAACATTCCACCCAATTTGAGGACTTGTAGTACAACCCTCAATTCAGGGGTTTTGGAAAACTTAAATTGAATAAATGCTTTTTGGCCAAAATAATATTTTGTAAAAATATTTTTAAGTCCTATACACATGGCATGATCATTGTGCAAGAAGTTTGGATCAAGGAAAAGAGCTTTGAGAGTAGGTGGCAGTTTATGAATATAGAGCACTAGCAAGCAATCAAACAAGCAAGCAAATAGCACACAAGTCAAGCATTCATATGCCCTCAAAAAGTTTTAATTGGCCCTAATTTTTGAGTCATGTTAACTTAGTCATGAGGCAAATCACAGGGTGTGACAGGACAGGGCGGGGATGTACTCCTGCCCCCCTTCGAAATTGGCCTTTGTGGGATCCCTTCCCGCCATTGCAATAAGGGAAGAGGACCCGGGCCGCTGCTATATATAGAGGCTAGGTAGCACCGTAGAGAAGGGCAGAGAAAGAGGGACAACAAGATAGGCAGAGAGCCAAGAACACCACCCGAGCGCCCTCGCGAGGCTACTCACCTCTATACTAGTTCATCCACCACACCTCCTCGAGAGGCAATCCACCAAAGCAGGAGTAGGGTTTTACGCTTCGCAGCGGCCCGAACCTGGGTAAATCACCGTGTACATCTTCTTCCTCGTCATCGTGCGAGTTCATCATCCTAACCATCGTGTAGCGAGCTAGGTGGGGCGAGGCCATTGGGGACCTTCGCACACGCCCCTGTGTTCGAACCTCTTTGGGTTTTCCGGAGCCCGAAATCCGACATTTGGCGCGCCAGGTAGGGGGCGTGTCGAAATCTTCCTCAAAGCCTCGCTCTTCCCTCGCCTCACCACTCCGATGGCCAGCGCCCGACAAGCTTCCTCCGGCCGTGGCGGATCCGTATTCACCAACCCCACCGCTGCAGACCGAGACCCATGCCCCAGCGGCACGACGCTGGGCGGTCAGTATCAAGCCGCCAGCGTCGTCTCTACCGTCATCGCCCCTCGCGCCACCCAAGCGCACGGCGGACGGGCGGTGCCTCCGGCACGGACATCGCGCTGCACCTATGTGGGAGACCTCGACGCGCATGATGCGTTGATGGCAAGCGAGATGCTTGGCCACCACCCGACGCACGGGGGCTTCGACGCATGGGCCGACCACATCGCTGAGCTGGTCGCCGTCACGTGGAGGGCCATGGCCTCCAGCCCTCCTTCGCGGCCGCAGGCGTTAGGCGCCGGGGGCTCGTTCGCTGCGCCTGTCGCCCAGCCTGCCGGCGGCGTGCCCCCTCAGGCCCCAGACGAGCCCGAACGGGGCCGCCGCATGCCGTGCTCCTTCTCCTCCGAATTTCGGTGACCGGTTTCGGGGCGCAGCCCGGCCCCAACGATGGAGCGCACGGAGGAAACAACGGGGCGCCCCATGCGCACACCGACTCGCACTCTCGTACCCCTGCGGATCGTCAACAACCAGGGCTGACCAGGCGGGAGCGCGCCAACCTGCGCAGGGAGCAGGCGGCTCAGGCGTCCGGACAAGCAAGCAACCACGGCGAAGGCGCATCGGATCACCAAGGGAACAATCCACGTCAAGAGATGCACGGCCCACCCAACGGCGGTGGCAGAGGTAAGCAAGTTCGGCCTGAGGCTCGCCGCAGGAGAGTCTGCGGGCTACGCGCTCAGGGCGGCGCCCCGCCGCCGACCGGAGGGGCCGTCCCCGTCAACCCCCCCGGACAACTCAGGAGGAGAACATGGTCCTTACATAGAGCCCTATGTACCAAGCTACGTCGTACCGCCGGCACCCCCCAGGATTAGGGGGCACCCTGGGCATCCTCCCCGAGCCGGGCCTGGGGGCTTCCGTCGAGGGAGCACCTGGCCTAGACAACGCGAGCGGGAGGAAGAGGGAGGACGCCCCCGGGCCCGCGGGGTATGGCGCAAGCCGTCGCCCTCGCGAGCGAGCAACACTGAGCCAAGCCCCGAGGCCTCAGGAGTAACGGCCCAAGGGGGAACAGCAGGATACAAGCAGCGCGGGCCACCCGCGGCAGCCGGAGCGCCGGCGCAGCCTCGGGAGGCTGGGCCTCACGAGGCCCTCGGGACGCGACCCGGCCGGCGCCCTGGCACCTCACGAGGCGACTTCATCGACACAACACCCCTATGGCTGCGCCGGGTGCATTGTGCTCATGTTTGGGCCGCGGGAGCGCAATCCCACGGCTACGCAGGGAATAATGCATCCGGGTTAGGGTCATAGGGGCGCGCAACTGAGCAGAATTGCGCGGGATGGCTCTTAACGGAGTTGGGAGCACCCGGGCCATGCGCCAGGGGGCTTGCCCAGCTATCTTCGGCCGTGACACTCTCACGTAATAATGAGTGGGCTGTATACGCCCAGAGCCCCCCGAGGACGTGGAGGGGTTCCCAACCACGCCCAAGTGGAAGGCCCATGCAACGTGGATGCCCTACGCTCCGCGCTGGGTGAAGACGAAGATGAAGACTAGTCTAGGCGCCGGACGCGGCTGTTATTTGCTCTTCTGATGTTTGAATTTGCCAACTTTTCTGGAACAAAACTCGGGGTTTTCTTCAACCATGTTTTAAAGAAAAGGGTCAGAGATTTATTTTCATCGTCATTTCCTATCTTGGGTTCTCTCTCTTCGAGTCGAGCACTCGCCTGCTTCCCTCCCCCTCGCACCCCGCGAGCGGGGGCTGGGGGGCACGGTGCTCGCACCTCGCCAAGGCCTTGGCGCCCGGGTCCTTGCGTGGCGCTCCCGGGTGAGTCAGCAGGCGCATGTCGCTTCATACTCGCTCGGGGGCTCCACCCACAGCCCGACGCGCCATCTCGAAGCCTCGGGAGGCCCGCGCCTCCCGGGGCAGGAAACAAATTTTTTTGGGGAGCCGCTTGAGCGTCAAGGGGGGCTCCTGAGCAACGCGCCTCAGGAGCCTTACCGGTCATATAGCCACTCGCCCCTGGTGATCCGGTCGGCATCGAGGGTGTCGAGGCCTCACCTCATAGTTGCGTCCTGGTGATCCGGACGTACATTACGGTTGTCGAGGAATGTGCGGGACTGGGACCTGCCGACGTAGAACTGCTTGAGCATCAAAGGGGGCTCCTGAGCAGCGCGCCTCAGGAGCCTTACTGGTCATATAGCCCCTCGCCCCTTGACGTCGTCCTGGTGATCCGGTCGGCATCAAGGGTGTCGAGGCCTCACCCCGTAGTTGCATCCTGGTGATCCGGAAGCCCCTTACGGTGGTCGAGAAATGTGCGGGACTGGGGCCTGCAGACACAGAGTGCCGAATTTGCTCCCAACCTACCTCACTCGTAAGAAGAAGAAGTCCCCAGGACGTCCGGACTCCCTAAGCACCACAGCCAAACCTCCCCGACGAAAAGCCTACCGCGAGCATGTCAAGCTAAGTACCCTAACCGCGATCAGCAGAATGTTTCAATTAACAATGACACAAGAACCAGGACGCACGATAAGGGTACTAACAATGGCGCAAGCGCCGAAGCTCATTACACGCCCACAGGGCCCCCCTTGGTTCTTTGATTATAGGAAAGGAAGAAGAGGAGGAGAAAGAAAGTAAGGAAGCCCCCTCGGGGGCTGCCACTCTGAGAGCCCTGGCGTCGGCGCACCAGCACTTAGTCGGAGTCCTCCTCTTCCTTCATGGGCCCGTGGAGGCGTGCCGGTGTGGCCGCTTCTGGAGCAGAGGAGCGATGCCGCAGCGGCTGGCTACCCCCCCGAGGTCCGGGCGTGTCGGCGTGGTGGCGCGCCATAGCTGCTGTCGCTCGGGCTCTCCTCGGAGGGGGTGTCGCTGCTGCTGGAGACGCGGCGTCCGTCGTGAAGGGCAAGCTCATCTCCAAGATCTCCGCGGCCGTCGTCTTCCGGGCAGCACCCCAGGCGCTCGCCCTCTCCTCCGAAGATCTTGACAAAGAGCGTCGCCACCCCGTCGTACTTGAAGTGAAGGGTGCACCTCCCCTTCAAGCCACGGGCGCGGGCAAACGTCTGCCACCCACGGTTCAGGTACATGTAACCCCCAGGGGTGACCTCGACCTCCACCCACGAGGCCGCGCTGCAGCAGCCGTCGGCCTGCAGCCGTAGGCCAGCAGGTACCCCAGCCGGCAGCACCTCCGCGAAGGAGCACGGGAGTTGAAACCAAGTGTTCGCCGGCCTCTCCGCCCACACCACAAACTCCTGGGCCGTGTCGGCCGAATGGAGCCGCGAGCGTGGCGGCCGGGTGGCCACTGCCGGCCTCCCACCGCGGGCGCCACCACCACGACTACTGTGGCCGCCCGCGCTGGACGGAGCCCCCCCGCGGCTGCCGATGTTAACCCCAGGCCGCGTTGGAGCACGCCCGCGCCCACGGGGAACCATCACAGGAGTCGTGGCATGCTTCCGGGGACGTCCGCGGCCCCTCTTGGGCGGCGGTGAGGCAGGGCTCTCCTCGGAGGCCTTCCCTTTTTCGGTGGCGGAGAACTTCCTCACTGGAGCCATGACTAGGAGAGTGGCGGCTTGGAGATTGGGAGGC
The DNA here is from genome assembly GCA_039707655.1 of Elymus sibiricus. Classification (NCBI taxonomy): domain Eukaryota; kingdom Viridiplantae; phylum Streptophyta; class Magnoliopsida; order Poales; family Poaceae; genus Elymus; species Elymus sibiricus. The sequence continues at coordinate 253,914,945 of CM077667.1, read as the reverse complement.
GAAGAAGATGAAGATGTGTTGAGGGTTTTCTCGCCCTCGCCCGCTTATATACAACCAAGGGCCAACCGGCGCCCCCTCGCATCCCGGGCAGCGTGCAGCCCTGCCCCACGTCAATTCGTCAGCTTCTGAAGGGTCACATCTACGCGGCCCAAGGGGAGAAGGCCGAGGCAACAGCCATATTCAAAGAAAGGTAATGATGGCCGGTGCAGCACAGATGTGTCAAATCAGTTTGACCGGGGAGGTCCTTGGCACCCTTGGGAGTGGAGGCATCGCCGCCCTGGCGCTCGACGCATGTAGAGCCTGGCCCGCAGGCGTTTGGGGCCCGCGGCGCTTCGGGCCGTCCTCAATGGCTTCGCCCGGAAGCCAGCTCGATCGCACCTTGGGCCCGGGGGCTACTGTCGGCGTTCTGGGAATGGGGGTACCCAGACCTGCCTGCCTGCGGCCCAGGGCAGGGCCCACCTCACGAGGCAAGCATGGCCTGGCGCAGCCCCACTCAAGACAAGGCCCTCGCGAGGACCTGAGCTCGCGAGGGAAGCAACACCAAGATCAGCAAGGAGTGGGCCTCCTCAGGCCCCCTCCGGAGTGGCGGAGATCTCTATGGAGAACCTGGCCTCAGGAGTCAAGGATGATACAAGGAGGAACAGGCGGACCCCAGCGCGCCAGGCGGAGCAATTTCCCCTTTGGTGCAAAGGGAGCAAGGACGTACGCGGGTTCCCAAAGCGCCACCCAAAGGTTTCTATTCCCGTGCAACAAGACGATGACCACGAGCCCAGCAGGACGGATGTCATCACCGAGCCCACCTCTGCATCATCGGCAGCTACTTTGCAAGCGAAGACCACCTTTGGATAGGGCGGGGATGTACTCCCGTCCCCCTTCGAATTTGGCCGTTGTGGGATCCCTTCCCGCCATTGCACTAAGGGAAGAGGACCCGGGCCGCTACTATATATAGAGGCTAGGTAGCACCATAGAGAAGGGGAGAGAAAGAGGGACAACAAGATAGGCAGAGAGCCAAGAACACCACCCGAGCGCCCTCGCGAGGCTACTCACCTCTATACTAGTTCATCCACCACACCTCCTCGAGAGGCAATCCACCAAAGCAGGAGTAGGGTTTTACGCTTCGCAGCGGCCCGAACCTGTGTAAATCACCGTGTAAATCTTCTTCCTCGTCATCATGCGAGTTCATCATCCTAACCATCGTGTAGCGAGCTAGGTGGGGCGAGGCCATCGGGGACCTTCGCACACGCCCCTGTGTTCGAACCTCTTTGGGTTTTGCGGAGCCCGAAATCCGACAATGATGAAGTAGACGCGCAAAAGGTGGTGTAGATTCACGCACTCGACCCCCCTGCCTAGCACGCCAAAGATTTCGAGGGACAAAAATCCATGGGACCAGCAAAGGGCCCTATTGGAGTTCGCCTGTGGGAATCAACGCACGCAGAGAACAGCACCAACAATCAACGCTTGAGGGTTTATGAAGGTTTAGGCCACCCAGAGGTGTAATACCCTATGCAATGTGTGTTCTGGATTATGAGTACATCCAAGTTACAAGAAGCGCACCTTGCAAGCAAGGGTGCGCGGGAGTGTACTTACTATGAATGGACAAGGGTTAGATCCCTGTAAAAGGTGCCATGGACCTCCTTTTATAGCTCAAGGGGTTACCTCAATGGCAATATAGTAAATACGGTAAGCAGGTAGTGGCTACAGTGCCACATTCCTAACTCTGAAGGATTAGAACAGGAGCACTAAATGCACCGTCAGGTGTCGCACTGGCGCCATCTTTCGGCAAGAATGGCCTCTGCTTTGGTGTCTTCCGCCCAACTACCTCTTATTACTTCTCCACGCAACTAGGACAAGTGTTAATAAAGGTGGGTTAATCATCCAGAGCGGCCACATGCCCCGACAGGATCTACCTAACCGCCTGCCTGCTCGAAACTTCACTGATAAGTGACAATTGGGCTTATGAGGTGGAGAGGTCGCCTGGTAGTGGGATCCTGCCAGCACGGAGCTTGTCGGGCCTTCTCCTGCCGGCAAGGTGGCATGCTGGCAATCCGATGTTCAGTTGGCTGCATCTTGAATGTGGTTGCACTCTAGCAAGGCATGCCGGACGTCGGGCTACTGTCGTCTGTGCAAAAGTGATGGTACTCAGAGAACCCTTTCTTTGGTACACCTACACCGACATGATCCGATGTACTGCCATAACTATTATCATTGCAATTACAAGGGTCTAAGGTAAATGAGTTTCCGAGACCTCTGGTTATGTGTTGACGGATGTGATACATTGGAGAGTGGTATCATGCTAGGTGTTGAGTGAAGGAAATTTCTCCATGTATCCGTTGGACCAGATTGCATAACCAGTAGATTTCGGGAGTTCTCAGGTGGGAATTCCAGTAGTTAACTAGGGTTATCTTCAAACAAATGTGTAATGGGCTTTGCATTTGTTTCGACCAAATCTTAGCTAAATATGTTGTTTCATTCAATTGGCTTCATGATCTAATGCTGATATCTCTAATCTTTGGAAAGCATTCTTACTAAATTCTAGTTTGAATGCATTTTGTTGAGACTATCTGTTGCAATATTTCTAGCCTTCAGCTTTATCATCATCATCTTTTGTCAACTGTGTTCTAATCTTCATCTCCATCTTTAGGATGGCTCTAGCAACTCGTGGAAATCCGGGTCGTGATGAAGGTGTAGCATGCCAACCCGAAACAGTCAAGTATCTGTGTATCTATACCATCCTAAGATCATGCTGACACACACAGTACATCAATGTATATATCAAAGTTCAATCACACCTGCTTTACTACATCGAAATCTCGTATAGAGTCTTTATTACAATAATAAATTTGGCTGAAGGCCAACTCATGAGATAAACTACTGCGGAAGATGTAGAAGATAGTGAGTCCATCCGACTCCAAGGTCATATCACCGAGCGTTACCTCACTCCTGGTCAAAAAAAACCTCTACAACATTAGACGTTGCAGCCGTGCAAGTCAGCACTTTGAATATGTCGGAAAAGTCACAAGAGAGAACTGGTAAAAATAATCATCTACACTATATTCAAATATGGTTGGTGGGGCTATAAGTTAAAGTTTTAGCGAAAAGATGATTTTTTCCAACAACAAGGTGGTCAAACCAAAAATATTACTACAAAGTTGGTTGTTAATGAGATGGTTCTGCCAACCAATTATCATACCCCAATTATTAATAATCCCAATTCTTTATTATTAATTGTGTCAAGAGTTCCTGATAGTTTCAGTTCTAAAGGCTCAACTTGTCCGTAACCGAGGTCACGGCTAATCGATTAGATTTTGGTACTCTACAGAGTCTTGCACACTTTCCCCATAAGATTCGATTGCCTCCGTTGAAGTCCTCGCACTGCATGGTGTTTGAGAACAGGATGGCCGAAACATGGTCTTCCAAAGAGTTCCTCTAGGCCACCGCCGATGCCCATCCAGTCCTACCGTTCTTGTACATCTCATAGCGATGTCCGACCAGAGTCACTACGATGTTCAACCAAGCTAGAGCCGATAATGGCTTGTGGCTATGAAGGTAAGCCTCGGGTCTTTAAGTATCCATCCGTCTCTTCGTGCCTGGGTGGAACTTTCCGTGTGAATACTGGCACTCTTCGAGCAACACCTAGGCTAACCGTTGGTTCCTCCAGGGAGCCGTTCATTCAATTGCCACCCAGAGTTACATTGCATTATGAAGTCTTGAAATCTTGAATCTTGAGGTCTTGATCATAATTAAACTCACACAAAACCAATGAAAAACACTCAACCAACCGCGTCTACTAGAGCGTAGCAACTGAAATTATATCGCAATCCCAGATATTGCTGTAAAGGGAGTGGGGTTATTCCTACCTCATGATACTACTTGCAAGAACAACATATCAATGTATCCTACTAGCATGCATGGTGGAAAGTGTGAACTCATGCAAAATAAAACATAGGTGAAAACAATGATCAAAGTGATTTGCCTTCCTCATGATCTTGAAATGCTAACGACTCGTAATAGCAAGCTCCACACTCCAGATGATCTAACGAAGCAAACAAATAACACAATAAGAAAACATATACACACAAAATAAATAATAACAATTAAGACTAATAATTTAACTATAGTGATCACTCAAATGAAAACTAGCATAAAAACAATGCAAAACTTGGGAAACTCAAGATCATATCAAAACAAAATAACAAAGACTTTTTGGCCCAAAATAAATTCTTAACATAATCAAAATAAATAGAATTAAACTTAACGGGAAGTATTTTTCATAAAATTTTAATAGCAAAAAGATTCAATCAAAAATCATTTACAAAACTCTACTTATGCTCAAAACAATGTTTCTTTCAAAACAAAAGAAACAAGAATAATAAAATTATTTTTCAATAATAAATATAATGCCTACTTTTAACAAGTAGAAACTAATTTAAACTTGTCAAAAAATAAAAAATAAGATAATTTAAAACAATTAAAACTAATGGATATATCACTAATCCTATAAAATACTAAAACAATATTGTTTTTACTAAAATCCTAATTCAAAATAATCTAAAAACAGAAAATAAATCCTATTGTATAAATAATTTAACTAGTGACTAGGAGCAAAAATAATCAACTAAAAATCTATTTTTAAACTCCAGATATAGCCAAAATAGTGATTCAAACAAATTTGAACAAATTCAAATTCGAACTTTTCAAATATAGTCAAACTTGGCATCTATAGTCAAACTTTTCAAATATAGTCAAACCTAAGGAAAAAAGAATCACCTAAAATATGTAATATTCTAGGATATATTGAAATTCTAAAACAATAACTTTTCTGGAAATAAAAACACAAGCTGGAAAAAGAAACTAAAATATGGTTCGTCCAGTGGTGACGTGGCAGGTGCGGATAGGCAAGGGGTGTGCGCGGCGAAAGCTAACGGGCGGTCGACCGAACACTAATAGAAAATGATTCGGTAAAAGAAATAAAAAATGCGGCGATATATCCTATCCGTTGGATCGGGATCAGACGACATGGGGAGGAGGGCACCTCACTGCGGCGGCGGGGAAGAACTCCGGCAAGGTGGCTGCTCCGTTGTTGATGACGACGGTGCTCCGGGGTTTCTCCGGTGAAGGCGACGGGTCTAGGCGATGCGGGTGAGGACGGCACTTCGATTAGTGGTGGTTGCGTAGCTCGGGAGCGGTTGTGGATGGCGGAGCGTGCGACAGCGAGCGGCGGCAGACGCAGACTCCAATGAGAAATGATAGCGAGGAGCGGCTCGGGGTTGGAGCTTTAGGGGGAATTGAACGAGGGCGGCATGACATTTATAAGGGCTTTCCCTTGGGGCTAGGGCAGCCTCCAGAAGGAATGGCATTAGGCTCGGCGGAGAGGGGTGAAGAGATCGGGGCGGAGGTGGAAGGTGTGTTGGTGAACGTTGCATGGGAAACAAAAAATTTCATATGGACACCCAAGATTTATCTATGGAGATCAATAGCTACGAGAGGAGGAGTGCATCTACATACCCTTGTAGATCGCTAAGCGGGAAGCGTTAAGAAAAGTGGTTGGCGTAGTCGAACGTCTTCGCGATCCAATCACGATCCGTCCCGCGATCCAATCTTGTTCCGTTCCGATCTAGCGTCGAACGGACGGCACCTCCGTGTTTAGCACACGTATAGCTCGATGACGTCTCCACCTCCTTGATCCAGCAAGCGAGGGCGGGGAGGTAGATGAGATCTCCGGCAGCACGATGGCGTGGTGGCGGTGGTGGTGGAGCTGTTCCAGCAGGGCTTCACCAAGCACTACCAAAACCGATCTAGACAAGAAACTGATCTAGTGGGAGAGAGAGGGCCGCGCCGTGGCTTAGGGGTGCGGCTGCCCTCTCTCCTCTCCACTATAAATAGGGGGAAGGGAAGAGGGGTGGTGCCCTAGGGTTTCCCCTATGGCCGGCGGCCAAGGAGGTGTCCACCTCCCACAAGGGAGATGGGGCGTGCCCTAGGACAGAGTCCCTCCCCTCTAAGACTCCTCCCACCTACCACCTTTGGGGCGCATGGGCCCTTGGGGTCGGCTGCCCAGCCCACCAGGGGCTGGTGCACCACCTCCTCAGTGTTGGGTCACGTTCCATGGGAAACAAAAAATTCCTACGAACACCCAAGATCTATCCATGGAGATGCATAGCCACGAGAGGGGGAGTGTATCTACATACCCATGTACATCGCAAAGCGGAAGCGTATATAACGCGGTTGATGTAGTCGTACTCTTCATGATCCAATCGCGATCCGATCCGATCTAGCGCCGAACGGACGGCACCTCCGCATTCAGCACACATGCGGTTCTATTACGTCTCCTCCTTATTGATCCAGCAAGAGAGGAAGGAGAAGTAGATGGGATCTCAACCAGCACGACAGCGTGGTGGAGATGGTGGTGGAGCAAACCTGGCAAGGCTTCGCCAAGAGCTAATTAAAGTAGATGCGATCTGAGGAGAAAACGATCTAGGGAGAGAGGTAGGGCTGCCACTGGGGCATAGGATTGTTGTGTCCATCCCTCCCCCTCTCCTCTACTATATATAGGAGGCAAGGGGCAGGGTTTGGTCGCAGCCCTAGGCCCCTCCTCCATGGAGGGCCGGCGGCTAGGGAGGAAACTTGCCTCACAAGGCAAGTGGACTCCCTCCCACTTAGGGTTTCCCCTTCCCCTTGCGCATGGGCCTTGTGGGGCTGGTGCCCCTGGCCCAATAAGGCTAGGGCGCCCCCCTACAGCCCATGCATGCCCTAGGGGCTGGAGGGATCCTTCCGGACTCCTCCGGAACCTTTCGAAAGCTTCCCGGTACAATACCGGCAAAACCCGAAACTTTTCCGGTAGCCAAAATATGACTTCCCATATATAAATCTTTACCTCCGGACCATTCCGGAGCTCCTCGTGACGTCCGGGATCTGATCCAGCACTCCGAACAACATTCGGTCACCAACGTACATATCGCAATACTACTCTAGCGTCACCGAACATTAAGCGTGCGGACCCTACGGTTTCGAGAATCATGTGCACATGACCGAGACACCTCTCCGGTCAATAACCAATAGCGGGACCTGGATGCCCATATTGCTTCCCACATATTCCACGAAGATCTTTATCAGTCGAACCACGATGCCAAGGATTCAATCAATCCCGTATGCAGTACCCTTTGTCTAGCGGTATGTTACTTACCCGAGATTCGATCGTCGGTATCACCATACCTAGTTCAATCTCGTTACCGGCAAGTCTCTTTACTCGTTCCGTAATACAAGATCCCATGACTAACTCCTTAGCCACATTGCTTGCAAGCTTCTTGTGATGTTGTATTACCGAGTGGGCCCAGAGATACCTCTCCGTCATACGGAGTGACAAATTCCAGTCTCGATCCACGCCAACCAACAGACACCCTCGGAGATACCTGTAGAGCACCTTTATAGTCACCCAGTTATGTTGTGATGTTTGATACACACAAGGCATTCCTCCGGTGTCAGGGAGTTGCATGATCTCATGGTCATAGGAACAGATACTTGACATGCACAAAACAATAGCAATAAACTTGACACGATCATATGCTACGTTCATAATTTGGGTCTTGTCCATCACTTCATTCTCCTAATGATGTGATCCCGTTATCAAATGACAACTCAAGTCCATGGCCAGGAAACCTCGACCATCTTTGATTAACGAGCTAGTCTATTAGAGGCTCACTAGGGACACAGTGTTGTCTATGTACCCACACATGTATTTTAGTTTCCGATCAATACAATTCTAGCATGGATAATAAATGATTATAATGAACAAGGAAATATGATAATAACCAATTTATTATTGCCTCTAGGGCATATTTTCAACAGTATCCCACTTGCACTAGAGTCAGTAATCTAGTTCACATCACCATGTGATTAACACCCAATGAGTTATGGGGTTTTATCATGTTTTGCTTGTGAGAGAGGTTTTAGTCAACGGGTCTGCAACATTCAGATCCGTGTGCTCTTTGCAAATCTCTATGTCATTCTGTAAATGCTGCTACCACGCTCCACTTGGAACTATTTCAAATGGCTGCTCCACTATACGTATCCGGATTGCTACTACGAGTCATCCGGATTGGTGTCAAAGCTTGCATCGACGTAACTCTTTACGACGAACTCTCCATCACCTCCATAATCGAGAAACATTTCCTTGGTCCTCTAGTTACTAAGGATAATTTTGACCATTGTCCTGTGATCCACTCCTGGATCACTCTTGTACCCCTTGATAGACTCATGGCAAGGCACACACCAGGTGCGGTACACAGCATGGCATACTATATGGAGCCTATGGCTAAGGCATAGGGGACGACCTTCGTCCTTTATCTTTCTTCTGCCGTGGTCGAGCTTTGAGTCTTACTCAACTTCACACCTTACAAATCAGGCAAGAACTCCTTCTTTGACTGATCCATTTTGAACTCCTTCAAAATCTTATCAAGGTATGTACTCATTGGAAGTCTTATCAGGCGTCTTGATCTAAAGTCTATAGATCTTGATGCCCATTATTTGAGTAGCTTTATCTAGGTCTTCCTTTGAAAAACTCTTTTCAAACAACCTTGTATGCTTTCTAGAAAATTTTACATCATTTTCGATCAACAATATGTCATCCACATATACTTATCAGAAATGCTATAGTGCTCCAACTCACTTTCTTGTAAATACAAGTTTCTTATAAACTTTGCATAAACCCAACATCTTTGATCACCTCATCAAAGCATACATTCCATCTATGAGATGCTTGCTCCAGTCCATAGAAGGATCGCTGGAGCTTGCATACATTTTAGCATCCTTAGGATCGACAAAACCTTCTAGTTGTATCACATACAACCGTTACTCACGGAAACCATTAAGGAAACTCTGTTTTGACATCCATCTGCCAGATTTCATAATCGAAAAATGCAGCAACTGCTAACATAATTCCAACAGACTTTAGCATCGCTACAGGTGAGAGAGTCTCTTCATAGTCAACTCCTTGAACTTGTCGGAAACCACTTTGCGACAAGTCAAGCTTTATAAATGGTGACAATTACCATCAGCGTCTGTCTTCTTCTTAAAGGTCCATTTGTACTTAGCGGCCTGCAGTTCAACGGGCAAGTCTACCAAAGTCCATACTTGGATTTCATACATGGATCCTATCTTGGATTTCATGGCTCCTAGCCATTGGTTGAAATCCGGGCCCACCATCGCTTCTTCATAGCTCGTAGGTTCACTGTTGTCTAACAACATGACCGCCAAGACAGGATTGTCGTACCACTCACGAGCTATACGATTCCTTGTCGACCTACGAGGCTTAGTAGTAACTTGATCTGAAGTTTCATGATCATCATCATTAGCTTCCTCTTCATTTGGTGTGGGCGCCACAGAAACATCTTTTCTGTGTTGTGCTATCATCCAACTGAAGTGACGGTTCAATAACCTCATCAAGTTCTACCATCCTCCCACTCAATTCTTTTGAGAGAAACTCTTTCTCGAGAAAGGACCCGTTTTTAGCAACAAACACTTTGCCCTCCGATCTGAGATAGAAGGTATACCCAACTGTTTCCTTAGGGTATCCTATGAAGAATCATTTGTCCGCTTTGTGTTCGCGCTTATTAGGTTGAAGTCTTTTCACATAAGCATCGCATTCCCAAACTCTAAGAAATGACAGCTTAGGTTTCTGCCAAACCATAATTCATACGGTGTCATCTCAACGGACTTTAGATGGTGCCCTATTTTGAAGTGAATGTAGTTGTCTCTAATGCATAACCCCCAAAATGATAGTGGAAAATCGGTAAGAGACATCATAGTACGTACTATATCCAATAGAGCATGGCTATGACGTACGGACACACCATCAGACTATGGTGTTTCAGGCGACGTGAGTTGTGAAACAATTTCCACATTGTCTTAAGTTGCATAACAAACTCGTAACTCAGATATTCACCTCCATGATCATATCATAGACATTTTATCTACTTGTCACGATGATCTTCAACTTCACTCTGAAATTTCTTGAACTTTTCAAACGTTTCAGACTTGTTTTTCATTAAGTAAATATACACATATCTACTCAAATCATTAGTGAAGGTAAGAAAATAACGATATCCACCGCACGCTTCAACACTCATTGGACCGCATACATCAACATGTATCATTTCCATTAAGTCACTTGCCCGCTCCATCAAGCCGGAAAACGAGGTTTTAGTCATCTTGCCCATGAGGCATGGTTCGCATGTCTCAACTGATTTGAAATCGAGTGAGTCCAAAGATCCATCAGCATGGAGTTTTTGCATGCTCTTTACACCAATATGACCTTTAGAGGCAGTGCCACAAGTATGTGGTACTATCATTATTAGCTTTCATCTTTTGGCATCAATATTATGAACATGTGTATTACTACGATCGAGATTCAATAAACCATTCACATTGGGTGCATGACAATTGAAGGTATTAGTCATGTAAACAGAATAACTATTATTCTCTGACTTAAATGAATAACCGTATTGCAATAAACATGATCTAATCATGTTCATGCTCAACGCAAACACCAAATAACATTTATTTAGGTTCAACACTAATCCCGAAGGTAGAGGGAGCATGCGATGGTGATCACATCAACCTTGGAAACACTTCCAACACACATCGTCACCTCACCCTTAGCTAGTCTTCGTTTATTCCGTAGCTTTCACTTCGAGTTACCAATATTAGCAATTGAACCCGTATCTAATACACAGGTGCTACTAGGAGTACTAGTAAGGTACACATCAATAACATGTATATGAAATGTACTTTTGTTGACGTTTGTCAGCCTTCTTATCTGCCAAGTATCTGGGGCGGTTCCGCTTTAGTGACTGTCCCCTCATAATAGAAGCACTTAGTCTCGAGTTTGGGTCTAACCTTGGGTTTCTTCACTGGAGCGACAACTGGCTTGCCATTCTCGAAGTTTCCCTTCTTTCCCTTGCCCTTCTTGAAACTAGTGGTCTTACCATCAACACTTGATCCTCCTTCTTGATTTCTACCTTACGTGGTGTAAAACATCGTGAATAGCTCAGGGATCATCATCTCCATCCCTGGCATGTTATAGTTCATCACGAAGCTCTAGCGGCTTGGTGGCAGTGACTTAGAGAATTTTGTCAATCACTATCTTATCTAGAAGATCAACTCCCACTTGATTCAAGCGATTGTTGCACCCAGACAATCTGAGCACATGCTCACCAATTGAGCTATTCTCTTTCATCGTGTAGGCAAAGAATCTTGTTGTAGGTCTCATACCTCTCAACATGGGCATGAGCCTGAAATCCCAATTTCAGCTCTTGGAACATCTCATATGATCCGTGATGTTCAAAACGTCTTTGGAGCCTTAATTCTAAGCCGTAAAGCATGACACACTGAACTATCAAGTAGTCATCAAAAACGTGCCTGTCTGATGTTCTCAACACCTACAAAGGACGCTTGAGGGGGTGGCGCACCGAGTGGTGCATCAAGGACACAAGCCTTCTGTGCAGCAATGAGGACACTCCTCAGTTTACAGACCTGGTCCGCATAGTTGCTACTACCAACTTTCAACTTAGTTTTTCTCTAGGAACGTATCAAAATCTGGGGGAGCTACAGCGTGAGCTATCGATCTACAACATAATTTGCAAGGATATTATGACTATGTTCATGATAATGAGTTCAACTAATCATATTACTAAAGAACTCCCACTCAAATTGACATCCCTCCGGTCATCCGAGTGCTACATGATCCAAATTCACCAACCCAAGTCCGATCATCACGTGAGATGAGGTGGTTTCAATGGTGAACATCTCCATGTTGATCATATCTACTATATGACTCATGTTCGACCTTTCGGTCCCTTGTGTTCCGAGGCCATGTCTGTACATGCTAGGCTCGTCAAGTTTAACCCGAGTGTTCCGCATGTGCAAAACTGGCTTGCACCCGTTGTATGTGAACATAGAGTCTGTCACACCCGATCAGCACATGGTGCTTTGAAATGACGAACTTTCGTAACGGTGCACACTCGGGAAGAACACAATTTTATCTTGAAATTTCAGTGAGGGGTCATCTTATAATGCTACCATCATCCTAAGCAAAATAAGATGCATAAAAGGATTAACATCACATGCAAATCATAAGTGACATGATATGGCCATGAACTTGTGCTTTTGATCTCCATCTCCAAAGCACCGGCATGATCTCCATCGTCACTGGCATGACACCATGATCTCCATCATCATGATCTCCATCATCGTGTTTCCATCGGGGTTGTCGCGCCAACCATGCTTCTACTATTGCTACCGCTTAGCGATAAAGTAAAGCATTACATAGCGCTTAATGATTGACACACGTGTCATACAATAATTAAAGACAACCCTATGGCTCCTGCCGGTTGCCGTACTCATCGACATGCAAGTCGTGATAACTAATACAAAACATGATCATCTCATACATCAACATATATAAAATCACGTCTTGGCCATATCACATCACAACATGCCCTGCAAAAACAAGTTAGACGTCCTCTACTTTGTTGTTGCAAGTTTTACGTGGCTGCTATGGGCAACTAGTAAGAACCGTTCTTACCTACGCAAAGCCACAACGGTGATATTCAAGTTGCTATTTAACCTTCTACAAGGACCGCCTCTGTCAAATCCGATTCAACTAAAGTGGGAGAGACAGACACCCACCAGCCATCTTTATGCAACAAGTGCATGTCAGTCGATGGCACCGGTCTCTCGTACGTGGACGAGTAAGGTTGGTCCGAGCCGCTTCATCCCACAATACCGCCGAATCAAGATAAGACTAAGGAAATAAGCAATCTGAACATCAACGCCCACAAACTCTTTTGTGTTCTACTCGTGCATATCATCTACGCATAGACCTAGCTCATGATGCCACTGTTGGGTCACGTTGCATGGGAAACAAAAAATTCCTACGAACACCCAAGATCTATCCATGGAGATGCATAGCTACGAGAGGGGGAGTGTATCTACATAACCTTGTAGATCGCTAAGCGGAAGCGTATATAACGCGGTTGATGTAGTCGTACTCTTCACGATCCAATCGCGTCCGATCCGATCTAGCGCCGAACGGACGGCACCTCCGCGTTCAGCACACGTGTGGCTAGATGAAGTATCCTCATTCTTGATCCAGCAAGAGAGGAAGGAAAAGTAGATGGGATCTCGACCGGCACGACAGCGTGGTGGAGATGGTGCTGGAGGAAACCTGGCAGGGCTTCGCTAAGCGCTACAGTAGATGCGATCTGAGGAGAAAACAATCTAGGGAGAGAGGTAGGGCTGCCACCGGGGCATGGGATTGTTGTGTCCAGCCCTCCCCCTCTCCTCTACTATATATAGGAGGCAAGGGGCAGGGTTTGGTCGCAGCCCTAGGCCCCTGCTCCAAGGAGGGCCCGCGGCTAGGGAGGAAACTTGCCTCCCAAGGCAAGTGGACTCCCTCCCACTTAGGGTTTCCCCTTCCCCTTGCGCATGGGCCTTGTGGGGCTGGTGCCCCTGGCCCAATAAGGCTAGGGCACCCCCCTACAGCCCATACATGCCCTAGGGGCTGGAGGGATCCTTCCGGACTCCTCCGGAACCTTCCGGAACCTTTCGAAAGCTTCCCGATACAATACCGGCAAAACCCGAAACTTTTCCGGTAGCCAAAATATGACTTCCCATATATAAATCTTTACCTCCGGACCATTCCGGAGCTCTTCGTGATGTCCGGGATCTCATCCGGGACTCCGAACAACATTCGGTCACCAACATATATATCCCAATACTACTCTAGCGTCACCGAACGTTAAGCGTGCGGACCCCACGGGTTCGAGAATCATGTGGACATGACCGAGACACCTCTCTGGTCAATAACCAATAGCGGGACCTGGATGCCCATATTGGTTCCCACATATTCCACGAAGATCTTTATCGGTCGAACCACGATGCCAAGGATTCAATCAATCCCGTATGCAGTTCCCTTTGTCTAGCGGTATGTTACTTGCCCGAGATTCGATCGTCAGTATCACCATACCTAGTTCAATCTCGTTACGGACGAGTCTCTTTACTCGTTCCGTAATACAAGATCCCGTGACTAAATCCTTATCCACATTGCTTGCAAGCTTCTTGTGATGTTGTATTACCGAGTGGGCCCAGAGATACCTCTCCGTCATACGGAGTGACAAATCCCAGTCTTGATCCACGCCAACCAACAGACACCCTCAGAGATACCTGTAGAGCACCTTTATAGTCAACCAGTTACGTTGCGACGTTTGATACACACAAGGCATTCCTCCGGTGTCAGGGAGTTGCATGATCTCATGGTCATAGGAACAGATACTTGACATGCAGAAAACAATAGCAATAAACTTGACACGATCATATGCTACGTTCATAGTTTGGGTCTTGTCCATCACATCATTCTCCTAATGATGTGATCATGTTATCAAATGACAACTCATGTACATGGCCATGAAACCTCGACCATCTTTGATCAACGAGCTATTCTATTAGAGGCTCACTAGGGACACAGTGTTGTCTATGTACCCACACATGTATTTCAGTTTCCGATCAATACAATTCTAGCATGGATAATAAACGATTATCATGAACAAGGAAATATGATAATAACCAATTTATTATTGCCTCTAGGGAATATTTCCAACACTCAGCCCATGTGCCCCCCCGGGTTGGTGGGCCCCTCCAGGTGGACCCCCGGAACCCTTTCGGCACTCCCGGTACAATACCGGAAACACCCAAAACCTTTTCGGAACCCGAATACCACTTTCCTCTATATCAAACTTTACCTTCGGACTATTCCGGAACTCTTCGTGATGTCCGGGATCTCATCCAGGACACCGAACAACCTTCGGTCACCAACACATACATCTCAACAATACCAAATCGTCACCGAACGTAATGTGTGCGGACCCTGTGTGTTCGAGAACTATGCAGACATGATCGAGACACCTCTACGGCCAATAACCAATAGCGGGACCTGGATACCCATATTGGTTTCTACATATTCTACGAAGATCTATATCGGTCGAGCCACGATGTCAAGGATTCAATCAATCCCGTATGCAGTTCCCTTTGTCCATCGGTATGTTACTTGCCCGAGATTTGATCGTCAGTATCTCGATACCTAGTTCAATCTCTTTACCGACAAGTCTCTTTACTCGTTCCGTAATACAAGATCGCGTAAGTAACTCCTTATTCACATTGCTTGCAAGCTTCTTATGATGTTGTATTACCGAGTGGGCCCAGTGATACCTCTCTGTCACACGGAGTGACAAATCCCAGTCTCGATCCATGCCAATCCAACAGACAGCTTCGGAGATACCTGTAGAGCACCTTTATAGTCACCCAGTTACGCTGTGATATTTGATACACACAAGGCATTCCTCCGGTTCCAGGGAGTTGCATGATCTCATGGTCGTATGAACAGATACTTGACGTGGATAAAGCGTTAGCAATAAACTAATACGATCAGATGCTATGCTTACGGTTGGGTCTTGTGCATCACATCATTCTTCTGATGATGTGATACCATTATCAAATGACAACTCATGTCCATCGTCAGGAAACCTTAACCATCTTTGATCAACGAGCTAGTCTAGTAGAGGCTCACTAGGGACACAGTGTTGTCTATGTATCCACAGATGTATCTGAGTTTCCAATCAATACAATTATAGCATGGATAATAAACGATTATCATGAACAAGGAAATATGATAATAACTATTTTATTATTGCCTCTAGGGCATATTTCCAACAGGCTCCCACTTGCACTAGAGTCAATAATCTAGTTATCATCACTATGTGATTTACATTGTAATGAATCTAATACCCATAGAGTTCGGGTGCTGATCATGTTTTGCCAGTGGAAGAGGCTTAGTCAACAGATCTGCAACATTCAGATCCGTATGTACTTTGCAAATATTTATGTCCTCCTCCTTGATGTAATTGCAGACGGAATTGAAGCGACACTTTATGTGTCTGGTCCTCTTGTGAAACCTGGGCTCTTTGGCGAGAGCAATGGCGCCAGTGTTATCACACAAGAGAGTCATCGGATCCAGTGCACTGGGCACACCGAGATCTGTCATGAACTGCTTCATCTAGACTCCTGTTGGGGAACGATGCATGGGAAACAAAAAAATTCCTACGCACACACAAGATCTATCCATGGTGGTGAGCATCTATGAGAGGGAGAGTGGATCTACATACCCTTGTAGATCGCTAAGCGGGAAGCGATAAGAAACGCGGTTGATGTAGTCGAACGTCTTCGCGATCCAAATCGCCGAGCGTCCCGCGATCCAATCACAATCTAGTGCCGAAGGACCGCCTCTGTCGAATCCGATTCAACTAAAGTGGGAGAGATAGACACCCGCCAGCCACCTTTATGCAAACAAGTTGCATGTCAGTTGGTGGAACCGGTCTCTTGTGCGAGGGCAAGTAAGGTTGGTCCAGGCCGCTTCATCCCACAATACCGCTGAATCAAAATAAGACAAAGGAGGTTAGCTATCTGAACATCAACGCCCACAAACTCTTTTGTGTTCTACTCGTGCATATCATCTACGCATAGACCTAGCTCATGATGCCACTGTTGGGTCACGTTGCATGGGAAACAAAAAATTCCTACGAACACCCAAGATCTATCCATGGAGATGCATAGCTACGAGAGGGGGAGTGTATCTACATGACCTTGTAGATCGCTAAGCGGAAGCGTATATAACGCGGTTGATGTAGTCGTACTCTTCACGATCCAATCGCGTCCGATCCGATCTAGCGCCGAACGGACGGCACCTCCGCGTTCAGCACACGTGTGCCTAGATGAAGTATCCTCCTCCTTGATCCAGCAAGAGAGGAAGGAAAAGTAGATGGGATCTCGACTGGCACGACGGCGTGGTGGAGATGGTGCTGGAGGAAACCTGGCAGGGCTTCGCCAAGCGCTACAATAGATGCGATCTGAGGAGAAAATAATCTAGGGAGAGAGGTAGGGCTGCCACTGGGGCATGGGATTGTTGTGTCCAGCCCTCCCCCTCTCCTCTACTATATATAGGAGGCAAGGGGCAGGCTTTGGTCGCAGCCCTAGGCCCCTGCTCCAAGGAGGGCCCGCGGCTAGGGAGGAAACTTGCCTCCCAAGGCAAGTGGACTCCCTCCCACTTAGGGTTTCCCCTTCCCCTTGCGCATGGGCCCTGTGGGGCTGGTGCCCCTGGCCCAATAAGGCTAGGGCGCCCCCCTACAGCCCATACATGCCCTAGGGGCTGGAGGGATCCTTTCGGACTCCTCCGAAACATTCCGGAACCTTTCGAAAGCTTCACGGTACAATACCGGCAAAACCCGAAACTTTTCCGGTAGCCAAAATATGACTTCCCATATATAAATCTTTACCTCCGGACCATTCCGGAGCTCCTCGTGATGTCCGGGATCTCATCCGGGACTCCGAATAACATTCGGTCACCAACATATATATCCCAATACTACTCTAGCGTCACCGAACATTAAGCGTGCGGACCCCACGGGTTCGAGAATCATGTGGACATGACCGAGACACCTCTCTGGTCAATAACCAATAGCGGGACCTGGATGCCCATATTGGTTCCCACATATTCCACGAAGATCTTTATCGGTCGAACCACGATGCCAAGGATTCAATCAATCCCGTATGCAGTTCCCTTTGTCTAGCGGTATGTTACTTGCCCAAGATTCGATCGTCAGTATCACCATACCTAGTTCAATCTCGTTACGGACGAGTCTCTTTACTCGTTCCGTAATACAAGATCCCGTGACTAAATCCTTAGCCACATTGCTTGCAAGCTTCTTGTGATGTTGTATTACCGAGTGGGCCCAGAGATACCTCTCCGTCATACGGAGTGACAAATCCCAGTCTCGATCCACGCCAACCAACAGACACCCTCGGAGATACCTGTAGAGCACCTTTATAGTCAACCAGTTACGTTGCGACGTTTGATACACACAAGGCATTCCTCTGGTGTCAGGGAGTTGCATGATCTCATGGTCATAAGAACAGATACTTGACATGCAGAAAACAATAGCAATAAACTTGACACGATCATATGCTACGTTCATAGTTTGGGTCTTGTCCATCACATCATTCTCCTAATGATGTGTTCCTGTTATCAAATGACAACTCATGTCCATGGCCATGAAACCTCGACCATCTTTGATCAACGAGCTAGTCTATTAGAGGCTCACTAGGGACACAGTGTTGTCTATGTACCCACACAAGTATTTCAGTTTCCGATCAATACAATTCTAGCATGGATAATAAACGATTATCATGAACAAGGAAATATGATAATAACCAATTTATTATTGCCTCTAGGGAATATTTCCAACACTCAGCCCATGTGCCCCCCCCCGGGATGAGTGGGCCCCTCCAGGTGGACCTCCGGAACCCTTTCGGCACTCCCGGTACAATACCGGAAACACCCAAAACCTTTCCGGAACCCGAATACCACTTTCCTCTATATCAAACTTTACCTTCGGACTATTCCGGAACTCTTCGTGATGTCCGGGATCTCATCCGGGACACCGAACAACCTTCGGTCACCAACACATACATCTCAACAATACCAAATAGTCACCGAACGTAATGTGTGCGGACCCTGTGTGTTCGAGAACTATGCAGACATGATCGAGACACCTCTACGGCCAATAACCAATAGCGGGACCTGGATACCCATATTGGTTTCTACATATTCTATGAAGATCTATATCGGTCGATCCACGATGTCAAGGATTCAATCAATCCCGTATGCAGTTCCCTTTGTCCATCGGTATGTTACTTGCCCGAGATTTGATCGTCAGTATCTCGATACCTAGTTCAATCTCGTTACCGATAAGTCTCTTTACTCGTTCCGTAATACAAGATCACGTGAGTAACTCCTTATTCACATTGCTTGCAAGCTTCTTATGATGTTGTATTACCGAGTAGGCCCAGTGATACCTCTCCG
Source organism: Elymus sibiricus (assembly GCA_039707655.1). Taxonomy (NCBI): domain Eukaryota; kingdom Viridiplantae; phylum Streptophyta; class Magnoliopsida; order Poales; family Poaceae; genus Elymus; species Elymus sibiricus. Next base: position 253,895,981 of record CM077667.1, on the reverse strand, counting down.
TCACACGGAGTGACAAATCCCAGTCTCGATCCATGCCAACCCAACAGACAGCTTCGGAGATACCTGTAGAGCACCTTTATAGTCACCCAGTTACGTTGTGACATTTGATACACACAAGGCATTCCTCCGGTTCCAGGGAGTTGCATGATCTCATGGTCGTATGAACAGATACTTGACGTGGATAAAGCATTAGCAATAAACTAATATGATCAGATGCTATGCTTACGGTTGGTTCTTGTGCATCACATCATTCTTCTAATGATGTGATACCATTATCAAATGACAACTCATGTCCATCGTCAGGAAACCTTAACCATCTTTGATCAACGAGCTAGTCTAGTAGAGGCTCACTAGGGACACAGTGTTGTCTATGTATCCACAGATGTATCTGAGTTTCCAATCAATACAATTATAGCATGGATAATAAGCGATTATCATGAACAAGGAAATATGATAATAACTATTTTATTATTGCCTCTAGGGCATATTTCCAACAGGCTCCCACTTGCACTAGAGTCAATAATCTAGTTCTCATCACTATGTGATTTACATTGTAATGAATCTAATACCCATATAGTTCGGGTGCTGATCATGTTTTGCTAGTGGAAGAGGCTTAGTCCGCGGATCTGCAACATTCAGATCCGTATGTACTTTGCAAATATTTATGTCCTCCTCCTTGATGTAATTGTAGACGGAATTGAAGCGACACTTTATGTGTCTGGTCCTCTTGTGAAACCTGGGCTCTTTGGCGAGAGCAATGGCGCCAGTGTTATCACACAAGAGTGTTATCGGATCCAGTGCACTGGGCACACCGAGATCTGTCATGAACTGCTTCATCCAGATTCCTGTTGGGGAACGATGCATGGGAAACAAAAAATTTCCTACGCACACACAAGATCTATCCATGGTGGTGAGCATCTATGAGAGGGAGAGTGGATCTACATACCCTTGTAGGTCGCTAAGCGGGAAGCGATAAGAAACGCGGTTGATGTAGTCGAACGTCTTCGCGATCCAAATCGCCGAGCGTCCCGCGATCCAATCACGATCTAGTGCCGAACGGATGCCACCTCCGTGTTCAGCACACGTACAGCTCGATGACGATCTCCGCCTTCTTGATCTAGCAAGAGGGAGCGGAGAGGTAGATGAGTTCTCCGGCAGCGCGATGGCACGGCGGCGGCGGTGGTTGAACTATTCCAGCAGGGCTTCGCCTAAGCACTGCTGAAAAACTAGAGGAATCAATCTATCGGGAGAGAGGGTTGCACCGTGGCCTTTTTGGGTTGAAGTCCTATGGCCCTCTCTCCCTCTAGTATATATAGGAGGGAGGGGAGGGGCCGACTCCCTAGGGATCCTCCCCTAGGGTCGACCGAAGTGGGAGAGGTGGAGGAGTCCTACTCCAATCCTACTAGGAGTAGGATTCCACCCCCACTTGGTTTTCCTTTCCCCACTTGGACTTTCCCACCCCTAGCCGCATGGGCCTTGTTGGGGGGTTCGGCCAGCCCACCAGGGGCTGGTTTACCTCCTCCCACAGCCCATGAGACCCTTTGGAGCGAGAGGCCCCTCCCGATGGTCCCCCGGTACCCTCCCGGCACTCCCAGTACACTACCGAAGTACCCGAAACCTTTCCGGTGACCAAAACGGGACTTCCTATATATCAATCTTTACCTCCAGACCATTCCGGAGCTCCTCGTGACGTCTTGGATCTCATTAGGGACTCTGAACAACCTTCGGTCACCACCATACATAACTCTATACTACCGAAACGTCACCGAACGTTAAGTTTGCAGACCCTGCGGGTTCGAGAACTATGTAGACATGACCGAGACACCTCTACAGTCAATAACCAATACCGGGACCTGGATGCCCATATTGGTTCCTATATATTCTATTAAGATCTTCAACGGTTGAACCTCTGTGTCAAGGATTCAGTTAATCCCGTATGTTGTTCCCTTTGTTCTTCGGTATGTTACTTGCCCGAGATTTGATCGTCGGTATCTCTATACCTAGTTCAATCTCATTACCGGAAAGTCTCTTTACTCGTTCAGTAATACAAGATCCCGTGGCTAACACTTTAGTCACGTTGCTTGCAAGGCTTGTTGTGATGTTGTATTACTAAGTGGGCCCTGAGATACCTCTCTGTCATACGGAGTAACAAATCCCAGTCTTGAACCATGCCCATTCAACAGACACCCTCCTAGATACCTGTAGAGCATCTTTATAGTCACCCAGTTATGTTGCGACGTTTGATACACACAAGGTACTCCTCCGGTGTCAGTGAGTTGCATGATCTCATGGTCATAGGAACAGATACTTGACATGTAGAAACCTATAGCAATAAACTGACACGATCATATGCTACGTTCATAGTTTGGGTCTTGTCCATCACATCATTCTCCTAATGATTTGATCCTATTATCAAATGACATCTTTGATCAACAAGCTAGTCTACTAGAGGCACACTAGGGACACAGTGTTGTCTATGTATCCACACATGTATCAGTGTTTCCAATTAATACAATTATAGCATGGATAATAAACGATTATCATGAACAAGGAAATCTAATAATAACTACTTTTATTATTGCCTCTAGGGCATATTTCCAACAGTCTCCCACTTGGACTAGAGTCAATAATCTAGCTCACATCACTATGTGATTTACATTGTAATGAATCTAACACCCATACAGTTCTGGTGTTGATCATGTTTAGCCCTTGGAAGAGGTTTAGTCAACAGGTCTGCAACATTCAGATCCGTGTGTACTTTGCAAATATTTATGTCGTCCTCCTTGATGTAATCGCGGATGGAATTGAAACGTCGCTTTATGTGTCTGGTCATCTTGTGAAACCTTGGTTCCTTGGCTAGAGCAATGGCACCAGTGTTGTCACAGAACAGAGTGATTGGGTTTAGTGCACTGGGCACTACTCCAAGATCTGTCATGAACTCCTTCATCCAGACACCTTCCTTCGCCGCCTCCGAGGTAGCGATATACTCCGCTTCGCATGTAGAATCAGCTACGACGCTCTGCTTGGAACTACACCAGCTTACCGCACCCCCATTCAGAATAAATACGTATCCGGTTTGAGACATAGAGTCATCCGGATCTGTGTCAAAGCTTGCATCGATGTAACCCTTTACGACGACCTCTTGATCACCTCCATAAACAAGAAACATGTCCTTGGTCCTTTTTAGGTACTTCAGGATATTTTTGACTGCCGTCCAGTGTTCCACTCCTGGATCACTTTGAAACCTTCCAGCCATACTTATGGCAAGGCTAACATCGGGTCTTGTGCACAGCATTGCATACATGATAGAGCCTATCGCTGAAGCATAGGGGACGACACTCATCTTTTCTCTATCTTCTGCAGTCACTGGGCATTGAGTCTTACGCAACTTCACACCTTGCAACACAGGCAAGAACCCCTTCTTGGACTGATCCATTTTGAACTTCTTCAAAACTTTGTCAAGGTATGTGCTCTGTGAAAGTCCTATTAAGCGTCTCGATCTATCTCTATAGATCTTGATGCCTAATATGAAAGCAGCTTCTCCTAGGCCCTTCATTGAAAACCTCTTGTTCAAATATTCCTTCACGCTTTCCAACATTTCTATATTGCTTCCAATCAGTAATATGTCATCCACATATATTAGAAAAGCTATAGAGCTCCCACTCACTTTCTTGTAAATACAAGCTTCTCCGTAAACTTGTATAAACCCAAACGCTTTGATCACCTCATCAAAGCGCTTATTCCAACTCCGAGATGCTTGCACCAGTCCATAAATGGATCGCTGGAGCTTGCGAACTTTGTCAGCATTCTGTAGATCGACAAAACCTTCTGGTTGCATCATATACAACTCTTCCTCAAGGAAACCGTTGAGGAACGCTGTTTTGACATCCATCTGCCAAATTTCATAATCGAAAAAGGCAGCTATTACTAACATGATTCTGACGGACTTAAGCAACGCTACGGGTGAGAAGGTCTCATCGTAGTCAACTCCTTGAACTTGTGAAAAACCCTTTGCCACGAGCTATAGACGGTGACATTACCGTTCGCGTCCGTCTTCTTCTTAAAGATCCATTTGTTCTGTATGGCCTTTCGCCCTTCAGGTAATAATTCCAAAGCCCATACTTTGTTTTCATACATGGATCCCATCTCGTATTTCATGGCCTCTAACCATTTCTCGGAATCCGGGCCCATCATCGCTTCTCCATAGCTCGTAGGTTCACCGTTGTCTAACAACATGACCTCCAAGACAGGGTTGCCGTACCACTCAGGAGCAGTACGCGTCCTTGTCGACCTACGAGGTTTGATAGCAACTTGATCCGAAGCTTCATGATCATCATCATTAACTTCGTCTTCAACTGATGCAGGCTCTACAGAAACATCTTTCTGCGCTGTGCTACTCTCAGGTTGAAGTAAAGGTTCAATAACCTCATCAAGTTCTATTTTCCTCCCACTGAATTCTTTCGAGAGAAACTCTTTCTCAAGAAATGTTCCGTTTTTAGCGACAAACACTTTGCCTTCGGATATGAGATAGAAGGTATACCCAACTGTCTCTTTTGGGTATCCTATGAAGACGCATTTCTCCGCTTTGGGTTCCAGCTTTTCAGGCTGAAGCTTTTTGACATAAGCATCACATCCCCAAACTTTAAGAAACGACAACTTTGGCTTCTTGCCAAACCATAGTTCATATGGCGTCGTCTCAATGGATTTCGATGGTGCCCTATTTAAAGTGAATGCAGCTGTCTCTAATGCATAACCCCAAAACGATAGTGGCAAATCGGCAAGAGACATCATAGATCGCACCATATCCAATAAGGTTCGATTACGACGTTCGGACACACCATTATGTTGTGGTGTTCCAGGCGGTGTCAATTGTGAAACAATTCCACATTGTCTTAAGTGACTGCCAAACTCATAACTCAGATATTCTCCTCCTCGATCAGTTCATAGGAATTTAATCTTCTTGTTACGATGATTCTGAACTTCACTCTGAAATTGCTTGAACTTTTCAAACGTTTCAGACTTGTGTTTCATTAAGTAAAATACCCATATCTACTTAAGTCATCAGTGAAGGTGAGAAAATAACGATATCCACCGCGCGCCTCAATGCTCATCGTACCGCACACATCAGTAGGTATGATTTCCAACAAGTCACTTGCCCGTTCCATTGTTTGAGAGAACGGGGTTGTAGTCATCTTGCCCATGAGGCATGGTTCACAAGTGTCAAGTGATTCAAAATCAAGTGACTCCAAAAGTCCATCAGCATGGAGCTTCTTCATGCGCTTTACACCAATATGACCTAAACGGCAGTGCCACAAGAAAGTGGTACTATCATTATCAACTTTACATCTTTTTGCATCAATGTTATGAACATGTGTATCATCACTATCGAGATTCAACAAGAATAAACCTCTCACATTGGGTGTGTGACCATAAAAGATATTACTCATATAAATAGAACAACCATTATTCTCTGATTTAAATGAGTAACCGTCTCGCAATAAACAAGATCCAGATATAATGTTCATGCTTAACGCAGGCACTAAGTAACAATTATTCAGGTTCATCACTAATCCCGATGGTAATCGAAGAGCGAGCGTGCTGACGGCGATCACATCAACCTTGGAACCATTTCCCACGCGCATCATCACTTTGTCCTTTGCCAGCCTCTGTCTATTCCGCAGTTCCTGTTTTGAGTTGCAAATGTGAGCAACCGAACCGGTATCAAATAGCCAGGCACTACTACGAGAGTTGGTAAGGTACACATCAATAACATGTATATCATATATACCTTGTTTGTTGTTGGCCGCCTTCTTGTCAGCCAGATACTTGGGGCAGTTCCGCTTCCAGTGACCAGTTCGCTTGCAATGAAAGCACTCAGTTTATGGCTTTGGTCCAGCTTTAGTTTTCTTAACGGGAGGGGCAACTGCTTTGCCACTCTTCTTGGAGTTACCCTTCTTACCCTGCCATTCTTCTTGAAACTAGTGGTTTTATTGACCATCAACACTTGATGCTCCTTCTGAACCTCAGACTCAGCGACTTTCAACATCGCAAACAGCTCGGCGACTGACTTGTTCATCCCGTGCATGTTATAGTTCAACATGAAGCTCTTGTATCTAGGTGGCAATGATTGAAGAACTCTGTCAGTGACCGCCTCTGCTGGAAGGGGCATCCCCAATTCAGGCAGACGGGTGGAATACCCAGACATTTTGAGTATGTGTTCACTGACAGACCCGTTCTCCTCCATCTTGCAAGCATAGAACTTATCGGAAGTCTCATACCTCTCGATCCGGGCATTCTTCTGAAAGATAAACTTCAACTCAAGGAACATATCATATGCTCCATGACGTTCAAAACGTCTTTTAAGTCCCGGTTCTAAGCGATACAACATTGCACATTGAACCATTGAGTAATCATCAGAACGAGCCTGCCAGGCATTCACAACGTCTGGAGACTCAACTGGAGCGGGTGGATCACTGATGAGGATGCCTACCCTGGGTAGGGTCATAGACCTGACATCTGGGGCCCACCAATGGTCCCATATTAGCATCAAAGCTCAGAAGTAGAAGTGCACTCGGTAAGATCTGAAGGCTCACTCGGATGTACATGAAGACGCACTCGGATGATTACAACCGCACTCGGATAGCGAGAACTCAACGGTCAGGAGACGTAGCGTTGAGTCATATGAAGGGACTTCCTCCGGGATTAATCAGGCAGGCGTTACCTGTAACGTCTTAGTTAAAGCGGCAGATCCTGTAACGTAGCTTTAACTGGCATTTAATGCGGTGCTCGGCTGGTGGTGGCGCACTCTATATAAGCCACCATCAGACGCCGTAGCAAGGTTCCGACACTTGTTTTCTCATACACACCCATAAGCAAAACAACACCAGCCCCCGGGCTCGAGACGTAGGGCTTTTACCACTTCCGAGTGGGGCCTGAACTCGTACACATCTGAGTGTAACACCTGAGTTGTAGCTAGACTTCGCCCCTCCATTCGTACCCCTAGTTCTATTGTCAGGGACATTCCCACGACAGTTGGCGCCCACCGTGGGGCTGCGCATCTAGCGAATTCCAGCGCATGTGGAATTTCCATCCTCCTGTTCATCATGAACACTTTCAGCGGCGGGATCCTCTTCGGGTCACTCAGTTTCGTCATCGACGATTCGGCGTGGTTGCAGGAGGCACTGCTGGACGCCGAGGCACTGCCCGCCCACGGCACGGTGCACTTTAGCGCGGCGACGTTCGGAGTTCTTCTCCGACAACCGTCCACGCCTTATCGACCGGTCTCCCCTACACGTCTCGCGGCTTTTCGCCGGCGCTCCGGGCGCTCCAGGCTGCAGCGTTGGATCAAACACGCTGTGGCGGCACAGGCCGTGGGACAGCGAGCGACTACACTCGGAGTCGACGAGGCAGTGCACTGTCTGTTTTATTCTTCGGGTGACGACTCCTCCGATGCCGCTGATCTCGAGAGCAGCGGAGAGGTGGCGGAGGTCTTTATGGCCGGCCCATCCCGAGACGCCGCACCTCCAGGGTACTCGGCCGGAGGCGCCCGTGATCAAGATGGCGATCATCGTGATGCCAGTACCGACGGCTATTTCCCCCGACCGCTCCCTCGGGAGCAGCGGGAGGAAATCAGGCGCAGGAACGATGAGGTCCTGCAGACTCCCATAGCGGGGAACACTCCCGAGCAGATAGCCCTCGAAGCCGCTCGCCAAGCCACTCTGGCTGAGCGCGAGCATCTTGAGCGGCTACAGCAGTCACTCGACGAACGCGCGGCAAGAGAACGCCCCAGTTCCAGCCGCAGCCACCGCCAGTTGACATTCACAAAGGAGCGCCCCTACACCATCCCGACGATGCGTACTCCTTTGATGAACCTGGCCGCGGCCACTCGGATCGCCGATTCGATCCAGCCATTCGATTCAGCGGCAGGCGAGGGCATTCGGCAGATCCAGGCACTGCTGAAGACCGCCCTTCAGCAAAATTCAGAGGTATCGCAATCTCATCAACGCATTCATAATGAAGCCGCTCGGGCGGATACTGTGCAGTCGACCCAAAGTCCTCTGGCCCCGAGGAGAGATCTGCGGACTCCTCCTCCTCTGAGAGGCCAGTATGGAGGACGCGGACGCGTCGACCGCGATTTCAGTCGGACTCCCCCTCCGAGGGGCGGTCCGCCTGGCCAACGTCCGTATGACGGGGGTTATCCACTCGGGAGGAACCGTGAGCGAAGTCCTGTCAGACACAGAGGCTACGACGCCCGATCAGACATCACTCAGCGAGTGGTCGATTGGAACAGATACGACAGAGACCGAGCGAGCGGCTCGGGAGTTACTGGTCTTGGATGCTTCAGCATATACATCCGAGAGTCGGAGATACCCCCCAATTACCGACTGGCAACCGGGATTGGAAAGTTCAATGGTGAGTCCAAGCCAGAGACTTGGCTCGAAGATTATCGAGTCACTGTCCAGATCGGCGGCGGCAATGACATCGTCACCATGAAGCACCTTCCGCTCATGTTGGAAGGGTCAGCGCGAGCGTGGTTAAATCAGTTACCTCCCAGCTGCATTTACTGCTGGGATGATTTGGCCCGAGTGTTCGTTAAAACATTCGAGGGCACCTACAAGCGTCCGGGTGGACTGACGGAACTCCAGCACTTTGTTCAGAAGAACAATGAAACTCTCCGAGAGTACATTCAGCGCTGGACAACACTGCATAACACTGTGGAGAATGTCACCGAGCACCAGGCCGTGTGCGCCTTCAAGGCAGGCACTCGGTATCGGGAGTTAGTCATGAAGTTCGGTCGGTCAGGGGATCTGTCCCTCAGTCGGGCCATGGAGATTGCAAACAAATACGCCAATGGCGAAGAAGAAGACCGCCTCCGAAGCGGCAAAGCGAGAGCCGGCAATGCCCCTCAATCGGGAGGCAACACCGGAAAGAATCAGAAGCGGAAAGCTGACGCCTCCGGCAAGGCTGAAGTCGCAGCTGTCCAAGGGCAGGGGCAAGGCAAGCCGAAGCCCAAAAAGAAGAAGAAATAATGGACTCCCAAGAAGAAGTCCGAGTACAAGTCCTACATTCTTGACCAGCCGTGCCAAATTCATACCAAGACGGATGAAGAAGGGAACGTTGTGCTTCCGAAGCACTCCACTCGGGAATGTCGCCTGCTCAATCAGGAGATGGGCGCTGAGCCCTCGGGTGAGAAGGTCGATGTCGACGAAGAAGAGGATACTTCCGAGTATCCGAAAATCGACAAGGTCATCAACGTGATTTTTGCTGACGTTGAAAGCAGAAGACAGCTCAAAGTGATCAATCGGGAGGTTAATATGGCAGTTCCGACTGCTACCAAATACCTCAACTGGACGAAGATGCCTTTCACCTTCGACCAGTCGGATCATCCGCCCTACATCGCCACCCCTGGGAGGCAAGCTCTGGTCGTTGACCCAGCGGTGGGTGGCGTCCGACTGCGCAAAGTCCTAATGGACGGAGGCAGTGGACTGAACATCATCTACGCCGACACTATCAGTGCTATGGGCATTCCGATGTCCCGATTGAGCAAGAGCAACATGCATTTTCATGGGATCGTCCCTGGGAAGAAGGCCGAATCATTCTATCAGATCGCGCTGGACGTGGTATTCGGCGGCGAGAAGAATTTCCGAAAGGAAAAACTGACCTTTGAGGTGGTCGACTTCCGCAGTGCTTACCACGCCATCCTGGGTAGGCCCGCCTATGCACGTTTCATGGCCACACCATGCTACGTGTATCTCAAGCTCAAGATGCCAGGGCCTAAGGGCGTGATCATAGTCACTGGCGATCGGAAAGTCGCCGAAGAGTGCCTTCAGCAGGGCACAAAGATAGCCAATGAGCAAGTGCTAGCAGTCGAACTTGAAGGGTACAAGAAGGAGGTGGACACGGCTGATTTGCTCAGGTCAAAGCGGCCAGCTTCAGAATCAGCTTTCCAATCGTCTAGTGAGACTAAGCAAGTTCATGTCCATCCGAGTGACCGGAGTGCTGCCCCGACGAACATCTCCACTTCACTCGGAGATAAATAGGAAGCCGAGCTCATCCAATTCCTCCATGAGAACTGGGACATCTTCGCATGGAAACCCTCTGACATGCCTGGTGTGCCCAGGGAACTGGCTGAGCACTGACTCCGAACCGACCCCAAGGCCAAGCCAGTCAAGGAGTACTTGCATCGATCCTCCGTCGAGAAGTGCAAGGCGATTGGTCAAGAGATAGCTCGGCTTCTCACCGCTGAGTTCATTCGCGAGATATACCACTCCGAGTGGCTCGCGAATGTGGTCCTGGTGCCGAAGAAGGAGAAGTCACTCCATATGTGCATTGACTTCAAACACCTCAATCAGGCCTGCCCTAAAGATCATTTTCCTTTACCTAGGATAGATCAGATAGTGGACTCAACAGCCAGATGTGAACGCATGTCATTCCTGGATGCGTACTTCGGGTACCACCAGATCCGAATGTTCGGCCCTGATGAAATAAAAACAGCTTTCATCACCCCATTCGGGTGTTTTTGCTATGTCACGATGCCATTCGGTTTGAAGAATGCTGGAGCCACTTTCCAGCGCATGATCCAGAAGTGTTTGCAGAAGCAAATCAGTCGGAATGTGGAGGCTTATATGGACGACATCGTGGTGAAGTCTAGGAAAGGTTCCGACCTCCTGACTGACCTCGCCGAAACCTTCACAAACCTACGCCATTTCGGGATCAAGTTGAATCCAGCTAAATGCACATTCGGAGTGCACGCCGGAAAGTTAGTCGGTTTTCTCGTTTCCGAACGGGGAATCGATGCTAACCCTGACAAAATCGGTGCTATAGTCCGAATGAAGCAGCCAGAGCGCTTGCATGATGTACAGAAGTTGACAAGATGTCTTGCGGCCCTGAGCTGATTCATTTCAAGACTCGGAGAGAAGGCTCTTCCTCTCTACCGACTGATGAAGAAATCTGATAAATTCGAGTGGACTAATGAAGCGCAAGCCGCATTCACTGAGCTCAAGGCATTGCTTTCCATCCAGTCGGTGTTAGCTGCTCCGGGCAGCCAGGAACCTTTACTCTTGTACATCGCAGCGACCAGCCAAGTGGTGAGTACAGTCCTTGCAGTGGAGCGAGAAGAGCCAGGAAAAGCATTCAAAGTCCAAAGACCCATATATTACATCTCAGAAGTGCTAACTCCTTCCAAGCAAAGGTACCTGCACTACCAGAAGCTGGTTTATGGTGTTTACCTGACTGCCAAGAAGGTAGTCCATTACTTCCAAGATCACTCGGTCACGGTCGTCAGTAGCGCTCCCCTGTCGGAGATCTTGCACAACAGGGACGCCGCTGGCCGAGTGGCGAAGTGGGCAATCGAGCTCCTTCCGCTGGAAATCAAATTCGAAGCCAAGAAAGCAATCAAGTCCCAAGCGTTGGTTGACTTTATGGCCGAGTGGATTGAGCAGGAGCAACCAATTCCGAGTGTTCCTGAACACTGGACCATGTTCTTCGATGGTTCCAAGATGCTCAATGGCTCGGGGGCTGGCGTGGTTCTTGTCTCTCCCAAAGGAGACCGACTGAACTATGTTCTCCAGATCCATTTTGACTCATCAAACAATGAGGCCGAATATGAAGCCCTCTTGTACGGGCTCCGCATGGCCATCTCACTCGACATTCGTCGGCTGATGGTTTACGGTGACTCGGACCTCGTTGTCAATCAAGTGATGAAGGAGTGGGTCATTCGGAGTCTAGCGATGACCGGATACTGCAACGCAGTCAGGAAGCTGGAGAAGAATTTTGAAGGCCTAGAGCTGCATCACATCCCTCGGGCGAAGAATCAAGCAGCAGACGATCTGGCAAAGATCGGATCCGCTCGGCGAGCAGTTCCGTAAGACATATTCCTTGAACATCTGCGTGCTCCGACAATCGCAGAAGATCCTTTCACAGAGGAGCCCCCGCAAACAGTCGGTCCATCGGATCCGACTGAGGTTGAAGTTCCAGCCATAGTGGATCTGGTCCACGAAATGCTGGTAATCACTCCCGAGTGGACTCAACCCTATTTGGCATATTTGCTCAGGCAAGAACTTCCAGAAGACGAAGAAGAGGCCCGTCGGATCGTCCGTCGATCCAAGTCATTCGAACTCATGGGAGACCAGTTGTACAAGAAAAGCACCACAGGAGTCATCCAGAAATGGGGCTTCAAATCTTACATGAAGTCCACTCGGGAACCTGCGGCCATCATGCGTCCTCTCGGACTTTGGTCGCCAAAGCTTTCCGAGCGGGTTTTTAGTGGCCTCGAGCCAACGAAGCAGCAAAAGACCTTGTGGACCTGTGTGTTGAATGTCAGTTCTACAAGAATAAGTCCTACAAGCCAGCGTCCGCGCTCAAGACGATCCCGATCACTTGGCCATTTGCAGTATGGGGCCTAGATATGGTCGACCCCTTACGGACTGGGTCGAGTGGATTCACACATCTGCTCGTCGTGGTTGACAAGTTCACCAAGTGGGTTGAAGCAAAGCCTATCAAGAGCTTGGATGCAGGCACAGCTGTCAGTTTCATTCCGCAGATCATCTTCAAGTTCGGCGTGCCTCATGATATCATCACAGATAATGGGAAGAACTTTGACGAGGACGAGTTCCAGGAATTCTGTTTCTCTCAGGGCATTCAGGTTAATTACGCCTCAGTGGCTCACCCACAGTCGAACGGCCAGGCCGAGCGCGCCAATGGAATGATTCTGCAAGGCCTGAAGCCTCGATTGATGAGAGATTTAAAGTACGCAGCTGGAGCTTGGGTTGAAGAATTGCCTTCCGTCTTATGGGGCATTCGGACAACTCCAAACCGCTCTACGAAGTGCACACCTTTCTTCATGGTGTACGGATCAAAGGCAGTGCTACCGAGTGATCTTCAGCACAACTCCCCCCGAGTGGAGTTATATAATGAAGCTGAAGCCGAAGCCGCTCGGCAGGACGGTCTCGACCTTCTGGAGGAAGAGAGAGAAATAGCATTCATTAGATCGACACTCTATCAGCAAGATTTGAGGCGCTACCATGACAGACATGTCCAGAGCCAAGCTTTTCAAGAAGGAGATCTTGTTCTCCGACTGGATCAGCAGAGACCCCACAAACTCGCGCCTCCGTGGCAGGGGCCGTATGCGATCTCCAAAGTCTTGCATAACGGAGCTTATCGGCTTTACAACATCAAAGATGGAGTAGAAGAGCCCCGAACTTTGAATGCGGACCTGCTTCGCAAATTCTACACCTAGAACATAACTATTTTAGCCTGTTATTCCAGTAATGGATCCGAGTGATCTAGATGAATAAAGTTTTATTTCATTACATCTTGTTGAAATTTGACTGCTACCCCCAGCGGGTGTAAAACAAAAAACACTTAGCCGCAAATCCTGATTTTGCCTAAGTACAAACTACTCCGAGTGAGGGTCTCGCCCACACTCGGGGGCTTAGCTGCGGCTCCGCGTCGCCTAAGTTAAAAACCTCTTCGAGTGTGGACATCCTCCACACTCGGTTGTCAAGATGAACAGGACCATCATTGTTCATCTAAGGACAAACTACTCCGAGTGTGGGTCTCGCCCACACTCGGGGGCCTAGCCGCGGCTCCGCGTCGCCTAAGTTAAAAACCGCTTCGAGTGTGTACATCCTCCACACTCGGTTGTCAAGATGAACAGCACCATCATTGTTTATCTAAGGACAAACTACTCTGAGTGAGGGTCTCGCCCACACCCGGAGGCTTAGCCGCGGCTCGGCGTCGCCTAAGTTAAAAACCTCTTCGAGTGTGGACATCCTCCACACTCGGTTGTCAAGATGAACAGGACCATCATTGTTTATCTAAGGACAAACTACTCCGAGTGAGGGTCTTGCCCACACTCGGAGGCTTAGCCGCGGCTCTGCGTCGCCTAAGTTAAAAACCTCTTCGAGTGTGGACATCCTCCACGCTCGATTGTCAAGATGAACAGGACCATCGTTGTTCATCTAAGGACAAACTACTCCGAGTGAGGGTCTCGCCCACACTCGGGGGCTTAGCCGCAGCTCCACGTCACCTAAGTTAAAAACCTCTTTGAGTGTGGACATCCTCCACGCTCGGTTGTCAAGATGAACAGGACCATCATTGTTCATCTAAGGACAAACTACTCCGAGTGAGGGTCTCGCCCACACTCGGGGGCTTAGCCGTGGCTCCGCGTCGCCTAAGTTAAAAACCTCTTCGAGTGTGGACATCCTCCACACTCAGTTGTCAAGATGAACAGGACCATCATTGTTCATCTAAGGACAAACTACTCCGAGTGAGGGTCTCGCCCACACTCGGGGGCTTAGCCGCGGCTCCGCGTTGCCTAAGTTAAAAACCTCTTCGAGTGTGGACATCCTCCACACTCGGTTGTGAAGATGAACAGGACCATAATTGTTCATCTAAGCACAAACTATTCCGAGTGTTGGTCCAGCCCACACCCGGGGACTTAGCCGCGACTCCGCATCACCTAAGTTAGAACCATCCGGAACCAAAAATCGGATAAAGCCATAACAAATTAGAACTGCAGCATTCAGATTGAAGGTACGGATAAAGGTTCAAACAGTGGGAGCCTCAGGCTCACTTAAAAGTTTTACGGTTACAGCAACCACTCGGCATTCCGAGGCAAATACTTAAAGGAGTTTAACTGGACGATCACTCGGGCGGAGGTACTGCTTCCACGAAGGTGTCTAGGTCGATGCTGTCCGCTATCCGAGTGGCAGCTTCCATGAACATCTCCATGAAGTCGTCAATCGTGGCGTTCTTCTTGTTGGCCACCTCGAGAGACTTCAGCTTCTTCTCGTCCACCCCCTTGCAGTGGATACGGACCAACGAGAGTGCTATGTCACCTCCGGCTCGGGCCGCAGATTTCTTCCAGTCTTTCACTCGACTGGGCACTGCCTTCACTCAGGCTAACACGGTCTCCAGATCCTTCGAATGCTCATCGTCGGGAAAGACGTCACGATCAATCGCAGAGATGGTGGTTCCAAGCTCCCTGATGTACATGGCCACTTGCTCAACTCGCTCTTCCAATCGGAGCACGCTCATGGCGATGCTGTCCTTGAGTAAGCCCTGGGTGGGATCCAACTCCTTCCCGATTTTGTCCATCTCCTCCGCCACGTCATCACAAAATGTTGGATTCGGACAAACGAAGAAGAAGTTAAGGATATACAAATTCCATTCGGTTTATCCAAGTTCAATGAAAGTCACTCGGAAAGGTTACCTTTGAGCTTTTCATTGGCCTCGCCACTGAATTCCTCGACGTATTCCTCCAGCTCAGCTTTCTTGGAAGCAATGCGGTTGAGTTTGGTCTGCCACTCGGTTTGCAGCTTCTTCAATTCGACAAGTTCTTTGTTGGACTTCTGGACAGCAGCTTCCAATGCTTTCTTCTCGTCCTCCAGCTTTCCAACCGACTTCAGTTTTTCCTCGGCCTCCTTGGCCTTCCGGCTGGCTTCCTTTTGGGATGCCACCAGTTCGGTGTCCTTCTTCTCAAGAGCAGTCTTCACAGTTTCTAAAGAAATAGAATTCCTCAGCCTCTTGACAAGTTCACGATTTTCTCTACGAAAATCTGATGAAGCATATTTAGTCGGATAGGGAAGGGGAGCAACTTCCGTTACAGTCGAGCAGGAAGATATTACCTTCAATGGCTTTTTTCTCCTCTTCCAGTCGGGCGTTCTTGGTCTCCTCAGCGTCGAGGCTATTGCGCAGGTCCAGCACCTCCTTCTCCAGAGTCTTGTAGTGGCTTCCGAGATCACAAACAGACTGCAAAACAGATTTAAAGCAAAGCATATTGGTCAGGACTTTGACTCGGACTCTAAGACTACCGCCGACTGCTTCAGTCGACAGCAGCCTCGGGGACTACACCCAGTGGGTGCGCTCAGCATGCCCCCACTGGAAAATCAAAAACAAAGTATTCATTCGGACGGATTGAACATGGTATTCAGTCGGATGAATTGAGCGTGGTATTCACTTGGACTCTAAGACTCCCGCCGACTGCTTCAGTCGATGGCAGTCTCGGGGACTACACCCAGTGGGTGCGCTCAGCGCGCCCCCACTGGAAGTCAAGCACACTCAACGGGTGTACTCAAACTCGGTTTCAGATCCTCACAAGACGGAAAATTGAAAAGGGTACTTACAAGAGTACTTACTCGGACATTCTTCTTCAGGGCTTCACTCGTATCGTACGCCGTCTTCAGTCAGTCGCTCATTATCTCCAGTTGCATTAGCGCCTCTTTGCTCGCTCCCACTTGGTCCTCCGGGACATGGTGTAGTGCAAAAATATTGGGCGTGGAAGGAGTCAACGATTGAGATGAAGACCCGGTACTGAGTGCTGCTCCGGCTCCCGAGCCGACCTCTGGTGTGGGCACCAGAGTATGGGCAAGTGATGGCTCCTGCATCATGACATCCACGTCTGCCAGAGTGTTCATTGAGTCAATCTTGTCGGTTGCATCAAGGTCGATCACTTCACTTGGAGCTGCAAATAATCAAGTCACTCGAAGGTACTCGGAAATATACAGGGTTACCGAGTGGAGCCACTAGCCTGCTCCCTCTGGGGTTGTCACGCGCTGGTGTGATCGCCTTGATTTTGGCCTCCACCTCATCCTCCTTGAGCTCCTCCGGGTGAGTTCGAGTGGAATCAGCCGGCCCGGAGTATTCCCACATGGGGTGACCTCTGGCTTGCAGCGGCTGGATCCTCCTCTGGAAAAAGACCTCTAGCAGGTCGAGACCATTGACACCTTTTTACACCAGAGCTACCAACGCTATCACTAAGATGTCTACTTCAGTCTTCTCCTCCTTGGTCACTGTCAGTCGGGGAACTGGCCGAATGCGATCCGAAGTATACGGCGGGAGACCCGGCTGACCCTCACCAACTGGAATGTCATGGCAGTAGAACCAGTTCTCCTGCCACCCCTTTACCGAGTCAGGGAATGTCAACTTAGGAAAACATCCCTTGCCTTGCAGCTGGATTCCGAGTCCCCCGCACAATTGGTCCACATTGGTCTTATCCTCCGACCGAGTGGGTTTCTTCACGGTCATCACTCGGCAAGTAAAGAGATGTTTAAACAAACCCCAATGGGGGTGGCAACCCAAGAAGTTTTCGCACAAAGAAATAAGCGCAGCTAAGTACACTACAGCGTTGGGGGGAAGATGATGAAGCTGAGCGCCGAACAAGCTCAGAAACCTTTGGAAGAAAGGGTGCGGCGGCAGAGAAAAACCTCGCTCGAGGTGAGTCACCAAGAGCACACGCTCGTACCCCTTCGGCGATGGCTCCTCTTCGTCCGGCCCCAGCAGCCGCCAGCTCCCCTCGCGCACGAATCCTTGAGCCTCTAGGTCGAGCATCCGGGCCTTGGTCACCCGCGACGGGAGCCACTCGCCTTGCGTCCATCCGGCCGGCACTCCGGCGCTGGAGGAAGATGTGCACGCGCTCTTCTTCGCTCGCTCAGCCTTCGCGGTCGCGGACGCCGTGCGCATCTTCGCCAGCGAGCTCAAGACAGCCTTCGACGGTGGAGGGAAAGGAGGTGCGCAGGTGGGCGTCGGAGTAGACGAGGAATTGGGGAAAATAAGATCTGTTCTCGCCCAAACAGTACTTCCCACTATTTATACCAGAGATCCGGCGCAATCTCAGGCCGTCAATCCGCAAACGAAGGAAGATATGCTAATCCACTATTTAGTGTCTCGGGGACGTGTGGCGTGATTTTCGACGCGGTTATCGAGGCGTCATGCCCATTTCCCCAAAATCTTCAGGACGCGACCGTTCCGCCGCGCGCCCATGCGCAGTTTCGGCGATTTCGAACGCGCGGAAACCCCTCCGTGTTCAGAGGAGGCGAGCTCCACGTCGTGAATGATCCTGGTGACGCCTTTGTGCGAACCGAGTGATCGGCTCACGCCAGCTGACCACTCGGATTAAAACATCATTATAGTTTCCATCGAAAACATCGATCCTGAATCCATCTTGGTTTAAGGCCGAGTGAGGGACAACATGATCGTTTCTCGGTCTTTTCCGAAAGATCGTTGATGCTTCTGAGTGTCGATCACTCGACTAATAAAACCTCATGGATTCGGGGGCTACTGATGAGGATGCCTACCCTCGGTAGGGTCATAGACCTGACATCTGGGGCCCACCAATGGTCCCATATCAGCATCAAAGCTCAGAAGTAGAAGTGCACTTGGTAAGATCTGAAGGCTCACTCGGATGTACCTGAAGACACACTCGGATGATTACAACTGCACTCGGACAACGAGAACTCAACGGTCAGGAGACATAGCGTTGAGTCATATGAAGGGACGTCCTCCGGGATTAATCAGGCAGGCGTTACCTGTAACGTCTTAGTTAAAGCG
Organism: Elymus sibiricus; assembly: GCA_039707655.1. NCBI lineage: Eukaryota > Viridiplantae > Streptophyta > Magnoliopsida > Poales > Poaceae > Elymus > Elymus sibiricus. The sequence continues at coordinate 253,877,651 of CM077667.1, read as the reverse complement.
GCAATTCCTGTAACGTAGCTTTAACTGGCATTTAATGTGGCGCTCGGCTGGTGGTGGCGCACTCTATATAAACCACCACCGGACGCCGTAGCAAGGTTTCGACACATGTATTCTCATACACACCCATAAGCAAAACAACACCAGCCCCCGGGCTCGAGACGTAGGGCTTTTACCACTTCTGAGTGGGGCCTGAACTCGTACACATCCGAGTGTAACACCTGAGTCGTAGCTAGACTTCGCCCCTCCATTCGTACCGCTAGTTCTATTGTCAGGGACATTCCCACGACAATCACCAAGCGGTGCATCAAGGACATATCCCTTTTGGGAAGCCGTAAGGATAATCCTTAGATTACGGGCCCAGTCCACAAAGTTACTTCCATCATCTTTCAACTTAGCTTTCTCTAGGAACGCATTAAAATTCAGGGGTGCTACTGCGCGAGCCATGATCTACAACATAAATTTTGCAAAAACAACATAGACTATTGTTCAAGATAATGAGTTTAGTTAATCAGATTACTTAAAAACTCCCACTCAAATTTACATCCCCCTGGTCATCCGAGTGCTACATGATCCAAATTCACCAACTCAAGTCCGATCATCACGTGAGTGGATGTGGTTTCAATGGTGAACATCTTCATGTTAATCATATCTACTATATGACTCATGTTCGACCTTTCGGTCTCTTGTGTTCCGATTCCATGTCTGTACATGCTAGGCTCGTCAAGTTTAACCCGGGTGTTCCGCTTGTGCAACACTGGCTTGCACCCGTTGTATGCGAATGTAGAGTCTATCACACCCGATCATCACGTGGTGTCTCGAAACGACGAACTTTCGCAACGGTGCACACTCGGGGAGAACACAATTTTATCTTGAAATTTAAGTGAGGGATCACCTTATAATGCTACCGTCGTCCTAAGCAAAATAAGATGCCTAAAAGGATTAACATCACATGCAAATCATAAGTGACATGATATGGCCATGAACTTGTGCTTTTGATCTCCATCTCCAAAGCACCGGCATGATCTTCATCGTCACCGGCATGACACCATGATCTCCATCATCTTGATCTCCATCAACGTGTCGCCATGAGGTTCTCATGCCGACTGTTGCTTCCACGACTATTGCTAACTCATAGCTATAAAGTAAAGCAAAACGGCGAAAATAATTAAAGACAACCCTATGGCTCCTGCCGGCTGCCGTACTCATCGACATGCAAGTGGTGATATTCTATACAATACATGATCATCTCATACATCACATATATCTCATCATGTAATTGGCCATATCACATCACAACATACCCTGCAAAAACAAGTTAGACGTCCTCTAATTGTTGTTGCATGTTTTACGTGGCTGCTACGAGTATCTAGCAAGAACAATTCTTACCTACGCAAAAACCACAATGGTGATACGCAAATTGCTATTCAACCTTCTCAAGGACCGCCTTTGTCGAATCCGATCCAACTAAAGTGGGAGAAACAGACACCCGCCAGCCATCTTTATGCAACGAAGTTACATGTCAGGTGATGGAACCGGTCTCTCGTAAGCGTACGAGTAATGTTGGTCCGGGCCACTTCATGCCACAATACCGCCGAATCAAGAAAAGACCAGGGGAGGAAGCAATCTGAATATCAATGCCCACAAACTCCTTTGTGTTCTACTCGTGATCTCATGTACACATAGACCTAGCTGAGATGCCACTGTTGGGGACTGTTGCATGGGAAACAAAAAATTTCCTACGCACACGCAAGATCTATCCATGGTGATGAGCATCTACGAGAGGAAGAGTGGATCTACATACCCTTGTAGATCGCTAAGCGGGAAGCGTTAAGAAACGCGGTTGATGTAGTCGAACGTCTTCGCGATCCAAATCGCCGAGCGTCCCGCGATCCAATCACGATCTAGTACCCAACGGACGGCACCTCCGCGCTCAGCACACGTACAGCTCGATGACGATATCCGCCTTCTTGATCCAGAAAGAGGGAGCGGAGAGGTAGATGAGTTCTCCGGCAGCGCGACGGCGCGGCGGCGCTGTTGGTGGAACTATTCCATCAAGGCTTCGCCTAAGCACTGCTGAAAAACTAGAGGAATCGATCTATCGGGAGAGAGGGCTGCACCGTGGCCTTTTTGGGTTGAAGTCCTATGGCCCTCTCTCCCTCTAGTATATATAGGAGGGAGGGGAGGGGCCTGCGCCCTAGGGATCCTCCCCTAGGGTCGGCCGAAGTGGGAGAGGTGGAGGAGTCCTACTCCAATCCTATTAGGAGTAGGATTCCACCCCCACTTGGTTTTCCTTTCCCCACTTGGACTTTCCCACCCCTAACCACATGGGCCTTGTTGGGTGGGTTCGGCCATCCCACCAGGGGCTGGTTTACCTCCTCCCACAGCCCATGAGGCCCTTTGGGGCGAGAGGCCCCTCCTGATGGTCCGCCGGTACCCACCCGGCACTCCCGGTACACTATCGAAGTACCCGAAACTTTTCCGGTGACCAAAACGGGACTTCCTATATATCAATCATTACCTCCGGACCATTCCGGAGCTCCTCGTGACGTCTAGGATCTCATCCGGGACTCCGAACAACCTTCGGTCACCACCTTACATAACTCTATAGTACCGAAACGTCACCGAACCTTAAGTGTGCAGACCCTGCGGGTTCGAGAACTATGTAGACATGACCGAGACACCTCTACGGTCAATAACCAATAGCAGGACCTGGATGCCCATATTGGTTCCTACATATTCTACGAAGATCTTTACTGGTTGAACCTCTATGTCAAAGATTCAATTAATCCCGTATGCTGTTCCCTTTGTTCTTCGGTATGTTACTTGCCCGAGATTCGATCGTCGGTATCTCTATACCTAGTTCAATCTCGTTACCGGCAAGTCTCTTTACTCGTTTCGTAATACAAGATCCCATGGCTAACACTTTAGTCACATTGCTTGCAAGGCTTGTTGTGATGTTGTATTACTGAGTGGGCCCTGAGATACCTCTCCGTCATACGGAGTAACAAATCCCAGTCTTGATCCATGCCCACTCAACAGACACCCTCGGAGATACCTGTAGAGCATCTTTATAGTCACCCAGTTATGTTGCGACGTTTGATACACACAAGGTACTCCATCGGTGTCAGTGAGTTGCTTGATCTCATGGTCATAGGAACAGATACTTGACATGTAGAAAACTATAGCAATAAACTGACACGATCATATGCTACGTTCATAGTTTGGGTCTTGTACATCACATCATTCTCCTAATGATATGATCCTGTTATCAAATGACATCTCATGTCTATGGCTAGGAAACCTTGACCATCTTTGATCAACAAGCTAGTCTACTAGAGGCACACTAGGGACACCGTGTTGTCTATGTATCCACACATGTATCAGTGTTTCCAATTAATACAATTATAGCATTGATAATAAACGATTATCATGAACAAGGAAATATAATAATAACTACTTTTATTATTGCCTCTAGGGCATATTTCCAACAACTCCTTCCTTCGCCGCTTCTGAAGCAGCGATGTATTCCGCTTCACATGTAGAATCAGCTACCACGCTTTGCTTGGAACTGCACCAGTTTACCGCTCCAGCATTTAGAATATATACGTATCCAGTTTGAGACGTAGGGTCATCCGGATCTGTGTCAAAGCTAGCATCGACGTAACCCTTTACGACGAGCTCTTGATCACCTCCATCAACGAAAAACATTTCCTTAGTCCTTTTCAGGTACTTAAGGATATTCTTGACCGCTGTACAGTGTTCCATTCCTGGATCACTTTGAAACCTCCCTGCCATACTTATGGCGAGGCTGACATCTGGTTTTGTGCAAAACATGTCATACATGATAGAGCCTATGGCTGAAGCATAGGGGATGACACTCATCTTTTCTCTATTCTCTGTAGTCGCCGGGCATTGAGTCTTACTCAACTTCACACCTTGTAAGACAGGCAAGAACCCTTTCTTGGACTGATCCATTTTGAACTTCTTCAAAACCTTATCAAGATATGTGCTTTGTGAAAGTCCTATCAAACGTCTCGATCTATCTCTATAGATCTTGATGCCTAATATGTAAGCAGCTTCTCTGAGGTCTTTCATTGAAAAACTCTTGTTCAAATAAATCTTCACGCTTTCTAAGAGTTCTATATTGTTTCCAATCAGCAATATGTCCTTCACATATAACATTAGAAACTCTATAGAGCTCCCACTCACTTTCCTGTAAAGACAAGCTCCTCCTTAAACTTGTATCAACCCGAACGCTTTGATCACGTCATCAAAGCGAAGATTCCAACTCCGAGATGCCTGCACCAGTCCATAAATGGATCGCTGGAGTTTGCACACTTTGTCAGCATTTTCAGGAGCGACAAAACCTTCTGGTTGCATCATGTACAACTCTTCCTTAAGGAAACCATTAAGGAATGTTGTTTTGACATCCATCTGCCAGATTTCATAATCGAAAAATGCAGCTATTGCTAACATAATCCTGACAGACTTAAGCATCGCTACGGGAGAGAAAGTCGTCGTGGATGTCGGAAAACACGCATCCTCTCATAGGAAATGCACTCAATGTCACATATGGTGGAGGCAGCCATCTCACTCATGTGTTGGTGGCTCTCCTCACATGGAAATTGGGGCATCTCGTCATATGTGGGTGTCGGAGAGATGTAGGTGCAAGCGTCTTCATGCTCAACTCCTTTCTCCTCCTTGGTTGAAGGGAAGGTCCCATGCTCAACCGTCTCGTCGTCGTCGTCGTGGATGAAGGCCGAAGATGGCACATCATCACGCTCCTCCATGACCGAAGGGAAATTCCCATGCTCGGCCATCTTCCTTGGGATGCTTCCGAAGATGGAAGGGCCATCCATGCGTGTAGTCGATCGCCTTGATCTTGGCGTCGAAGCTTGTCCTTTGTGGCGTTCTTGGTCTTCGTGCACTTGTTTCTTGGAGGTGGCTCACCCTTCGCGATGATGTAGATCACGAACATGATGGTTGTCGTGGCGGTCGTCTCGAAGATGAGGACGTGGCCGAGTTGTGCTTGCATCGGATGGGCGCTCCGAAGATGTGCGACTTGAGCGTCTTCGCCTTGAAGATGACGAAGGGGAAGAAGACTTGTAGTTAGCCAACACATGTCGAAGTTGCTCCATCTGTGCGTCCAACTTGTTGTTGAAGTAGTCTCTTTTCCGAGCTTCGGATTGATGTATGTCGGTGTCGAGTCACTCGAGTTTTTGGTCGATGTAGATGTTCATGTTGATGTAGTCGTCGAAGACCGAAGATGCAGTGCTTTGCCTAGACATCACAAGACTCGAGCAAAGGTGAGTGGGAAATGAGATAAACAATACCAAAATACCGTTTCCCAAAGTTGAGGATGTATCCCGTTTCACTCAATGTGAAATGCAAGAATACGGGAATTGGTACCGGACTTGTTCACTAACACCTACAATGTAAAGCTTATCGAGTGGCTTGGTTAGGACAAGTGGCACAAAATTCAAGCAATTGTCAATTCAAGATATCGAAAATGTTGAGGAAGATTCACAAAATTGCAATGCAAAGAAAATAGATCAATAGCTATGGTGGCACTAGGAACACACACGGATAGATAAATGGGATCCGCGCAACCAAGGAATGAGCACAAAATATGTGAGACCAGGGAAAACCTCGTGTTGCATGGATACTAGAAGAGACAATAGCTCAATTGCTCAAATGGGCATGATACGCGCTTGTGCACCAACCTAAAAGAGTAAATGTGCCGTCTTCAATCCCAAGTATGCTATGTATGTATGATCCAAGAGTATGAACTATGCAAAATGGCTCAATGCTATTTCTGTTGCTTACAAGCTCTTTTATATCTCCTCTTTTGCTTAAATTTTTTTCTTCTTTTTGCTCTTTCTCTTTTCTCTTTTTTTTCTCTATTTCTATGCTTGAAGCTCGAACCAAGATATGAGACAAGTATGATGGATATGCACGGGAGAGACTTATGGCACAATGTTGATAGCAAGATGTTTGCACGCTAAAACTAGCTATGCGGCATAAGAGTAACACTACGGTGCACAAGTAACGTGGTACAATAATTCTCAACTCGCTAGTCTCAATGGGTAAGGTACGCAATAGGCTCGAAGCGATCAAAGCAATGGAAAGGATATAGACAATGATGTCATCGAGGTTACCGTCCTTGCTTACGGTTGGGGTGCCAAAAGGCGAAGTGGCCGAAGTCGATGTCGAGGCCGAGGGGATGATGAGCGGCGGTGTTGTCGATGTAGAACCGTCCCTAATTAGCCGAAACAACTTAGGAAACGGAAACCGCAATTCAAAATCTCAAACAAAATTTAGGGTGGCGGAAGTTTATGGTGGGATGCTTATGCGGAAGTTATGGTGGAGGCGTAGGCAAACTTGCCAAAATTTAAAAAATATGATGGAGTCAAATGGTTATTAATCTATTTTTGTGGGGTGGAGGGTTTCAATAGCTACAAAATGAGCTAAAGAACGTCAAAATCGGAGTCCGGATGAATTAGTTATGTCCGAAACAAGAATCAGACGAAATCAGTTTCCACAGGTTACAGACGTCCGAGAAGTGACGGATGTCCGGAGGTCGGACATCTGGAAGGTCTGGAAATCCGAGATTTCGGGTCTGTTTTGGTGTTCCGGACGTCCGGAAAGGGTCAGACGTCTGGTGCTTCTGACGGGTCCAGACGTCCGATGGGTGTGGGTCAGCTCGAGATGTCAGATCCGGGACCCAATTTTGGGCGGAAATTTTGATTTTCGGGGTCAAAATTGATGGGGAAAAAGAAAAATTAGGTGGATTTCACGGTGGGAAAGCTAGATCTAATTGCCAAACACGAATTTCATGGATCAAAATCAACAAAATCTCACAAGAACCAACAAATCACAAATATTTGGTGAGGCTATTTTTGGTGGGGATTTTCGAATTAGGACAAACACAAAATTAGGCTAGAAAACGAAGGGGAGGACTCCAAATTCGTGAGCAACGTGGCTCTTGATACCAATATGATACAGGGCACGCCCGTGTGCGTCGATCTTTCACGAATTGGAGGTGGATTTGTGAATGAACACGAAGAACACGAGGGGGAAATCACAAGAGAAACACTCAAAAACAAGTCCAATCACGCATCCACTATGCTCACATCCAGACAAGATCCACAAGGGTACAAGAACAACATGGGGAAAGCGGTTACATGGTAGAGTTCATCCCAAATCCCATGGGGAGATGGGGCCTTGAATCCACTAGGAATCTTCCAGTGCAAGGGGCCTTCACATCCACTAGGGGGTCTTCTCTCATAGAGGCATCTACTCCATGGGAGAGGTAGTGGAAGGAGCAAGGGATCAACTATCTATGAGCTAAACCAATGCTAACCCTAGAAAGGAGGGAGGGGGAGAGTATATATATAGTCTTGGGAATGAAGGGCTAGGTGGAGAAGGGATAGAAGGCCCAAGGCCCGCGGTTGCACACAGGCAGGTGCCGGACATCCGGAGGGCGTCGGTCGTCCGGAGGCTCGGGAGGGTCCGGACGTCCGGAGCGTGTCGGACGTCCGTGGCTCGGTCGTCCGGAGGTCTTCGGACTTCCGTCATTTCGGCGCGGGTGACTTGGCGCCGGATTTCCGGATGGGCTCGAACGTCCGGGCACTGGAGGTTGTCGGACGTCCGGGTGGCGTCGGTCGTCCAGCCGTTGTGGAGTTCTTCTGGTCTTCTGGCTTGGGCGTGGCTCTAGGCGTCGGACGTCTGAAGTGTGTCGGACGTCCGGAAGATGTGGGACGTCCGACTGCTATAGACGCCGCAACTCCGTCTTCTTCCGTCTCCTCTTCGAAGCTTCCCTCGCGTATGGCGTGGTCGTTCCTTGGCGCTTGCACTCCTCCTCGTCATCCGTGAAGCTCCGACAATACCTATACATGCACACAAGAGGACTGTCAAGTAGTATACCATCCTCGAAGGGGTCAAGTGAACACGTGTAAAGGAGATGAGTCACCTTTATGTATGTGAAGTAGACATGGCACGTGTCACTTGCCAAACGAACTCTTGTCATGGTGATGTCCGTAGGATGCTCCGCATCATCGCTTGTCCTCAAGCGAAACCCGATATTGAAAAGCATGTCCACATGGTTTGAGAGAGCGGTGTCGATAAAACAAAATACGGATATAGTAGCATCATGCTTATTATTATAACAGCAACAAACTTTATCATAGAACTTATTCGTATAACTTTTATTATATAACTTCATCGTAAAACTTCTCATGAACAAGTAACAATTCATCACAACATAGAAGTATAAAGCATAAACCTTATTGAATACCAACAAACTATGTTCTCAGTCAACATTGCAACTACAATTCATCATATTTTCAGGAAGGGTCTCATGTCGGAGCCTTTTGGTAAGTCCACATACTCAACCATCATTTAGTCTTTTATGATTGCTAACACTCACAACATACCCATGAGCAAAAAGTTTCAACCGGACACATAGAAAGATAGGGGCTTATAGTTTCGCCTCCCAACGTACTCACCTCAAGGGTGATGTCAACAATAATAACTCATGCTCACTCATATCCAACTGGATATATGTGCCTAGATCTTTCCTCCCCACATGATGCTTGCAAAAAGAAAAAGTAAAAAGGAATAGGGAAGAATACTTTGACTCTTGCATAAAAGTAAATACATAACAGTAAAGGATAGGCCCTTCGCAGAGGGAAGCACAAGTTGTCATGCGCTTTTTGGTTTGTATGCCCAATCCCTTAATGTAAAAGAACGCCACACTATATTGCCCCCTATAATAGCAATCTTTATTATGCAGTCCGTCGCTTTTATTACTTTGCCATCATAAGTTCGTACAACGCTCAATTTTATCTTACACTAATTGATCAAACACATTTAGAAGCAATTTTTATTGCCTTAGTGCACCGATGACAACTTACTTGAAGGATCTTACTCGATCCGTAGGTAGGTATGGTGGACTCTCAAAACATGAATTTGGGTTTTGGGTTTTTGGATTCACAATAAGTATGTCTACTTAGTGCGGAATTTTTTGGCTAGCAAAGATATTGAGCAAGCACCACATGTTGAAGGATCTATGACAATATAACTTCTATGTGAATATGAACAAACATAAATCATTACGTTGTCTTCCTTGTCCAACATCAACAATTTTGACATATAATATTTAATGGGGGCTCACAATCATAAAAGATGTCCAAGATAGTGTATTTGCATCTGAAGCTTCTCTTCCCTTATTAATTCTTTCATGAATTGCATCATTGACCAACGCTATGTTTGTCAATCTCCAATAAATTTTACCACTTATACTTTTCCTTATGTAATGTCATTGCTTACCATAAGATTAGCATATGATTCTTTTCCATTTATTTCCTTTGTATTTTGATTGCAACAAGAAAGTAAAGAAGCAAAAGCTCAAACTAAACTTTATTATATAACTTTTGTCAATCTCCAATAAATTTTACCACTTATACTTTTCCTTATGTAATGTCATTGCTTACCATAAGATTAGCATATGATTCTTTTCCATTTATTTCCTTTGTATTTTGATTGCAACTAGAACGTAAAGAAGCAAAAGCTCAAACTAAACTTTATTATATAACTCTCACTCGATTACATAGATAGATATATCACGAAACTAACACTCGAAAATAGATCATGCTAAACTTTTATTCAACTAAATTACGAAAAAGCTAAAGATCGAACTAAAATAGTTAAAGGTCAATAAAAGTGATGGTGATACGATACCGGGGTACCTCCCCAAGCTTGGCTCAAGCCAAGGGGAGTGCTCATACCCGTGTGTTCAAATCTCCTTTAGTGGTGGTGATGATAAAGGTAGTGGTGATGATGTGGTAGGCTTGTTCTCCAACTTCCAGGGCAAGGGCTCACCATCAAAAGTTGACGCACGAGTCCCCTGAGTCTTGCAACTCGCAGCTAAACTCATACCTTTAAATCTTGCTTCATATTCAAAAACTTGGTTTTGAAGATCATAAATTTGACTTTGCAGAAAATTGATTTGCTCGTTGAGGGTGAAGATGGTGTCCTTCATAGATCGGCCATCCACCATCTGATCACGGGTGAATTCCGTGATCATGGAGTGACAGGCACTAAGTCCGCACTCCACCATCCTTTGGCACTTGAAGATGTCTTGTTCCACCGCCTCGAGCCTAGCTTCCACGCTTCCAGTCCTCTTGGGTCCCTGAACATCGCTGATGTGGAGCACCCCCTCACGCATCTCAATGGCTTGAGGGTGCTTCATCACCTCGGGCAAGTACGGGTTGATGACCTTCTCCAAGAACTTGTCCTTGGAGGAGCTTGCTGCAGCCATGGAGATCTAGATCTGACGAGAAAACAGCACGAAACAAGAACAGAGGATTTTTCTGCGATGCGGTGGTCAAAACAATCGGGGGTATATAAAGAATTTTTTATCTTGGGAAGCAAGAATATGGAAGGAAAACAGAGTCGGGAAGGTATCTGAGGTGGGCACAACCCACCAGGGCGCGCCTGGCAGGGCTGGCGCGCCCTAGTGTATCGTGCTCACCTCGGTTGCTTTCCCGTTTATTTCTTATTTTCCTAATTTTTGTAATATTCCAAATCTGTCAGAAAATATTTTTGCGGATTTTTTGGAGTCCGTTTACTTACCGTATCACGTACCTCCTCTTTTTCAGAATTCTGGAATGTTCTGGAAGGTTTCTTTTATGTGTTCCTCTGGTGTCATGGTTTAGATAACATTGCTTTCAACATTAATAGGCGTACCTGAGATATAGTGTTTAATTCTTTGTCCATTGACCACCTTCGGGTTAGAACCTTCAGCATTATTAATCTTGATAGCTCCAGAACGATAAACCTTTTCGATAATATATGGTCCTTCACATTTGGCGAGAAGCTTACCTGCAAAAATCTTAAACGAGAGTTGTATAAAAGAACATAGTCTCCTATTTTGAATTCCCCCTTTTGGATTCTTTTGTCATGCCATCTTTTTACTTTTTCTTTGAATAGTTTGGCATTTTCATAAGCTTGGGTTCTCCATTCATCTAATGAGCTAATATCAAATAACCTCTTCTCACCGGCAAGTTTGAAATCATAATTGAGTTCTTTAATTGCCCAAAATGCTTTATGTTCTAACTCTAGAGGCAAATGACAAGCTTTTCCATATAGCATTTTGAATGGAGACATACCCATAGGGTTTTTATAAGATGTTATGTAGGCCCAAAGTGCATCATCTAGTTTCTTAGACCAATTCTTTCAAAACCTATTGACAGTTTTTTGTAATATTAATTTTATTTCAGTATTGCTAAGTTCAACTTGACCACTAGATTGAGGATGATAGGGTGATGCAAATATATGGTTAACATCATTTTTAGCAAGCATCTTACGGAAAGCACCATGAATAAAGTGTGAACCACCATGAGTCATTAAATATCTAGGGACTCCAAACCTTGGGAAGATAACTTCTTTAAGCATTTTAATGAAGGTGTTGTGATCAGCACTACTAGTTGGAATAGCTTCTACCCACTTAGTGACCGTTAGAAGAAGGAAAAGGTCCCATATAATCAAAATATGAGTGTACCCGTTAGAAGAAGGAAAAGGTCCCATATAATCAAAACCCAAACATCAAATGGTTCAACAACAAGTGAATAATTCATAGGCATTTCCTGACGCTTACCGATATTACCAATTCTTTAACATTCATCACAAGACAAGACAAACTTACGGGCATCCTTGAAGAGAGTAGGGCAATGAAATCCAGATTGCAATACCTTGTGAGCAGTTCTATCTCCCGCATGATGTCCTCCATAAGCTTCAGAATGACATTTCCGTAGGATTATTTCCTGTTCATGCTCAGGTACACAACATCTAATAATACCGTATACCCCTTCTTTATAAAGATGTGGGTCATCCCAAAAGTAATGTCTCAAGTCATAGAAGAATTTTTTCTTTTGTTGGTATGTGAAACTAGGTGGTATATATTTAGCAACTATGTAGTTAGCATAATCAGCATACCAAGGAGTGTTTTGAGAAACATTTATTGCAGCTAACTGTTCATCAGGAAAGCTATCATCAATAGGTAGTGGCTCATCAAAAATATTTTCTAACCTAGACAACTTATCAACTACGGGGTTCTCAGCTCCTTTCCTATCAATTATATGTAAATCAAATTCTTGAAGAAAAACAACCCACCTAATGAGTCTAGGTTTAGCATCTTTCTTTTCCATAAGATATTTTATAGTAGCATGGTCGGTGTGAACAATGACTTTATAATCAACAATGTAGGATCTAAATTTATCACAAGCAAACACAACAGCTAAAAATTCTTTTTCAGTAGTAGCATAATTTCGTTGGGCACTCTCTAGAGTTTTGCTAGCATAATGGATAACATTTAATTTCTTATCAACTCTTTCTCCTAGAACAGTACCAACAACATAATCACTAGCATCACACATAATTTCAAAAGGCAAGTTCCAATCAGGTGGTTGAACGACAGGTGCAGAAGTTAAGGCTTTCTTGAGTGTTTCAAAGGCTTCTACACAATAATCATAAAAAACAAATGGAATATATATCCTTTTGTAAAAGATTAGTAAGAGGCATAGAAATTTTAGAGAAGTCTTTAATGAACCTCCTATAGAAACCAACATGACCAAGGAAACTCCGAATACCTTTAATATCTTTAGGACATGGCAGTTTCTCTGTTGCATCAACTTTAGCTTTATCCACCTCAATACCTCATTCAGATATTTTATGCCCCAAGACAATACCTTCATTAACCATAAAGTGGCACTTCTCCCAATTCAAGACAAGATTAGTTTGTTCACATCACTGCAAAACTCGATCAAGGTTGCTTGAGCAATCATCAAAAGAAGTTTTGTAAACGGAGAAATCATCCATGAAAACCTCCACAATATTTTCACAAAAATCAGAGAATATAGCAGTCATACATCTTTGAAAGGTAGCAGGTGCATTGCATAAACCAAAAGGCATACGTCTGTAAGCATAGGTTCCAAAGGACAAGTAAAGGTGGTTTTCTCTTGATCAGATTGTGATACAGGTATTTGAGAGAAACCAGAATATCCATCCAGAAAACAGAAGTGTGCGTGCTTAGATAATCTTTCTAGCATCTGATCAATGAAAGGCAGAGGGTAATGATCTTTTCTAGTAGCTTTATTTAATTTTCACCATTCTATAGCCAGTGACAATTCTTTGTGGAATGAGTTCATTTTTTATCATTAGGAACAACGGTAATACCTCCCTTCTTTGGGACATAATGAACGAGACTTACCCATATACTATCAGCTAGGGGATAGATTATACCTGCTTCCAGAAGCTTTAATTTTTTACTTCTTACCACTTCTTTCATCTTAGGCTTCAATCGCCGTTGGTGATCAACAACGGGTTTAGCATCATGTTCTATATTAATCTTGTGCTGACATAGACTGGGACTAATGCCCTTAAGATCATCAAGAGTATATCCAATAGCAGCCCGGTGCTTCCTCCGAATTTTTAATAATCTTTCTTCCTCATGTTCTGAAAGGGTAGCACTAATAATAACATGATATATCTTTTTCTCATCAAGATAAGCATACTTCAAAGTATCAGGCAATTGCTTTAATTCATACACAGGATCACCTTTAGGTGGAGGAGGACCTCCAAGGGTTTCAATAGGAAAATTGTGTTTTAGGAGAGGTTGTTGTTCAAAGAAAATTTTATCTATTTCATTTCTTTCACACAAGTGCATATCATTTTCATGGTCTAGAAAATATTGTTCTAGTGGATCAGTAGGAGGTACGGCAATAGAAGCAAGACCAATTATTTCATCCTTACTAGATAATTCTTTATCACGAAGTTTTCTACTAAACTTGGAAAAATTAAACTCATGAGACACATCACCAAAACTAACAGCGACAGTTTGTTTTTCACAATCTATCTTAGCATTGACGGTGTTCAAGAAAGGTCTACCAAAAATAATGGGACAAAAGTCATCTTGTGGGGAACCAAGAACTGGAAAATCAGTAGGGTATTTTACTTTCCCACACAAGACTTCAACATCTCTAACAATCCCAAGTGGTGTGATGGTGTCTCTATTAGCAAGTTTAATAGTAACATCAATGTCTTCTATTTCAGCGGGTGCTATGTCATTCATAATTTCTTGGTATGAGGTAAAAGTAATAGCACTCACACTAGCACCCAAATCACATAAACCATGATAGCAATGATCTCCTATTTTTACTGAGATAACAGGCATGCCCACTACGGGTCTATGTTTATCTTTTTAATCGGGTTTAGAAATTCTAGCAGCTTCATCACAAAAGTAAATAACATGCCCATCCATATTTTCTACCAAAAGAACTTTAACCATAACAACGCTAGGTTCTACTTTAATTTTCTCAGAGGGCTTAGGTGCTCTAATATTACTTTTGCGAACCACAGTTGATACCTTAGCATGTTCCTTTGTCCTAACAGGGAAAGGCGGTTTTTCAATATAAGCAGTAGGCACAGCTGGATCAACATTGTGAAAGATGGTTTCTTCTTTAGCTATGACCGGTTCTTTAATTTCTTCTTTAATAGGGGGATGATATTTAAACCACTTCTACTTAGGGAGATCAACATGAGTAGCAAATGATTCACAGAAAGAGGCTACGATCGCAGAGTCAAGGCCATATTTAGTGCTAAACTTGTGATAAGCATTGGTATTCATAAAAGATTTAACACAATCAAACTTAAGCTTTATACCTGACTCATTACCTTCGTTGAGTTCCCAATATTTAGAGTTGCGTTTAATTCTTTCTAAGAGATCCCACTTGAATTCAATAGTCTTCTTCATAAAAGAATCAGTACGAGAAGTATCGAGCATGGATTGATCATTATGAGAAAGCCGAGCATAAAAATTCTGAATAATAACTTCTCTCGGGATATCATGATTGGGCCATGAATATAACATTGACTTAAGCCTCCCCCAAGATAGAGCGATGCTTTCTCCTTCACGAGGCCAAAAATTATATATATAATTCCGATCACGATGAACTAGATGCATAGGACAAAACTTTTGATGGAATTCCAATTGCAATCGATTCCAGTTCCATGATCCAATATCATCACATAGCCTATACCATGTCAATGATTTTCCCTTCAAATATAAAGGGAAAACCTTCTTCTTAACTTCAACTCCGGGTAAATATGCAAGCTTAAATAATCCACAAACTTCATTCACATGTATTAGGTGCATATCAGGATGTTCAGTTCCATCTCCTGCGTAAGGATTAGCTAGCAGTTGTTCTACCATACCCAAAGGAATTTCATAGCCAATATTTTCAGTAGGTGCAGTAGGTTGAGGGGTAACTAATTGTGGTTCCGTTTGAGGTGAAGATACCCCGAACAAACCCCTCAAAGGATTGTTTTCCATAGTAGCAAGTGATAATAAATTTCAGCATGTAGTATAAGTTTTTCCTTACCGATTTCCACATACCAAGAGCGCTTCACTCCCCGGCAACGGCGCCAAAAAAGAGTCTTGATGACCCACAAGTATAGGGGGTCAATCATAGTCCTTTTGATAAGTAAGATTGTCAAACCCAACGAGGAGCAGAAGGAAATGACAAGCGGTTTACAGCAAGGTAATTTCTACAAGCACTGAAATTGTAGGTAACAGATAGTTTGGTAGAAAGATAATTGGTAACAAGCAAGTAACGGTAACTGTAAATAAAGTCCAGTAAGGTAGCCCAATCCTTTTGTGGCAAAGGACATGCTAGAACAATCTCTTATAATAGGCAAAGTGTTCTTGAGGGTACACGGGAATTTCATCTAGTCACTTTTATCATGTTGGTTTGATTCGCGTTCGCTACTTTGATAATTTGATATGTGGGTGGACTCGTGCTTGGGTGCTATTCTTACTTGAACAAACTTCCCACTTATGATTAACCCCCTCACAAGCATCCGAAACTACGAGAAAAGTATTAAGATAAAATCTAACCATAGCATTAAACGTTTGGATTCAAATCAGCCCCTTACGAAGTAGCGCATAAACTAGGGTTTAAGCTTTTGTCACTCTAGCAACCCATCGTCTAATAACTACTCCACAATGCATTCCCTTAGGCCCAAGGATGGTGAAGTATCACAAGATACATATCATCAAAATATCGAACACATATCAAATTCACATGATTATTTGCAACATGACTTCTCCCGTGACCTCAAGAACAAAGGTAACTACTCACAAATAATATTCAAGCTCAAGATCAGAGGGGTACTGAATAGCACCGATCTGAACATATAATCTTCCACCAAGTAAACCATATAGTAATCAACTACAAGATGTAATCAGCACTACTAGTCACCCACATGTACCAATCTGAGGTTCCGGAACAAAGATTGAACACAAGAGATGAACTAGGGTTTGAGAGGAGATGGTGCTGATGAAGATGTTGATGAAGATTGGCCTCCCAAAGATGAGAGGGGTGTTGGTGAAGACGATGGATTCGATTTCCCCCTCCGGGAGGGAAGTTCCCCCGGCGGAATCGCTCCGCCGGAGGGCAAAAGTGCTCCTGCCCAAGTTCCGCCTCGAGACGGCGGTGTTCCCTCACGGAAGTCCTCTCCTTATTTTTTCTAGGTCAAAAGACCTTATATACCAAAAGATGGGCACCGGAGGTGGGCCGAGCTGGGCACAATCCACCAGGGCACGCATGGGGGGCCTGGCACGTCCTAGTGTCTTGTGCTCACCAGGTGGGCCCCCTCCGGTATTGTTTGCTCCAGTATTTTTTATATATTCCAAAATAATTGTCCTTAAAGTTTGAGCTTATTTGGAGATGTGCAGAATAGGTATCTCTGACGTGCTTTTTTAGGTCCAAAATTCCAGCTGCCGGTATTCTACCTCTTTGTGTAAACCTTGCATATTATGAGAGAAAAGGCATTAGAATCACTCCCTAAAGCATTATTATACATCAAAACATTATAAATAACAGTAGGAAATCATGATGCAAAATGGACGTATCAGCTGCTCACCTGTATTTCGACCCAGATATACAAACACACAAACAGGACGAAGGGTTTTACGCTCCCGAGCGGCCCGAACCTGTATAAACCCTGCGCGTAGTCATGGCCAACGGATGCTCTTTGTGTACTCGATGCCACTGCCGAACCGTAAATGGACCCCGCTGGTCCCATAGATCGTCGCGAATCACACCCCCGACATCTTTGGCACGCCAGGTAGCGGGCCTCCTGCGCGCGAATCTTCACCGACGTTTCTGCGTGCCTTCGCCAAGGCCCATGGCGCCCAAGAAGGCCAAGGACGTGCGACACCCGGCGCGACCACATCCAAGCTGCCATCCCAAGCCACCGATGGCAGCGACCACCGTGCTCACCCCATCGGTGAGTGTAGCCACAACACTGCGTGGAGTTCCGTGAACCACGACCAGGACCCCGCCGCCGATGTAGCGTGAAATGTGCCAGCGGTGACCGAGGGCGATGCTACTACGACGGCCGGGGCAGCATCCGCGGCCGTAGCGGCTGCGCGGGCTGCGACCGGACCTCCGCCGCGCCCCTCGCAAGATGACCGCGACCCTGGCCCAAGAGATGGCGAAGAGGAACCTCGCGCGGACGATGCCCTCATGCGCCGCTCCCTAGGGGCGCAAGGCCGAGCTCCACGACCCCCTCCCGGCGAGGGCAAACGGCGGGCGACGGCACGGGAAAGCGTTCCTTCTGGCTTTGCCAGGAGTAAGAGCGCTACCCACGCCTCGCCCCGTCTAGTCCCCAAAACAGCGGGAGATGCTCTGGCGCAGTCCCAGCTCCTTCTAAACTTTTCGCCCGCGCCGGAGATGATGGAGGAGTGGAGGGCGACCATACAAAGCCTGCCGAGCTTCGCCAAGAACGACAAACTAGATGAGGCGGGTTCCTCGCGCGCGCGGCGCGCGGCTCCCACAGAACCCACCGTTGGACGCGACGCCGCCAGGGCACACACAGTGCAGTCGCCCCCACGACAGCAGCGGACCTCCCGCTGCACCGACGTGCAAGACGAAGTGTTTCAAGCGTCGATGGAACCGTGGCTGAAGCAATACCTACGCCAAGTCCTAAAGGACATGCGCAAGGAGGACGCGTGCACCGCCATTGAAACACGGCGAGAAGCGCGTCGCCAATCCGATGCTCGTGCGGATCCGGCCGTCGACGAGCCCACGCCCGGGGCATCGGGCAGCTTACCTTACGAGTTTGGATGCCCGACGTTCCCCCGTGAACTACGGCAAGTCCGCTGGCCCTCTAGTAGGGCCTTCAGGCCGGAGTTGCCGGACAAATACGATGGTGCAGTTAGCCCACCGGAGTTCCTAGGCATCTACACCATCGCGGTGCAGGCTGCCGGGGGACGAGACGAGGAGGTGCTAGCCAACTACTTTCCGCTAGCACTCAAGCCCAACGTGAGGATTTGGCTAATGAACTTTCCAGAGGGGTCCATCTCTTCCTGGGCGGACCTGTGCAATCAGTTCGTCGGGGCTTACCATGGGGGCCACAAGCTTCCGGGGTAACCCAGCGATCCCCACGTGCTCCCCCAGCGGGACGTCGAGACCTTCCGCAAGCACATCCAGAGGTTCAGCCGCGTGTAGCACAACATCCCAGACATCCACCCCACCGCGATGATCTATGCATTCCACACGAACGTACGCAATCGCCGCATGCGCAAGGAGATGAGCATCAACAAGGTGCGGGACGTTGCCGAGCTCTATGCTCTGACAGACAAGTGCGCGCGGGCTGAGGAAGGGAGGAGGCTCCCGGGGGAGGATGCTGGCGCGGAAGTCGACTCGGACGACGACGAGAGCATGCCCGCCTCCTCGTGAAAAGGACGCAAGTGCAACAAGAAACGCAAAGGCAAAGCAATAATGGCTGTTGAGAGCTCCGGCAAGTCTAATGCCGGCAAGAAGGCCAAGTCCAAGGAGCCTGGCAAGGACGTTGCCGTGTGCTTCGGAGAAGACGAGGCCGTGGCAGGCGAGAAGACCGGCAAGCCCTACTGCAAGATCCACCTCACCAAAGGCCACGACATCAACGAATGCCACCAAGTAGAACAGCTTGTCGAGAAGTAGAAGCAAGAGTACAAAAGGCGCGATAAGGAGAAGGGCCAAGATGGTGCCGGTGGACCCGGCAAGAAGAATCGCAGCGTTCGAGGCGACCGCCGCGGCAAGGCCAAACAGCAGAAAGAAAAACCTGCTACAGGCCGAGGCGACAAATCCGACGATGATGATGACTATGAAGAAGATGTTGGTCGATAGTGGGGCCCGCCTGAACCTGCTTTCGCCCGATGTGATCAAGCGGCTGCAGATCCTCGATTCGGACCTCAAACCGACGGGATCCTTCCAAGGAGTGGACAGAGGAAGATCTCAGCTGAAGGGAAAGATAACCCTCCCGGTCACATTCGGCAGCGAGCTCAATTTCAGGACCGAGAGGGTCGTCTTCAACGACGCCAAAATGTCGCTGCCGTACAATGGGATCCTGGGCCGCCCGGCACTGCCGAAGTTCCTGGCGGCGTCTCACCACGCCTACAACACGCTCAAGATGCCAGGGCCAATGAGCGTCATCACCGTCCATGCAGACAAGAAAGACGCGGTCCTCTGCGTCGACAAGCTCTACCGGGAGGTAGTGGCGGCGTCTGCTGGCGAGGCACTCGCTCCTGCCGGCAAAGCTCCCCGGGGGAAGAACAAGGACACGATCTCCGGCAAGGCTCGTAAGAACTCCGGGAAGCGCACGACAGAGTGCAGCATGCTCGTCGAGGACTTACCAGGGACCTCTGCCGACAGGAGCAAGAAGGGTAAAGTGACCATACCCAAGACGAAGCAAGTGGCCGCGCGGGAGGATGGCGAGGGCGGCACCTTCACTATAAGTGCCACCCTCGACATCAAATACGAAAACGCGCTCGTCTCTTTCCTGTGAGCGAATGTCGACGTGTTTGCCTGGGAACCGTCTGACATCCCCGGTGTTCCCAGGGAGGTGATCGAGCACCACCTTGCTGTCTGCCCTCATGTGCGCCCCGTCAAGCAGAAGGTCCGAAAACAAGCTCTGGGATGGCAAGAGTTTATTGCCGAAGAGATCAAGAAGTTGGAAGCAACATGCCTAGTCAGGGGTGTACTCCACCCGACATGGATAGCGAATCCCGTGGTGGTGCGTAAGGCAAGCGGAAAGTGGAGACTATGTATTGACTTCACAGATGTCAACAAGGCCTGCCCAAAGGACCCCTTTCCCTTGCCATGCATCGACCATATAGTGGACTCTACCGCCGGCTGCGTCCTGTTGTCGTTCCTCGACGCCTACTCCGGTTATCGTTAGATCTTTATGGCCGAGGAAGACGAGGAGAAAATAGCGGTCATCACTTCCTGCGGCACATACTGCTTCAAACATATGCCGTTTGGTCTGAAGAGCGTGGGTTCAACATTCGCGAGGGCCGTATAGATCGGTCTCGGACCACAGCTGCACAGGAATGTGGAGGCCTACATGGACAACATTGTAGTCAAGACCAAAGACAAGGCCACGCTGGTCCAAGATCTGGAAGAGACCTTTGTGAATTTGCGCAAGATCAACTTGAAGCTCAACCCTGAGAAGTGCGTATTTGTGGTCCCTTCCGGCAAGCTCCTCGGTTTCTTCATATCCCAGCGTAGGATAGAAGGCAACCCCGCCAAGATTGAAGTAATCGAATAGATGGAGGCACCAAAGCGTGTCAACGACATACAACGGCTGGCAGGCTCCGTCGCCGCCCTCAGCAGATTCATCTCCAAATCTGCGAAGCGTGCCCTGTGATTTTTCAAGATCCTGAAAAACGTAGGCCCGATGATGTGGACTCCAGAAGCAGAGGCAACGTTGCACGACCTGAAGAAGTACCTGTCCTCAGCCCCCGTCCTAGTTGCATCCAAGCCTGAGGAGCCATTGCTGTTATATTTGGCATCGACGAACCATGTGGTTTAGCGCCGCACTAGTGGCGGAGAGGGAACCCGAGGACGACGAACCGGCGGCCTCCAAACCGACAGCTAGCGAACAAGAGCTGACCCGAGTGAGCCAACAAGTCGAAGCAAAGACGACACGAGAAGCGGAACAGCGAGTGCCGCAGAAGAAAAGGGTGGTGCATCGACCGGTGTACTTCGTCTGCTCTCTCCTGTAGGGGGCTCGGTCAAGGTACTCTGGGATTTAGAAGCTGCTCTTCGGCCTCCTCATGGCCTCCCAGAAGCAACGCCACTACTTCCAAGCGCACCGCACTATAGTCGTCACCTGCTTCCCGTTACAGCGGATCTTGAGGAACCCGAAACCAACTGACATGATTGTTGAATGGGCCTTGGAACTGGACAGCTGTGATCTAAGCTTTGAAAGCATGGCAACCATCAAAAGCCGAGCACTGGCAGAGTTCGTTACTGAATGGATACCGACCCAGATGAGGAAACCCCAGAGACAACTCTTCACGGCAAGGAAACACCTCAGGTATGGATAATGTACTTTAATAGGGATTTCTCGCTGCAAGACGCCAGTGCAGGAGTGCTGCTTATAGAACCCACCAGAGAGCACCTCAAGTATGTGGTCCAAATGCACTTCCCTCGGAAGGTGTCTACCACCAACACAGCTGAGTATGAGGGTTTACTTGCCGGGCTGAGGATAGCGGCAGATTTGGGAAACAAGAAATTGATATTCCGGAGAGACTCGCATTTGGTTGTGCGCCAGGTCAATAAGGATTACCAGAGCCCTCTGATGGAAGCATATGTTGATGAAGTGAGGAGTTTGGAAGCACATTTCGACAGTCTGCGGATGGAACACGTCCCCAGGGCAGAGAATGACATCGCCGATGACCTGTGGAAACGGGCATCTCAGAAGTCGCCTGTGGAACCAGGCACCTTTGTGCTACGACTCACTCAGCCATCAGTTACACCATCATGGCGGCAAACCAAGAAGAGAAAGATCAGCTTCAGCGACAATTTCCCTGGAGAGCCACCGGTGGCCGCCAATAAGGTTGCCGGAGATGACGAAATGCTTGACGGTGAGCGCCGAGCCCCGGTGGGACAGGCGGTCCCCGCCTTCGAACCTAGCGCTCCTGCGGCAGAAGAAAGGCTTTTAGACCTTGTCGTCGAGCCACGGGCTCCAACGAGGGCGCAGCAGATTGTCCAGTACCTCCAGATAGGAGACCTCCCCGAAGAGCAAGAAGAAGCCGAGAAAGTAGCCTCAAAGTCGAGCATGTACCTGTTCATGGACAACGATCTGTATAGGAGGAGGTCGAACAGGGTGAATTTAAGTGCATCGCTCGGG
This sequence comes from Elymus sibiricus, assembly GCA_039707655.1. Lineage (NCBI taxonomy): Eukaryota > Viridiplantae > Streptophyta > Magnoliopsida > Poales > Poaceae > Elymus > Elymus sibiricus. Next base: position 253,855,412 of record CM077667.1, on the reverse strand, counting down.
AGCAAGGATAAAAGCTGCTGGCGGAGATACACGAGGGGATCTGTGGCTCCCATGTATACACGAGGGGATCTGTGGCTCCCATGTAGGATCAAGGGCCCTTGCCGGGAAGGCGCTCCGACAAGGCTTGTACTGGCCCACAACCCTTCAAGACGCCTTGGCGGTGGTAACAACGTGTGAAGCATGCCAATACCACGCCAAGAAAATACACCAACCAACACAAGCCCTTCAAACCGTGCCACTCTCCTGGCCATTCTCGATCTAGGGGCTCGACATCGTCGGCCCCCTCCCCAGTGCTACCGGGGGCTTCGAGTCCTTGTTCGTCGCTATCGACAAGTTCACGAAGTGGACCGAGGTTGAGCCAGTGAGAAAGGTAACGGTGCAGGCGGCGGTCAAGTTCCTCTGAGGGATTGTTTGCTGTTTCGGGGTCCCCAACAGGATCATCACAGATAACGGCACACAGTTTACCAGCAGCACTTTTATGCAATACTGTCCAGACATCGGCTCCCGGATCTGCTTTGCCTCAGTTGCTCACCCCAGGAGGAACGGGCAAGTAGAGAGGGCGAATGCTGAAGTGTTGTGGGGTCTCAAAACAAGGACTTTCGACAAGCTGCGCAAGCATGGAAGGCGTTGGATTGATGAACTGCCGGTGGTTCTTTGGTCGATCAGAACGACCCCAAATTGAGGCACCGGCAAAACACCCTGTGCCCTAGTCTACGGGGCAGAGGCAGTTCTCCCCACGGAACTCACGTATGGGTCACCGAGAGTGCAGGCCTTTGACAAGGACTAGCTAGAGCGGTTACGGCATGACGATGCCACGCTCCTCGAGGAAGATAGTATCTAGGCCGCACTGCACGCCGCTAGGTACTAGCAAGCCTTGCCGCTACCATAGCTGCAAAGTGCACACAATGATTGTTGATGAAAGCGACCTGGTCCTTCAACGGATTTAGTCCGCGAAGGGGGCAAAGAAGTTGACGCCGAAGTGGGAAGGCCCTTACCAGGTGGTACGAGTCACCAGGCCTGGCGCAGTCTGCCTGGAGACCGAAGATGGCACCCCTGTGCAAAACTCGTGGAATATCAAGCATCTTCGCAAGTTCTACCCGTAAGGCGCGGTTGTCGGGCTCCCCGGCAACCACTTTTGTGCAAGTCTCGCAGCAATGCGTGTAATCCTTTGTATAAAGCCAGGTGATGACCCTGTGCGCAGTCAGTAAAGCTAGATATCCAGCAACTTTTCTCCTGCCTAGATACATATTTGCATTATGTTTCGCTATGCGGGTCATTGCGGTAGCTCATTGCGAGCATAAGGTTTTTATTGAACCGCTAAGAACCCATAGCGCACCCGATTTACTCTTCTTTCTTTTTCTCAAAAGGAAGCAGGATTACTCCCCCCGCACGCAAGTCATCCTGGGGGAAGAAGGGGACAGCAAGGGCGGACGCATTCAGAGCGACAACCTCTAGGCAAGATGGAGAAGATATGTGAAATCCTTACTCTTTCCCTGCTAAAACTACGGCCTGAGGAAATACCTGCGCACGGGTGGGCCCTTATCGAAATCATTGCGCGTCGGGGGTTGAAAGCATGCCCAACCCCCCGGATTGTCATGACGAGGACGATGAGGGAACCTTGCCGAAAGTGGCGCTACGGGAGACTGCTCGGGATTTATCCTTAGAAGCGCCCCTTGATAAGACAACCCACATCGGCAAGGGTCCCCGGCAAGCATAAAAGTCGGAAAGGCACCGCAATGCAGTTTTTCGCAAAGAAGGGAAGGAAAAGAGGGATTAACACACAAACATACAAGGCAAATCCTTGATATATTAGTAGTACCCAACATTTTTCTTTGATTTCCTTTCAGGACTTTGTCGGGTACAACCTGGATACAAGAGGTGAGCCCCGAGCTGAGTGGCGGCGGTAGCGAAGTCAAGTCAGAGTACGATTTCCTCTAATGCCGCCGGCACCATCCGGAGGGAGATCGACCACTACGACGTGGCGATCGATCCGGAAACAAGGCCCCACGAGCATGGCCTTGCCTTCCGAATCCCTCCAGGACGCCGGTGCGTGCGCTACTCGAAGTCATCGCCCTCGATCTGGACATTGAGGGCGCCGTCGTCGTCGTCACTGGCACCGGAGGAGCCAGAGTCGGTGCGCCTCGAGCCTTCCACGTAGCACTCCAGGCAGGCCCCCACGGCCCCGAAGGCTTTCACGGAGAGGGTGGCGGAGCCGTCAATCTCAAAGTGAAGAAGATGCCCGGGCCCGATCCCCTGGGAACGGGCAAACGACCTCCACCCTCTCACCAGGAACATGGTGCCTGCAAGGGAGAGGTCGACCACCACCCACGTGGGCCAATCGAGGCAGCCATCGGCACGCAGCCACAAGGCTCGAGGGCGGAGGGCCTCCATGGTCCTCGCGAAAAGATCAGGGAGACGCAGCCAGCTCCGGCGACGCCGGGGGACCACCACGAGGAACTCTTGCACCTCAACTCCTGCGAGAGCCGATGCATGGACCCGCTAGGGAGGCGCACATCCGCGGCCGCCACGGTTCGGCAGGCCACCCCCGCGCGGTCCCTGGACGCCATTTGGCCGCGGAAGTTGGACCCGACCTCCGCCGCCATCACCATAATGCGCACCTGGCTCCGGGGGCTGCCCCTTCCGGCGCCCCTAGGGCCTCGAGCGCGGCCGCGACCCCTCCCATTGCAGAGGGAGTGCGTTAGAAACGGTGGCAAAAGGAAGAAGGAAGGAGCACCAAGCAGCTAAGGAAGAGCACGGAGTCACAGATGAGTGGCGCCCTCTCTAACCCCTCCCTATTTATAGGAGCAAGGGGAAGAAGAGGGGGCGAATCTCCACAGAACATAACGAGCGCACGCTCGTACGCCCACGGCTTCAGCGACCGCCCTCCCCGGCCAATGGCGAGCGCCACGCGCACCATGCATCGCCCAAGGCATAGTCAAGGCGGAAGGAGGAATGACACCAATTAAATGGCGAGGAGCGGGCGGACGACGCATCATTTCCCCCGCTGCTTACCCCAAGGAAGGCCGAGGGGCTGGCCACCCGTGCATCGATGTGACCACTCTCTGTCAAATGTGCTGCTTGGGCGACCGCCCCTCTCCACCAATTCCATTACCCGCGGTAAATGCGCATCGTGGGAAATGCGAGGAAACGCGGCCACGCATGCCCGTGCACTGTTTTGGGCCTAGCCCAACAACGACGTGCGCGCGTGTATGGCTCTGGCCCGAGGGCTACTGTCGATGTACTAAGGTCTGGGGGTCCCTAGTAGCCAGACTTATGCACGGGCAGCCGCCTCAGGCCGGCAACTTCTTGCTGGGCTCGCACGAGCCTTCGAGGCAATCCAAAGTCAAGAAGAGAGCAAGACAGCCAGGCCCTTCACCAGGTGGAATATGTCGGGCCCATGGGACTGGGGGTACACAGGCCCATCTACCTGCGGCCCAAGGCGCGACACGTGTGTCGGGCCCGGAGAGTTGCCCCGCCAAGCCTCGGGAATCAGACCCTCGCGAGGGTCTCGTCCTCGCGAGGTGCATGTCAGCGAGCGCCGTCAGGAGGCCGATGGAGTTCCCCCTTGAGGTCGCCTCCCGGAGCCTTGTCGTAGGACCCTCTCTTGAGGCTGTCCATGGGAGCCTACGCGGGGCATATTAGCCAAGGACGACGCGGCGGAGACATGCAGCCCTGCCCCTTCACGTGGCTGACGCGGCCTGCACAGGGCGGCCCCCAGGGTTGTACCAGCTGGCACGGACAGAGAGGCTTTCCTCTTTGGTCATAGAGGAGCAACGCCAGCTCGCGGGCTCCCAAAGCAATCCCCAAATGTTTCCTTTCTTGTGCAAGAGGACCAAGACTGGGGGCTCGGCAGGACGGAGATCACCCCCGAGCCCACAAGCACGTCACGACAAGGAGCTTTGATAGGCAAAGACCACTTTTGTCAGGATAGGCTGCAGTCTTGTCCCCCTTCAAACTGGCCGTTGTGGCAACCCTTCCCGCCTTGTGTTCTCAGGGGGAAGAGGACCAAGGCCAGTATAAGAGTAGGGAACCAGCCACCGTACAGAGCGTCGAACCTCGGGTAGGCGAGAACACACCTTGTACTCGGCTTCTCTCCCAAGCAATCCAGACAAGCAGGAGTAGGGTCTTACACCGCGAGGTGACCGGAACCTGGCTAAACTATGTGTCCTTTGTTCGTCTTCCTTAGTTCGATTCGTCGGAGGGTCGTCGTGAGGTTGCGAGGCAGAGTAGGGCAGGAGAGCGAGTGCACCCCAGAGTTTGAACCTTTCTGGGTCAGCGGAGCCCCGATTCCGACAGAATAGCCCGCCCACAGGCGTCCCCGACAAGGATTCCAATCTACCAGGCCGCCGCTCCACCTCACTATCACACCCAAGATGCGATCCTATCCTTATTTTGGCTCGAGGGCCTCAATAGGGATAGAGGCGCATCTCGTCATTTCGCAAGAATGGATATCATTACAAGTACATGTAAAGAAGAGATGAGTATATGGAATTGGCTTACACTCGCCACAAGCTAAATCAAGATCACATCAATACAACATCATATACAATTATCATACCGAAGAGCAGGGTCCGACTACGGACTAAAACAAACGATAAAATGACATCCATCCTTGCTATCCCAGGCTGCCGTCCTGGAACCCATCCTATGATCGATGAAGAAGAAGAAGAACTCCAGATCAAACAAGCATCGCGCTCACGTCAAATCATCGCATTACCAATACCTGCAACTATTGTTGTGGTAATCTGTGAGCCACAGGGACTCAGCAATAACATTTCCAAGGGTATCAAGACTAGCAAAGCTTAATGGGTGAGATATGGTTAAGTGGTGAGGCTGCAGCAAGCACTAAGCATTTATTTTAGTGGCTAACTTATGATTACAAGAATAAGAGGGGGGTGATCGTCGCATAAATGGACGTGAGCTAGTAATGATCACTAAGTGATCCTGAACACCAACTTACGGTCAAACATAACCCCACCGTGTTCTCTCTCTGTTCAGAAATTCACGAGAAGAGCCACTCACGGTTACGCACACAATTGGTGTATTTTATTGGAGTTTACTTTAAGTTCTCTATGACCGGATGTTAAACAAAATTTCCAAGTTGCCACATAACCGCGGGCACGGCTCTCATGAAAGATTTAACCCTGTAGGGGTGCTCCAACTCATCCATCACAAACTAACCACAAGCTGCGTTGGAATTCCTCAACCGCGGGATAACCCGTAATATTGGTGGAATCCCGATGGAAAATCTCAACCTCGACATAGCCCGAAGTGTCCTCGAAATCCCGCGCACAAGACGTTCGAGAAAGGTAAAACAAATCCAGCAAGACCACCCAGCGTGTCGACGAACCCGATAGGAGCCGCGTATCTCGTTCTCAGGACATGATCAGATGAGCTAGTGTACAGTGGCCTGATAGACATCACCCAAGTTTCCCCGGGGTGGCCCCGCACAGTGCTCTGTTTTGGACCAACACTCATGAGGAGCACTGGCCCGGGTTGTTGATTAATTATCCGTGGGTGTCGGTGGGTCCCTATGCAATTTTTATTAGTTATTAGGCAAATGTAGTACCAATGTTGGGCCTTGCCAGAAGAGTTTTATCCCAAAACGAAAATCAAGGGGGGCCCCATAACAACCCCGAGCATGTTAGGAGCGCTCAGTATGGAACATAACACCGGTACACAAGTAACTAGGGCGGCAAAAGTGGAACAAAACACCGAGCAAAAGGCCAAGCCTTCCACCTACTACCAAGTATATATGTGCATTAAATTAAATAGCAATAATATTGTGATATATCAAGAAGGATATCCATGTTGGCACATGGAAAAAATTTGCACCTGCAACTAGCAATGCTATAAGAAGGGCTGAGCAGGCTGTAACATAGCCAAACAATGGTTTGCTAGGATGTGGAGGGGTTAGAGGCTTATCATGGCATTTTGGGAGGCTTTACAAACAAGTGGTAGGTAGCGAGACAAGCGATAGAAACGAGACATCTAGCATGGCAATGATAGTAATGGTATCCAGGGAAATGATCATCTTGCCTGAGATGTCGCTTGGAAGAAGAACGAATCCATGAAGCAGACGAATGGGGCGAAGTCAAACGAATCCTCACACTCCGAACGCTTTCGGAACTGTATCGTGATGAAGCAATTCGGAAACAAACAATCAACGCACGATAAACACCACAACATATGCATGACATGATGCGCAAACCAACATGATGCATGTCCATTTTAGATGTGCAAGGCATGACATGGCATGGCACAACAATCAACTTCTACACATTAAGTGAAGCTCAATATGCAACGAGTTGCATATTGACGAAACTCCACATTCGAATATTTAGTTCATTCTCGTTTAGGTACTCATCAATATTAAATGTTTTTAAACATGGCAAGAGGTGAAGCATAAACAACCACAACATCTAGGCATGTTAAATGAGGCTGGAAGCAACATATAGCATTTACGAAACGTCCCCATAAGCATAATATGAATTTGGTGCAGATCTGTATTAAACATATTTTAGAGTTGTGAAACAGAAAAATAAAGTGCACCATGTGATTCTATACATTTTTTCTAGCCAAGTTACATCTATAAAACATTTTAAACCGAGTTACGGTTAATTAGTTATGACAAAAACCGTTTTAACATGACATATATGCAAATTAACGCAAACAGCAAGTTTAAATATTTTTAAACATCCATGAAAGTGGCATATTGTGAATCTAAACGAAACTCTAAGCATTTTACATATGTTAAACATTTTCATCCCATACACGGTTGATTTTATATGAATTTTAAAAAATGCAACATCATACAAAAATAATAATAATATGTGCAGTTTTTTTAACTGAATCTGAGAATTCAGCAAACAGAGTAAATGGGTTAGGCTTAACCACTGAGCATGACTAGTGGGGTCAGGAGGGTGGTCAACCCGATCAACAATGACCTGTCAACAGAGACAATGGGGCCACGGTGTCAGTGTCATAACAAAATATAAGGTCAGAGAAACAAAATGTAGAGCATGGGACTTGAACCATGGTCTCACTACAGGGATCAGGTTCTTTGCCGTATGCCATGGCAGACGGCAAAGGATAGGTTTGCGGACGACAAAATCCTTTGTCGTCTGCCAGCAGACGGCCCCACGTCCGGCACACAAAACTCTGTTAAAGGGGCGCTTTGCCGTCTACTTTGAAACAGCGGACGGCAAACATCTTTGTCGTCCGCCGTGTAGGACCTGCAGACACTAAAACGAGTGGACGGCACAGTAGTAAGGTTAGCACCGTTAGGTGGCTAATGGCAGCGTTTGCCATCAGCCCGCAGATGGCAAAGAGTCAAGCTCCTTTGTCATCTACCAGAGATGGGAAAGTGGCAGGATGGGCCAGCTAGACAGATGGGCTACTGCAATTCTTTGCCGTCTGCCATTCGACGGCAAAACGTCATACTTTGCCGTCTGCCAGCAGACGGCAAAGTGACCAAATGGCTCACACCTGGTGCTCCCAGGTTGCACATGTTGCTGCCACGGGGCACCTTTGCCGTCTGTGGCAGACGGCAATGCTACCTTTGCCGTCGGTGGCAGACGGCAAAGAGCTTGTATTACCTATTTTCATTCTATTTTTTGATATATCCAAGCATTTTCACAAGCAAATATATGATATATATATATATATATATATATATATATATATATTTCACAGAAACTATATCCCTGCCATATGGATATGATCATCCAACAAACATACCAAATCAAAAGTGCCAGTTTCACCATATTACAATAGTTTCATCCATACAGACATAGTTTCATCCATATTAAAATAATTTCATCCATAGGTAGCAAGTTTCACATTGTTCATTGATACAAAATCAAAAAAGAAAGTAAACATAAGCACTCCATCAATGCAAGCTTCCGTGAAGTGAATCAAATCTGCAAAATGGGAAATAAGAAAGTTAGAAGAAGAATACTAGAAGAAGAAGAAGAAGAAGAAGAAGAAGAAGCATTTTTCTTCTCTTTCTCTTTCTCCTCTTGTTTTTCTTCTTCTTGCTTATTTGTGACACTTTAGAGCTAACCTAGGTAATTATGCCATTTTTGACCTCAATAAGCTTATTGTGTCATTTTGCAAGAAAATAAGCTAAGTATATGACATTTATGAGGTTACCAAGGTTATTATGCCATTTTTGACCTAAGTAAGCTAATTATGCCATTTTTGACCTAAGTAAGCTAAATACAAGTCATTATTGAGAATTTTAGAGCTAACCTAGGTAAAATAGGTCATTTTGGAGCTAACTAAGCTTATTATGTCATTTTGGAGGAAACAAAGCTAAGTATAGGTCATTTTAGAGCTAACTTAGGTAAAATAGGTCATTTTGGAGCTAAGTAAGCTTATTATGTCATTTTGGAGGAAACAAAGCTAAGTATAGGTCATTTTAGAGCTAACTTAGGTAAAATAGGTCATTTTGGAGCTAAGTAAGCTTATTATGTCATTTTGGAGGAAACAAAGCTAAGTATAGGTCATTTTAGAGCTAACTTAGGTAAACTAGGTCATATTGGAGCTAAGTAAGATTAGTATGTCCCTTTGGAGGAAAATAAGCTAAGTATATGATATTTATGAGCTAACGAAGGTTATTATGCCATTTTTGACCTAAGTAAGCTAATTATGTCATAAATGAACTAAATAAGCTAAGTATAGGTCATTATGCATTTGTTAAGCAAAACACTAGAGAAAACTTACTGTCCTCGTCATCACGGAGGTGAAGCACCGGGGTTGCTCGGGCCAGTTTCACCTGGAGAAGGGTCGTGCGATGCGGCTCGGGAGTTATGCTGCACCAAAGATCGTTTGCAATGTCTCGTTAGCATGATGACACTGAAATGTTAAGACTAGTAACTAATGACCATTCAAATGAAACTCACCGTTCCCGCCGTGGTACTGACTGGCATCGGCGGAGGGGTCTGGCCGGACTTCTCGCACATAGACTGCACATTTGGTTTTGACAAGTCAATCATATTAGTTATTAATGAAACGAACATTACATGCATGATTTGGCTAATATGAAGAAGAAACTTACCACGAAGAGCTCGTACATGGCCCGATGAGACGCCTCGTTCTTTGCCATCTCCTCCTCCAACAACCAAGCCGTCCTCTCCTTGAACTCCCTCTCCTTCTCCGCCGCCTACCGGTCCCTATCCTCCAGAAGCGCCTGGGTTGCCTCTCTCTCTTTTTGAAGAGTAGGCTGCAACACAACTCCTCGTTAGCATTGTAATCATCTTTGTTCGCACACACAATGTAATGGAGGAAAGCTATCTGAGTCCGTATGACTAACCTCGATGGCGAGCTCGACTGGCCGTGGACGAGGCCTTATCTCAGGACAGGAGCTCGTTTGGCGCGCCTTGATCTCCCGGAGAGTGCGAGAAGTCCGTATAATTCCATCTCCAATGGCTATCGAGCCATGGGGCCTCCCGCCGCCAGCTATCATCACCAGCTCTAGATCAATAGGATGCTGGCTCGGGTTAAAGTCCTCCCCTTTCATAGCCTCCCCCTCATCTTTGTACCTCACGAGCTTGTCGTGGGAGGAGATGTTGGTGAAGTTCTCGGGATGATCGAGGTCAGACTCAGAGAATGCCTTGGCCTTCTTGTACGAGGCAGTATGGGCCATGGCATAGAGGTCGTACACCTCTGGCACCTCCGTGTTATTGTAGTGCGCCTAAAAGAGAGAGAGAGGAACAAAGTATTAGTAAAGGACTCAAGATAGCATCAAGAATGAATTGCATGAATCATGAAGAAAACCACATACCCAGTTCCGCCCGAACGGATATAAGTTGGCGCTGCCTTGATGGTGTGGCACACCAACCATTTTGGCACGCCGGTCCTTGGCATTGTTGTGGACAGCTAGCCATTCGTCTGAGCACCACTCATCCATCAATGCCTCCCAACAATCCATCTTATCCGCACACCATCTCGGGGGCACCTAAGTTAGTAAAGAGAAATTTGAGCGCTATGCCTACGAATCAAATCAAGGAAACTAAGTACAAGGCCTTAAGAATAGGTAATTACCTTCATGTACTGCTCCTTCTGCAGAAACATTCCACGGCATGACGACTTGTCCTTCTTAACACCACGTGAGGCGTAATAGTCTCGAACTGCCTGCGGACGAGCCTCGTGCCGTAAGTTATGTAGTAGGCGCCTGCACTCGCCATCTATGACCTTTGCCGCGGCATCCTCGTATCCCTCCTCACACCTGTAGAAGGTCTGCAATCAAATGAGACAACACTGATTAGTACAATAACTAGCTATTGTTGATTTTTAATTGTGTAAAGGAGAAATTACCCAAAACTGTATGATCACCATGTCGGCCCTCGTGTGGCACAGGACACCGTCGATCATCTCCTCTGGTGGGGCCGGGGCAGCCAAGTAGTGCTCCCAGGTCAATCCTAGCTCTAGAAGCTGAACCTTACCGGGCAACGTGACAACCCCCGAGAAGTTTTACCGGCAAATCAAACCAAGGACGGTGTTGGGCCTGCGGACATCCATGTTTCCAACCCCCGCAGTATGACAAAGCCAACGCATTAGATATTTGAAGAAACATGGAGGAGAAATATTAAAAAAGAGTAAATGCACTTATTTCTCCCCATCAAGCCTAATCACCGGCCTCTGCTCGTAGGTCCCCAGCACGGGCGGGAGCCGTGTACTACGACGCTGGTAGACGGTGGCCCCTCAACCACCTTGTCCTCGCTATCAGAAAACCGATCCCCGCCACCATCAGCATGGCCACTCGGCTCCTGCTGACGCAGATCCGGCCAGGTATCCCATGGGGTCTGCTGGGACGTAGCCCGATCCCTGCTCTGCTCCGGAGTCTCGTGGGATGAAGCGTCTGGGACAAGAGTCTCGTGGGTCGAAGGGTCATCGACCCGAGGCTCATGGACAGGAGTCCGCGTAGCCTCCACCTCAGACGGGTCCACCCTAGCGGTCCTGTGCTCGGCTGAATCAGTTGGGGTGGTGGCGAGGAAGGGGTAGCAGCCTACGTACCTTTCCCGCGGGCACGTGTACCTCTACATCCTCCTCTCTTCTTTCCTCGACCTCCTCTCCCGGTGGGCATCAACGCCGACGAAGAAGCGCCCGCCTGTGTCTGCAAACTGTCGAGCAACGCTCTCCGAGGAGAATCGGGTGGAATGGAAGTACCCCTCCCACCACGCGCCAATGAAGAAGCCGCGGATCGCTCTGGACCCGCGCCCACCATCTTTCAACACCTTCCATGACAAAGAGTAAACGAAATTAGTACAACATAAAAAAATTGAATACCGACATGAATAATAATATGTATATAATTTAAGTGTATCATCATCATGTATATAATAAAAATTGAATACCTGACATGAAGTAATAATAATCTTGATCGTCTATATATGCTCCGGGAGCAATAAATGCATCATCATCATCACTATCATCAATAAATGCATCATCATCATCACTATCGGGAACAACATGTGAAAGGCCTCCTTTATGTAATCGGTTAAGCATTGATAGGTCATCCGCGGCAGTAACCTCTTCTTCTTCCGGCTCATCTTGTTCCGTCTCAGGGGTGAAGTCGGATTCATTGTCGCTGTCTACTTCAATGTTCTAGGGTGAAGTAGAGCGGTTCTTGAAACGTTTTTTGGAAAGACGTGTTTCTTGGAAGAATTCTCCTTCATATGTGTCTGGGTTAATGTGAGGTTCATAATCCTCTTCATTGAGGGTAGGTGGTCTAAAATGTGGCGGCACTTCATAAACGACATCCCAACCATTCAGATTTGGATCGGTTTGGCAGGCCCACGGTAGATCGAAAACTTGGGTCGCCTATTGAGCCGTAATATAGACATCGGGAACATCTAAATGGGTGCTTTGTTTGATTTTGACTAGCCCTATATGTTCATGAGTCCTTCTAGTCTCCTTTGGCTGGAACCAATAACATTTGAAGACTACGACGTACGGTGGGTTTTCACCATAGAATAGAAGTTCATAAATTGCTTCAACTCTTCCATAATACTCGGTATCTCCTTCACTAGTGCAGGCGCCTGCTATACAAATGGTTTTTAACCCCTTTCCGTGACGTTGTTTCAAACCGTCGCCTTGCATGTGTGGGCGATAGGGGGGCCTATCGCACACGACATGAAAAACCCGTTGGCGATGCCTGCTCCCGGTCACACACGATAGGCAAAATTATGTCGTGTGCGATTGGAAGGACTATCACAAATAGGTATTTAGGAGGAATCATGTGAGATGTGCATACCATCCCACACAGTGAATCCCAAACATACGTTTCCGTTCGTATTGTACATCACACACAATTTTCTGCTAAACATCGTCTGTGTTAGGGGTGGCCATCACGCACGGTGCCTAGAAGAAATGGTTTGGCATAGGGCTGTCCATCACACACATGTTTTATGTGAAAACGTTTGCGAATGGGTTTTCTAACACAAATAGTTTGTGCCTGGAAATCGTGTGTGATTGTTCACTGATCCAACACGCCAATTTTCCAGCAAGCATGTGGGTTTGTTAAGGTCATCGCTGACGGTGTTCTATGAAAAACCGTCTGTAATATGAAACCCCAATAATCTGGCTAATTGCTCTATTACTTATAATCCAGCTAGTAAACAAATTGATACTTCAGCTCAAGCACACAATATTTTTTTTTTGATATTACGGCAACCAGGATTTCATAATTGAAATACATCAGAGTACAACATCATATTGGCATATACTACCTACCTACCTACCTAATTACACGACAGGACCGAGTTTCACATGCAACATCTAAAACCTTTGGAAAAGAGCATCATATACGGTAAATAGACAGATGAATCTCGTCTAGAAAACTGTTGAAGCGGAAGGCAAATATTGAGCCTTCACTAATGTCGAAGGTTCTTGCAACTTTATGCCAGTGCCTGTGGATGGTTGCCCGCCCATCCTTCATCCTCTTGAGGAAGACTTCAAGGTTATACCGTGGGTGCTGTATGAATACCTTCCTCGCCTCTTGACCATACAGGTGCTTTGAGACGTACTCATCGATGAACTGCTTTGGAAAGGACTGGAAACAAAGATATGCGTAAATTTCGTTTCTAAAAATTGAAATGTCACAAAGGGAAAAAAGACAAGGTAAAAGAGATAGTACCATCCTATAGTTCACTGATGTCTTCTTCATTGTGCGGAAAAACAGCTTGTTGTTTTTCGTCGCAAGTTTCTTTATCTTAACAATCTTTCTGAGTTTCTTGATTTGACTGATATTCATGAACACATCATTTCCCCACATGCAAAATGGGTCGAACAGTGGGTCTAAACCTCTTACGGCAGGACCTACATGTGCAAGACCAAATTATTGTTAGAAACCTAAATATTAGAATGGTTCCTGCAATTGCACAATAATGTGCTATTAGCCAAAGGATCATGAAAGTGCAAACCTCGATGGTAAACCTCAGTGTCTCCCATTTTTCCCCCTGTAACGTGTTTAAGAATAGATATTGATCTGTAAAATCTGTTAATGAAAGATAAACGCATTGCATATCCAACATATGAATTCAAGCCACATGGAAAAGACAAGCGTGCTAACAACTATGAAATATAGCAATTGTAGGTTTCACGTGCATAACAAAACAAAACTGTACCAACAATAATTGAACATGACATTGCATATGATCACCAAAACAACTGAACCAAACAGTTAACTGAGCATCACATTGCACAATACAACATAGTAGTAGAAGGTCAGATTGCATAGTAGCATTACATTGCATATTTCACTAGAGTTTCTTAAGGAAAGGAAGGAGCAGCACATGCAGCAGGTAAAACAAACATGCATGACATGCGTAGCTAGCTGAACACAGGTCATTAGTGATTAAGCTTAAAAAACAAGATATTCCTCGTCATTGGAGATATCGATAACGATGGGCTTGGACGAGGGCGAGGCCTCCACATCGTGGATGCCCTCCTCATAGTGGTGAGTTGCCTCAGCCTCTCCGGGCACCAACCTGCCTGCTATGGAGTTGAGGAAAGCACCGGCACGCTGAGAAAACAACTCAGAGTCGTCGTCGAAGGCAACAGCGGAGCCCTGGAGAAAACACAACGAGCTGTTGTTCAAAGCATCCAACCGCGTGGCGGCATCCGCGCGCGAGGCGTCGACGGTGGCCTGGACGTCTAGTTGCTGCTCCAAGATCTGGGAGTTAGGACGCATGGCAGCCATCAGGAACTCATCTGAGCGTGCGGTCGCGATTTGCTTCTCCGCTGCCAGGTGCTCCTTGAGATCCTGGCTATACTGCGTGCACCATGTCTTTCGGCGGCGATTATGTGGGGAGGGGCGGTGATTTTGGTGGAATGTTTCGCACCGGGGGTCGGGCCATGTGGAATGGAGGAGGAGGGGGTGGAGGGGGGAGGGGGTATGGGGAAGGTTTGGATTACTTGACTATGACTAGATGGATGAGGCCGAGCAGCAGGAAGGAGCGTCGCCGGCGAGGAGGCGACGCTGCAAGCAAGCAGTGAAGGTCTGAACTTAGGAAATGAAGGGGGAGCAGGGGGAATGGGAAATGTGGCTTTTGGTTGGTACGAGGCACGGGGGAGGTAGATATTTGCGCGACAGCCCAAAATTTTGTTCGGTGCGGCGAAAAAGTAGCACGCACAATCACATCGGACACAGTACCTTTACCGTAACTGTGTGCGATATTCAACAACACAAACGTATGCTATAGTTTATCCCGTGTGTGATGAGACTGAACATGGAAATTTTGGTCTTCAAGCTTCCGGCGTAAGATATCGAATAGTACATTGCACACGGTACTTGCATTTCATGTTCATTTGGAAGAGAAAATGGGGATACGGCGGCAAATATTGGTCCGAATTTCCCTCGTTACATTGGTCATTGCTTAGTTTAACAACACTTGCAAATTTGAGTAGTACTACACAAAAGAGCCTACAGCACTTCCCGCACTTACTTAATCGAGCAACTAATAAACATTAGTTAATTGACTTAAACATTACTCTAACAAAACACCATCGCTCTAGACAGAGACTAATATTCCGCCTGGTATTCATCGATCTCCGCCGCCTCCTCGATGACCAGCTCCCGCTCGACGAACTTCGGGGAAAGGAGATCCATTGCCACATACTCCAGCATCTCGCAGTCTTCGTCCACCATCTCTTTGGATAAGGACGGCATGAGCCGGGCATGGGCGGACTTGCTCCGGGCATGGACGGCCACAATCTTGGCTAGGGAGACCGCTGACGAACGGATGCCTGCTCGAGCACACTCAGTGATTACCAACTCAATGGAGGTGGTCTATCGACCGGGGTCGGAGAAGGCAGATGTGATTTGTGCAGCGACCGACACGAGATGGGCGTGGGCGGCCTCGAGATGGGACTGGGCGTCCACCATCAGGGCTACGGTGACCGCTGAGGAACTGACAGCTAATGTGCCATTATCGCCATTTGCTATCCCCGTAGCGGTTGTTGCTGCCGCCCTCTCAGCTGCAGCAGCTGCCCTGTCGGTTGCTGCAGCCGCTCTGTAGGAGGTAGAGGCCGCGTTCAAGCATGTTGAGAGCGTGCTCTTGGCTGATGTGGCCGCGCTCGGGCTGGAGTCGGTTGCTGAAGTTGCCCTCATGACGGGGATCCATGTCCCCATCTTTCACCGGCGACGATTGAAAAGTAAAATGGTCTGAGTAGTCAGTGTGGTAAACTGGCCGGCGGTGTACTGTAGCCGATGAAGCTTCCGGCCTAAGCCATGCATTACGATGATTGGCCCAAGATATTTTGTACTGCATCACACATGATTCATGAACGTCAACTGTTTGTGAAAGACTTAATTTTCAAAATGCTTTGAAAACAAAAAATGAAGTTAATTCGACAAAGGACGGTGTTTTGATTGCAACAAGATTTATGTGCAGTGAACAGTGACCAATAGCTGTGTCGTGCTAAAATATGGAATTATTCAGGGTCTGTTTGCCATTTTTATAAATTAATTGAGTTTTCTAGACATTTAATATGTATAATTCAAATTTGAACTATCATCCCAATGTCCGTGCATCAAAATGGGATGAAAAATCATATTAGTGTCCATGGATTCATCTTTAGGTCTTGGGCAATAAATGGGAATGAACTACAGACATCTCGGCATCTTGGCTTGGCCACAAACGTTGAGAAGCTTGGTTTTTAAATTACTGTAAATCCAAAATGCGTTAGAAATTCTAAAAACATGGCATGTTGTCATGACATGGCACATATGTGCCATGGTAAAAAAATTGTACAACATGGGACAATTTTAGCCACAAGTCCTTGACAAAGCAGAGCTTCTCATTTCAATATTTGAGGTCCCGATAACGAAAACGTCACCTTACGTAGGCAAAACGACATCCGCTCATCTTCTCGCCATGAACTTTTGTTAGAGGCAACTCGCACCAGTAAGAGTGTCTTGCTAAAATATGGAATTATTCAGGGTTCTTTTCTCATTTTCATACGTTAATTGAGTTCTCTAGGCATACAATGTAGATAATTAAAATTTGAACTAAAATCACAAGGTCCGGTGCATCAAAATGGGTTGAAAAATCATATAAGTGTCCATGGCTACTTTGGGCCCCATGCAAGATATGGGAATGGATTTCAAACATCTTGGGGTCTTGGCTCGGCCACATACATTGAGAAACTTAGTTTTACATTCATGTATAAATCAAAAACTCGTCAGAAATTCAGGAAACTTGGCATGGTGTCATGGCATGGCTCATATGTGTCCTGATGATAAATTGTCCGATTTGGGACAAGTTTTGGCACAAGCCCTTATGTCGGTGCACTAGGACAAGGGTGTCCAGTACCCCTGACGTATGCACAGGTGGTGGTAGCAAAACCCATCAATACAAGTGCGAACCAAGCAAGCACTCAAGACCAAGACTTCGGCAGCAGCAACCTACAATAGGGCAAGCAACGCCGGCAAGACCAACACAATAGCCCAGGAGGGGCCTAGGGCACGCCAGCCGCGTCCCCAGTGCCTGCCGGGGACCAGGGCGTGCGCATCTGCAAGAAGACCTGGCAAGCCATCCCCCGGCAAGCGCGAGCCAACCGGCCACCGCTCCACCGCATCACAATGCCAGTCACTTGTCGATGCGGTGTCGAGCCCTCAGGTGGTTAAGTGGCTCTCGCTAAGCATGTGGCAATGCACCGGAAGACAGATTATGCCCAGTTGACACCCGTCCATAGGCGTGTCAAGACACTAAGCAACAGTCACCTAAGCGGTGGTAAGACCCTGGCGGGGATGCACCCTCGTGCGCCACCTAGCCCAGCAATCATGGCATTTTGTCCTAAATGCCAGAGTTAGGTATGATAGCTCTGTTAGCTATCTAATCGATAGATAATGACTGTTTTGCCATTGTGGTTGCCCCTTGCCCTATAAAAGGAGGCCCAAGGCAACCTAGCTCAAGATTCGGACCATTGGAAACTTGTACTCACGTAGCAGCTCTCCCCGATGGCAACCCTTGCTGGGATTGAGCGTTGTGTGTTCTTTGTGTTCCTCCGATCAATCCACCAAAATCAGGAGTAGGGTTTTACGCTTCACAGCGGCCCGAACCTGGGTAAAAACACCAGCGTCCCGATCACTGCGCTGCCTCATGGTCTCCGCTCTTTGTGCAACGTGACCCCCCTTGCCGAACCGCAAAGGGGCCTCTGGTCCCATAGATGATCGTGTGCATCCATGCCCCGACATCTTTGGCGCGCCAGGTAGGGGTCACGTCATTTGTGCGAACCCGAGCTCGTGAGCAGCAAGTCGACCTGCATCATCATCTTCTCCATCCATGGCTCCCAAGAAGAGGACCGGCGCGACTACGCATCCCTCCACTTCAAAGGCCCCCTCACAAGTAGCAGCGTGCGCCAATGGCACCGCGGCGGCTGTGAGTGAGGCGGGCGTCGTGGGCGATGCAGCTGGCGCAGGCGGCGCCGAGGTTGGAGCGGGGAACGCCGGAGAAGAGAAATAACAACAACATCCTGGCGAGCACGCCCCTGGTGCCTCGAGCGGAGGAGATGACCAGACTCCACCTCCCCGCCACGCAGATGGTCGTAGCCGTCATGGCGACGCTCGATCCGGAGCAAGTTGTGACCACCCATCTGCGCCCATTACTAGCACGACCACTGGGCGCATGCCTCGTCCAGAGCAAGCCAGAGCACCGAGCGGGGATGCGAACCCGCGGGCTCGGCCTCCCCCACGTCAGACCGCGCCGGTGGGCAGCGCACGGCGACAGGGACGCAACGACGCCCCTCTTGGTTCCACCAGGAGCCGGGCGACGTCGCGGTCCACCTCTTTTGCCATGCCAGACACGGCATCAGAAGCAATGGCGTGAGCCCAGCTGCTGCTAAACTTCCCGCCGGCGACTGATAAGATGGATGAGTGGAGAGCTACCATCCAGAGTTTGATATCCTTCGTCGAGGCCAACAAATCTCAGCATGCAGAGCCATCGCAACACACGCGTGCTGCAATGGTAGCTCGGACCGACGGTCGCGTTGAGGAGGCCGCGCCGATGGTGCAGTCCCCTCCGCAACAATAGGCTCAGAGGCAACCATGATGAGATCCGCATGCAGACGAGCCCGACGAGGCATCTATAGTTTCATCCGTCTCGCACAATCATCGGGACCAGCGGCATGTCCTGAACGACCGGCGGAGGGAAGACACGCGCATCACCATCGAGCGGCACCGGGAAGCACACCGCCAGTCCGACAAGCGCAACGGCCCAGACGTTGGCGACCCCGCGCCAGTGTTGGCGGGTACCTACCTTATGAGGTTGGGTGCCCTGCCTTCATTCGCGAGCTGCGACAGGTCCGTTGGTTGTCGGCCCAAGCCTTCAAACCTGAACTGATGGAGAAATATGATGGGAAACTAAACCCGGCAGAGTTCCTGGGCATCTACACGATCGCCGTTCAAGCCGCCGGAGGAAGGGATGAGAAAGTGCTCGCCAATTATTTCCCTTTGGCACTCAAGCCAAATGTGAGATCATGGCTGATGCACCTGCCGGAAAACTCTATCTCGTCATGGGCTAATATGTGCAACGAGTTCATCGGTGCCTTCACAGGTGGCCACCAGGAGCCAGGACAGCCCAACGATCTGCAAGTCCTACCGCAGAAGCAAGGAGAGACCCTGCGGAAATACATCCAGAGATTCAGCTGAGTGCACTGCAACATCCCGGAGATACACCCCGCAGCTAAGATTGCCGCGTTCCATTCGAACGTGCGCAACAGGAGGATGCGGGCCAAGATGAATGTGAAACTCCCCAAGACCGTCAACGAGCTGTACACGATGGCGGATAAGTCTGGGTCTTGAATGCTTGCTTGGTGGTGTGGTAGATTTTCCCGGTGGGCTCAAGCCATGAAGGCCGGAGGCTTATTGTCCGTGCACAAGTCAGGGGAAATGAACACCCCTGTTTGTGTTCCCCGACAGAAGCCCCCGTGCCTGAGCCATACGTGTCGCTTGGCACGTTGGGTTAGACCCCAAACAGTGCACGGACACGCGTTGAAGAAATGCTGTCCTCCCGTCCCACGTCCACTCCGCATTATTACTGCAGGTCGTGGGGTCGTGGAGCAGTAGCCGTTGGAGAGTAAAAACTGCTAGTAAAAAAATGGCAGTTTTCCGAAAAGATAGCGAAGAGCCAGCCCCCGTGCAGGTCCCCCAAATAAAACGGGTAATGTACAGGGGCGTTGCTCATTCGCATCCGTTTCTCCGTCCTTTATATTCTTCCTCAAGCCAAGAGAAACAGCTTCCGCCGCCGCCTCCGGCCCACCTGAGCCTCGCTAGATCATCCGTCGCCCTTGAGAGCTCTAGAGATGGGGCGGAAGACGGACGTCGTCAACGGAAGCAGATGGCCGCATCTGCGGACCTAGTGGTCGAGGAGAGGAAGAGAAAAGCAGAAGAGCTGGAGAAGCGGCGGCAGAGAGACGTGGTCATCTCCCCGTCGAGCTTGGACGACAATACCTTGATCAAAAGGTACGCCTATACGCGGGGGAGAGAAACAAAGGGGCATAAAGCGCCCGTGGTTCTGCCGGACAGCCCCAAAGAGAAGACGCCATCAAATTCGTACCGCTTCTTCTGCGCGTACTTCTATTGTGGCCTCTCTCCCCCCTTCTCTGATTTCTTCTGCGCCATGATGGCGGTGTACGGGTTCCACCTTATAGACTTCATGCCCAATGCAATGGCGTGCATGGCGATTTTTGCCCATCTATGTGAGAACTTCGTCGGAATCGCTCCCAATGTGGATTTGTTCAGACACTTCTTCGTTCCTCAGATTGAGGACAAATCCCACCGCTTGGGGAATATAAGCTGGATCCCCCGGGGGAAGAAGGACGACTGGGATTACCTTCTTGGCCAGCAGCATGGGAAGTGGGAAGAGCGGAGGGGCGACTGGTGCTGGATCAAGGATGACAAAGCCCCCGAGTTCTGCTCGACACGGGCCGGGTGTGTCGCGCGCGGCAGCGATTGGGGCAAGTCGGGCCTCACCAACGGCAAACTCCGCCTGGCGGTGAACATGATCATCCGTCTCAAAGCTGCCGGGCTGACCATTGAGCATGTGGGTGCTGACTTCCTCTGTCGCCGCATCGCGCCGTTGCAGAAGTGGGATAGGTTTGCATTGGAGTTCAACGGTCCTGCCGACTAGATGTGATTGTACCCAGGCCATGCCAAAAACCTGACGGTTTATGGCCATGGTTGGTTGTGCGATCAGCTGTTCGGCCGCCTTAGGCCATTCCATTTGCTGGCAGGAGTCGTCCCCTTCCACCACAATTCTGCCCGGAACGAGATCCTGCAATGGATGCCTGAGTGTGACGCCTTTGGGGTTAAGCCTGATTGGGAGCTGCCCGCCCTGGACAGCGAGATGGAGTGGGTCTCTAGCGTTGAGGAAAGGGCTTCCAGGCCGGAGGATAACTTGACCGCGCCAACCAGGACGGCGGACTGGACATTCATCGCCGCTCGGATTGCAGAAGACAAGAATGTCAGAACCGCCAAGGGAGCAGCCTCCGGAGAAGAGAATGAGGAGGAATCCGAGGACGATGACTCTTCCGAGGAGGAGAGCAGAAATCTTGCTCCGAGGGAGGCTGCCGGGTTGGAGCCTGTCGGGGCCAGGGGCTCCCAGGCCACGGCGACAGGAACCCATGAGGGGATCGAGGCGGAGGAGGCGAAAGAGCTGGAGGTGGAGGAAGAGGGGCTCGAAATGGGCCCCAAGCTCCAGAACCGGAGCGCCGCCTCCGTCAATGTGTCAACCGAGAACCAACAGCCCCAGCGTCTTCGCGGGGTCCCTCGAAGGTGAAGAAGGCGACCTCCAAGGGAGGCGGGCGCGAAGTAGCACGCCGCCAATCCTCCCGCCTTTCTCAAGCCAAAGCTTCTTGAGGGATCACTAGAAGAGTGTCTAGAGGGGGGTGAATATACTACTAGCAGGAATTTAAAACCTAACCTTTTCCCAAGTTAGTTGGTTGGCAGATTTTAACAGTTTTAGCAAGTCTAGCAAGTCTAACAGCCCTACACATGCATGTCACCAAATATGGCAGCGGAAAGTAAAGACATTGCACATGAAGTAAAGAGTTGAGATAGGTAGATCAAACGCAATTGGAGACGCAAAGATTTTTCCCGTGGTTCCGATAGGTGGTGCTATCATACGTCCACGTTTATGGAGTCTTCAACCCACGGAGGGTAACGGTCGCGAGAGTCCACGGAGGGCTCCACCCATAAGGGTCCACGAAGTAGCAACCTTGACTATTCCATAACGGCTTCCATTCACGAAGGACTAGCCTCACTACGGGTAGATCTTCACGAAGTAGGCGATCTCCTTGCCCTTACAAACTTCTTGCTTCAACTCCACAACACGAAGTAGGAGGCTCCCAAGCGACACCTAACCAATTTAGGAGGCACCACCCTCCAAAAGGTAATAGGCTCGGCAATGACGATGAACTCCTTGCTCTTGTGCTTCAAGATGATAGACTCCTCAACACAAAATCACTCTCTCACAAATTTGGCTTGGTGGAAGTGATGGGATTGGTGGAAAGCAACTTGGGGAGGCAAGATATCAAGATCCATATGGTTGGAGTGGATGATCTTGACCTCAACACAAGGGTAGGTGGCTCTCTCTCAGAAAACTGGATGGGTCAAGTATGGAATGGTTCTGAGTGCTTCTCTTTCGAGTGGGTGGTGGTGAAGGGGTATATATAGGCGTCCCCAAAAATCCAACCGTTACACACAAAATGACCAACTCGGTGACACCGATGTGTTAATCTCGGTGGTACCGAAGTGACCAAAAGGTGGCAACTTTTGAATCTCGGTGAGACTGATATATGAAACTCGGTTGCACCGATAAGGTGACCAACGGTCAGATTGCCCAATCTCGGTGACGCCGATCCAACAATCTCGGTGGGACCGATATTGTGAATTTGCGTAACAGAAAGTTGGCAACCTAAACTCAGTGGCACCGAAGCAGAATCGGTTTCACCGAAAGGCTACGGTTTGGCTTAGGTCTGTCTGAGTATGGGAATCGGTGGCACCGAGTGGAAAGTGTTGGTTGCACCGATTTTGGATATTTGACTTTGGACAGACTTTTGTGCAGGAGCTTGTGGGTGTTTTTGGTGACAATCACTTGTGCACGTATGAGCATTTTGTTCACCAACAATACCTTACCCCCTTTTAATAGTATTGGCTTTCCTATGGACTCAAAGTGATTTCTCACAAAGTAAAATGTAGATTCCTCTTGCTTGAAGCTTTGCCAATCCATTTCCTTGCATCTTGGGGTATCTCCACAATCTCCACAATCCTTTTGCCAGCCCTTTCTGTGGACTTTATCTGAAATACACTAGGTAAAAGTATTAGTCCAAGAGACAATGTATGTTGTCATGAATTATCAAAACCACCAAGGGAGCATGTTGTGCTTTCAATCTCCCCCTTTTTGGTAGTTGATGACAACATACAATCAAAGCTTCAAATAAAAATATGCATGGATATAATGAAGACTTTGAGAGACACATGACTTAGATTTGCTCCCCCTAAATGTGTGCAATCCCTTTAAAGGATAGTTGCTTTGGAATGCATAGACACACATATAGTAGAAAGGATAGAATGAGTCATGTGTATCTTGGCTATATGCATCAAATATATGAGAATGAAATGTATCCTTGTTCAAGACTTCACTCTTGCAAACAATATGTGCAAGAAGCAAGAGATCATCTTGATCAAAGATATGATGCATATACTTACCTTGAGTTCTTGAGCATTCTTGTAGTAGAAACACACTTGAGAAAACAATGTTAGGAAACACAAGAGTATTCTACTAATCAACAAAGCAATAGAACTCAAAAGTACCAAGATATGGAGAACATATAGAAGATAGTATTTCTTCAGATTGATATGTCTCCAAGATCATTTAGAACTTTCTCCCCTTAGATATGAAAATAGTAGATCATCCTTTCCCCCTGAATCTTAGCATGTAGATATTGGGATTGGATAGGGTGAGAAAAATCTAAGATGATCACCATAAGAAAGAAATAAATATTGACAGCTTATGTTAGGCTTTTCTCCCCCTACTTTGGTGTTCTCCCCTTGTCTATGTGAGTATAAGCATTGATATTCGCTCTCCCCCTTGATCATATCTCCCCCTTTGCATAAGCATGTATCTCCCTTTAGCATGAAGCTTTGTTATTCTCCCCCTTTGGCATTAATTTCCAAAAAGGTCAAACAAAGGGATAGATACAGGGATCATTGACTGAGAAGGGATCCTTGAGAACAAGGGTCATTGAACGTAGGGTTCATAGAAATGAAAACTGAGGGAATCATGGAAAATAATTTCTCTCCCTTTGGATTTTGTAAGACTTCTCCTCCTTTGAGTTAGGGATCCTTGAATAAAGAATTTTCTCCCCCTAAGTTTTTTTTAAGAAGGGATCATCGAAGTAACAAAATCATCACTTGAAGATCACAAAAGAAACATAGATTTGCAACTGCGAACACAAATAAGAAAAGAAAACAAATCGGTGACTCCGAGACAAACAAATCGGTGGTATAGAGATTTTATGGTGCAGCTCATCTGCCAATTCGGTAGAACCGAGTTATTTGTATCGGCGGCTCCGAGGCTAAAACAGAAACTTGGCAATGGGATTTTGAAATCGAAATTTCTCAAACTTTGCCAATAACACAGATTCAAAAGAAAATTTTCAAAAGAAATGCAAAAGACTTTACAAGAGAATATCAACTAGAGAAGATTTTAGTGGTCCCAAGAAATCTTGCAAAACAGAGAATGAACCATCCAAAATACTTGACTAGATGATGGGCGGTGACTAGGTCACCTATATTAGAGTATATTGACATAGGAGCCAAGCAAGAATACTTGATCATAGGTCATACTCTACGTTCAGCTCAAAATGGGGTTACCATTTTTCGATTAAGCATTTTGATGTCTTCATATCACTTGAGTTGCTTTAGCTCATGACTTGGAGTAAAGCCTTTTCAAGGATATGAGTACATACCTTTGAGTGATGTTGATGACGTGGCTTGTAGGTGAACTTGTTGAGGATGCTCGAGGTTGATGAAGGTCATCTTGAGTTGGGAGCAATCCTTCTCGTTCTAGTACACTTGTCACCTACATAGGTTAGTCATGGAAGGAAGAGCAATAGATATATCCATTTGACATGATACCAACTGAGATTTAGCAAATATGATCACATCAAGTATATGTCAAAGATATGGTTGAGTTGTCTTCTTCCTTCCATCATCAAGAGGGGTTGTGGATACTTGGTCATGACAAGATTGCTTATGATTTGAGTTGATGGCAATATTGTGGAATGAAAATCTTCCAAGTAACTACAAAAGGGTTAGATGCAATACAAGGGAGCATAGAATTCCATGGCATAAGATAGCACGTTAGGAGTATCATGGAAATATCAAGAAAGCTCATGCCCTTGCATGCAAACGAGTGAGTCCAGCTCAAGTTTGAAGCATCAATGATGTTCAACTCACTCCTCAAATAACAGAATGTTTTCTCATCAAGTGGCTTGGTAAAGATATCAGCCAATTGCTTGTTGGTGCGAACATGCTTAAGATTGATATCTCCTTTGGCAACATGATCACGAATGAAATGATGTCTAACTTGAATATGTTTAGTTCGAGAATGTTGCACAGGATTATGACCAATTTTAATAGCACTTTCATTGTCACAAAGTAATGGAACATTTCTAACATGGATTCCATAATCCTTAAGCGTTTGTGTCATCCATAGTAATTGTGCACAGCAAGATCCAGCAGCAATATACTCAGCTTCAGCAGTAGATAGAGATACCGAGTTTTGTTTCTTGGAGGACCAAGACACAAGAGATCTGCCCAAAAATTGACAAGTACCCGAGGTGGATTTTCTATCAACCTTGTCACCGGCATAGTCCGAATCGGAATAGCCAACAAGATTAAAGGAAGATCCCTTGGGATACCAAATGCCAAAGTTTGGTGTTTGTATCAAATATCTCACAATACGTTTCACGGCCAAAAGATGACACTCTTTAGGTGCAGCTTGATATCTAGCACACATGCAAACACTAAGCATAATATCAGGACGAGAGGCACATAGATATAGCAATGAACCAATCATAGATCGATAAACTTTTTGATCAACCGGTTCATCCTCCTTGGTAAGATCAACATGTCCACTAGTAGGCATAGGAGTTTTCATACCTTTGCACTCTTGCATGTTGAACTTCTTGATCAAGTCCTTGGTATACTTAGTTTGAGAGACGAAAGTTCCTTCTCTAGTTTGCTTGATTTGCAAACCAAGAAAGAATTTCAGCTCACACATCATGGACATCTCATACTTCTCGGACATCAAACTTCCAAATCTTTCACTAAATTGTGGGTTAGTAGATCCAAAGATAATATCATCCACATAGATTTGGCACACAAATAATTCACCATTAACTCTCTTAGTGAATAAGGTTGCGTCAATTTTACCAATTTCAAAACCTTTTTCAATGAGAAACTTCGTTAAGCATTTGTACCAAGCACGAGGGGCTTGCTTAAGACCATAAAGAGCTTTACGAAGCTTGTAAACATGATTAGGTTTCTTAGGATTCACAAAACCAGGTGGTTGCTTAACATAGACTTCTTCTTCAATCTCACCATTTAAAAAGGCACTTTTAATGTCCATTTGATAAAGCGTGATATCATGGTGATTAGCATAGGCAAGAAGAATGCGAATAGCTTCAAGTCTAGCGACGGGGGCATAGGTCTCACCGTAGTCCATACCTTCGACTTGCGTATATCCTTGGGCTACGAGACGAGCCTTGTTCCGTACAACTTGACCGTCTTCGTCTTGCTTGTTCCGAAACACCCACTTCGTTCTGATGATGTTTTTCTCATCCTTGGGCTTTTCAACGAGTGTCCACACTTCGTTCCTCTCGAAGTTGTGAAGCTCTTCATGCATTGCGTTCACCCAATCCGCGTCTTCAAGAGCTTGTTCTACCTTCAAGGGATCAATGCTAGAGATGAAAGAATAATGCTCACAAAAGTTAGCTAGACGAGTTTTAGAGCGAGTGATTCTCCCTGTTTGTATATCACCAAAGATTTGGTTTAGGGGATGGTTCTTGGTCGCTTGTGCTCGAACTCTGGTCAGCTTCCGATTGTTGGATGGTGGAGCTTCTTCTTCATCATCATCTCCTTCATCTTCGTTGTTGTTGAAGGTGTCGTTTCCTTGAGGTGGCGGTGAAGGAGGTTGTGGTGGATCTTCATGATGCACTTCCTCCTCTTCATCATCTTGTCGTGTACCGCTTGTGGATGCCTCCATGTCATGTTGTGGTTCACCTTAACATGAAGTAGGGGCTTCCACTAGAGTTGATGAAGTACTTTCCTTCACCTCCATGGGACGAATCTTGCCGATGGACAAGTCTTGGATAACTTCCGAAGGGTCTTTATCACCTACATCATTTGGCAATTGTTCGACTTGCGAACCATTAGATTCATCAAACTTCACATCTACCGTCTCTTCAACTTTTCGAGTGAAGTTGTTGTAGACACGGTAAGTGTGAGAGTTCGATCCGTAACCGAGTAGGAATCCTTCATGAGATTTAGGAGCAAATTTAGTACGACGATGCTTATCAAGAATGTAGCACTTTGGGCCGAATACCCGAAAGTATCCAACTTGGGGTTTGTTACCGGTGAGTAGCTCGTATGCCATTTTACCGAGAAGCTTGTGCAAGTAAAGTCGGTTTGTGGCATGACATGCTGTTTCCACGGCTTCTGCCCAAAAGTGTCTTGGTGTCTTGTATTCGTCAAGCATCGTTCTTGTCATCTCAATAAGCGTCCGGTTCTTCCTCTCAACAACTCCATTTTGTTAAGGCGTGTACGTAGCCGAGAACTCAAGTGAAACGCCTTCTTCATCAAGAAAGGTATCCACATGGGTGTTCTTGAACTCCGATCCGTTATCGCTCCGAACCATCTTGATCTTCACTTCAAACTGATTTTGCGCTTTGCGAGCGAAGTTCTTGAAGATCTTTTGAACCTGCGACTTATCATCAAGAAAGAATACCCACGTAAATCAGGAAAAATCATCAACTATAACTAGACCATAGGAATTTCCACCGAGACTCTTGTAAGCATTGGGACCAAAAAGATCCATATGAAGTAACTCGAGTGGTCTCCTAGTAGTCATGATATTCTTAACGGGATGACTTCCACCTACTTGCTTTCCAGCTTGACAAGCACTACAAAGTCTATCTTTGTCAAAGATAACATCTTTAACACCAAGTATATGATCACCTTTGATAAGCTTGTCTAAGTTACGCATGCCAACATGTCCTAATTTTCTATGCCAAAGCCAACCTTTAGAAGATTTTGCAATAAGACAAGTACGAGGTTTGGATAGCACCACCTATGGAAACCGGTAAAGACCATTTTATGATTATCTTGACGAAACACTTGGCAATCTACTTTCGTGAATAGCACATTAAAACCAAAGTCGGCAAGTCTAGATACGGAAAGAAGACTGTAGCCAAGAGATTCAACAAGCATAACATTTTGAATAGAGCTATCATGGGATCTGGCCACCTTACCAAGACCAAGTACCTTACCCTTGGAGTTGTCTCCAAATGTTACGTACCTTCGCGGTCCATGGTTTGGTGTGATCTCTTCAAACATTTCTCTATCTCCGGTCATATGATCGGTACATCCGCTATCGAGAATCCACTCCTTTCCTTCGGACATGTAATCCTTGAAGTTTGCCATGAGACTTAGATTCTTCATTATCTTCTCATACTCGATGTCGAACAACTCATCTTCATCATAGTAGCCATGTTCCACATTGTCATCATCAAGTGGGAAATCCTCGTCATAAAGAACAAGAGATTCGTTAGGATTATGATCATGACAATGTTCAAACTTATGAATGCGAATGGCTTCTACAATGATGTTGTTGATAGTTGTGACATCTCCTTTAGCACGCATGAGGTCTCTAAGCTCAAATAGACAATCATCAAACTTGGGATCACTAGGCGTCGTTTTATGGAAGGCAATAGTTTTATGAAGAATTTCATCAAGATTACTCAATGAATAACTTGGATATCGTTTCTCCAAGTCATTCCACAAAGTGTAAGCACATACAAAATTCTTCATTTGATTAAGCACATTTCTAGGTAAAGCTCTAACAATGAGATTAACAGTTCTAAGATTGCATAGCATATCAATTTCCTCTTCGTGTGTGGGATGTAAAGGATCAATGGGAGGTACATAGGGGCACTTAACATATTTGCTCAATTGAAATTCATTAAACAGCTCAAGCATCAAGGTTTTCCATTGACTATAGTACTCTCCATCAAGAATGGGCACTCTACAACTCAAACTCCCTATACTAGACACATCCATCTTCCTCCTCGGTGATTAAACCGAAGCAATGGAGACCAAAGCTCTGATACCAATTGAGGGATCACTAGAAGAGTGTCTAGAGGGGGGGTGAATAAACTACTTACCAGGAAATTAAAACCTAACCTTTTCCCAAGTTAATTGGTTGGCAGATTTTAACAGTTTTAGCAAGTCTAGCAAGTCTAACAGCCCCACACATGCATGTCAACAATTATGGCAGCGGAAAGTAAAGACATTGCACATGAAGTAAAGAGTAGAGATTGGTAGATCAAACGCGATTGGAGACGCAAAGATTTTTCCCGTGGTTCCGATAGGTGGTGCTATCGTACGTCCACGTTTATGGAGTCTTCAACCCACGGAGGGTAACGGTCGCGAGAGTCCATGGAGGGCTCCACCCATAAGGGTCCACGAAGTAGCAACCTTGACTATTCCATAACGGCTTCCGTCCACGAAGGGCTAGCCTTACTATGGGTAGATCTTCACGAAGTAGGCGATCTCCTTGCCCTTACAAACTTCTTGGTTCAACTCCACAACACGAAGTAGGAGGCTCCCAAGTGACACCTAACCAATCTAGGAGGCACCACCCTCGAAAAGGTAATAGGCTCGGCAATGATGATGAACTCCTTGCTCTTGTGCTTCAAGATGATAGACTCCTCAATACACAATCACTCTCTCACAGATTTGGCTTGGTGGAAGAGATGGGATTGGTGGAAAGCAACTTGGGGAGGCTAGAAATCAAGATCCATATGGTTGGAGTGGATGATCTTGATCTCAACACAAGGGTAGGTGTGGCTCTCTCTCAGAAAACTGGACGGGGCAAGTATGGAATAGTTCTGAGTGCTTCTCTTTCGAGTGGGTGGTGGTGAAGGGGTATATATTGGCATCCCCAAAAATCCAACCGTTACACACAAAATGACCAACTCGGTGACACCGATGTGTTAATCTCGGTGGTACCGAAGTGACCAAAAGGTGCAACTTTTGAATCTCGGTGAGACTGATATAGGAAACTCAGTTGCACCGATAAGGTGACCAACGGTCAGATTGCCCATTCTCAGTGACGCCGATCCAATAATCTCTGTAGGACCGATATTGTGAATTTGCGTAACAGAAAGTTGGCAACCCAAACTCGGTGGCACCGAAGCAGAATCGGTTGCACCGAAAGGCTAGGGTTTGGCTTAGGTCTGTCTGAGTATGGGAATCGGTGGCACCGAGTGGAAAGTGTTGGTTGCACCGATTTTGGATATTTGACTTTGGAAAGAGTTTTGTCGAAGAGTTTGTGGGTGTTTTTGGTGACTATCACTTGTGCACGTATGAGCATTTTGTTCACCAACAGTACCTTACCCCCTTTTAATAGTATTGGCTTTCCTATGGACTCAAAGTGATTTCTCACAAAGTAAAATGTAGAGTCATCTTGCTTGAAGCTTTGCCAATCCATTTCCTTGCATCTTGGGGTAACTCCACAATCTCCACAATGCTTTTGCCAGCCCTCTATGTGGACTTTATCTGAAATACACTAGGTAAAAGTGTTAGTCCAGGAGA
Source organism: Elymus sibiricus (assembly GCA_039707655.1). NCBI lineage: Eukaryota > Viridiplantae > Streptophyta > Magnoliopsida > Poales > Poaceae > Elymus > Elymus sibiricus. The sequence goes on along the minus strand of CM077667.1, from coordinate 253,825,027 downwards.
CAATGTATGTTGTCATGAATTATCAAAACCACCAAGGGAGCATGTTGTGCTTTCACATACCCCTTCGTCAAACCAAAGGTTTCGTATGATAAATCCTGCGTGGGATGGGACCTTACAGTGTTTGTTTGCGCCCGTATTTTGTTTTGAGCCTCCTCAACGAAACACGCGGCAGCATCAAACACCGCTAAGGGGGATTTCGCCAGCAGCGTGCCCTTGCCAACGGAATGCTAAGGACCCGTTCCTCAAAGCAATCGCGGCAACACGTTGTTGGCGGGTAACCGGAACGTGCAAGGAAAACGATCATACGAACGCCAGTAGGGAAGCGAAGGGGATAGCATGCATTTGAATAAAACCATCAGTTCAGCAAACATTAAAACAAAAGATGTGCATGCCCTAATACGAGATACCTACTGTGTCTTAAGTACAAGACGACATGACAACATGGAAAACTCAAAGTTAACCCTGGTGGCTCCCCTGGGTCCTTGGGACTGCGAGGACCCTGTCATCAAGGGGACCAGCCTTCTTCATGGCGGCAGAGGTGTCGACGCCCGACGACAGCTTCTTGAAACCGTCGGAGAGGTCGAGCTCCGGATGGAAGAAGGCGAGGTTGCTCAGGACCAAGAAGAGGGCGTCACGGGCCAGCTTCCGGGATTTGTTGGCAAAGCAAACGACCATGTCTTCCTCGTACGTCTTCAACCCCTCGATCAGGCCGTCGAAGAAGAGTGTCAGCTTGACGCTTGGAACCTCGTGCTTGCCGACGGAGAAGGCCCAGCTCTTCATGTCCATCTTTGCAATCTAGGCAGTGAGGCGTTCGGCGATGTCAGTCATACTCCTGATCCAGAGGTCGAGCTGCTCAATTAGGTTCTCTAGCTTGTCTTCAGCATCCTTCTAAAGGGTCTTCACGCTATTCAAATCTGTCAGCAGCAGTTTCTCGCGGACCCCGGCAGATTCAAGGTCCTTCTCCAAGGAAGCAAGCCTGGATTTCATATCAGAGATGGTGTCGTTGGCGGCATCGATATCTTGGCTCTTGTAGGAAAGCTCCGACTGCGCCTCTCCCTGGGTAGCTTCCACCTTTCACTCCTTGGTACTCCCGGCCAGTTCCTCCGTCAGCTTGTTCAGTTGAGCCTCGAGTTTGGCCTTGGCGTCAGATGCAGCAGCTAGATCGTCAGCCACTTTCTTCAGTTGAGCCTCGAGTTTGGCCTTGGCGTCAGATGCAGCAGCTACATCGTCAGCCACTTTCTTCAGCTGAGCTGTGGACTCCAGGGAAAATGCGTCAAGGGTGGTCTTGTGACTATACTCCAGCTCCTTGGTACACTACCGGACGCGGGCCTCTAGCTCCTCATCCTTGTCACGGAGAGTAGCCTTGACGGCCCCTTCCCGGGAGGAAATGCTCTTCTCTCTCACGGAGAGTATCCTTGTCACGGAGAGTAGCCTTGATGGCCCCTTCACGGAGAGTAGTCTGGATTTCACTAAGAGATCCAAACCTCGTACTTGTCTTATTGCAAAATCTTCTAAAGGTTGGCTTTGGCATAGAAGACTAGGACATGTTGGCATGCGTAACTTAGACAAGCTTATCAAAGGTGATCATATACTTGGTGTTAAAGATGTTATCTTTGACAAAGATAGACTTTGTAGTGCTTGTCAAGCTGGAAAGCAAGTAAGTGGAAGTCATCCCGTTAAGAATATCATGACTACTAGGAGACCACTCGAGTTACTTCATATGGATCTTTTTGGTCCCAATGCTTACAAGAGTCTCGGTGGAAATTCCTATGGTCTAGTTATAGTTGATGATTTTTCCAGATTTACGTGGGTATTCTTTCTTGATGATAAGTCGCAGGTTCAAAAGATCTTCAAGAACTTCGCTCGCAAAGCGCAAAATCAGTTTTAAGTGAAGATCAAGATGGTTCGGAGCAATAACGGATCGGAGTTCAAGAACACCCATGTGGATACCTTTCTTGATGAAGAAGGCGTTTCACTTGAGTTCTCGGCTACGTACACACCTTAACAAAATGGAGTTGTTGAGAGGAAGAACCGGACGCTTATTGAGATGGCAAGAACGATGCTTGACGAATACAAGACGCCAAGACACTTTTGGGCAGAAGCCGTGGAAACAGCATGTCATGCCACAAACCGACTTTACTTGCACAAGCTTCTCGGTAAAATGGCATACGAGCTACTCACCGGTAACAAACCCCAAGATGGATACTTTCGGGTATTCGGCTCAAAGTGCTACATTCTTGATAAGCATCGTCGTACAAAATTTGCTCCTAAATCTCATGAAGGATTCCTACTCGGTTACGGATCGAACTCTCACACTTACCGTGTCTACAACAACTTCACTCGAAAAGTTGAAGAGATGGTAGATGTGAAGTTTGATGAATCTAATGGTTCGCAAGTCGAACAATTGCCAAATGATGTAGGTGATAAGGACCCTTCGGAAGCTATCCAAGACTTGTCCATCAGCAAGATTCGTCCCATGGAGGTGAAGGAAAGTACTTCATCAACTCAAGCGGAAGCCCCTACTTCACGTCAAGGTGAACCACAACATGACATGGAGGCATCCACAAGAGGTACACGGCAAGATGATGAAGAGGAGGAAGTGCATCATGAAGATCCACCACAACCTCCTTCACCGCCACCTCAAGGAAACGACACCTTCAACAACAACGAAGATGAAGGAGATGATGATGAAGAAGAAGCTCCACCATCCAACAATCGGAAGCTGACCAGAGTTCGAGCACAAGCGACCAAGAACCATCCCCTAAACCAAATCTTTGGTGATATACAAACAGGGAGAATCACTCGCTCTAAAACTCGTCTAGCTAACTTTTGTGAGCATTATTCTTTCATCTCTAGCATTGATCCCTTGAAGGTAGAACAAGCTCTTGAAGACGCGGATTGGGTGAACGCAATGCATGAAGAGCTTCACAACTTCGAGAGGAACGAAGTGTGGACACTCGTTGAAAAGCCCAAGGATGAGAAAAACATCATCAGAACGAAGTGGGTGTTTCGGAACAAGCAAGACAAAGACGGTCAAGTTGTACGGAACAAGGCTCGTCTCGTAGCCCAAGGATATACGCAAGTCGAAGGTATGGACTACGGTGAGACCTATGCCCCCGTCGCTAGACTTGAAGCTATTCGCATTCTTCTTGCCTATGCTAATCACCATGATATCACGCTTTATCAAATGGACATTAAAAGTGCCTCTTTAAATGGTGAGATTGAAGAAGAAGTCTATGTTAAGCAACCACCTGGTTTTGTGAATCCTAAGAAACCTAATCATGTTTACAAGCTTCGTAAAGCTCTTTATGGTCTTAAGCAAGCCCCTCGTGCTTGGTACAAATGCTTAACGAAGTTTCTCATTGAAAAAGGTTTTGAAATTGGTAAAATTGACGCAACCTTATTCACTAAGAGAGTTAATGGTGAATTATTTGTGTGCCAAATCTATGTGGATGATATTATCTTTGGATCTACTAACCCACAATTTAGTGAAAGATTTGGAAGTTTGATGTCCGAGAAGTATGAGATGTCCATGATGTGTGAGCTGAAATTCTTTCTTGGTTTGCAAATCAAGCAAACTAGAGAAGGAACTTTCGTCTCTCAAACTAAGTATACCAAGGACTTGATCAAGAAGTTCAACATGCAAGAGTGCAAAGGTATGAAAACTCCTATGCCTACTAGTGGACATGTTGATCTTACCAAGGAGGATGAACCGGTTGATCAAAAAGTTTATCTATCTATGATTGGTTCATTGCTCTATCTATGTGCCTCTCGTCCCGATATTATGCTTAGTGTTTGCATGTGTGCTAGATATCAAGCTGCACCTAAAGAGTGTCATCTTTTGGCCGTAAAACATATTGTGAGATATTTGATACAAACACCAAACTTTGGCATTTGGTATCCCAAGGGATCTTGTTTTAACCTTGTTGGGTATTCCGATTCGGACTATGCCGGTGACAAGATTGATAGAAAATCCACCTTGGGTACTTGTCAATTTTTGGGTAGATCTCTTGTGTCTTGGTCCTCCAAGAAACAAAACTCGGTATCTCTATCTACTGCTGAAGCTGAGTATATTGCTGCTGGATCTTGTTGTGCACAATTACTATGGATGACACAAACGCTTAAGGATTATGGAATCCATGTTAGAAATGTTCCATTACTTTGTGACAATGAAAGTGCTATTAAAATTGGTCATAATCCTGTGCAACATTCTCAAACTAAACATATTCAAGTTAGACATCATTTTATTCGTGATCATGTTGCCAAAGGAGATATTGATCTTAAGCATGTTCGCACCAACAAGCAATTGGCCGATATCTGTACTAAGCCACTTGATGAGAAGAAATTCTGTTATTTGAGGAGTGAGTTGAACATCATTGATGCTTCAAACTTGAGCTAGACTCACTCGTTTGCATGCAAGGGCATGAGCTTTCTTGATATTTCCATGATACTCCTAACATGTTCTCTTATACCATGGAATTCTATGCTCCCTTGTATTGCATCTAACCTTTTGTAGATACTTGGAAGATTTTCATTCCACAAGATTGCCATCAACTCCAATCATAAGCAATCTTGTCATGACCTAGTATCCACAACCCCTCTTGGTGATGGAAGGAAGAAGATAACTCAACTATATCCTTGACATATACTTGATGTGATCATATTTGCTAAATCTCTATTGGTATCATGTCAAATGGATATATCTATTGTTCTTCCTTGGATGACTAACCTATGTAGGTGACAAGTGTACTAAAACGAGAAGGATTGCTCCCAACTCAAGATGATCTTCATCAATCTCGAGCATCCTCAACAAGTTCACCTACAAGCCACGTCATCAACATCACTCAAAGGTATGTACTCAAATCCTTGAAAAGGCTTTACTCCAAGTTGTGAGCTAAAGCAACTCAAGTGATATGAAGACATCAAAATGCTTGATCAAAAAATGGTAACCCCATTTTGAGCTTAATGTAGAGTATGACCTATGATCAAGTATTCTTGCTTGGCTCCTATGTCAATATACTCTAATATAGGTGACCTAGTCACCGCCCATCATCTAGTCAAGTATTTTGGATGGTTCATTCTCTGTTTTGCAAGATTTCTTGGGACCACTAAAATCTTCTCTAGTTGATATTCACTTGTAAAGTCTTTTGCATTTCTTTTGAAAATTTTCTTTTGACTCTGTGTTATTGGCAAAATTTGAGAAATTTCGATTTCAAAATCCCATTGCCAAGTCTCTGTTTTAGCCTCGGAGCCGCCGATACATATATCTCGGTTCTACCGAATTTGCAGATAAGCTGCACCACAAAATCTCGGTACCACCAATTTATTTGTCTCGGAGTCACCGATTTGTTTTCTTTTCTTATTTGTGTTCGCAATTGCAAATCTATGTTTCTTTTGTGATCTTACAAGTGATGATTTTGTTACTTCGATGATCCCTTCTTATTATTAAAAAAACTTAGGGGGAGAAAATTCTTTATTCAAGGATCCCTAACTCAAAGGAGGAGAAGTCTTACAAAATCCAAAGGGAGAGAAATTATTTTCAATAATTCCCTCAGTTTTCTTTTTTATGAACCCTTCATTCATTGACCCTTGTTCTCAAGGATCCCTTCTCAGTCAATGATCCCTATATCTATCCCTGTGTTTGACCTTTTTGGAAATTAATGCCAAAGGGGGAGAATAACAAAGCTTCATGCTAAAGGGAGATACATGCTTATGCAAAGGGGGAGATATGATCAAGGGGGAGAGCGAATATTAATGTTTATACTTTCATAAACAAGGGGAGAACACCAAAGTAGGGGGAGAAAAGTCTAACATAAGTTATTTGGTGATCATCTTGGATTTTTCTCACCCTATCCAATCCCAATATCTACATGCTAAGATTCAGGGGGAGAGGATGATCCACTATTTTCATATCTAAGGGGAGAAAGTTCTAAATGATCTTGGAGACATATCAATCTTAAGAAATATTATCTTCTATATGTTCTCCATATCTTGGTACCTTTGAGTTCTATTGCCTTGTTGATTAGTAGAATACTCTTGTGTTTCCTAACATTGTTTTCTCAAGTGTGTTTCTACTACTAGAATGCTCAAGAACTCAAGGTAAGTATATGCATCATATCTTTGATCAAGATGATCTCTTGCTTCTTGCACATATTGTTTGCAAGAGTGAAGTCTTGAACAAGGATACATCTTATTCTTATATATTTGATGCATATAGCCAAGATACACATGACTCCTTATATCCCTTCTACTATATGTGTGTCCATGCATTCCAAAGCAACTATCCTTTAAAGGGATTGCACACATTTAGGGGGAGCAAGTCTAAGTCATGTGTCTCTCAAAGTCTTCATTATATTCATGCATATCTTTATTTGAAGCTTTGATTGTATGTTGTCATCAATTACCAAAAAGGGGGAGATTGAAAGCACAACATGCTCCCTTGGTGGTTTTGATAATTCATGACAACATACATTGTCTCTTGGACTAACTCTTTTACCTAGTGTATTTTAGATAAAGTCCACAGAGAGGGCTGGCAAAAGCATTGTGGAGATTGTGGAGTTACCCCAAGATGCAAGGAAATGGATTGGCAAAGCTTCAAGCAAGAGGACTCTACATTTTACTTTGTGAGAAATCACTTTGAGTCCATAGGAAAGCCAATACTATTAAAAGGGGGTAAGGTACTGTTGGTGAACAAAATGCTCAAACGTGAACAAGTGATAGTCACCAAAAACACCCACAAGCTCTTCCACAAAAGTCTGTCCAAAGTCAAATATCCAAAATCGGTGCAACCAACACTTTCCACTCGGTGCCACCGATTCCCATACTCAGACAGACCTAAGCCAAACCCTAGCCTTTCGGTGCAACCGATTCTGCTTCGGTGCCACCGAGTTTGGGTTGCCAACTTTCTGTTACACAAATTCAAAATATCGGTCCTACCGAGATTGTTGGATCGGCGTCACCGAGATTGGGCAATCTGACCGTTGGTCACCTTATCGGTGCAACCAAGTTTCCTATATCGGTCTCACCGAGATTCAAAAGTTGCCACCTTTTGGTCACTTCGGTACCACCGAGATTAACACATCGGTGTCACCGAGTTGGTCATTTTGTGTGTAACGGTTGGAATTTTGGGGATGCCTATATATACCCCTTCACCACCACCCACTCGAAAGAGAAGCACTCAGAACTATTCCATACTTGCCCCATCCAGTTTTCTGAGAGAGAGCCACCTACCCTTGTGTTGAGGTCAAGATCATCCACTCCAACCATATGGATCTTGATTTCTAGCCTCCCCAAGTTTCTTTCCACCAATCCCATCTCTTCCACCAAGCCAAATCTGTGAGAGAGTGATTGTGTGTTGAGGAGTCTATCATCTTGAAGCACAACAGCAAGGAGTTCATCATCATTGCCGAGCCTATTACCTTTTGGAGGGTGGTGCCCTTATGGGTGGAGCCCTCCGTGGACTCTCGTGACTGTTACCCTCCGTGGGTTGAAGACTCCATAAATGTGGACGTACGATAGCACCACCTATCGGAACCACGGGAAAAATCTTTGCATCTCCAATTGCGTTTGATCTACCTATCTCTACTCTTTACTTCATGTGCAATGTCTTTACTTTCCGCTGCCATATTTGTTGACATGGATGTGTAGGGCTGTTAGACTTGTTAGACTTGCTAAAACTGTTAAAATCTGCCAACCAATTAACTTGGGAAAAGGTTAGGTTTTAGTTTCCTACTAAGTAGTCTATTCACCCCCCCCCCCTCTAGACACTCTTCTAGTGATCCCTCAGTATGCAAATGTGAATTATAATGGAAGTTGATAACCAAGTCAACTTAGCTTTGGTCATGGCTTTTCTTTTGCCTTTGCGCGTGCTTATCCACATTCATAGACCCTCCCTTCATCCACTGGCGCCTCTCCTCTTCGTGCTCCCCGGCACGCGCATGAGCGTGTACCCACTGCTGCCCAGAGAGGAAGGGAACGCGAAGAGAGGCGAAATGGAGAAACTCGGAGATCCGTTAGTCATGAGTACAATTCGCGGCACGAGTCTGCCGGGTTAATGTAAACGTTCATAACTAACGGGAACGGAGGAGAAAACATGAATGGCCGAGCCCTCCCTCCTTTCCTTCGCGTCCAACGGCCCCGCGGCGACCTATGCGATGGGCGCATAGGCGGGCGGGACCTTGCCGTGATTCGCTTGCCGGGGGCATCAACCGGTGGATTTGCTCTAGCATTCAGCTCGGGATTTATCCCTGGCGGAACAAATGCAAGACCGAACCTCATGCGAGCTTATCGACACCGATGGTATCGCTGTCATGCAGAACCGATCACAGGCGGGGAAGGAGAGGGGAGAAGGGTATAGCCAAGTACCACTTTCTTTCCTTGGCCTATCGGATTATGCCGCACCTCCCTGGGGTCAGGCAGGCTCATTTCCTTTCGGCGTTCCTTGCCCTGGTTTTGGCCATGGGGGACGCGACGGCGGCGCCGCCTGTGTCCGTCACGTCGCCCTCGATGCCCCCCCCCGTTCACCGCAGCATCAGTATGCACGGTGTTCACGGCTGCGTGCGAGAGGGCCTTCGAAGCGGATGGATGCGCGGTCGTGCCGGTCTTCTTCTTGGGATCCATGGATGAAGAAGACGGCGATGAAGATAGACTCGCTGCTCACAAACTCAAGTTCGCACAAACGACGCGCCCCCTACCTGGCGCGCCAAAGATGTCGGGGCACGGATGCACACGATCACCTATGGGACCAAAGGCCCCTTTGTGGTTCGGCAGGGGGAGGTCACGTTGCACAAAGAGCGGAGACCATGAGGCAGCACGACGATCGGGACGCTGGTGTTTTTACCCAGGTTCGGGCCGCTTATGAAGCGTAAAACCCTACTCCTGCTTTTGGTGGATTGATCAGAGGAACACGAAGAACACACAACGCTCAATCCCGGCAAGGGTTTCCGTCGGGGAGAGCTGCTACGTGAGTACAAGTATCCAAAGGTCCGAATCTGGAGCTAGGTTGCCTTGGGCCTTCTTTTATAGCTCAAGGGGCAACCGCAATGGCAAAATAGACATTGTCTGATGATTAGATAGCTAACAGTACTATCATACCTAAGTCTGGCACTTAGGACAAAATGCCATAAATGCAGTCTAGGTGGCATGCGGGGGTGCATCCCGGGCAAGCTTCTACCACCGCTCTAGCTAACTATCGCACCACAGCTTGACACGCCTACGTACGTGTGTGAAGGGGGCATAATCTGTCTTCCAGCGTGCCGCCACATGCTTAGCGAGAGCCACTTAGCCACCTGGGGGCTCGACACCGCATCGACAAGTGACTGGCGTTGCGATGCGGTGGGGCGGTGGCCGATCGGCTCGCGCTTGCGGGGTCTTCCTGGAGGTGCGCGCGCCTCGGTCCCCGGCAGGCACCGGGGATATGCTTGGCGCGCTCCGGGCCCGTCCTGGGCTGTTGCGTTGGTCTTGCCGGGGTTGCTTGGCCTTTCGTCGGTTGCTACTGGCGGAGTCTGGGTCTTGAATGCTTGCTTGGTGCTGTAGTAGCTTTTCCCGGCGGGCTCAGGCAATGAAGGCCAGAGGCTTATTGTTCGTGCACAAGTCAGGGGAAATGAACATCCCTGTTTGTGTTCCCCGACAACCACATGAAGAATTCTCCTATCTATAAGTTGAACAAGATCTTGGCGACATAATGAATGGAAGCCTTGCGTGAGCCATTATCTCGTAACAAAACGCCGTTTGCTAAATCAGGATCTATGAAATGCCAATGCACCCTTATCGATCTCTGTACCGTCAATCCGCTGAGAGGAATACAATACAATTAGCTTTTTTCATTTACAACCTTGTACGGAGAAGTTAATCATAGTGTTTGTCAAGTACTTACAACATCAAGCATTTGACAAGAGTGCCATCAAGCTCATCGAAGTTGAAGAAGAGATGAAAGTCCTCGAATTCCACACTGAGGATACATGCATCGTGAGAGAAATGCCAGCTGTCATAGTGCACTTGCAGAATGTTAGTATCTTCTCCTTCCGACATTATGTCCATGCAATATTTATGTAACTTGCGACAACTGGAACTGCACTCGTCAAAGTATTCGCCAACAAGGAATGACTGGCCATGCTTGTACTTGCGTTTCTCAAATGAGTCTACTTCCTTACTGGAAAGTTGATTTTCAAGGTCTGCTTCAGACATGTGGTCAGAACCGGGATTACATGGGTCTTCATCGGCCATGCCATGGTTCTGCTCGAAGAGTCTTCGTAGTAGGATGCTCTGGTACTCATCCCTCCTCTGTTTCTATCATCTGTAATAACAAAATGCCAATTTTACCAAGAAGCTAAATATAAATGCAACAGACTTTGTAGTACAGGATGCACATCTGCAGTGTTTGAATGACATTAAATTAATAGTGACAGCTACGTACATTATGGTGTCAAACATTCCAATCTGTTAAAAACTAATGTCTTGCACAATGTTTTTTTCACTAAGTCTGAGAATCTGTTTATTTTAGATTGACATGTTTCAGGTGGTTCAGCCACATGACAACCGAGATGTGTGTACGCTCGAACAGTGTTGATGTTAGCCATGTTTATGTGCATAATTAGACCTTGCTCGTGCTGAATGAAATGAAGGCCTTGCTCGTACTAACTGGCTGTAAATTTTCATGCAATGATAACTCATGTAGCACACATTTTTCTTGCTGTCAATATGCCTTCAGGATAAAACTATGACAGTGTCTTAATCACATCCAGAATCAAATAGCACACGGGTAGTATCTGAATCACACCTAATATAACAAATGATTTCTAACAACGAGAGTTAGGCTTACCTTCTTTGCACGTCCCAGAAACTTGCTCCCATTGTACCCAGATTGAAAATCTCGTAACTTCACGGATTGAAATTGATGTGGACCATGAACAGGCAGGTCTTCAGCTACCCATCTCCATTCCTTGGAAGTGATTGTCCTAGGGAGCTACAAGAGAAAGAAATGGTGCAAATGGGCCTGCTGCTTTAAAATCCCCAATTCCAAAACAAAACCCTAAGCCTAGTTGAGCCAGAGAGAAGAGAGATGAATACCTGGCTGGTGAGAGATTCGTCATCGTCGGAGATACCGCTTGAGGGGTCACTCGAGGAGACCATGGCGTGTCCGCGGCGGTCGGAAGCTAGAGGGAGAGATGTGGGCGGCGACGCGGGGGAGGGCGGCGGAGGGGGTGGGGGTTTGCAGGGGAAATGTGGCCCTTTGGGGGGAAGGGGTGGGGAGGCAGATATCTCGGCGGTCGGTGAAATTTTTCGCTCGTTGCGAGGAATCTTGGCGCGCAAAGATTCATCACACATGGTGTTTCTGCTCTTATCGTGTGCGATGATACAGAACATACAAAATTTTGCCCCTCCCCACGTATTCCCTGGTTATGGTGCACATCCACGTCATTGCATAATGTAACATCAACTGCTAACTTGGGTATACAAATTAGCGGAGCACATAGCTCACAGTTACTAAACCAAGCAAGTTCACTAAATAATCAAGCTGCTTGAACTAGACATAGGTCTTACAAAAGACCGGCTCTCTGAACAAAGGCTATTAGTAATACACATAATTTTAACAAAGACGCCGATGAGCAGCCGCCCTATGCCTCGCCGCTGTTCGATGAGATGTTGACAAATTGTCCGGGCGACATTCCGTCGGTGCTGGACTCCGCATCCCCCAGGCTGACTTCGACCGCGGTGACGTGCTCAGCCTCGATGTTGTCCTTGTCATTGGCGTCGCCCTCATCTTCGTAGTACTCGTAGTAGTGGCGCCACCATAGCTCGCGTTGGTACTCCACCGCCGATTCCTCGATGGACAGGAGCTTCTCGACCTCCTCCTGAGCCACGCGCAACTCCTCCCAGCACTCGGCGCTCTCGGACGGCTCCCGCATCTCCAGCTCTCGCTCGGAGATCTCATGAGGTAAGAGCTCCATGGCCTCCACCGCCACATCGTCGGCATGCATCTCGGCATCCGCAGCAGCCGCCTCTTCGGACGTGTGGTGCATGCTGGATTCCAGTGAAGCTTGGAGTATCTTGGCGTGGGCGTTCTCAATGATATAGGCCTGGATGGCCTTGACCCGGGCCAGGGCGGCCTCTGGGGCACGGCACGCTGCTCGAGCACTCTTGGCGTTTGCAGACGCCATTGTAGCAGCTGCAGCTGCCGTCTCCGCGGCTACAGACGCCCTTTTGGCCACCGCAAAGGCCCTGTTGGCCGCCGCAGAGCCCCTTTCGACGGATGCGGCTGCGCTCTCGGCCGAGGCGGCCGCGTTCCTGGCAAGGCAGGAGCGCTCGGGCCGAGGGGGCTGTCGTACGCACCCATACAAAGCGTTCCCACGGCGTCATTCTTTGCAGAGAGGGTTTGTTGGGGAATGGGGATCGAGGGTGAATGGAATCCGAGTTGGATGAAGCCGACGAAGCTTCCCTCGTAAGACATAAATAGATCCGTGAATTTTCATCGCAAACGGTTCCTGTATGAAACTGTGTGTACGTACTTCACTTTTTGTATTGAATTGTAAAACTATTTTGGGGTACAGCGGTAACGGATATTGTTTTATTTGTAAGAAAATGATCCCTACCGTCAAAATCCACTAACGGCATCCTAAAATTAGGAAATATTTGGGGTTAAATTGGCATTTTATACATTAAGGTAGTTTGTACAAATTTTACGACCATAATTCAAAAGTGTAACACACGAACATGCAAGATGAAGCAAAAACTACTGGAAAAATCATATTTATGTACTACTTGCTTCCCTATATATGCCGCTTGCAATAAATTTTAAGGAGTTGCAAACATCTTGGGTAACGGTTTGGACACACGTGCATTCATTGGGAATCTAGGTTTTAAAATTCAAAAAATGAAAAAAATGCTCTGAACTACATGATAATAATCTACATGATTTCCCCCACATGGGGCCAAGATATCGTGGTCAAAATAACGGCTTGTTCGAGATAAGGTTTGACACATGCCTCTCACAAAACGGAGCATCACACAAAGGGTCATGGTTCCGAGAGGGAACATGAGAGCCTTGTTTGATGACGAACCGCTAGTCGTTGTCTCATTTGTCCTAGCTTTTTTTAATTCGTTACAATGCACGAATACGTCCGTCATCTTGAAAATTGGACATTTTCAGGGTTCAATGAGCATCTTATACATGAAGTTAGTTTCTAGATATCTAGTGGCCATAATTCAAAACTAAAACACATGGTCATGTGCAATATGAAGCAAAAACTGCAGGAAAAAATCATATTTGTATATGTACTAGTGCTTCCGTCTATATGCCACGTGCAATAAATTTGAAAGAGTTCCACACATCTTGAGTAACGGTGAGGACACAAGCATTGAGAATAATCTAGGCTTTTAAATTAAAAAATAAATAAAAATGTTATGAAGTACACGAAAATCAGCATGATTTTTCGCCATGGGGCCAATATGTCTTGGTCAAAGTAACGGTTGTTCGAGATAAGCTTTGACACATGCCTCTCACAAACCGGAGCATCACACGCAGGCTCGTATAGTTCCGAGAGGGAACGTGGGGCATTGTGTGATGACGAACTGGATCGTTGCCTCATTCAGCCTAGTTTGTTTTCATCGTTACAATGTACAAATATGACCGTCATCCTAAAATCAGGAAATATCCGGGGTTCAATTGGCATTTTTACACATGAAGTTAGTTTCTAGAAATTTAATGTCCATAGTTCAAAACTGAAACACATGAACATGCAAGATGAAGCAAAAAAACGCTAGAAAATCATATTTATGTACTACACGCTTCCATATATATGCCACGTGCAATAAATTTGAAGGAGTTCCAAACATCTTGAGTGACGGTTTTGACACAAAAGCATTGGGAATCTAGTTTTTTAAAGTCAAAAAATGCAAATTACGCAAAAGTACATGAAAATATGCATGATTTCCCGACATGGGGCCAAGATGTCGTGATCAAAGTAATGGCTTGTTCTAGATAAGCTTTGACACATGTCAAGCTGGCAATGCATGGTTAACTGTTACCCGCGTCACCATGGGTAATTGATCTATTAGGGCACGGGTGCCAGCTGGAATGCCCATCTGGAAGTTGGTGGGTCAAATACCTTACCGAGCGTGCAGGACGGGGATGAGGATGGGATAGAATTACCAGCCTTATCCATGAATAGAAGTACTTACATGTGGGCTTTGAAATTAGTAGCCCCCACGTAATTTGTGGCCTCGGTCACCCAAATTTACACACATCCCACCCCTTTGGCCCAAAACTCCCTAAGAAATCCAAAACCTAGGCACAACATATTGTTTATTGCGTTGAAATACTATTTTTTCTACTAAAATATGCGAAGGTTGTTCTTAAATGCATGTGTGAGTTTCCCCACGGTGATAAAGAACTCGGTGGGGACGTGGATGGGAAACTTTTTATCCCCGCGCACGGGTACGTAGACGGGGACGGGGAAGTGAGGGCGGTGATGGGAAGGGAGATGTGACTCTACTCGCCTAAGAAATCCCCAGCTTTAGACACAAGCCTATCACAAACCGGAGCATCACACGAAGGTGCGTGGTTCCTAGAGGGAACGTGGGGCCATGTGTGATGACGAACCGACAATCGCTTTGTCATTCGACCTAGTTTTTTTTCATCGATACAATGCACAAATATGACCGGCATCCTAATTTTTTTTTAAAAGGGCGTTCTATTGGCATTTTTATACATTTAGTTAGTTTATAGAAATTTAATGGCCATAGTTCAAAACTGAAACACATGAACAAGCTAGATGAAGCAAAAACTGCTGGAAAACTATATTTATCTACTACTTGCTTCCCTAGATATGCCACTTGCAATAAATTTGAAGGAGTTCCAAACTTCTTGTGTGACGATTTGGACACAAAAGCATTGAGAATCTAGGTTGTAAATTCAAAAAAAATGAAAAAAAATGCTTTGAATTCTGAAGTACATGAAAATATGCATGATTTCCCGCCATGGGGCCAAGATGTCGTGGTTACTGCTCTCGGACTTGCTTCCATAACACAAATGGCACGCATGCATTACATTTGCATAGAAAATGTAAATATTTGGCAAAACAAACGGGTCGCACATGATTGGCGCCGTGTTTCGCGTTTCGACTTTTGGAAGCCAATTTTTGTGGGCTATTAATTGCAGACGGTCATGCATTGGGAACCGTCGGTGATGTTAATTCACACACGGCTGTTGACTAGGAAATCGTGTGCAATCACTGCTGGCGTCGATCAAGATTCCAGCCGCCTATAAATACTGCCCCTCGAGACGTCATCCCGCATGGATTCTCTTGTCTCTCTATCCCACCCTTCGCACAAAACTCTGCCATGGCGCGGCCGGTCTGTGCACAAGCAAAGGAGGAGGCGCCACCCCGCGAGGACATGTCAAAATGCAGCGACGAGGAGGACCCCTTCGCGCCCCCAGACAAGGTCGCGCCAGACCCCCCAACTGAAGATTGGTTTTGGGGCCAGTACGATCTGGCTTTGTGGAAGGCGTTGCCGCCGGCTGAGAGAGCCAGGCAGGTGGCGTTCATGAAGGAGCGGGCTGAGGAGCACGCCAGGAACCTCGCGGCCTGGAATGCCCTTAGTGCAGCAAGGGAAAAGGAGGAGCTGGAGCTTTGGCGGCGGGCGAGTCGATGAGCGGTGGAGGTGTACGAAGACGGCCGGTACCACGCAAGGAAAGCCAGAGGCGCTAGGAGCCTCACCGCTGCGTGGGCGTGGGCCGATAAGCTCGAGCGTGCCGCCGCCATAGAGATCCAGTGGGCGCCCACTGAACTGTCCTGCATGTTCGTGTGCCTCCGCTAGCAAGAGGTTGATCGGCACGTCGAGTGCTGCGAGGCGAAGGAGGTGGTGAACACCCTCCACGTTGGGAAGCCACCGCGCACCAGGGAGCTGCTGGCGAGAGGCTGCCATTTTACTGCTCCCCACTCCAGGAGGGGTTATTATTAGTTTAGTTTTTATTCATTGTACGTATTAGTTAAGTACTATTATCACGTATATGTGATGATATATGTTGTATATGTATCATGTCTTCAATGAGCTATTCAACAATTAATATATATTATTAGTTTCACATTTCTATCTGTTTTCATACTGATTTTCTGGCTCTAACTGTTAGCCTTTTACACATATTGAAACATAACAATAGAACATAAATCATTCATACATCGAAACATATCAATATAGTGATTGTTGTCCAGACATTGGGATCGACATCTAAACGATTCAACAAAATAGAATGCGTCCATGACTACACCCTAACCTACGGAAGCTCTTGGCTGTGCCTGAACTCGGTCAGGCGTTCGTCCACGCGGTATACATGCTCGCGGTAGAGTTGTAGCGCGATCTCGAGCTCCAAGGTGGCTATTTCATCGGAGATAACCATCTCGAGGATGCGACGGCCATTTTCTTCTACTGCTCCTCTCTGGACACCTGGGCCAAGGAGGCGCTCGAGCCTACCGATGAACCCGTTAGCATCGAGGGGGCCATGAACAAGGTGAACGGCGCGACACATGCGAACGGCGCGGCCGGCATCCGGTGCAAGGATGGTGCGGCTGGGCGCTGGTGCAAGTACGGCACAGACGGCCGCTGCCCATTCCTTGCGAGAAATAGGGCTACTCACGTGCCTTGGACACAGCTGCAACGTCAGGTCGGGTGGGATAGCAGGCAAACCGGGATGGAACCGCTCTGGCTCTGCCACGCACCATGCCTCTAGCTCTGTGGCCCTCCATCGGTCTTGCGGTGCTGCGCGCCTTGCCCTCTCGGCGCGGACACAGATGTTTTGCTCTACGGAGCACCACCGATGATCTTCTTGTGCGGCGCGCTGCAGCCTCTCGGCGGTGAGGCGGCTATGTTGCTCGGCAGCGCTGCCGCGCCCTGCACCAAGGGTCTGCTCAACCCTTGCGATGACGCGTAGCACAATGTTGTCTGGCGCTTCGCCGGACACGCCATTGGCCTCGACAGGCCGTTGCGCCTGCACCGGATCGTTTTCATCGTCAAGGAGGTTGATAGCAGAGGCGACGCTTGGTCGGGTTGGCATGCTTCGTAGATGGGCTAGGCTGCACTAGGTGTGCATCCGCCTGTGACGCGCGCAGGCTCTTATGATCATTCGCTTCTGGCGGGAAACCTATGGGGAAGCTTGCGCGGGAACATGCGCAGTTCCGTGCGGGAACGTGGCCAAAAGAAACGCCGGTTCGGTGCCGAAGCTTGCACTGGAAAGCTCGGGCGAAAACACGGTGACAAGACGTGTGAGTGGAAGAAAAGGTGATGCACAGTCAGACTGGTAATAATAATAAAACGTCTGCGATATTAATACGGGCAAACCGTCTGCGATAATAATACGTACCGTCGTTAATGTTTTCATCAATTGCTGACAATTGTTTGGCAACAACCATTTGCCCACAACACACATAACTTGTATGGATGAATCGTTTCGGTTATTATTGGTCTTCCCACACAAATCTGATGAATGAACCAACTACTGCATATCACACACACCTTCTTACGCTAACCCTTTTGTGTTCTGGTGGATCAACGCAAACAGTTTATCCGAGTGAACTATGTGTCGTACTTCACACACGTACGTAGTTTTGTTAACTGTTTCTGCTATCTTAGCTAATCCCAAACAGTTCATAAGAATAAACTGTCTGCCGTGGATCACACACGCAACTATTTTCTGAATCGTATTTGATGGATCCACCATCGCACACAGTTCGTGCCATTTGCGATGGAGCTTGAACAATACCGTTTGCGATTGGTGGATCGAACACGGTTTCGTTGAAGGGTCTCTGATTGATGTGTCATCTTTGGACCATTCTGTAGTAGTGTGTAATTGTAGTACAGGTTAGCCAAGATTCAAAAGTTTGCTTGTTGGAATTGAACTCCACAACCTACTTGTTGATACTGATGCATATGTAGATAGTTCTAATGTAAGTCTTGTTGAGTACCTTTGTACTCACGGTTGCTTAATTTATGTTTGGCAGACGAGACATTGGTCTCACTTCTTGGTTTGACAATGTGTTCGATGTTGACCGTATTAGCTTGGGAATCCCAGACAGAGGTCTGGCTCCTTTGGTAGTGTCGTTGTAGATTTTCAAGCTCTTCCAGCCACATTTAGTAGATGTCTATACCCAGACATAATATGCTTCCGCTTGATGCTTTTATGACTTTGAGTGTTGGGTCATGTGACCCGATCGTAATACCACACTATGTTGGCTCTTATGAGTCTCTAATAAATACCTTGAGTCGTAGAGTTGTGTTTTGATGCCATGCTGTATCTACACATATCATGCATATTGCATGTATGTTTTGAAATGCATTGTATGTGTGCGATTCGACACCTACTTGTGTGCCTATGGTAGCCTTCTTTACAGGGAAATGCCTCTTTGTGCTTCCATCGAGCCTTGGTAGCTTGCTACTGCTCCGGACACATTGATTGACCGGCATGTATCCTTCTTGCTGTTGTGTCTGTCCCTACGGGGAATTGTCACGTGGTGTAATGGAGTCCGTATAGCCTGCTATGACTCATGTATACACGTTGATGACAGAAATGTCACGCGGTGTAATGGAGTCCATGTAGCTTGCTATGACTCGCCTACACACGTTGCTATCCGACACCTACATTGTTGGGTTACGTATGCCTGTTCCTGTACGGTTGTGCCACTTGGGTCTATAACAAGTCATGTCGACCCGGGTTCTATGAATATGATTGCTAGTGATATATTCATATATGTGAGCCAAAAGGCGCAAACGGTTCCGGCCAAGGTAAGGTGGCAGCCGTGGGATTACCATGCGAGAGGCCGCAAAGTGATACGATGTGTTACATGCTGGATTCGTATGGCTTAGGATTGAGGTCCCGACAGCGTTGGTATCAGAGCCTGGCTGCATGTAGGATTACCAAGCCAAACTGGTTGATGTTGAGTCTAGTATTGCTTTAGATATATAGGGGAATTTATTGTGAAAGGGAACATAAGATTCTTTTTACTCCCCTCCTTGTGTCATTCATATTATGAGTCACCCTCTTCATTTCTATGGGGTTAAGAACTAGGTTTTCTCATCTATCTATCAGCAGACGAGTTACTATGCTAGAGACCTATAGGAAAGTTGATGTCTTCTCAGATTAGTGTCTCCATAAAAATTCAGTGTTATGTGTCAGTTGTCTTGCAGGTTGCCTCATATTTCACTCATGTACAGACTTTATGTTGTCCGAGTTATCCAAGATTTATAAAAAATCTGATGCAATTGCAAGTTCCTTCCTCCTGTTCCCAATGTCTTTTGGCTGGACAAAGCACACCAATTGTTGTGTTGAGGTACTCTATTACCTCGACGTATCTGCTGAAGGTGTTATGGAAACCATGTTATCTCATAGAACCGCCTAGTAATCTAGTTATGTTTTGTGTTCCGAGTGTGATGTTTTTGGCCATCATTTTCGAAAACATCTCGTGTTGTTATATAGTACTAGGTATTCTATCAATGGGTTCTTGAACTCATGATTCATTCTGCTCACTCCTGTTGATAGTGTTTGCTCGTTCCTTTAGGATGATTAGTAACCTTGTTTTAGTCTTCGAGGTCCTTCGTATAACATTCTTCCAATACCAAGAACCATTACGGCAGAAGTTCTTTGTGAACTAAAGATCACAACAAGAGTGCTCTTGATGAGTTCTCCATTTTATATTGTGACTCTGCCAATCCTTCCTTTCTGCATGGGTTATCAGGAAGAATTATGTTGAACTCGTTTGACATTCTAACCTATTCATCTACAACTCAGGAAAAATTATGTGCTCCTTGAGTTGCCTCTTCAATTGTATTCTGACCTTTATCCATCAGTGGATAGTCAAGAGTATGTCATGCACTCGTGTTATTGATGCCTATTATTCTTGTGGTCTGTCAAGCTATTCTATTCAAGAATGACTAGGAGAAACAAACTCCAGTACCCTACCCATTTCTAGGAATGGGTCAAAGTAGTTGTATTCCGCGCATCAAATGCCAATCCAGCTTTTGCTCCGTTCTACCTTGAAGTATTACCCTCTTCATGTCCAGAATGTCATGTGAATTGCATGATCTCTTATGAACTCTTGATATAGTGATACTTCTTGCCATCCTTATTCATTCCCCGGTTCCGTGTTGTCGTAACCAGAATACCGACAAGTGAATTGTGATGTGTGAAATCAATACTCCTAGCAACTTTGTTGCTTAGAAGTTAATGGATGATAATTTCATTCTTAGTGTGTTGGTTATTGAATCACCATTTTAGGATTGATCGTGCGACCTAGTCCATCTTTCATGGTGCACTTTTGGATCAATGAGTTACGATTGTGTAAATCCTTTGCTCTTTTGATCATGTCGTCTTGCCCTGAAAAGCAAGATTGTTCTTGAGCTTAATAACATATCGGTGGTTCATGATTTTCCGAATATCTTCTCGGATGTATTAGCAGGTTGACCCCTGACCGTGATGTTGAGTTAGTGAACAAGTTGGTCTTCCTATAAACCATCCCTTCTCCATGGATTCGTGTTGGATACCCTTGAACTAGTTGGATATGCTAAACAACAACTTGGAGAGTTGGAAGATAAAAGCTTTGCCTAACTTAGCTCATCTCAAAAGGATATCTTTATGTGCCTATGTGTGTGTGTGTGTGTTGAAGAAAGATGATACCTTCATCGATTGATCCTTGTGATCAATTGTTGCATCTATTGTCTCATCCAATCTTTGATTTGAGTGTGGGCTATCGTCAAATCAAACTCAAAACCAAGGTTCCTCGTAATGTTGTCTTACTCATGGAGATTTCCACAAGCCTATACCGTTATATCTTTTGGTCTGACCAACGCGATTACCTTGCACACGTAGTTGTGGAATTCCATTTATATGGATATCTCCATGAAATGTTGTTGAGCCCATGGGAACATTTTAACTTGTTCCATGATTCATGCTGGACATTAAGCTAGTGTTGCAAACTTTGTAGGCAATATCTCCATGTCTCATTAATGAAGTGTATGCTAGGTGTGAGAAGTGACTCCCTCTCAGTTCACATGCATTTGATGCAAGTTTCCGTCGTGAATTCGAGAAAAGTTGTTTTGCTTTCTTTGGAACCATCCCACGTCAGTCATGCATGTGCAAAGTATTCTATGGTCTGAGAGATTAGCTACCTCCATTCCATATGTATCTCCTAGCACACCAAACCACTGATTGATTTTTTTCATGGAAAAGAAGTTAAGGGTTAATCCTGAAGGGCCCAGACGGACGTGCACAATACTTCGCGACCTCTAATGATGGTTCCCACCCAGAACTTGGTAGCATTTCGTTGTAAGACTTTTGTGTGGTCATGCTTGTCTTGGATGGCGTGTCCACGTAAGTCTTGCAATCCAGCTCATGTTTTGGAATTGGCTTCCGTAGTTCATTTCCTAAGAATCTCGCAACATTATCTCTTTGACTTGTGTTGCAAACTTTCTTTTTCAGACAAGCTGAGTCTGAAATATCATGTCTCCAACCGGATCTGAATCTCAGGTAGATACGATGGTTGGAACATTTTGCAAGAATTATAATATTGGACTCTCTGTAACCCGGTGAAATGATGTTGTGGCTAACAAACCTAGCCGAAAGAACTTTTGTCATAGTATCTTGTATCAGCAACATTAGCCACTTCCCCATGAGGATTTCATATGACTTGTTCTAAAAGTTGTTCCTCATGGACCCTTGTGTTCCCAAAGTACGATCTTTTACTTGATGTTCTAGATACCAAGTGTCACCTATAATTGGGTTACGCTATTACATCATGGAGGACATTAGAAGCAAAGTTCTAAATGTCTCTCAGTCGATCATCTAGATTTTGCTCCCTTGGCATAACTAAGGTGAAATCTGGGGAAGTGTTTGTCTCCCTTTTCATCTGCATTCCCCATCGTTATTCATCATGGTAGTATGATGTGCTGCCAGGATCCTTGGCATGGGTGTTGGTAAAACCCTGATGAATATGGAAATGCTCAAGTACTTGAGAGCATGCTCAGACACTAGGTTATATCCTCTGTATCAATTGGAATGTGCCTTCCATTTGCCAAGTTGTTCTATAACTATAGTTTCCTTTCAAGCTGAGTATGTCATTCCCTCATATTCCTTCAAACGATCGTTTGTGAATTACCTTAGCCTGGTATGAAGAGTTTCAATGATCTCTGTATCAAAAGTAATTATTTTTGCCACTTAAGGGAATAACTCTGCGAGTCACCTCTCCCAAGGTGCCCCGTTATGCTATCAAGGGCAACTTCACTCCTCCTTACTTTGAAACCTCATCACCATCTATTCTAGCATGGAATTGTTGCCTACCAATTGAACCTCCATCATCTGCCTCATTCCATCACTCTCAATGCGTGTTTTGTGTCTCAGCTCAAGAGACATTCTTACGTCTCATTTCGTGAGTTGATCGTGAGTTCCCCTATCTTCATGAAGATCGATTCTCGTAGAGTTTCTGTTACTTGTCGTCATGTTGGATGGAGTTCTCGAAGCAAAGATGTCAAGATCAATATATGTTGTGAATCAACAGCCTCGAGAAGGGTAATTGGATCATGAAGATTGTGATATTTTAGTGTCCCCTATGTTCACTGACCATAAACCTCAATCTCGGGACGAGATTCTTGTTTAGTGGGGGTGAGTTGTCACAATCCTAAAATTTGTTTGCAATTAGTTGCATTTGTATTCATGCATCATCATCAATTTTCATGAAACTTGAAATGGCGATGATCAAAGTCTAGCACCAATTTAATTCAAATAGGTAACTAAAATAATTTTCAATGAATCCAAAATGGCCTTCCAAAATGTCCATGATTTTTGGAAAATGTTGACAACATCAACCGGAGGTGATGCACATTTTCCTAGTCATTTTGGTTTTTGATTTAACACATATTGTATTTGAATTGGAGCAAATAAATGTCTATTAAAATATACATAGCTCCAATAATTCTGAATCTTTTTTTGGGGCTTTAGAATAGCCCATATTGCATCCACAATATTTTCCAGGATCAACAAAAATAGATTGGTTTGAAAAGCAAATTCAAACATAATGCAGAAAATAGAAAAAACAGAAAACAAATAAAGAAAAGAGAGGAGAGAACTAGCGTGGCCCAGCTCCTGAGCAGGCCCAGTCCACCAGGGGCAGAGGCGTCTTCTTCCTCGCTGTAGTAGGTAGAGGGGAAGCTAGCCACAATGCTCGCTGCATGCGCACACTTAGCCAGCTGACTGCCTGCTCCCCTGCCAGCGTGACGCCCTGGATGACCCTGCAATCGCCGTCTGGATCCACCTCGCCTCCCCATTCGCTCTTTCCCTCGCTCTCCCGCTCTTCCCCACCATAGTCGACCGCCACCGTCGCCGATGCTCACTGCTCGCATGGCCCCAGACCTCCTCTAGTCTAGCTAGTGAGTCCGGAAGCTCCGCCTCATCATCATGGAGCTACACGTCGACGCACGGGACTGCGGGAGCACTACATCATCGCCATCGACGTCGTCTTTGACCTCTGCACTGAGCGTCGCCGTCGGCTGATTCGCTGCCATCGAAGCTTCCCAGAGCTCGCCTTTGCCCTCGATCTTACCGCAGTGAGCCCCTGCTACGTTTCCCCCTGAAGCCATGCTTGATTTCGAGCTCTAGCTAGCCTAACCGTCACTCCAGAAGCTCGCCGCCGCCCGCCATGTATCCTCCATGGCAGCAACAAGCAAAGCTTGCTTCTGAACTTGCCAGCGTGCTTAGGACAACCCCGTGCACCCGTAGCACCCACCAGCTCCTCCGGAGATGCAACATGGCATCGCTTCCGTCGAAGCCGAACTCAGGACACCTCAAAGCTCGACGCTGTCATCTTTTCAGTCCACCATGGGCACTGTCGCTTGTTCCGTTGGATGCGGACGAGCGCGAGCGTCACATAGATGCTCTCCTTCACCGTTTTAGTTGTCGGAGGAGCGTTTCCAACGCCCTCCGCCGTCTCTGGCTTCGTTGGCGACGAGCTACGGGTCAACTCCGGCGAGTTTGACACCGGTGACCAGGATTTGACAACCCCAGGTTCAATGACAGATGGGGGCACACACCTGGATTTTAATTAGTTTAATTACTTAATTAACGCTAACAGCAACTATTAGTGAAATGGGTCACTAACCAGTGGGACCCACTGGTCAGGTTTGACTCTAAATGGCCCGTTGACCTGCTAGCATCATCGTGACGTCAGGTTGATGCAATAAATGCTTCTAGAATTTAAACTAGCACCGATGTGGATGCTTGTGAGAGGGGGTAATCATAAGTGGGTTGCTTGTTCAAGTAAGAACAGCACCTTAGCACCGATCCACCCACATATCAAATTATCAAAGTAGTGAACGCGAATCAACTCAAAATGATGAAAATGACCAGACAGAAATTTCCATGTGTCCCCAAGAGCTCTTGCTTCATATAAGAATACTTTACGGCCTGTCCTTTGCTATAAAAAGTATTGGGCTACCCTGATGCACCTTGTTTAGTATTGTTACTTGTCACTCGTTACAAATTATCTTGCTACAAAACTATCTACTACTGTTCCTTACAGCACTTGCAGAGAATACCTTGCTCAAAACTGCTTATCATTTCCTTCTACTGTTCGTTGGGTTCGACACTCTTACTTATCGAAAGGACTACGATTGATCCCCTATACTTGTGGTTCATGAAGACTATTTTCTGGCGCCATTGCCGGGGAGTGAAGAGCCTTTGGTTAGTGTAAGCTGGTAAGGAAACATTTTCAGTACGTGCTAAAATTTACTGTTGCTTGTTACTATGGACGGTCACCCTTTGAGTGGCTTGTTCGGGGCATCTTCGCCTCAAACGGAAGTTGATAAGGTTGCTCCTCGACCTACTGAACCTAGTGAAAATATTTATTATGAGGTTATTTTTGGTATGTTAGAGAAACAACTAGCTAATCCTTATGATGGTACAACTCATCCTGATTATCATTTGATATTTGTTGATGAGGTTTGTTGAGTATTTAAGCTTGCAGGTTTGTTTGGAGACAAAGTTAAGAAGAAGGTTTTCCCTTTATCTTTGGAGGGAAAGGCATTGATGTGGTGCAGGCTATTGGATGACATCGGATCATGGAACTAGAATCGCTTGAAGCTGGAATTTCATCAGAAGTTTTATCCTATGCATCTAGTCCATCATGATCAGAACTTTATTTATAATAGTTGGCCTCGTGAAGGAGAAAGTATCGCTCAAGCTTGGGGGAGGCTTAAATCTATGATGCACACTTGCCCCAATCATGAGCTCTCAAGAGTAATGATTATACAAAAAATTTATTCTCGGCTTTCTCATGATGATCAAGTATTACTCGATTCTTCTTCTACTAGTTCCTATATGAAGAGGACTATTGAATTCAAATGGGATCTTCTGGAAAGAATTAAATGCAACTTTAAAGATTGGGAACTTGACAAAGGTAAAGAGTCAGGTATAAAGCTTAAAATTTGATTGTGTGAAATCTTTTATGGAACCTAATGCTTTCCATGAGTTTAGCAATAAATGTGGTATTGACTCTGAGAGAGTAGCTACTTTCTATGAAACATTTGCTACCCATGTTGATCTCCCTAAGGAGAAGTGGTTTTAATATCATCCACCCTTTGAAAATGCATTGGAGGAACCTATTAAAATTAAGAAGGAAGAAATAATTGTTCGCCACATAGATCCAACTGTTCGTACTACTTACACTGAGAAACCACCTTTCCTTGTTAGAATTGGGGAACATGCTAGAGCTACAACTGTGGTTAATAAAAGCTATGTTAGAACAGCTAAACCTTCTGAACAAATAAATATTGATCCCAATGTTTCTACGGTTAAAGATCTCCTAGTTGATAATATTGATGGTCAGGTTATTTACCTCTGTGATGAAGCTGCTAGAATTGCAAAACCTGTTAGAAACAAGCGGGTGAGCTAGATAAAAACAAACCAGTTGTTGGCATGCCTGTTGTTTCAGTTAAAATTGGAGATCATTGTTACCATGGCTTGTGTGACATTGGTGCTAGTGTTAGTGCTATACCTTTTACCTTATATCAAGAAATTATGAATGACATAGCACCCTATGAGATTGAAGACATTGATTTTACTATTAAACGTGCGAACAAAGATACTATTACACCACTTGGGATTGTTAGGAATGTTGAAGTCTTGTGTGGAAAAATTAAGTACCCAACTCACTTCTTAGTACTTGGTTCAGAACAAGATAACTTTTGTCCCATTATATTTGGTAGACCTTTCTTGAATACTGTTAATGCTGAAATTAATTGTGTTACTGAGAAGGTCAAAGTAAGCTTTGGTGATGTGTCTCATGAATCTAATTTCTCTAAATTTGGTAGACAACCACGCGAGAAAGAATTACCTAGTAAGGATGAAATAATTGGTCTTGTTTCTATTGCCCTACCTCCTACTGATCCGTTAGAACAATACTTGCTGGACCATGAAAATGATATGCATATGAATGAAAGAAATGAAATAGATGATATATTTATTAGACAAACACGTATTCTTAAACACAACTTACCATTTGATATTTTAGGGGATCCTCCTCCACCCAAGGGAGATCCCGTGTTTGAGCTAAAGACATTACCTGATACTCTGAAATATGCTTATCTTGATGAAAAGACAATATATCCTGTAATTATCAGTGCTAACCATTCAGAGCATGAAGAAAATCGATTACTTAAAACTCTGAAGAAGCATAGGGCTGCTATTGGATATACTCTTGATAATCTTATGGGCATAAGCGCCACTCTATGTCAGTACAAGATTAATTTGGAACCGGATGCCAAACCAGTCGTTGACCATCAACGTCGTTTAAATCCTAAGATGAAGGAGGTGGTAAGAACTGAAATACTAAAGCTTCTGGAGTCAGGTATAATTAATCCCATAGCTGATAGTAGATGGGTAAGTCCTATTCATTGTGTTCCTAAGAAAGGAGGTATAACTATTGTCCCTAATGAAAAAAATGAACTTATTCCACAAAGAATCATAACTGGTTATAGGATGGTAATTGTTTTCATTAAATAAAGATACTAGGAAAGATGATTACCCCTTGCCTTTTATTGATCAAATGTTAGAAAGATTATCTAAGCACACACATTTTTTGCTTTCTTGATGGATATTCGGGTTTCTCTCAAATACTTGTGTCAAAAGAGGACCAAGAGAAAACTACATTTACGTGCCTTTTTGGAAATTATGCTTATAGACGTATGCCTTTTGGTTTATGCAATGCAACTGCTACCTTTCAAAGATGTATGACTGCTATATTCTCTGACTTTTGTGAAAAGATTGTTGAGGTTTTCATAGATGACTTTTCCGTTTACGGGACTTCTTTTGATGATTGCTTGAGCAACCTTGAACGAGTTTTGTAGAGATGTGAAGAAACTAATCTTGTCTTGAATTGGGACAAGTGTCAGTTTATGGTGATTGAAGGCATAGTACTCGGGCATAAAAATTCCGAACGAGGCATTGAGGTAGACAAGCTAAAGTTGATGCAGTAGAGAAAATGCCATGTCCAAAAGATATCAAAGGTATAAGAAGTTTCCTTGGTAATGCTGGTTTTATAGGTGTTTCATTAAAGATTTATAGGCCACTAGCTAATCTTCTTCAAAAAGATATTCCATTTGTTTTGATGATGATTGTGTAGAAGCCTTTGAAATACTTAAGAAAGCCTTGATTTATGCACCTATTGTTCAACCACCTGATTGGAATCTACCATTTGAAATTATGTGTGATGCTAGTGATTATGTTGTTGGTGTTGTTCTAGGGCAAAGAGTAGACAAGAAATTGAATGTTATTCATTATGCTAGTAAGACCTTAGACACTGCTCAAAGAAATTATGCTACTACTAAGAATGAATTTTTAGCAGTTGTGTTTGCATGTGATAAGTTTAGACCTTATATTTTTTATTCCAAAGTTACTATTCACACTGATCAGGCTGCTATTAATTACCTTATCGAAAAGAAAGATGCTAATTAGGTGGGTGCTTTTACTTCAAGAATTTGACTTGCATATCATTGATAGGAAGAGAGCTGAAAACCATGTAGCAGATAACTTGTCTAGGATGGAAAATGTTCTTGATGACCAACTGCCTATTGATGATAATTCTCTTGATGAGTAACTTGCTGTTATAAATACTTTACATAGTACTCCATGGTATGCAGATTATGCTAATTACATTGTCGCTAAATATATACCACCTAGCTTCACCTATCAACAAAATAAAAAAACACTTTTATGATTTACGACATTACTTTTGGGATGACCCACATCTTTATAAAGAAGGAGTAGATGGTGTTACTAGACGTTGTGTACCTGAGCATGAATAGGGACAGATCCTACGGAAGTGTCATTCTGAGGCCTATGGAGGACACCATGCTGGTGACAGAACTGCACACAAGGTATTACAATATGGTTTTTATTGGCCTACTCTTTTTAAAGATGCTCGTAAGTATGTTCTCTCTTGTGATGAATGTCAAAAAATTGGTAACATTAGTAGACGTTAGCAAATGCCTATGAATTATTCACTTGCTATTGAACCATTTGATGTCTGGGGTTTTGATTATATGGGACCTTTTCCTTCCTCTAATGGGTATACTCATATTCTAGTTGATGTTGATTACGTTACTAAGTGGGTAGAAGCTATTCCAACTAGTAGGGCTAATCACAACACTTCTATTAAAATGCTTAAATATATTCTCTTCCCTAGGTTTGGAGTCCCTAGATACTTGATGACTCATGGTGGTTCACATTTTATTCATGGTGCTTTCCATAAACTTCTAGCTAAATACGAAGTTAACCATAGGATTGCATCACCATATTATCCTCAATCTAGCGGTCAAGTTGAGTTAAGCAATCGAGAAATAAAATTGATCTTGCAAAAGACTGTTAATAGATCTAGAAAGAATTGGTCTAAGAAACTCGATGATGCTTTATGGGCTTATAGAACTGCTTATTAAAATACCATGGGAATGTCTCCCTATAAAATGGTCTATGGAAAAGCATGTCATTTACCTCTTGAGTTAGAACACAAAGATTATTGGGCAATTAAAGAACTTAACTATGACTTTAAACTTGTCGGTGAAAAGAGGCTATTTGATATTAGCTCATTAGACGAATGGAGGACACAAGCTTATGAAAATGCCAAGTTGTTTAGAGAAAAAGTTTAAAGATGGGATGATAAGAGAATCCAAAAACGGGAATTGGATGTAGGAGACCTAGTCCTTTTGTACAATTATCGTTTCAGATTTTTGCATGTAAGCTCCTCTCCAAGTGGGAAGGCCCTTATGTTGCTGAGGAGGTCTATCGCTCCGGTGCTATAAAGATCAATAACTAAAAAGGAAAAAATCCAAGTGTGGTAAATGGGAAAATAATTAAGCATTATATATTAGGTACGCCCATTAATGTTGAAACTAATATTATTCAAGTGATAACACCGGAAGAGCATATAAGAGTGATCTTCCGGAACACTCCAAAAACCTTAAAAAGGAGTAGGTACGTGATACGGTAAGTAAAACGACTCCAAAAATTCCAAAAAATATGTTATGTTGGTTTTGGTATTTTAGAAAATTTTCAAAAATAAGAGGGAGTCAGGGGGACCCACGAGGGAGGCACAAGCCAATAGGGCACGCCCACTCCCCCAGGTGCACCCTGATGGCTTGTGGGGCCCTTGTGTGCCCCTCGGACTGCATTTTCTTCCCGAACATGTATTCTGACCTAGAAAAAAATCATTATATATACTCCCATAGTTTTTGACCACCGCATTGCAAGTTTCTCCTTTATTCTTGTTCCGGGCTGTTTTTCTAACAGATTTAGATCGCCATGACATCGCCAAGCTCCTCCAAGGACAAGTTCTTCGAGAAGGTCATCACCCCCTACCTCCCTGAGGTGATGAAGCACCCTCAGGCCATTGAGATGCATGAGGGGGTGGTCCACATCCGAGATGCTCAAGGCCCAAAGAAGGAGGGGAGGAAGAAAGCCAGGCTTGCAGCGGAGGAGCAAGACATCTTCAAGTGCCAAGCGATGGTTGAACGTGGTTTGAGTGCTAATCACTCTATGATCACAGACTTCATCCGGGAAAGTAAGAAGGACACCAAGGAAATTGTGGAGATGATCTTCAAGCTCCATGATAAGCTTCAAGATCAACAAGCATAAATATATGATCAACAAAACCAAAACTGTGAGTATGAATCTCGTTTCAAGCGGATGAGTTTAGACGAGCTCTTCTTTCTTCAACGGGGACCCTATGCCATGGAAGAAGGAGAACAAGCCTACTACATCATCCCCACCATCACCCAAGAAGGACGCTTGAGTATATGGGTATATGCACCACCCTTAGCTTGTTCCAAGATTGGGGGAGATTCCCCGGTATCGTATCTCCATCACTTTCATCATTACCATCTATCTTAGTTTGATTCTTAGCTATTTCGTGATTTAGAGAAATAAAATTTCAGATTTGCTTTGCTTAGAATTTTTTCTTTGAGATCTATCTATCCTTGTAATCGAGTGTGAGAGTTATATAATAAAGATTAGTTGAGTTTGTGTGCTTCACTCTCATGCACCTATCATCATAGCATGTCAATAAAAGAAATAGAAAGATCATATGCTAATCCCATGGGGAGTAATAACTTCACGTAGAAAAAGCATAAGTGATAAAAGTTGTTGAGAATAAATAGAGATAGCATTAGTAATTGATATAATCTATGCAAGATTATGATAGAAAAGAGGAGATCCACATATAAATACACTATCTTGGACACCTTGTATGATTGTGAGCCCCAACAAAAATTATATAATGATCGGGTATTGATGTTGGACATGGAAGACAACATAATGATCATGATTTTTTACATTTGCATAGAAGTTATATTGTCATGGATCCTTTAAAATGTGGTGCTTTCTTTAGATCTTTTGCTAGCCAAGAATTTTCTGCACTAAGTAGAGATACTACTTATGCATCAAATAATCCCTTGAACCCGGTTTCTTTCCATGAGAGTCCACCATACTGACCTATGGATTGAACCCGGATCCTTTAACATTGAACATTGAGCCTGAAGAATTTGTATAGAAATACTTTGTAAAATCATTCAGATCAAAAAGATGTTCTAGTAAAATCAGAGAAATTCTGCACTGGACGCTAAAGTTTCTATTTTTGCACCGTATCAATTCTACTTATCTTGTGGGTCATCCCAAAGGCTTTACTTGGCACAAAAACTAATTTAAACATAAAAGCACAATCATTACAGATGTACTAACCATGTTATCATACACAATAACAAATTAAAATTCAAAAATAAAGATAACTATTGGGTTGCCTCCCAACAAGCGTTATTGCTTTACGCCCCTTGCTAGGCATAATGCATAGTTTCAAGTGTTGTCATCTTTGACACTCCACCCATAAGTATCCCTGATAATTGATTCATTAGGTGGTTTAATTCTATCCCTAGGGAAGTGTTCCATCCCTTTCTTTAATGGAAATTGCAACCTTATGTTTCCCTCTTTCATATCAATAATTGCACCTATAGTGCGTAAGAAAGGTCTTCCAAGTATTATTGGACAAGTAGGATTAAATTCAATATCAAGCACAATTTCTACAGGCAGATAATTATTATTTGCAACAATGAGAACATCATTTATTCCACCTAAAGGTTTTTTAATGGTAGAATCCGCAAGATGCAAGTTAAGGCAACAAATTCTAATGTCGGTGAGACCAAGCACATCACAAAGAGATTTTGGTATTGTTGAAACAATAGCACCAAGGTCACACAAAGCATTAGATTCATATTTATTTAGATTTATTTTAATAGTAGGTTCCCACTCATCATGCAATTTTCTAGGAATAGAAACTTCAAGTTCAACTTTCTTATCATAAGCTTTTATCATCGCTTCCACTATATGATTAGTGAAAGCATTGTTTTGTTCATAAGCATTGGGTGAGCTAAAAATGGTTTGAAAAAAGGAAATACATTATACTAAAGAGAATCTTTCATAATTTAAGTCCTTATAATCCAAGATAGTGGGCACATCACTAGTTAAAGTTTTGACCTCTCCAAACGCATTTTTTCAGTTTTATCATTAGAATCATCACTCACCAAGCAAATGGGACTCCCTCTAGCTAGAGTTGGTTCAACTCCAGTCCCTTTATCATTTATATTAAGATAATTAAATAAAGATTCAATAGGAGAACTACCAATCATTTAAAGATCTTCATCATGATTATCAATGGAGAGAGATTCTAGTTTAGTGTCCATCCTATTCACTAGAGTGGTTTGTTCGTAGGAAATCTTCCCTATCAATTGTTTATTTTGAGCAAATTGTAATTGAAGATTGGATACTTCTTTATTTACTTCATCAAGTTGTTCACTAATTGCATCAAGGATAGTTGAGTGTTCCTTAATTTCAGCAGCAAATTTTTTATTGTGCTCATATTGTGAAGTCGTGAAAGTTTTCATGGAGCTTTCAATTTCAGACATTCTTTGGTAGTAGGAAATATTGTAGAATCTATCTTGAGACATGGTGACCGAGCAAGCAATGTAACAAGCAGGACATGTAAACTAGCAAGCAAAGAAGTAAACTAGTAACAAGCAAAGATAAATATTTTCTTATTTTTTATTTTTATGAACAAAACTAAATATAACAGCAAAAGAAGAACGAGCGAATGATTATTTGTGTGAAGTTACTTGATAGTTGGTTGATGATACTCCTCGGAATGATGCCAGAAATCCTTCTTGATACTTGTGATCTGTGTTGGGTTTTCCGTGAAGAGGAACGGGTTATTGCAGCACAATATGGATAAGTATTTCCCCCAGTTAAGAACCAAGGTTTATCAAACCAATAGGAATATCAATCAACCACCATCTTCACCAACTGCACACGAAAGAGCAAACACTTGCACCCAACGCGAGCAAGAGGGTTGTCAATCGCCTTGGACTTGTTGTTTGCGAGAAAATGAAGTGTGTAGATGATAGTAGACAATTGTAAATTGCAAAATAAAATAAAAGCAAATAAATGGCAGCAAGGTATTGATAGCATTTGTAAATATATAAGTGAATAGACCCGGGGGCCATAGTTTTCCCTGATGGCATCTCTCATGTAGGAAGCATATGGTGGGTAAACAAATTACTATTGGGAAATTGATAGAAAAGCGCAGAGTTATGTTCATATTCTCGGCAATGATCATGTATATATAGGCATCACGTCCATAAGCAAATAGGCCGACTCCTGCCTGCACCTATTACTATTACTCCCCCCCATCGACCACTATCCAGCATGCATCTGGAGTATTAAGTAAAACAGAGTAATGCTTGGAGAACAATGACATGATGTAGACAAAGAGAATTCAATTAATATGAACTAACCCCATCGTTTTATCCTTAGTGGCAACAATACAAAGACGTGTCTCGTCCCTTTTTGTCACTGGGATATAGAACACCGCCAGATTGAACCCACTACAACACACCCCTATCACTGAAGAAAGATCAATCTACTTGGCCAAAGCAAATCAATAGATCGAAGAGATTTACGGAGCTATAATAATCATGCAATAAGAATCATAATATATTTCAGAGGTGAATCAAATACATTTCATGAATAATCTGAACATAAACCCACAATTCATCGGATCCCAACAAACGCACCATACAAAAGAATTACATCCGATAGATCAAAGCGAAGATGCGATGATCATTGTATTGAACATCAAAAGAGAGAGAGAGATATCCATCTAGGTACTAGCTATGGACCCGTAGGTCCGTTGTGAACTACTCACACATCACCATGGGAGCAGCAAGGATGGTGTAGAGGCCCTGAGTGATCGATCCCCCCTCCGGCAGAGCACCGGAATAGGGCTCCAGGTGGGATCACGGTCGGATAGAGACTTGTAGTGGCGGAATAAGTGTTTCGGGATGCTCCTTAGTGTTTTTGGAATATATGTGAATTTATAGGCCAGAGAACACGGTCAGGAGACCCACCAGGGAGGGACAAGCCATCAGGGTGCGCTGACCCCCATAGGTGTGCCCTGTTGCTTGTGCGTCCCTCGTGCAGCCTCCGGTCTCCTCCCGAAGCTTCCAGGTCTTATTTTGGGATCAGAAAAAATCATATAAAAGTTTCGGGGCAATTGGACTTCGTTTGGTACTGTAAACCTGAAAAGCCAAAAACATGCAGAAAAAAGAAACTGGTACTGGGCACTGGGTCAATAGGATAGTGCTCAAAAATAATATAAATTGGTAAATAAATACTCAAAAAGTATCCTAGAATGATAATATTATAGAATGGAACAATCAAAAATTATAGATACGTTGGAGACGTATCACTCCACCTCGCCAAACGTGTCCGGCTTCTTCTCCGACATCGACTATGAACCACGGGACGCCAAGACCAAGCCGTCTTCTTCCTCTCCATCCGCGTCAGCCACCTCTGTCATTCCATTGATTCCGCTGAGCGCCGTCCATGCCCCCACAAACGGAGCTCACATCTGAGATCCTGATATGTGTGCGCACCCAGCTATGCCCCCGCTTCATCATTTTGACCGTCGTAGTTGTGTTTGCCATGAAAGCCGAAGCTCGACTCCGTGGACCTCGTCGCCGGCGAGTGCTCAACCTCCATTTGATTGCGTGCGTGCGTCCAGTGAGTACCACGCATCTCATAGGTTCGATTTTTGCCTTCACGCATCGCATTTGATCCATGCAACGTCGCGTTCGAGCACATCGCCGCCGCCTCTTTGCCTCGTCGCCGGCATCACCCTCGTTGATGTTTGGTGCCGTGTGAGCAAGCATGAGCGTGGGATCCTTTTGCGAGTCGATTCTGCATCTTTGTCGTTCAAATTGGTTACCTGAGCGGCTGCACGACCATTGCCGTCCCTGCCTCGCCGTCGTTCCCTCCCGTGCTTTCTCTGTTCTATAGTCGTTGACTCGTGGGTCCCCGTGGCCTCGGGGCTATGTCAAGACCAGTCGAGTCCCTTACCTGTCGAACACAGCGAGCCAATCCAACTGGTTGAATCGAACCAACAGTAACACAGCGACCTGAGTTCGATACCCCCCGGGGGCTGATTAAACCCCCAATTTTTGGATTTAAATGGCTCACTAACATACGGGCCCCACCTCTCCTACTCGCTGTGTCATTTCCCTCTCTGTGTGGCCTTAGGTCCCACATGTCATCCTCAGTGGCTTGGTCAACAGTGTGTAGCCATAGCATTTTCCTCATATTTCTGTTTTTTGCCATTTTCGAAATATTCTAGATATGCCATATGTCTAGGTTTCCTTTTATGGTAGTTTTCTGTTTAAATAAAATGCGGCATTTTCTTCATAGCAACATATGCATATTATATATGAATTTGGGGTAGAAAATCCAGCTAATCCATCTGTGGTATTAATTTTGCAATTTGATAAAGTTTTGTTGCATGTAATTTTAATAGAATATTGCTTTTTGTGAATTTTGTGTGATTTAATCTATGCATCTTATATAGAAAATTTGTGTAGATTTGTCGGTGTACTAAGTAATGGGTCCTTTAGTACACTAAATTGCGCACAGTCGACAACAGCCTCTCGACCGGCAAGCCTTGTAGGAGGACTACGCACTCAAGAGACACACAACTGAAGATCAAGTTGCTGGCAGGCCACTTGTCGACAAGCGAAGGCACAACAAGCTCCGTGCCGGCAGGCTCCCACTACCAAGCCACCGCTCCACCTCATGAGGTTGCTTGTCACCTGTCTATGAGGTTTTGAGCGGGCGGGCGGTTAGGTAGAGCTTGACGGGGCACGTGGCAGCTCCAGAGGTTTAATCCACCTTTATTAACACCCGTCCTAATGGCGTGGAGAAGGAATAAGAGGGAGCTGAGCGGACGACACAGAAGGAGAGGCCATCCTAACCGGGAGATGGCACCGGCGTGACACCTCACGGTGCATTTAATGCATTTGTCCTAATTCTCCAGGGTTAGGTATTCAACACTTTAGCCACTATCCACATAGTATTTTTACTGTTTTGCCACTTTGGTAACTCCTTTCACTATAAAAATAGGTCCATGGAAACATTTACAAGGGTCGAATCCTTGTCCTTTTACACGTAGTAGCTGCGCTTTTGTGCACCCTTGCTGGCAAGCTGCGCTCTCTGTAATTTGGACAAACACCCATAATCCACCAAAGCACGAGTAGGGTTTTACACCTCACGGTGGCCCGAACCTGGGTAAATCCGTTGCGTTGACTTCTGGGTCCGCTCTTTGTACACGTCGATTCCCTTAGCAGAACCGCAAGGGGGCCTAGCCGATCCCACAGATTGTCGCACCTCGACAAGATTTTAGGAGCATTTTCATGCCTACTTGTTACTGATTTGATAAGCATGCTCAGCCACTGTTTCCATCATGTAAACATGCCATGACAATGTTGCTATTTTAAACTATATAAAAATTTCTCGAAGTCTGAAATAGTTATTGCAACATTGCATTTTTCCTTGATGAATGCCATGAATCTATAGTTCCTATGAAGATGTTCATGTTGAATGATTTATAGTCCATGTGGTCTACTACCTTACTGTGTATTTTCCTGCCATGATAAGTCTTGTAGGATATTTAATTCTTGCAGCACCCCAAAATTTTAACCATGTTTTTATTAATTAAAATTTGGCCAGAAATAAATCTTTTAAATTATATTTGGTTCTTCATTGATTTCACAATCATCTCTGTTCTCTCATTTCAAAAATTCCTCCCTCCAAGTAGAATTTTTTGGAAAGTATTGTGGGCTTTGAAAGTTTTCTTAAATCATTTCATTTAACTTTTAAAATTCAGTAGGAATTATTTTTATAATAAAATTTTCCATTTCTTTTAATAGCATTTTCAATCTCTGGAATGCCTTTGTTGGACTAAGACTATTACACGTAATTTGTTTAAAATTTCACAAAAAATTGGAGATGTCATGTGATGCCTATAGATCACTTTTATGCCAAAACCCATCATGGTCATTTGTAAATTTTGAGCACATGCTCCTATTTTCAGATAGGGTTCGTATTGAGGATTGCACTGCAACCCTATTTTTCCTAGCTCAATAATTTCTGAAACTTTTCCATCCTATAATCATTCCAACCAAACCCTTAAGACCACAAGATCAGCTCTATTTGGCCCTTTTAAGTTCATGATAAGTTTTCCACAAACTCTCGTCCAGAACTGAAGTTTGTTAAAACTTGCACTAACATGTTTTCTGTTTTTGCAAATCAACTCCACTACCCTCTCAAACAACCAAAGAGACCTAACCCTGCCATTTTCACATCCAGCAAGACCCCCTAGATCACCTTAGCTTTCTGTCGAGCACCTCATGTGCATGGCAGAATTGTGTCAGCTCATGAACCTGCATTGGACGATCGACCATCCGCCAATACCAGCATGTCCATCACCCTAACCAGACCACACACTAACACCCTACCAATTTTTAGCCTCAGGAAACTCTTTTAGGTCGACGTGGCAATCCATCGACCACCTGGCGTGCCTAGCCAGAGAGCGGCTGATACTTGTGATCTGTGTTGGGTTTTCCGTGAAGAGGAATGGGTAATTGCAGCACAATACGGATAAGTATTTCCCTCAGTTAAGAACCAAGGTTTATCGAACCAATAGGAATATCAATCAACAACCATCTTCAGCGACTGCACACAAAAGAGCAAACACTTGCACCCAACGCGGGCAAGACGGTTGTTAATCCCCTTGGACTCGTTATTTGCAAGCAAATGAAGTGTGTAGATGATAGTAGAAAATTGTAAATTGCAAAATAAAATAAAAAGTAAATGATGGCAGCAATGTATTGATAGGTTTTGTAAATATGTAAGTGAATAGACCCGGGGGCCATAGTTTTTCCTAGCGGCATCTCTCATGTAAACAACATACGGCGAGTAAACAAATTACTGTTGGGCAATTGATAGAAAAGTGCATAGTTATGCAATATTTACGGCAATGATCATGTATATATAGGCATCACGTCCATAAGCAAATAGGCCGACTCCTTCCTGCACCTATTACTATTACTCCACCCATCAAAAGCTATCCGACATGCATCTAGAGTATTAAGTAAAAAAGAGTAATGCTTGGAGGACAATGACATGATGTACATAAAGAGAATTCAATTAATATGAACTAACCCCATCGTTTTATCCTTAGTGGAAACAATACAAAGACGTGTCTGTCCCTTTTTGTCACTGGGATATAGAGCACCGATAGATTGAACCCACTACAACGCACACCTCTCACTGAAGAAGTATCAATCTAGTGGGCCAAACTATTTCAATAAATCGGAGAGAATTACGAATCTTTAACAATCATGCAAATAAGATACCAGCAAGTATTCAATAACTTTTCATGAATAATCTGAACATAAACCCACAATTCATTAGATCCCAACAAACGCACCATACAACAGAGTTACATCGGATAGATCAAAGCGAAGATGCGATGATAATTGTATTGAAGATAAAAAGAGGGAGATAGAGCCATATAGGTACTAAGTACGGACCCATAGGTCTGTGGTTAACTACTCACACATCATCATGAGGGTAGCAAGGTTGATGAAGAAGCCCTCCGTGATCGATTCCCCCTCCGGCAGGGCACCGGAATGGAGCTCCGGTTGGGACGGCGCAAGAGAGACTTGCGGTGGCGGAAAAAGAATTTCGGGATGCCCTCTACGGTTTTGGAATATATGTGAATTTATAGGCCAGAGAACGGGGGTAGGAGGGCCACCAGGGAGAGACAAGCCATTAGGGCACGTCGACCCCCATGGGCACTACCTGTTAGCTTGTGCCTCCCTCGTGCAGCCTCCGGTATCCTCCCGAATCTTCCAGATCTTGTTTTGGTCCAGAAAAATAAATAAAAAAGTTTCAGGCAATTGGACTTCGTTTGGTACTGTAAACCTGAAAAACCAAAAACATGCAGAAAACATCAACTGGCACATGGAACTGGGTCAATAGGTTAGTGCTCAAAAATAATATAAATTGGTAAATAAATACTCGAAAAGTATCCTAGAATGATAATATATCAGCATGGAACAATAAAAAATTATAGATACGTTGGATACGTATGAGCATCCCCAAGCTTAATTCCTACTCGTCCTCGAGTAGGTAAATGATAAAAACAGAAGTTTTGATGTGGCATGTTATACTTATAATCTGCATTGGGTTTTCCGTGAAGAGGAAAGGGTGATTTAAGCACAATACAGATAAGTATTTCCCTTAGTTAAGAAACCAAGGTTTATCGAACCATTAGGAATATCAATCCACCACCGTCTTCAGGGCTGCACACAAAAGAGCAAACAACTTGCACCCAACGCGGCAAGAGGGTTGTCAATCCCCTTGATCTCGTTATTTGCAAGCAAGTGAAGTGTGTAGATAATAGTAGATAATTATAAATTGCAAAATAAATTAAAAAGTAAATAATGGCAGCAAGGTAAAGATAAGATTTGTAAATATATAAGGGAATATACCTGGGGGCATAGTTTTCCCTAGCGGCATCTGTGATGTAGGCAACATACGGTGGGTAAACAAATTACTGTTGGGCAATTGATAGAAAAGTGCATAGTTATGCGATATTCACGGCAATGATCATGTATATATAGGCATCACATCCATAAGCAAATGGGTCGACTCCTGCCTGCACCTATTACTATTACTCCAGGTCGAGAGCGCTTCTATGCTTGCCTCTCTAAGTATTAAGTTCCTGACAAACAGAGCAATGCTTGGAGAACGATGAGATGATCTAAACAAAGAGAATTCAATTAATATGAACTAACCCCCTCGTTTTATCCTTAGTGGCAACAATACAAAGACATTCATGTCCCCTTCTGTCACTGGATATAGAACACCGCCAGATTGAACCCATTACAACACACCCCTCTCGCCGATGAATTATTAAGCTAGTTGGCCAAACTATTTCAATAAATTGGAGTGGATTACGAAGCTATAACAATCATGCAAATAAAATACCAGTAAGTATTCAATATCTTTTCATGAATAATCTCAACGTAAACCCACTATTCATCGGATCCCAAGAAACGCACCGTACAAAAGAATTACATCGGATAGATCAAAGCGAAGATGCGATGATCATTATATTGAAGATCAAGAGAGAGAGAGAGCCGTCTAGGTACTAGCTATGGACCCGTAGGTTTGTGGTGAACTACTCACACATCATCATGAGGGCAGCAAAGTTGGTGAAGAGGCCCTCCGTGATCGATCCCCCCTCCGACAGGGTGCCGGAATGTAGCTTCAGATGGGATCCCGTCGGAACAAACACTTGCAGTGGCGGAAAAAGTATTTCGGGATGTCCTCTAGGGTTTTTGGAATATATGTGAATTTATAGGCCAGAGAACGGGGGTAGGAGGGCCACCAGGGAGGCACAAGCCATCAGGGTGTGGCCACCCCCCCTTGTCGTGCCCTATTGGCTTGTGCCTCCCTCGTGCAGCCTCCGGTCTTCTCCTGAAGCTTCCAGGTCTTCTTTTGCTCCAGAAAAAATCATCAAAAAGTTTCAGGGAAATTGGACTTCGTTTGGTGCTGTAAACCTGAAAAGTAAAAAACAGGCAGAAAACAGAAACTGGCACTTGGCACTCGGTCAATAGGTTAGTGCACAAAAATAATATAAATTTGTAAATTATTACTCAAAAAGTATCCTGGAATGATAATATGTCATCACGGAACAATAAAAAATTATAGATATGTTGGAGACATATCAACATCCCCAAGCTTAATTCCTGCTCGTCCTCGAGTAGGTAAATGATAAAAACAGAATTTTTGATGTGACATGCTACCCAATATGTAATTTTTTGCATGTATGCTCGCTAAGAAACAATGAATTAACAAACATCAACATAGTAATATTTATAAGCACAAGCAACAAAATCATTAATCATTCAAAGTATACGATCGTAAAAGAATGTTTACCCCCATTCATTTTATCATATTAGCAAGGCATGGCTGCGTCTTCACCACACTAATACAAATGTCAAGCACCACGAAGTCCAAGTCAGGCAATTTGATAGTACTTTTTCAGTGCGCATCAACTTTTTATTCTTGACACAATAGATGAGCGTGAACCATGGACATGGCATAAGGGTGGAATAGAATATGGTGGTAGATAAAAATGAGGTAAAAAGTGGAGAAGAAAATCTTGCATCATCTAGGCGTATAAACGGGATATGGAGATGCCCATCGATAGATGTCAATGCAAGGAGTAGGGATTGCCATGCAAATGATGCACAAGAGCTATAAGTGTATGAAAGCTCAACTGAAGCTAAGTGGGGTGTGCATCCAACTTGTTTGCTCATGAAGACCTCGGGAATTTGAGGAAGCCCGTCATCAGAATATACAAGCCAAGTTTATAATAAATTAATTCCCACTAGCATATGAAAATGACATAAAATGAGACTCTCTATATGAAGAACAAGGTGCCACTTTGAGGCACAAGTGTGGTAAAGGATAGTAGCAAAGTCCCTTTTCTCTCTTTCTCACATCATTTTTTTCATTTTCATTTTCATTTTTTCATTGTTTTATTATGGTGGGCTCATTTCGCCTCCCCATTTTTATTTCTCACGGGGACAATACTCTAATAATGACCATCACACTTTTATTTACTTACAACTCAACATGAAAATTTGATATGATGAACTATGAAGCAATATGACTCAATATGAATGCATCTGGCAGTGTACCAGGATGTGCAACGATCTAGCATGACATGTATAAAATATGATGAATGGTGGCTTTGCAACAAATACTATGCCAGCTCTATATGATCATGCAAAGCAATATGACGATGAACAAACTAGTCAGATGATGTAACGGTGAAATTTGCATGGCAATATATCTCGAAATGGCTATGGAAATGCAAAAATAGGTAGGTATGGTGGCTGTTTTGAGGAAGATATAAAGAGTCTTATGTGTGACAGGGCGTATCATGTCACGGGGTTTGGATGCACCGGCGGAGTTGGCACCGATCCTCGAGGTGAGAATGGGCAATGCACGGTACCGAAGAGGCTAGCAAAATATTAGGTGGTGAGATTGCGTATGTCCACGGGTTCACATTAGTCATAAATAACTCATATACTTATTACAAAGTTTTATTAGTTTTATCACAAATAAAAATACTACTCGCATGCCCCGAGGGAGGAGGTTGGGAGGAGTTAACCATCGCGCGCCTCCGACCCGAAACAACACTAGGATTTCAACGAGGAATAGAAATGCTCACACATCCCCACCATGCCTTTTTAATATTTTGAAAACGGGAAATTAAAACCTCCTAATACTGATAATTCTACAAATCAACAATGATGCACTCACACCTTTTTCATATTACCACATCAATATCATTAACCCACAATTTCTCTTATATGTCCTACATGATGGTTTTGATTATCACTCATTGAATACCTATTATTTTTGGAATAGTCTTACGACCCATGCAAATTACCTTCTCTATTTATTAACTCTAAAACAAATATAAGTGAAGAATGAGAGTGCAATTATTTCTAAAAAATCTATACGCCACCGTGCTCAAAAATATATAACTGAAGTACTAGAGGAACTGCTAAGCTCAAAAGATATAAGTGAAGCACATAGATTATTCTTATAAATTATGATAAGTGTGTGTCTCTCTCAGATAGGTGTGTCTAGGAAAATGATGATTGTGGCATACTAAAAAAAATCAAACAAAAGCGAAAGCAAACGACGCTCCAAGCAAAACTCATATCATGTGACGAATAAAAATATAGCTCCAAGCGACATACCGATGGATTGAGATGAAAGAAGGGATGCCTTCCGGGGCATCCCCAAGCTTAGACTCTTGAGTCTGCCTACAATACTACCTTTGGATGGCTTGGGCATCCCCAACCTTAGTCTCTTGCCACTCCTTATTCCTTCGTCCATCGTGATAACACCCAAAACTTAAAAACTTCAATCAGACAAAACTCAACAAAACTTCATGAGATCCGTTAGTATAAGAAACATATCAAATATGTTAGGTACTGTTATAAATTGATTCGTATTACATTATTTCATAATATGGACTGTATTCTAACTTCCCCATGGCTTATACCCCCCGATACGATCCATAACATCATCAAAACAAGCAAACTATGCAAGAAAAAATAGAATCTGTCTAAAAAGAACAGTTTGTAAAGAACCTATATTTTTGTAACTCTAAAAATTCTGAAAAATTAATAAAACCCAAAGAATTTGTATAGCAATACTGTCTGAAACATTCAGATCAAAAAGATGTTCCAGTAAAATCAGAGAAATTCTGCACTGGACGTTAAAGTTTCTGTTTTTGCATCGTATCAATTCTACTTATCCTATAAGTCAGCCCAAAGGCTTTACTTGGCACAAACACTAATTAATAAATAAAAACATAATCATTACAGTAGAACTAATCATGTTATCACACACTAACATAAAGTAAAAACTAAAAAGAAAAAATAAAGATAACTATTGGGTTGCCTCCCAACAAGCGCTATCGTTTTATGCCCCTAGCTAGGCATGATGCATAGTTTCAAGTGTTGTCATCTTTGACACTCCACCCATAAGTAGCTCTCATGATTTATTCATAAGGTGG
The DNA here is from genome assembly GCA_039707655.1 of Elymus sibiricus. Classification (NCBI taxonomy): domain Eukaryota; kingdom Viridiplantae; phylum Streptophyta; class Magnoliopsida; order Poales; family Poaceae; genus Elymus; species Elymus sibiricus. Next base: position 253,781,456 of record CM077667.1, on the reverse strand, counting down.
TTTAATTTTATTCCTAGGGAAGTGTTCCATCCCTTTCTTTAATGGGAATTGGAACCTTATGTTTCCCTCTTTCATATCAATAATTGCACCTATAGTTCGTAAGACCGGTCTTCCAAGTATTATTGGACAAGTAGGATTGCAATCAATATCAAGCACAATGAAATATACAGGCACATAATTCTTATTTGCAACAATAAGATCATCATTTATTCAACCTAAAAGTTTTTTAATGGTAGAATCCGCAAGATGCAAGTTTAGGGAACAATCTTGAATGTTGGTGAGACCAAGCACATCACAAAGAGTTTTAGGTATAGTTGAAACACTAGCACCAAGGTCACAAAAAGCATTGCATTCATACTTATTTATCCTTATTTTAATATTAGGTTCCCATTCATCATGCAATTTTCTAGGAATAGAAACTTCAAGCTCAAGTTTCTCGTCATAAGCTTTTATCATCGCTTCCACTATATGATTAGTGAAAGCCTTGTTTTGTTCATAAGCATTGGGTGAGCTAATAATAGTTGGCAACAAGGAAATACATTCTACTAAAGATCAACTTTCATAATTAAAGTCCTTGTAATCCGAGATAATGGGCACATCACTAGTTAAAGTTTTAACCTCTCCAAACCCACTTTTTCAGTTTTAGAATTAGAATCATCACCCTCCAAGCAAATGGGACTCTCTCTAACTAGAGTTGACTCATCTCCAGTCCCTTTATCATTTATATTAAGAGAAGTAAACAAATATTCAATAGGATAAGTACCAATCATTTTAAGATCTTCATCATGATTCCGGTAAAACCTAGGTGGGAGAACTTTTTCTAGAAATTCTCGCTTAGCTTCCAACTTAGCGGTCCTCTCCTTACTTCCATTAATAGATGTTTGGATAGATTTAATAGTCTCATGAAACTCATGCTTGAGTGGCAAACTTTTACTTTTAAGAGTTTCTACATCAAGAGCAATTATATCCATGTTTTTAGCCAAAGTATCAGTCGCATGCAACTTTTCTTCTACCATAGTATTAAAAAGCTTTTGAGAACTAATAAATTCTTCAATTGTGTTCTCAAGATCACTTGGTATACTATTAGCATCTGCAGAAGAATTTCCATAAGAATCACCATAAGTGTTGCCATAATTATTAGAGGAGTTACCGGGATACGACAAAGCATTGAAATTTCCTCTATAAGCATTGTTTTTGAAATTGTTTTGCGAGATCAAGTTCACATCAATAGCATCATTATTTTGATCAATCAAAGTAGACAAGGGCATATCATTTGGATCAACATGAGTATTTTTGCTAGCAACCATATTCATAAGAGCATCCACTTTTTCACTCAAAATAGTGATTTCTTTGACAGAATTTACCTTGTTATCAGTTGGAGCCCTTTCGGTATGCCATTGAGAATAATTTGTCATGATGTTGTCCAGAAGTTTTGTGGCCTCTCCTAAGGTCACATCCATAAAGGTACCACCTGCACTAGAATCTAGAAGATTTCTAGACACAAAGTTTAGTCTGTTGAGTTGGGCCGTAGGTGCATCACATGCAAATTAAACTTTTCCTACGCGCAGAACAAGCAAGAACATGCTACGGAGATGGATCACAGATCGTTACCACTAGACACGCAGTGCCGTGCAGCGGCAGTAGAGTTGGGGCAGCGCATCCACGAGGTCCGTCTGCTCCTCGTCCGATCTCCCTCGAACAGCCGGTCTGATCTCCCTCGAACTGCGGGTCGACGGATCCCATGTATAGGTTTGCCGGAGAGGTGCAAGTGCACCGCCTCTAACGGTATCCGCGCATGAAGGAGGAACACCGTGCGGCGGACTGCTAGGTCCGATCACACAGTTGCTGGAGAGTGGAGGTGGCTAGTTGCAACACATGCAAAGCCCTAATGACGGCGCCGAAGCGATCAACCAGATGGGTGTGCCGCACCTCCACTATATATAGGCTCAACTCTTGGGCCTCGCACGGATCCTAAAGCCCACGTGTTCCTTCCCTTAAGCGCGCGACCCCTTAGGTTCTCATTCACTTGGTCGCAAGTCAGATCACATCTGGCTCAACTAATCGCTAGCGGCCTCTAGCAAAGCGTGCCGACTCCAAGTGTCCGATGAAGCTGTTAGGCGAAGCCGTACTTCATACTTTTGTTCCCTTTGCCACACGATATATGTTGTCGTGCTCAAGGCGACATGGTCATCCTTGTTGTAGCACGACCTTTTTCTCGTTCCGGTGAATCCGACCAACACTTCGGATTATCTCATAATCCTCATCGCATGGCCATGCTTATCCAGGTCGGATCACCCGAGAGGCCTAGAGTATATCTCTCCTGATCAGAGGGGCAAATCCCATCTTGCTCAACCATGTCTCGAAGCATGGGTCAGGACAAGCCCGAAACCCACCTTTATAACTACCTAGTTACGGAGTAGCGTTTGGTTAGACTAAAGCAGGTCTATCACCATCCTGAGTACATGCGTCAGCTTAGGTCTTAGGACATAGAATGTATGTTGTACTTAGAGACTCACAGATTACCTATCGATGCGTCTCATAGTTGGGTCTGTCCAACTCAGACCTTATCTTAACTCGGATCCGACTACGTCGAATCCGACCAGATCTTTCTGAGTCCATATTATCCGACTAGCATCCAATGCTACATGGTGAGTGAGACTAGACCATCCATCGTGTCATATGCTAGTCTAATTGGTTGCGCGTCCACACAATCCTTTCGACTAGGGACCATTTAGGATAGTCATCATACAATGCATAGTCTCACAAACAAGTCACGTACTTGTTAATACACATCATTGATAATGTCCAAGGAATATCTTTATTCATAAACACATAGGAAATATCATCATACATGATTGCCTCTAGGGCATATCTCCAATAGTCTCCCAATTGCACTAGACTCAATCAAATAGACATCTATCGGTGCACTAGGATAGGGGTGTCCAGTACCCCTGACTTATGCATAGGCAGTGGTAGCACAACCTATCAATACAAGTGCAAACCAAGCAAGCATTCAAGACCCAGACTCCTGCAGCAGCAACCTACAAAAGGCCAAGCAACGCCGGCAAGACCAACACAACAGCCCAGGAGGGGCCCAGGGCGCGCCAGCCGTGTCCCCGGTGCCTGCCGGGGACCAACGTGCGCGCATCTTCAAGAAGACCCAGCAAGCCACCCCTCGGCAGGCGCGAGCCCATCGGCCACCGCTCCACCGAATCGCAACGCCAGTCACTTGTCGATGCGATGTCGAGCCCTCAGGTGGCTAAGTGGCTCTCGCTAAGCACGTCACGACGTACCGGAAGAAAGATTATGCCCAGTTGACACTCGTCCAGAGGCGTGTCAAGACATTATGCAACAGCCAGCTAAGCGGTGGTAAGAGCTTGCCGGGGATGCACCCCCGCGCGCCACCTAGACTAGCAATCATGGTATTTTGTCCTAAATGCCAGAGTTAGGTATGATAGCTCTGTTAGCTATCTAATCGATAGATAGTGACTGTTTTGCCATTGTGGTTGCCCTTGCCTATAAAAGGAGTCCCAAGGCAACCTAGCTCAGGATTCGAACCTTTGGACACTTGTACTTACGTAGCAGCTCTCCCCGACGGCAGCTCTTGCCAGGTTTGAGCGCTGCCTGCTCTTCGTGTTCCCTTGATCAATCCACCAAAAGCAAGAGTAGGGTTTTACGCTTCACAGCGGCCCGAACCTGGGTAAAAAACACCCTGATCATCGTGCTGCCCCATGGTTTTCGCACTTTGTGCAACGTGACCCCCCCTGCCGAACCACAAAGGGGCCTCTGGTCCCATAGGTGATCGTGTGCATCCATCCCCCGACAACATCGAATACCCATAGCTCTAACATGCCCCTCGTGCTTGGGTTGTGGAAGCGGCTTAGTAAACGGATCTGGAACATTTTCAACCGTGTGAATCTTGCATAAATTAGTATCACCATTCTTTATGAACTTTCGTATCAGGTGATATTTTCGGTCTATGTGTGTGGTCTTGTGGTGTTGTCTCAGGTCCTTGGCCTGTGCGATGGCACCTGAATTATCGCAATACAGGTCCATCGGTTTTGCCCAGCCCGGGAACACACCAAGATCCTCCAGGAACTTCTGAATCCAAACACCTTCCTTTGCGGCTTCACAAGCCGCAATGTATTCGGCTTCTGTTGTGGAGTTGGCCACCGTATCTTGTTTGGAACTCTTCCAGCTCACTGCTCCTCCATTCATGACATACACGAATCCAGTTTGCGATCAACAATCATCCCTGTTGGTTTGGAAACTAGCGTCAACATAACCCTTTACGCAGGGCTCCTCCTCACCTCCATAAACTAGGAACATCTCTTTAGTCCTTTTCAGGTACTTCAGAATAGTTTTCACCGCTGCCCAGTGACTCTCACCTGGGTCAGCCTGGTATCTGCTTGTTAAGCTTATTGCATAGGCAACATCAGGTCGAGTACATAGCATGGCATACATGATGGTTCCTATTGCCGAAGCATACGGAATCCTACTCATCCGGTTTCGCTCATCAGAAGTCGTAGGGCTCAGAGTCTTGCTTAGCCTTATGCCATGTGAGATGGGCAAGAACCCTTTCTTGGCCTCACTCATGTTGAACCTCTTCAACACTTTGTCTATGTACGTGCTCTGGCTTAAGCCGACCAGCCTCTTCAATCTATCTCTATAGATCTTTATGCCTAAAATGTACACTGCCTCTCCAAGGTCTTTCATCAAAAACTTTCCATTCAATGATTCCTTGACTGAGTTCAGCATCGAAACATCATTTCCGATCAGCAGTATGTCATCCACATACAGGATCAAAAATACTATCGAGCTCCCACTAGACTTCTTGTATCAACAATAGTCCTCTTCGTTCTTGATGAAACCAAGGTCAACGATGACTTCATCAAAACGAATGTTACAACTCCGAGCTACTTGCTTCAATCCATAAATGGATATCTTGAGCTTGCATATTTTACTAGCATTATTTGGATCGACAAAACCTTCAGGTTGTATCATGTTTACATACTCCTTTAAATTTCCACGAAGGAAAGCCGTTTTGACAACCATCTGCCATATCTCATAATCGAAATATGCATCTATAGCTAGTATGATCCTCGCCGACTTTAGCATCGCTACCGGCGAGTAGGTCTCATCGTAGTCAATTCCTTGAATTTGTCCATAACCTTTAGCGACAAGCCGAGCTTTGTGGATCTGAACTTTTCCATCCACATCGGTTTTCTTCTTAAAGACCCATTTGCAACCAATGGAAATTACACCAGGTGGCGGATCAACCAAGTCCCACACTTGATTATCATCCATGGACCTTAACTCGCATCTCATGGCCTTCAGCCATGCCTCGGAATCTGGGCTCACCGTCTCTTCTGCATACGTGGCCGGCTCGTCGCTTTCTAGCAACAACACATCACGCACTCTATGCAATCTTTCCGACCTCCGTGGCTCCTGTGCCGATTCCACTACGGGTTCCCTGACCAACTCCGGTATGATCTCATCACTAGCCGAGTCGTCCCCGAGTGGCTCTCGAATTTCTTCGAGTCGCACTGTTCTCCCACTGGCTTCCCGACTGAGAAACTCTTTCTCTAGGAAAACCCCGTTCCGAGCAACAAACACTTTGTTCTCTTCTCGGTTGTAGAAGCTGTATCCCAAGGTTTCCCTTGGATATCCCACGAATATGCATTTATCCGACTTGGGTGTAAGCTTGTCTGACATGAGTCGTTTGACAAATGCTTCACTACCTTAAATCTTTAGAAAAGACAAACTAGGGCTCTTCCCAGTCCACATCTCATGTGGTGTGTTATCTACGGATTTTGATGGTACCCTGTTAAAAGTGAAAGCTGCAGTTTCTAGAGCGTATCCCCAGAATGACAAGGGTAAATCCGATTTGCTCATCATCGATCGGACCATGTCCAACAAGGTTCGATTTCTCCGTTCTGACATGCCATTTCTCTATGGCGTTCCCGGATGTGTGAGCAGAGGTACTATACCTCGGCTTTTCAGATGATCATCAAACTCCTGGCTCATGTACTCACCTCCACGATCTGATCGTAGAAGCTTTATTGTCTTGCCGAGCTGATTTTCAACCTTGTTTTGAAACTCTTTGAACTTTTCAAAAGTTTCCGACATGTGCCTCATCAAATAGATATATCCATATCTACTCAAGTCGTCGGTAAAAGTCATGAAGTACTAATAGCCACCTCTGGTCGTTGTGCTCATTGGACAACACACATCACTGTGTATAAGCTCCAACAGCTCGGACGCCCTTTTGCAACTCTTTGCGAAAGGAGACATAGTCATCTTGCCTAGCAAGTATGATTCACATGTCTTGAACGACCCGAAGTCAAACGAAGTTAGGAGTCCATCATCATGGAGGTTCTTCATGCGTTTCAGACTAATGTGTCCAAGCCGGCAATGCCAGAAGTATGTCCGATTTATCTCATTAGGCTTATGCCTCTTGACATTCATGTTATAGATTGGTTCCATTTCTAGATTCAAAATAAATAGCCCATCCACAATGGGTGCATAGCCGTGGAACATTCCATTCAAATAAAATGAACAACCATTGTCCTTTAAACTGAATTCATAACCTTGACTCATCAAGCATGAGGCAGAAATAATGTTCCGACTAAGTGCAGGAATGTAATAACAATTATTCCAAAATAAATCTAGTAGGAAGCTTGAGTTGCATCGTGCCGACCTCCAATGCAGCAACTCTTGCTTTGTTGCCAACCCTGATGTCAATCTCCCCTTGTGCCACACACCTAGTTCTTATTAGCCCCTGCATCGAGTTGCAAATATGAACAATCGATCCTGTATCAAATACCCAAGAGCTACTAGGTATGTCAGCAAGGTAAATGTCTATAACATATGTAACAAGTGTACCTTTGCCTGAAGAAGCATTTCCGGCCTTCTTGCCATGCTCAGCAAGCCACTTGCTACAGTTCCTCTTCCAGTGACAAGTTTCCTTGCAAAGAAAGCAAACGGTCTTTGAGTCTGGTCCCGGCTTTGGTGCAGCGGCGGAGACAACCTTCTCCATGCCCTTTGCCTTGCCCTTTTTCTTGGACCAACTCTTCTTGAACTTAACCGATTTGTGCACCACCAACACTTGATGCATGCCTTTCTTAATATCTTGTTCAGCCACCTTGAGCATCCCATGCAATTCAGTGAGCTTCTTATCCATGCCGTGCATATGATAGTTCGAGACGAACGTCCCATAGCTAGGTGGAAGAGAACCCAGAATTGTATCCGTCGACAGCTTGTCCCCAAGTGGGAAGCATAACCGATCCGAAGCTTGCACGTACCCGATCATCTTGATCACATGCGGGCTCAGTGGATCACCCTTTTTCAGTTTACAATCCGTCAAGGATTGCTAGACGTTGAACCTTTTGGTCCAAGCCTGCACATGAAACGTGCTCTTGAGACTCTCGATCATATCGAAAGCCTCAATGTTTTGGAAATGTTGTTGCAAATCGGGCTCCATATAAGCCATCATGAGGCCGCAGATCTCGTTTGATTCATCAACGAGTTTCTGGTGGGCATTCTTGGTTGTGGCATAACCATTATCGGCAGGTTCCTCTCGAAGTGGATCCTCTAGAACATGTTCCTTTTTATCGTGCTTGAGAACAATTCTCAGATTTCTATACCAGGTGGTAAAGTTTGATCCATTCAGTTTATCCTTTTCCAGAATTGATTTCAATGCAAAGTTGGGTTGAGCAGGTGGTGCCATTGATCTACAACAGAAAATATGCAATCACTAAGCAATGTGTTTATGTAGAGTAATTCAAGCCTTAAACAGAACTACTCCCACTAAAGTCGGCAGCCCTCCGCAAACTCTCAGTGATTTGGGATCCATCTAGCGCGAGTGACTAGTGAGCTTTAGCATCAATGCTAGCCAACTTGCCTATTCGGTAAGCAACTCCTTGCGAATCGTATCTCTATACGACTGCTATCGATCGGGTAGGTATCTCATACCTCGGCTCCCAACCTTCTTTGCCACAAGGTCCAGAACCGATTTGATAGCCTTGTCAAGTTAACCTGATGCAGTGCATGTCCTTGTCCGACACGAACCCTCCAGTTCAAGGACACCTAGTGGCACCACAATTTTATGAGCCCACCACTAGACGTACTTGACGTGTGAAGGTGCAACATCCGGAATGGCAATATGCTTGATATTAACGAGGGATCTTTCTACCATTTTAACATGCATAGAAACAAGAAGTAATATCAATCACATATAAACATAAATATGTGAAATAGTATGGCTCCTTCATGGACATCCTTCCAGGCTGGCTCCAACTCCGATGACCAAGGCGGAACTCCATCTTGTTCGTCACACTAGGACGCCAAAGCCTCGAACTTGATCTCTGTTCTCCAACTACTACAACTTGTAATGAATTTACAGAGAATCACAAGTCGATACGCAGGTCGTTATACAATATAATGACAGCACTTTGGCTCCTGCCGGCTGACAATCATGACACGCAGGTCATGTTAAATTACACACATGCATCACATACATATTATCCATACTATTCACATCAAACCTACAAAACAAACTTATGCATAGAATCGCATTCTACCGGTTTATGTGATCGTGTACAAAATACAAGGCGCTACGCACACGGCGGTCCCGACTGGTAGGGGTAGGTTGTGTCACGACCTCGTTGATTCCGATCGACAAAAATCATAGCCTCAATGATCCCCATGTGCAATTGATCTCATCAATCATGCACATAGCCGATCTCATGAATGGCAACAGATCTCATCTGCCTCCTCCACATATCAAATATGCATCCAATCTGAAACCAAAACCTATAGCAGAGGCTCTGATACCACTGTTGGGTTCTACCGTAGGTGCATCGCATGCAAATTAAAATTTTCCTACGTGCAGAACATCCAAGAACATGCTACGAAGATGGATCACAAATCGTTACCACTAGACGCGCGGTGCCGTGCAGCGAAGGTAGAGTTGGGGCAGCGCGTCCGTGAGGTCCGTTTCCTCCTCGTCCGATCTCCCTCGAACAGCCGGTCCGATCTCCCTCGAACTGCCGGTCGTCAGATACCACCTACAGGTTTGCCGGAGCGGCGCAAGTGCACCGCCTCTAACTTTATCCGCGCATGCAGGAGGAACACCGTGCGGCGGACTGCTAGGTCCGATCCCAAAGTTGGCGGCGAGTGCAAGTGCCTAGTTGCAACACATGCAAAGCCCTAATGACGGCGCCGAAGCGATCAACCAGATGGGTGTGCCGCCCCTCCACTATATATAGGCATCCGTCGTGGGCTCAACTCTTGGGCCTCGCACGGATCCTAAAGCCCACGTGTTCCTTCCCTTAAGCGCGCGACCCCTTAGGTTCTTGTTCACTTGGTCGCGAGTCGGATCACATCCGGCTCGACTAATGGATAGCAGCCTCTAGCAAAGCGTGGCGACTCCATGTGTCCAATGAAGCTATTAGGCGAACCCATACTTCATACTTCTGTTCCCTTTGCCACCTTATCCAGGTCGGATCACCCGAGGGGCCCAAAGTACATCTCTCCAAATCGGAGGGGCAAATCCCATCTTGCTCAACCATGTCTCGAAGCATGGGTCAGGACAAGCCCGAAACCCACGTTTATAACTACCCAGTTACGGAGTAGCGTTTGGTCGGCCCAAAGTAGGTCTATCACCATCCCGAGTACATGCGTCAGCTCAGGTCTTAGGACATAGAACGTATGTTGTACTTAGAGACTCACAAATGACCTATTGCTGCGTCTCTTAGTTGGGTCTGTCCAACTCAGACCTTATCTTAACTCGGATCTGACTACATCGAATCTGACCAGATCTACATGGTCAGTGAGACGAAACCATCCACCGTGTCATATGCTAGTCTAATTGGTTGTGCGTCCACACAACCCTTTCGACTAGGGACCATTTAGGACAGTCATCATACAATGCATAGTCTCACAAAAAAGTCACGTACTTGTTAATACACATCATTGATAATGTCCAAGGACTATCTTTATTCATAAACACATAGGAAATATCATCATACATGATTGCCTCTAGGGCATATCTCCAACATAGTCCAGCATAAAAGTTTTGGATAATCATCCACAAGTTTAAACCATGAGTAGGGCAATTTGTAATCATCAATTTCATCCTCTCCCAAGATTGTGCAACATGTTCTTGATCATGTTTAAAATTCATAATTTGATTTCTAAGGGAGATAATCTTAGAAGGAGAAATAAAAACATCTTTACACTTATCCCATGTTCCAATACTATCTTGTGGTAAAGATGAAAACCAAGCCTTAGCTTTATCTCTTAGTGAAAAATGAAATTATTTTAATTTCACAATGTTATTATCCATATCATTTTTATTTGCATATCACAAAGCTCAACAAAAGTATTAAGATGAGCAGCGGGATCCTCATTAAGACTTCCCGAAAATTGATCTTTCATCACAAGATTCAGCAATGCAGCATTAATATAAAAAGCCTCCGCACTAGTGGCGGGTAGTATAGGAGTACTAATAAAATCATTGTTATTAGTATTTGATAAGTCACACAACTTAGTAGTATCTTGAGACATGGTGACCGAGCAAGCAAAGTAACAAGCAAGACAAGTAAACTGGTAGGCAAAGAAGTAAACTAGTAACAGGCAAAGATAAATATTTTTGGTATTTTTGAATTTTATGAATCAAACTAAATATAACAGCAAATAAAAAGAAGAACATGTGAAGGATAATTTGTGTGAAGTTACTTCATAGTTGTTGATGATATTGCCTGGCAACGGCGCTAGAAATCCTTCTTGATACTTGTGATCTGCGTTGGGTTTTCCCTGAAGAGGAACGGGTGATTGCAGCACAATATGGATAAGTATTTCCCTTAGTTAAGAAACCAAGGTTTATCGAACCAATGGGAATATCAATCCACAACTTTCTTCTGTGGCTGCACACAAAAGAGCAAACAACTTGCACCCAACGTGGAAAGAGGGTTGTCAATCCCCTTGATCTCGTTATTTGCAAGCAAGTGAAGTGTGTAGATAATAGTAGATAATTATAAATTGAAAAATAAAATAAAATGTAAATAATGGAATCAAGGTAAAGATAAGATTTCTTAATATATAAGTGAATAGACCCGAGGGCCATAGTTTTCCCTAGCGGCATCTCTCATGTAGGCAACATACGGTGGGTAAACAAATTACTGTTGGGCAATTGATAGAAAAGCGCATAGTTATGTGATATTCACAGCAATGATCATGTATATATAGGCATCACGTCCATAAGCAAATAGGCCAACTCCTGCCTGCACCTATTACTATTACTCCACGTCGAGAGCGCTTATATGCTTGCCTCTCTAAGTATTAAGGTCATGACAAACAGAGAATGCTTTGAGAAAGATGACATGATGTAGACAAAGAGAGTTCTATTAATATGAACTAACCCCATCATTTTATCCTTAGTGGCAACAATACAAAGACGTGTCTTGTCCCCTTCTGTCACTGTGATATAGAGCTCCGCCAGATTGAACCCACTACAATACTTCCCTCTCACCGATGAAGTATTAATCTAGTTGGCCAAACTATTTCAATAAATCGGAGAGGATTACGAAGCTATAACAATCATGCAAATAAAATACCAGCAAGTATTAAATATCTTTCCATGAATAATCTGAACATAAACCCATAATTCATCGGATCCCAAAAATCGCGTCGTACAAAAGAATTACATCAGATAGATCAAAGCGAAGATGCGATGATGATTGTACTGAAGATGAAAAGAGAGAGAGAGAGAGCCATCTAGGTACTAGCTATGGACCCGTAGGTCTGTGCTGAACTACTCACACATCATCATGAGGGCAGCAAGGTTGATGAAGAGGCCCTCCGTGATCGACCCCCCCCCCCTCCGACAGGGGGCCGGAACGGAGCTCCAGATGGGATCCCATCGGAACAGAGACTTGCGGCGGCGGAAAACGTATTTCGGGATGCCCTCTAGGGTTTTTGGAATATATGTGAATTTATAGGCCAGAGAATGGGGGTAGGAGGGCCACCTGGGAGGGACAAGACATCAGGGCGCGACCAACCCCCTGGGCGCGCTCTGTTGGCCTGTGCCTCCCTCGTGCAGCCTCTGGTCTTCTCCCGAAGTTTCCAAGTCTTCTTTTGGTCTAGAAAAAATCATAAAAAAGTTTCAGGGCAATTGGACTTCTTTTGGCACTGTAAACCTGAAAAGTAAAAAACACGCAGAAAACAGCAACTGGCAATGGGCACTGGGTCAATAGGTTAGTGCTAAAAAATAATATAAATTTGTAAATTATTACTCAAAAAGTATCCTAGAATAATAATATATCAGCATGGAACAATCAAAAATTATAGATACGTTGGAGACGTATCAACATGCTACCCAATATGTAATCTTTTTCATGTATGCTCATTGAGAAAATATGAATTAACAAACATCAACATAGTAATATTTATAGGCACAAGCAACATAATAATCAATCTTTTGAAATATACAATCCTCAACGAATGTTTACACCCATTCATTTTATCATATTAGTAAGGCATGGCTCCGTCTTCACCACATTAATACAAATTTCAATCACCACGGTGTCCAATACAGGCAATTGGATCGTACTTTTTCAATGTGCATCAACTTTTTATTCTTCACGCAATACATGGGCGTGAACCATGGACATAACATAAATGTGGAATAGAATATGGTGGTAGATATCAAAGGGGTAAAAGGTGGAGAAGAAAGTCTCGCATTGATAGATATCAATGCGAGATGTAGGGATTGCCATGCAAATGATGCACTAGAGCTATAAGTGTATGGAAGCTAAACTGAAGCTAAGTGGGGTGTGCATCCAACTTGCTTGCTCATGAAGACATCGGGCATTTGAGGAGTCCCGTCATCGGAATATACAGGCTAAGTTTTTAATAATGTAAATAAATTCCCACTAGCATATGAAAATTTCATAACATGAGACTCTCTATATGAAGAACAAGGTGCCACTTTGAGGCACAAGTCTGGTAAAGGGTAGTAGCATAGTCCCTTCTCTCTTTTTCTCTCATGTTTTCATTTTTTTATTATGGTGGGCTCACTTGGCCTCTCCCATTTTTATTTCCTCACTGCGGCAATGCTCTAATGATGATCATCACACTTTTATTTTGTTACAACTCAATATGAAAACTCGGTATGAAGAACTTTGAAACAATATGACTCAATATGAATGCCTCTGGCAGTGTACCAGGACGTGCAATGATCTAGCATTACATGTATCAAAAATGATGAACGGTGGCTTTGCCACAAATACTATGTCAGCTCTATATGATCACGCAAAGCAATATGATGATGAATGAACTAGTCATATGATGTAATAGTGGAATTTGCATGGCAATATATCTCGAAATGGCTATGGAAATACCATAATAGGTTGGTATGGTGTCTGTTTTGAGGAAGATATAAGAGGGTTTATGTGTGACAGAGCGTATCATGTCACGGCGTTTGGATGCACCGGCGATGTTCGCACCAATCCTCGAGGTGAGAATGTGCAATGCACGGTACCGACGTGGCTAGCAAAATATGTGGTGGTGAGATTGCGTAGGTCCATGGGTTCACATTAGTCATAAAGAACTCATATACTTATTGCAAAGTTTTATGAGTTTTATCACAAATCAATGTACTACACGCATGCCCCGAGGGAGGAGGTTGGGAGGAGTTAACCATCGCGCGCCTCCGACCCGAGACAACACTAGGATTTCAACGAGGAATAGAAATGCTCACACATCCCCACCATCCCTTATTCTAACATTTAGACAAACAGGAAATTAACGCCTCTTAATACCGATACTTCTACGAACCGACAACCATGCACTCACACCCTTTCACATTACCACATCAATATCATTAACCCAAGATTTCTCTTTAATGTGCTACATGATGGTTTTGATTATCAGTCATTGAATACCTATTATTTTTGGACTAATCTTATGACCCATGCAAATTATCATCACTATTTATGAACCCTCAAACAAATATAAGTAAAGAACGAGAGTACAATTATTTCTATAAAATCTATACGCCACCGTGCTCAAAAATATATAAGTGAAGTACTAGAGCAACTACTAAGCTCAAAAGATATAAGTGAAGCACATAGAGTATTCTAATAAATTATGATGAAGGTGTGTCTCTCTCAAACAGGTGTGTCCATTAAAACGATGATTGTGGCAAACTAAAAACAAAAGAAAAAACAAGCAAAAGCAAACAATGCTCCAAGCAAAACTATTATCATGTGCTGAATAAAAATATAGCTCCAAGTGACATGCCGATGGATTGAGACAAAAGAGGGGATGCCTTCCGGGGCATCCCCAAGCTTAGACGCTTGAGTCTTCCTAGAATATTATGTTGGGGTGCCTTGGTCATCCCCAAGCTTAGGCTATTGCCGCTCCTTATTCCTTCGCCCATCATGATAACACCCAAAACATGAAAATTTCAATCACACAAAACTCAACAAAACCACGGGAGATCGGATAGTATAAGAAACATATCAAATACTTTAGGTACTGTTATAAGTTGATTCATATTTCATTATTGCATAATAGGTACTGCATTCCAACTTCTCCATGGCTTATACCCCCCGATATAATCCATAGCATCATCAAAACAAGCAAACCATGCAAGCAAAAACAGAATGTGTCTAAAATAGAACAGTCTGTAAAGATGTGTAGAGAACCTATACTTCTAGAACTCTAATAATTCTTATAAATTAGGAAAACCTGAATAATTTTATAGAAATATTTTGTAAAAAAATAATATCAAAAAGGCATTCCAATAAATCATAGAAATTTTGCACTCGACGCTAAAGTTTCTGTTTTTGCACCGTATCAATTCTACTCATCTTGTAAGTCATCCCAAAGGCTTTACTTGGCATAAATAATCATGTCATAAAAAACAACCATAAAGTAAAAAGAAAAAATAAAGATAACTATTGGGTTGCCTCCCAACTAGCGCTATTGTTTTATGCCCCTAGCTAGGAATAATGCATAGTTTCAAGTGTTGTCATAATCATAAGAAAGATTCACCATGCTATAATCATATTCCCTTCTCTCGGCAGCATATTTTCTCATGGGCAGGCAAAAATAATTGAAGGTACTAAACTTCACAACACAAGGATCCGTGAAATCTATCTCCGGAGGAGAAGGAGGCTCCTCCTTAGACTTTTCATAGGTTATAGTAAGTTCTTCATTGGATAGGTTCCGATAAAGATATTTCCTTAATTTCATCTCAAGCTCATAGTACAATACAAGATTTGTAACAATAATTTGGTCATTGAATTTGGAAATTTTATCAATGAAGACATTAGGTGGAACCTTTTTCCTTAGGTTTTCATTATAAGTAACATAGTCCGTTGATCTTAATCTCCTTATTTCTTCCAACTCATAAAGGATTCCCTCTATTCGTGGGAACACACTATTGATCCTATAATAAGCAAATATTTCTCTTGCTTGATGCATAATGTGATTAAATTCATGAGCGAGAAATATTGTAGCCAACCATTTAGCAGGAGCATGTTCAATATTAAAGAATTCTAGAAACAACCATTGTATGGAGGGATGCATATGAATAAATTGTCTCTCCAACTCAACTATGAGAAAAGATATGGCATCCGCATAACTAGTGGTTCTAGCATGAATAGATCCTCCTATCAAGGGTAGAGAGCCTGCACAAGTGAAAAAGTCTTGGATCACACTTTTTCCAATGATATTACCACTACCAATACAGAATTTCTTAGTTTGCATAATAGGTTCTACTTTAGAAGGATCATCATGTGCAAGGTTATCAAGTTTTTCCTTAGCAACTTCATCAAAATTTCTTTTATCATTATCGTTGAGAGGTGAAGTTGAATGTTCTAATGTTTCCGCCCTAGGGGCCAGATGTCACACCCTGTGTTTTGCCTCATGACTAAGTTAACATGACTCAAACAAATTAGGGCCAATTAAAACTTTTTGAGTGCATATGAATGCTTGACTTGTGTTCTATTTGCTTGCTTGTTTGATTGCGTGCTAGTGCTATATATTCAGAAACTCCCTCCTACTCTCAAAACTCTTCTCCTTGATCTAAAACTTGTCCAATGATCATACCCTGTGTATAGTACCTAAAACTATTTTTATCAAATTTTATTTTGGCCAAAAACCATTTATTCAATTTAGGTTTTCAAAAACCCCTGAATTGAGGTTTGTACTACAAGTCCTCAAATTGGGTGGAATATTTTACACCAAAGGCTTTATTTAAAACCCACTATATATATGACTTCCCCAAAACACCAAATAGTACTTTTAAAGATTATTTTCCTATTTTAGTTCAAGGCTTTTTCTTAAGGCCAGAAATGGACTTTTATAGGGAAAAATTATTCAAATGCTTTAAAAATATTTGAGAAAATTTAGGAAAACTCAGTGGACATATATTGTCCATATATAAGAGTTTAAACACATGGTCATGTTCAAAATATTGAACAAAACCCTCCAAAACCCTTTCTCCTTAAATCAAGCATCTGAAATATTTCTATAAGAAATATTATCAATAAATTCCAGGAAAATTCCAGCAAGTCAAAAATGCCATATGTGATGATCTTGCAAAGTTTCAACCCAATCCCAACTGATTTGATTCACCAAAATATTCCAAAGCCATTCCTGTCCAGAATCAAATTTGAGCAACTTTACATTGTGAAGTATCTCCTATTGATCCCAAACTTTGTGATCATGTTCTATTACCGAAATGATGATGCTACACTAAGTGGTGCATCAAGCAGAATAGTTTTGCAGGCCTAGATCTATAGAAACCCGATTCTGTTGATTTCTAGGGATTACAAAGTTTACATTATCAACTTTCTTCAAATCATCTCAAAACTTGTGACCAGGATCAAATGGACTTACCATTTACCTCTGGTAAACATCAGGGCCATTGGATACCCCTAGATGCCCTAGGACAACATCAAACACCTTCAGCCAAAAACTTGTGGGCAAGCATAGTTGACCCAAAAAGATTCTCCTTGTCCCCAACTTTTTACCACAGCATATTCTAACCCCCTTGTACCTCCAGTAACTTTGCCATGGCCTCTTCTCAATTATTTGGGGGGTAACTCCCTCATTTCCCCCTTCTTTTTACCATGGCAGCACCCCTTGTTCCTCTCCCCCACTATTCTGTTCATGCAAATGCCCCAAAATCTTTCCACAACCTCATTTGCATATTGATGAATCTATCCAAGCCCAAAGGTGGCATGCTCATATGGAAAATGTGAGAAGTTCATCTAAACCTCCATTTTGGTAGCAAATGAGGCTTTGAACTACAAGTACCATGTAGTTGATCTACCTGAGCTGCAAATTGGTGTGCACATACTCCTTCCATCCCCAAGGCCACTAGACAAAGTTTAATCCCCAATGCCCTCCATTACAAACCCTTTAGATGAGCCTCCAGTTTGCTGCTGCAAACTTACCCCCTGTGAAAAACCCATCTAACCAGCTCCATTTACCATGAGAATTTACCACTACTCTACTGCGTGTGTGCCTCACACTCCAGACATCATTGGCCGACCAAAAGGATGCCGGAGATATGTGTTGGCATGGTGACTATGCCATTAGCATGCAGCAACGGCGCTCTGCCACTGGTTCTTGTCCTATGCCTCGCGTCCGGTTGCAGGGAGCTGTCCACGTGCGCCAGGGGTTCCCTCTCGACCTCCCATGCCTCTCCCCGACATCGGGAGACAGCCAAAGGAGCCCAGGCACGCGTGAGCTCGGCGCCCGAGGGTATCCGAGGCGCACCCGAGCTCCCCCTTGGTCGCCCCCGCCTATAAGACCGTTCCCGAACCCCTCACTTGCCCCCTCTTGCTACCTCTCCCTCCCAGGAGCCCCGGATCGAGCCATTGGAGCTCCCGAGCTCCCCACGCCCTCTCATGGCCGCAAGGGGGCCGTCGCGGCCTCGGGCAAAATCCGGGCAGCTCCGGCTCCCTCCTCCCTCCTAAGCTTCGCCAGCTCCCCCCAGAGTTGCCGCGTTTCTCCCCATGCTCCTCTTCCTCCCCGGGCAGCCAGCGCTCTGCTCCCACGGCCGCCCGTCGCCGGACTCCGCCTACGGCCGAGGACCGACCTCCCCGGTGCCCCCGGCGAAACTGGTGCACCCAGACGGACGCGGGACTCCATCCCGAGCCCTCCGGTGGTCGGGGCATCGCCGACGGTGGCCGGAGCCGCCGGCACGTGCTCGGCCCCGCCTCCCCTGCCTCGCCCCTGTTCGAGCGGGAGGAGGGGGATGAGCCTGCCAGGCGGGCCCCGCCTGTAGGTGACCCAATGGCCGGGTCCGTGCATAAGTGGAGGCGTCGTCCCACCTCTAGGCCTCCCCATAAAGAAGACGTATTCCGAGGAATACGCCTTCAACGTGGCTCTGTGCGTGCGCGCGGCTAAGCCGCTGGGCCGGCCCAATGCGCCGCGGAGCTAAGTTGCGCTCAGTGCGTAACTTAGGCCCATTGAGGTGTAAATCCTTTTCTTTTTTTCCCAGAGAGACTAAATTAATTCTAGAGAATTCATTACAACTCCAAATTTGATGATTCAAATTTCTACAGTCTCCTAATAATGCCACCAATCATTTGGTGAAACTTCCATAAATTTTCTCAGCAAGTTTCTGCCCTGTTCAAATTTGAATTCAAATTTGAACTATTGGGAGCCACCTAGTAAATTCCCTAGAGGATTAAAATCAACTCCAAATGGAGTGATTCAAATTTGCAGTAACTCCTAAAATCTCTCTAGCTATGGTCAACATTTTTTCTATTCTATATTCTGCTAGACCAAATAGATGGCCCATTTCCCCTTCATTTCATCTTAGGAAAATCATAGGAAAAGCATCCCATCTCCAAATCCAGTGAGACTAATTTGTAAATGCTTCTAAAATCATTCCCTATTTGATGAGTGCATCCACTCATTTTTACAAAAATATTTTCTGTAGACTTCTCATGAGACCATCAATCCGTTCACTTCCACCATTCAAAAAGCCTCGTTGATCCAACTTCATTAGAGATATTTTTGGCATTTTTCTTATGACCAGAGATGTCCAAGAAAAATCCATTTCCTATTTATAGAGCACTTTTATTTTCTGCTTGTTGTGTTGCTTATTGTGGTTGTTTACCGACGGTAGTTGACGAGATAAACGGCTCGGGGTTGGACGAGAAGCGTGTGAAGACCTCGAAGACTTTGCTAAGCCAGGCAAGCAGCCCTTTGACTATGACTATGAACCTCTTTTATTTGCATGTCATATAGCACTTGTTTCCGTGATGATGATCATGTTGATGTGGTGACCACTTCGGTGGGATGCCTCCGATACTTTACCGTTGATACTTGCATTGTGCATGACCCTACCATTCTTATGAGGGTTATGCGGGTGGGAGTAGATAGGTTGCTTCGTAGATGCTACGCAAGTGGGATCGGGATATGCATGGTGTCGGAAAAGAAATGATTTCAAAGACTTTTCGAAAACCCCGTCGGGTGCCACTAAAGCCCGAGGGAGATGATGTTGAGTTGGGTCACCACTTGAGAAAGAAGTGGTGTACCGGAGCAAGTGAGTGTGTGTGTTTTCGAAAAAGGATTAGATTTAAGATTTGTCGACCGTCCCAACCTTACATGCACAACCACGATACCCCTTATGGGACGGGGCTTTGTTGATTACCTTGGTGGGTACTAGCATAGAGCCCGCATTACTAGTGGCGGGAGTGACAAGGTCACTCTCGATACGGGGTCATGCCTGGTAGGGCGACCATGCGCTGTCTTCACAGGCACCGGGCACACCGTTGCGTGCCCTCATGGATGATACGTGTGATGTATATCATGAGGGATGGCACCAACGAGTGGACTCTTTGTTTAGTATTGTCAGGGGAAAGGCAATGTTCGGGTACTTACCTCGGGTTTGGGCAATACCGCGAGTCGTGGCTTGACACGGAAGTTTCCCGAGTCTTGTGGGTAAAGTGTGCAACCTCTGCAGAGTGTAAAACTATTCGAATAGCCGTGTCCACGGTCAAGGACAGTTGGGTGGTGCTGCTTAAACTACGTCCAGATGTTTCGCCAAAACTTCGTGTGTGTGTGACAAATATGGTACTTGAGATAAGTCAGATTACTTGGCGTGATGACTGAACATGAGATGTTCAACCCCTTGCTTATGATGATATCTATAACTTGTTCATATGTATATCTGCCAACTGTTGATGCATGCTTACTTAAGTTACTTGACCATGTCATTGCCCTTAAAATCAGCGTTCTGCAAACCTTACCTACTTAGTGCTATATCATGCTCTGTTGTACCTTGTTCCAAACATGGGTTGCTTGCGAGTACATTCAAAGTACTCATTGGCTTGCCACTGGTTATTTTTTTGGCCAGGCATGACAGAACATGATACGATGAAGAGTACCTTGGTGACGAACATGCGAGCTACGATGCTTCCCAGTCAGAATGCCTGTAGGGTTAAGGCAGATGGCATGGGTTCACGCTATCGTTGAAGATTTCTGCTGCAATTTTATGAAGACTTGGCCATAAAGGCCATATTTGAGTACAAACGGTATGTAATGGATGTAAGACTCTTGTTATTCAGTTTATATGTGTTCAGTGAGCATTGATCTCTGGGATCACTGTGCACGTACATTCGGTGATCACGACTTATGAGTCGGGGTCCCCACACCAGAACATCACTAATTTCAAACTGACACATGATAGCAACTTTCAAGCAAGCAAAGAAGTAAACTAGTGACCAGCAAATATAAATATTTTTGTATTTTTTATTTTTATGAAGCAAACTAAATATAACAGAAAATAAAAAGAATAACAAGTGAATGATAATTTGTGCAAAGTTACTTGATAGTTGGTGAAGATATTCCCCGGTAATGGCGCCAGAAATCCTTCCTAATACTTGTGATCTACGTTTAGTTTTCCGTGAAGAGGAACGGGTAATTGCAGCACAATACAGATAAGTATTTCCCTCAGTTAAGAATCAAGGTTTATCGAACCAAGAATCAAGGTTTATCGAACCATTAGGAATATCAATCAACATCCGTCTTCAGCGACTGCACACACAAAAAAGCAAACACTTGCACCCAACGCAGGCAAGAGGGTTGTCCATCCCTTTCGACTCGTTATTTGCAAGCAAATGCAAGCAAATGATAGTAGATGATTTTAAATTGCAAAATAAAATAAAAAGTAAATAATGGCAGCAAGGTATTGATAGGTTTTGTAAATATATTAGTGAATAGACCCGGGGGCCATAGTTTTCCCTAGCGACATCTCTCATGTAGGCAACATACGGCGGGTAAACAAGTTACTATTGGGCAATTAATAGAAAAGCGCATAGTTATGCGATATTCACGGCAATGATCATGTATATATAGGCATGACGTCCATAAGCAAATAGGCCGACTCCAGCCTGCACCTATTACATTACTCTACCAATCGACCGCTCTCCAGCATGCATCTAGAGTATTAAGTAAAACAAAGTAATGCTTGGAGAACAATAACATGATGTAGACAAAGAGAATTCAATTAATATGAACTAACCCCATCGTTTTATCTTTAGTGGAAGCAATACAAAGACATGGCTTGTCCCTTTCTGTCACTGGGATATAGAGCACCGCCAGATTGAACCCACTACAACGCACCCCTCTCACTGAAGAAGTCTCAATCTAGTTGGCCAAACTATTTCAATAAATCGAAGATAATTACCAAGCTATAACAATCAAGAAAATAAAATACCATCAAATATTCAATACTGTCATGAATAATATGAACATAAATCCACAATTCATCGGATCCCAACAAACGCACCATACAAAATAGTTACATCGAATAGATCAAAGCAAAGATGCGATGATCATTGTATTGAAGATCAAGAGAGAGAGAGAGAGCCATCTAGGTACTAACTACGGACCCGTAGGTCTGTCGTTAACTACTCACACATCATCATGAGGGGCGGCAAGGTTTATGAAGAAGACCTTCGTGATCGATCCCCCTCCGGCAGGGCACCGGAACGGAGCTCGAGATGGGATCACGGTGGAACAGAGACTTACGGCGGCGGGAAAAGTATTTCAGGATGACCTCTAGGGTTTTTGGAATATATGTGAATTTATAGGCAAGAGAACAGAGGTAGGAGGGCCACCAGGGAGGGACAAGCCATCAGGGCGCGTCGACCCCCCTGGGCGCACCTTGTTGGCTTGTGCTTCCCTCGTGCGGCCTCCAGTCTCCTCCCGAAGCTTCCAGGTCTTCTTTTGGTCTAGAAAATATGATAAAAAAGTTTCGGGGCAATTGGACTTCGTTTGGTACTGTAAACCTGAAAAGCCAAAAACATGCAGAAAACAGCAACTGGCACTGGGCACTGGATCAAAAGGTTAGTGCTCAAAAATAATATAAATTGGTAAATAAATACTCAAAAAGTATCCTAGAAAGATAAAATATCAGCATGGAACAATAAAAAATTATAGATACGTTGGAGACGTATCAGCGGCCAGAGCGCCCTAATTGCAGCCGATGGTGCCCAAGGACTATCGTTCTGCTGCGACCTCCCCCCGCTCGCTCTGACCCACCACAAGACCCCTCCGACCGACCAACAATCCAAATGTACCTCCCACTCGTCCGCTAGCGCCGGCTGTGCACCGTCCGCCACCGTCTAGCGTGCCACAGTGGATTGTTATAACTTCGTATTTCTCTTAGAATTATCGGTTTGGTTTGGCCAACTAGCACTACAGGAATTACTGAATATGTCATATGTCCACTCTTTGCCGTCTGCTAGCTGATGGCAAAGAAGGACTTTGCCGTCAGCTTCCCAAAAGCTGACGGCAAAGAGTTGACAGATGGCACAGATAATATTAATCATTTGTCCTTTCTTTTCCGTCGACAAAGAACATGGATGGTTTAGTTTAACGAACGGCCTGGATGCTGTCCGCATATTCTTTTCCGTCTGCTACAATCCTCTTTGCCATCAGTTAGCAGACGACAAAGATCCTATATATCTAACGGTCGTCCCCGACCCCCACCTCTCTCTCTCTCTCTCTCTCTCTCTCTCTCTTTCTCTCTCTCTCCCTCTCGCCCCGAGCCCCCACAGCGCCGCCACCCCGGCCCCCCGCCGCCCGGCCGCCCTGGCCACCCCTGGGCCCCTGCTGCCCCGCCGCCCCCCTCCGGTGAGTGCATTTTTTCTCTTTTTTCTTTTTTTCATTTAATTAGTACTGTTAATTAGGTTATAGCTATTGTTAATGGGTTAGTTAGGTTAGTTAGGTTAATTAGGTTAGTTAGGTTAGAAAAAAATAAGAAAAGAAGAGTAAGTAGAAGAAAAGGAAAAAGGAAAAGAAGGAAGAAGAAGAATAAGAAGAAGAAGAAGAATAAGAAGAAGAAGAAGAAGAAGAAGAAGAAGACTAGAAGAAGAAGAAGAAGAAGAAGAAGAAGAAGAAGAAGAAGACTAGAAGAAGAAGAAGAAGAAGAAAAGAAGAAGAAGAAGAAGAATAAGAAGAAGAAGAAGAAGAAGAGGAAAAAGGAAAAGAAGAAAGAAGAAGAAGAAGAAGAAGAAGAAGAATAAGAAGTAGACTAGAAGAAGAAGACTAGAAGAAGAAGAAGAAGAAGAAGAAGAAGAAAAAGAAGAAGAAGAAGAAGAAGAAGAAGAAGAAGAAGAGGAAAAAGGAAAAGAAGGAAGAAGAAGAAGAAGAAGAACAACAACAACAACAAGTAGACTAGAATAATAATAATAATAATAATAATAATAATAATAATAATAATAATAATAATAATAATAATAAGAAGAAGAAGAAGAAGAAGAAGAAGAAGAAGAAGAAGAGGAGGAGGAGAAGAAGAAGAGGAGAAGAAAACAAGAAGAGGAAGAAGAAGAAGAAGAAGAAGACGAAATAGAGGAGAAAAGGAATAAATTAGAAATGGAAATGTAGTTATATATAGAGAATTTTCTATCGGGATTGAATATTCGTGTTGATCGTGCGGATTTAAATGTGAAGTTGTTTCGTCGCTGCGAGGGTCTAGTGTTCGACGACATCCCCGTGCGTTCGACGACCTCCCTGCGTTCGTGGGTGAGCACAAATGACATCTCCTCCTCCCCCCTTCATTTGCTCTGTTCCGGTCTTCATGCCGATGATACTTGCTAGATATAGATAGATTCAATCATCAGTATGCGTGACCATTATGCGTGTCCCGTTCGAAAGGGTTATAGTTATAAATATGCATGCATTTGCATATTTATAACCGTGATTCTTTTGAATTGTCCAACGTTATCCATGGACAGCCCGAGTATGTGTATATTGGGTTTGTTTTCCCATGCTCTGCTCCAGATACGATGCAGAATTTCGTCAGTGCCTCCCTGTTGTTCTCCGGGTACACATCCTCTTGGTTTAATACCGAGATGTGTATCAGGAGAACAGCGGGGAGGTGATGCCAAAATTCTGCGTTGGATCCGAAGAAGAGCATGGGAAAACGAACCGAATCTACACATACTCGGGTGGGATTAGGACCTATCTTTACCTATTAGCGTGTAGGTTGCATGGACGTAATAAAATTGACAAACTTGATTAACAGATGAATATATATGCTGAATTATATATATATTTCTTGTCTGTTTAGTAGCTAGGCAAGATGATTGATCGTGCGTGGATGTACACCAGTCACACTAGTGAGAAAGACATGACCAATGAATGGTTAACAAAAATGAAGGAGTTTGTGAAAGCCGCATTTGCAAAAAACCTGGTGCCCCTATATTTGGTGCGGCAACTTTAACAGAGGACAGAGGGTGAAATTGGTAAACACCTACAGAAGTGGGGTTTTACGCCTGATTATACGGTGTGGAAATTTCATGGTGAGTCTGCCCAACGTACCAGAGCTGAGGTGGTTCGTCATCGCGCCGACGAGCATGGTACCGGGATCGAAGACATGGTGCAAGACTTTGATGATGCTCGGGATTCGGACGATGACATGGAGGAATCTGCAAAGGCCTTCTATGAAATGTTGGAGTCTTCAAAATGTCCTCTCCACGAGCACACTGAGCTTTGTCAGTTGGATGCCATCGCACAAGTAATGGCTCTAAAGGCTCAATTCAACTTGGGCAGAGAATGCTACAACGTGATGATGACACTATTTGGACGCTTTCTACCGAAAGGCCATGTCATGCCTGCAAACCTCTACCAGTCGAACAAAATCCTCCGTGTACTTAAGATGCCCTATGAGAAGATAGATGCATGTGAGAACGGATGTGCCTTATTTAGGCTTGAGTATGCGGGCTTGAACTATTGTCCCATTTGCAGGTCTTCCAGGTATGTTGTGGTAGACAACAGTATGGGTGAGAAGAGGCAGACCAAAATCCCAGTTAATGTTCTTCGGTACATGCCAATCATACCAAGACTTCAACGTATTTTCATGGTCGAAGAGACGGCCAGACAGATGACATGGCACAAATTGCGCAAAAGAACCGAACTAGATGCAGATGGGAATCAGATGTTGGTACACACATCAGATGCTTTTGCGTGGCAGCACTTTGATGCATTACATGAGGATAAAGCGGCAGATCCAAGGCATCCTCGAGTCTGCGTTGGCGTGGATGGGTTCAATCCGTTTGGTATGACGGCAACCCAATACAGGTGTTGCCCTGTATTTGTCATTCCACTCAATCTCTCCCCCCCCCCCCCCCGGACAAATTATGCAAACAAAGAACATTTTCCTGACGTTGATAATTCCAGGGCCCAACTATCCGGGGACGAATATGAATGTGTACATGCAGCCGCTTAAGGATGAATTGCAAGAAGCTTGGGATAATGGGTTCAAGACATATGACGCCGCTAGAAAAGAAAACTTCAAAATTCATGTCTGGTACATGTACTCGATGCATGACTTGCCGGCGTATGCGCTATTCGCTGGCTGGGGTACGCATGGAAGGTTCCTGTGCCCCACATTCAAGGCAGCTCTTCAGTTTCATTGGCTGCAGTCGGGTCGGAAGTATTCTTGCTTCGACTTGCCTGGACAGTTCTTGGATCCTCGCCATGAGTTCAGAAAACACAAGAAGAACTACATCAAAGGTACAGTTGTCAAAAACTCTACACCACCTGCGTTGACAGGCCAACAGACCCTGGATTAGTTAAATGCTCTTGAGCCTGATCTAGAGCGTCCAGGGTAATTCAAGGGGTATAATTCGGAACACGCCTGGACTCACAAGACATGCTTGTGGGATCTTCCTTACTTCAAAGACCTCCTTCTTCCACACAACATCGACGTGATGCACACTGAAAAGAATATTAGAGAGGCCCTTTTTGGTACATTGTTCGGCATAGATGGGTACTCAAAGGACAATCTTAAGGCTAGAGTCAATCAGCAGACTCTATGTGATAGACCGTCATAGAACACGCGACAACCGAAAGGAAAGCAGAACTGGTCAAAGCCAAAGGTATGGTTCAAGCTTAGAAGAGGTACAAGACGTGGCCGTGCGAGAGGTAGGCGGACTGCTACACCTTCCTCGCCGCCACCCCCAGCTTATTCATCCGAGCACAGGACTGCTAGGGTGGCCCTGTCTGAGGTGGAGGCTACGGGGACTCCGGACCACGAGCCTCAGGTCGACGGGCCTTCCTCCCACGAGACTCCGGCCCTAGAGGCTTCGGCTCACGAGACTCCGGTCCCAGATGCTTCCGCCCACGAGACTCCGGATGGAGCTACGTCCCAGGAGACTTCGGGATGGGGTACCTGACCGGATCCGTCTCAGGGGCCGATTGGCCATGCTGATGGTGGCGGGGATTAGTTTACTGATAGTGAGGGCGAGGTGGTTGAGGGGGTCACCGTTTACCAGCGTGGTGGTACACGGCTCCAGCCCTGCCGGCGACCCGCGAGCCGAGGCTGGTGATTAGGCCTGATGGGGAGAAGTGCATTTACTCTTTTTGTACCTTTAGCCTTCACGTTTCTTCAAATATCTAATGCGTTGGCCTTGTCATACTGCAACTAGGATTGAGCTGGGAGAAATACAAGGCTGCCCAGGCCCAGCCAGAGGAGATGATCGACGGTGTCTTGTGCCACACGAGGGCCAAGATGCTGATCAACAGCTTTTGGGTAATTTATCCATTACACAATTAAAAATTAACAATAGCTAATTGTTTTACTAATTAGTGTTGCCTCATTTGTTTGCAGACCTTCTACAGGTGTGAGGAGGGATACGAGGAGGACACGGCAAAGGTTATCGATACTGAGTGCAAGCGCCTATTACAAAACTTACGGCACGAGGCTCGGCCGCAGGCTGTTCGAGACTACTACGCCGCGCGTGGTATTAAGAAGGACAAGCCGTCGTGCCGCGAAAAGTTTCTGAAGAAGCATCAGTACATGAAGGTAATTACCGCTTCTTAAGGCCTTGTACTTAGTTTCCTTGATTTGATTTGTGCGCTCAATCTTCTCTTTACTAACTTAGGTGCCCCCGAGATGGTGTGCGGATAAGATGGATTGTTGGGAGGCGTTGGTGGATGAGTGGTGCACAGACCACTGGCGAGCCGTCCACGACAATGCGAAGGACCGGCGTGCCCAAATGGTTGGTGTGCCACACCATCAAGGGAGCGCCAACTTATTTCAGTTCGGGCGGAACTGGGTATGTGGTTTGCTTCATGATTCATGCAATTCATTCTTCATGCTAGATTGAGCCCTTTACTAATACTTTGTTCCACTCTTTTAGGCGCAACACAATAACACGGAGGTGCCAGAGGTGTACAAGCTCTATGCCATGGCCCAACTGCCTCGTACAAGAAGGTCAAGGCATTCTCTGAGTCCGACCTCAATCATCCAGAAAAGTTCACCAACATCTCCTCCCACCACAAGCTCGTGAGGCGCAACAAGGAGGCGAAGTCGAGGAAAGCGGAGGACTATAACCCGAGCCAGCATCCTATTGATCCAGAGCTGGTGATGATAGCTGGTGGCGGGAGGCCCCATGGCTCACTAGCCATTGGAGATGGACCGATATGTTGTCCTCTCACTCTCACGGAGATCAAGGCGCGCCAAACGAGCTCTTGTCCTAAGATAAGGACTCGTCCATGGCCAGTCGATCTCGCCATCAAGGTTAGTTATACGGACTCAGATATCTTTCCTCCATTACATTGTGTGTGCGGCCATCGATGATTACAATGCTAACGAGGAGTGGTGTTGTAGGCTTCTCTTAAGAAAGAGAGAGAGAGAACCCAGGCGCTTCTGGAGGAGATGGACCTAGCGATGGGGGAGAAGGAACTGGCCGCGGAGGAGAAGACGGCTAGGTTGTTGGACGAGAAGAGTGCACGGAATGCGGCGGCTCACCGGGCCATGTGTGAGCTCCTCGTGGTAAGTTTCTTCTGCATATTAGCCAAATCATGCACGTAATGTTCATTTCATTAGTAACTAATATGACTTACTCGTCAAAACCAAATTTGTAGTTTGTGTGCGAGAAGACTGGTCAGACCCCTTCGCCAATGCCAGCCATTATTCCGATGGGAATGGTGAGTTTCATTTGAATGGTCATTAGTTACTAGTCTTAACATTTGAGTGTCATCATGCTAATGAGACATTGCAAATGATCTTTGGTGCAACATAACTCCCAAGCAGCATCGCACAACCTTTCTCTAGGACATCCTTCTCCACGTGTAACCGGCCCGAGCAACCCCGGTGCTTCACCTCCGTGATGACGATGACAGTAAGTTTTCTCTAGTGTTTTTCTTAACAAATGCATACTCAGCTTCGTACATGCTAGTTTGCCCTCATATGCCACATACTTAGCTTATTTTCCCCAAAAAAGACATACATAGCTAATTATCCTCCAAAATGACATAATTATTAGCTTATTTAGTTCATTTATGACATAATTAGCTTAGTTAGGTCAAAAATTGCTTAATAACCTTGGTTATCTCATAAATGTCATATACTTAGCGTATTTTCCTCCAAAATGACATAATAAGCTAAGTTAGTTCAATAATGACCTATATTTAGCTTTGTTTCCTCCAAAATGACATAATAAGCTTAGTTAGCTCAAAAATGGCATAATTACCTAGGTTAGCTCAATAATGACCTATACTTACCTTATTTTCCTCCAAAATGACATAATAAGCTTAGTTAGCTCTAAAATGGCATAATTACCTAAGTTAGCTCTAAAATGTCAAAAATAAGGAATAAGAAGAAGAAAAACAAGGAAGAGGAGAAAAGGAAAGAACAGAAGAAGAAAGAGAAGAAAAAGAAAGAATAAAAGAAGAAGAATGAGAAGGAAAAGGATAAATAGATAGAAGAGAAGAAGAAAGATGAGCTTCTTCCTTCTTCTTCTTCTTTCTTTCTTCATATTATTTTTCTTCTCTTTCTTCTTCTTCTTCTTCTTCTTCTTCTTCTTCTAGTCTTCTTCTTCTTCTTCTTCTAGTCTTCTTCTTCTAGTCTTCTTCTTCTTCTTCTTCTTCTTCTTCTAGTCTTCTTCTTCTTCTTCTTCTTCTTCTTCTCCTTCTTCTTCTTCTTCTTCTTCTAACTTTCTTATTCCCATTTTGTAGATTTGATTCACTTCATGGAAGCTGCCATTGATGGATTGCTAGTGTTCAGTTTTTGTTTTGATTTCTGTTGATGAACAATGTGAAACTATATATGTATGTATATATGGATGAACCGTGTGACTACTTGAACTATGTATGGATGAACACCTGGCATTGGTTCTTTTAATATGTATTAGTTCTTTTGATGGCCTACCTGACTGCTTGAACTATATATATTATATATGTGTTGCGAAAATGCAGAGAAATAACAGAAAACAAATTAAAAAGATGTAATATAGGCACTTTGCCATCAGCCAGCGGACGACAAAGACATTTGCTGTCGGTAGGCAGATGGCAAAGGGGCCACGTGGCAGCAACCTTTGCAACCTGGGAGCACCAGGTCTGACCAATTTGGTCATTTTGCCGTCAGCTAGCCGGCAGGCAGACGACAAAGATGCATCAGGCAGACGACAAAGATTGACCAGCAGTGATGTTGATAACCCACAAGTATAGGGGATCACAACAGTTTTCGAGGGTAGAGTATTCAACCCAAATTTATAGATTCGACACAAGGGGAGCCAAAGAATATTTGCGAGTATTAGCAGTTGAGTTGTCAATTCAACCACACATGGAGATTAAATATCTGCAGCAGAGTGATCAGTAGGATAGTAGTATGATAGTTTTGATAGAAGTAGTAGTAGTAACAGTAACGGCAACAGCAATAGCAATGGTTTTATAGCAAGTGTAACAGTAGTAGTAGCAATAATAACTTAGCAAGAATAATATGTGGAAAACTCGTAGGCACTGGATCGGTGAACTCGTTGGATAATATTCATCATATAACAGTCATAACCTAGGGCGACACAGAACTAGCTCCAGTTCATAAATGTAATGTAGGCATGTATTCCGTAAAAGTCATACATGCTTATGGAAAAGAACTTGCATAACATCTTTTGTCCTACCCTCCCGTGGCAGCGGGGTCCATAAGGAAACTAAGGGATATTAAGGCCTCCTTTTAATAGAGAACCGGAACAAAGCATTAACACATAGTGAATACATGAACTCCTCAAACTACGGTCGTCACCGGAAAGTATCCAGACTATTGTCACTCCGGGGTTTACGGATCATAACACATAGCAGGTGCATATGACTAGCAAGATCGGATCAAGAACATAGATATAATGGTGATAACATAAACGGTTCAAATATGAAATCATGGAAATCGGACCCTAGTGACAAGAATTAAGCATGGCAAAGTCATAGCAACATCAATCTTAGAACATAGTGGATACTAGGGATCAAGGCCTAACAAAACTAACTCGATTACATGATGAATCTCATCCAACTCCTCACCGACCAGCAAGCCTAAAAACGAATTACTCACTCCTGGTGGGGAGCATCATGGAATTGGCGATGGAGAAGGGTTGATGATGACGAAGACCGAAGAATCCCCTCTCCGGAGCCCCAAACGGGCTCCAGATCTGGCCCCTCGATGAAGAACAGGAGGTGGCGGCGGCTCCGTATCGTAAAACGTGATGAAACTTTCTCTCTTATTTTTTTCTTCAAAAATAGGAATTGATAGTGCTAGAATTAGGGTTAGTGGGGCCACGAGGTGGGCACAACCCACCAGGGTGCGCCTTGAGGGGGTGGCGCGCCCTGGTGTATCATGCCCAGCCAGGGCAACCCCTCTGGTGGTTCTTGGCTGCAGTATTTTTCATTTATTGTAAAATAATTATTTGAAAAGTTTCGTCCAGTTCCGAGAACTTTTATTTCTGCACAAAAACAACACCATGGTAGTTCTGCTTAAAACAGCGTCAGTCTGGGTTAGTTTCATTCAAATCATGCAAATTAGAGTCCAAAACAAGAGCAAAAGCGTTAGGAAAAGTAGATACGACAGAGACGTATCAACTCCCCCAAGCTTAACCCATTGCTTGTCCTCAAGCAATTCAGTTGACAAACTGAAAGTGTAAAGAAAAACTTTTACGAACTCTTTTCTTTTTCTTTACATATATATGCTAAAGTAGCACGCAGGTTTTCAGCAAAGTTTATGACTAACCATGTCAGCAATAACTCTTAAAAATTATATTAGCTCATATAAATGACATAAGAAACTAGCGAGCAATAATAAAATATCTCAAGCGCCAACACTTTGTCAAAACGATCATGATATAATATGACAACAGTGGTATCTCGCTAGCCCTTTCTGAGACCGCAAAACATAAATGCAGAGCACCTCCAAAGTTCAAGCAGCGACTAAACATTGTAATTCATGGTAGAAAAGATCCAGTCATGCTGCATCCAACATTAACTATACACAATGCATGAGGATGACAATAGTGCTCTCAGATCTGGCGCTTATTTGAGAAGGTGATGATTCAACATAAAAGTAAGTATGCAGTCCCTTCGTAGAGGGAAGCAGGGATTTGCAGAAGTGCTAGAGCTCAAAGCTTTAATCAGAGATAGATATAATTTTGGGAGGTGCACCCTTCCTGTCCATGTTACGACCAAGAGTTATCAATATCTTCCATGTTAAACACATTAGCGGCGGTTCCCAAGCAGTAAAAGTAAAGGTTTACTCCCCCTCCACCAACAAACACACTCCACGGCTCGCCGAATCCATGGGTATCGTCCATACCAACAACATTCCTAGGGGAGTTTTGTTTAATTATTTGCAATTTTTGATTTCGGGACTGGGAATCCCTATTACCGCCCCTCTCGTGCAAACATGAGTGAATAAACACTCATCATGAGAATAACCCGCTTAACATGGAAGATACTGACCGCCCCCTGTCGCTCCATGAGCAGTCTAGCCACACAAAACAAATGTTCGTTTGAAATTTTAGAGGTGGCACATGCAAATTTACTTGGAACGGCAGGGTAATACTGCATATAGGTAGATATAGTGGACTCATCTGGAATAACTTTGGTTTAAGGATTTTGACGCACAAGCAGTATTCCCGCTTAGTACAGGCGAAGGCTAGCAAATAGATTGAGAAGCGGCCAGCTAGAGAGTGAAAACGGTCATGAACATGCATTATGAATAATAAACATTGAATACTAGCATGAGTAGGTTATGGACACCATGAACATAAATATCTTGAAGGCTATGTTGGTTTTGATTCAACTACATGCATGAACATGTGCCAAGTCAAGCCACTTGAGACATTCGGAGGAGGATACCATATCATCATACTGCATCACAATCATTTTAACGCATGTTGACATCCAAGATAAATCATTATCCACTCCTAGCTACTTAAGCATGGCATGAGCAACTATAATCTCTAATTGTTATTGGAAACATGTTTGATCATAATATGCTGAATCATGGATACTAGGTTAAACATATTTACAAAAACAAAAACAAGTTGAGTTCATACCCGCTTCTCTCTGCCACAGTCACTTCATCAAATATCGTCATTATTGCCTTTCACTTGCACGACCGAATGATATAGAAAATAATAACAATGCAAGAGTGTCGTGGACTTAGGTGGAATCTGCAAACATTTTATTCAAAAGGAGAAGACAAGGTAATTTGGGCTCCTTGTTAGATCAACAATAATGCATATGAGAGCCACTCAACATTTTCATCATGGTCTTCTCCTTGGTACGACTCAAATAAAAGGAAAATAATTTCAGAGAAACTCACTGAAATATTTTTTTGATTTTTAGTATTTTCTTAAAGAAAGAAAATTAAGGAGGGAAAAACAAAACGAGAAAAACTATTTACACGGGAGAGCTCCCAACAAGTAAAAGAAGAAACAAGAAATCTTTTTTGGGTTTTCTTTTGATACTACAATTAATTTAAACTAGAAAGAAAAACCGAAAAGAAGCAAGAAATAATTTTGGATTTTCTCAAAGGTTTTCAAACACGCAAGAAGAAAGCAAGAAAATAAATCTAGCATGGATAATACAATGAAAAAGTGTGGACACCGACAAATGGAATGAAATGTGTAAACATGAATATAATGTCGGTGGAAATACGTAATCGCCAAGCTTAGGCTTTTGTCCTAGCTTGGTAATCACCATCCGCGGCCTGGGTAATAGTCTGAGTGATAGCCCACCGAGGCTCTTGGTGCAGCCTCCTCAGCCCACCTGGCAGCTTCAACCTCCGCATTGTACGCGCGAGCCTCGCTCTCTAGAACATAGTATCTTCCCTTACTGTGATAATCAAAGAGAGCAGGAGCAGGCGAAGTAACAGGTACAATGGGATCTTTATTGAACCTCAAGTTGTAAGTATAATTAGTGATTGTGCCCTTAAGGAACCTATGATGTTTCATGGCCGCAAAGTCTAAGTACTTAGTAGGTAAAATGGGATCGTTAGGCCAAGGTGTTACATTTGAATTCTTAGCTACCCGGGAGGCATAAATCCCTCCATAAAAATTACCACTAGCAGCGTTGTGTTGCAACCTCCGTGCAACGATTACTCCAAGATTATAACGTTTATCTCCTGTTATAGCAGTGTGTATAAGACTCAAATCAGGGGCACACAGTGTGCTGCAATCTTGTTTGCCTATGAAGCATTTGCCATTAAAGAGTGCAAAGTAGTGTATTGATGGAAAATGGATGCTTTTTATTCTACCTTGTGTCACTACTCTATCTTCACCGTAGCAAAGATTAATAAAAAATGACTCATACTCAGATGTTGGTGGTTCTTCTAGCGAACCCCAATATGGAATTTTGCACGCTTCACAGAACACCTCTAAAGGCATGGTAAAGGGATGGTCATAAAGGTTGAATGAAACTCTAGACTCACGAGGAAAATATTTAAATTTCTTGGTGAATGTTTTTGTGAATTCGAGATGCTGAATGCACTTATCTGCGATGAAGGGGGCAAGTTCTGCATTGTGGATAAATAGCTCGAATTCCTCCTTGATACCTGCACCTTCCATGAATTCGTTACATGGCCATAAGCATGATTTGGTAGCGGCATCTCGCATCGAACTTGCACTTGGCTCAACATAAGAACGTCGTATTGAGCCACTACCCGATGATGCCTCCGAGGACCTTCTCCTCGAATACCTCCTTCCAAAGTAGTTCATTTTATTCATGAACAAATTTCTGAAAAATTTAGGTCCCAAAATTTTTGTCAACAAAACTTTGTAAGATTGATAGCAACTACTCCTAAGGATGCATAGAGACCATGTTAAGCATTCAAACTAGTTAGAACTCTAAGAATTCAACATGCAAGCCCATCTACAGCAGCACCAAGAGTAGCTAATTATTCTAAAAATAAACCACTAAATAAAAAACTAATTGCAGCAATGGAGGAGTCACATACCAAGTAGCAATCCCCCAAAACAGATTTGGAAACGGAGCTTCGAGCAAAGAGATCGAAATCCACGGGTTTGAGAGCAAGAACACGAGAGTGAGAGCTATGGTGATTTTTTTCTGGAGGTAGGAGATGACATGGGCTAAAGGGATAAGTGAGGGGACCCACGTGGGGACAACAAACCCACCAGGGCACGCCTGGGGCTACTGGCGTGCCCTGGTGTCTTGTGGGCACCAGGTGCACCCCCGTTTGTTGTTATTTGCACCAGAAATTCAGAAATATTCAGAAAGAAATCCTGTTAAATTTTCAGGACATTCTGAGAACTTTTATTTTTGGGTCATTTTTCTTATTATTGCACGAAGAAATCAGAAAACAGGATAAACATGGCATTTTATTTTATTATACTAAGAAAAATAAAAACAAAAGGTGGGAGCGGAAGGTTGTGTCTACTAGATTCATCAACTTCATACCTCTCAAAAATGATCCATTAATAAGGTTGATCAAGTCTTATTAACAACCACTTCCGATTAGCATGCAACCGAAGAACTTTCGTAAAACACTAAGTTACCTTAATGGGGACATGCATATCCCCAACAATAAGTATGTCATATTTCTTTTTGGCAGTAGGTAGAGGTAGTTGAAAACTTCCAATACTGAGTGTCGGAGATTCTTCAGTAACATTTATACCATTCACTTGGAATTGTTTCTTCGGAAAGTGGACTGTATGCTCATTACCATTTGATATGAAAAGTGACTTTGCCTTTATTGCAATCAATAACAGCCCCTGCAGTATTCAAAAAGGGTCTACCAAGGATAATCGACATGTTGTCGTCCTCGGGCATCTCAAGAATAACAAAGTCTGTTAAGATAGTAACGTTTGCAACAACAACGGGCACATCCTCACAAATACCGATAGGTACGGATGTTGATTTTTCAGCCATTTGCAATGATATTTCAGTAGGTGTGAGTTTATTAAAATCAAGTCTTTTATACAAAGAGAAAGGCATAACACTAACATCAGGTCCGAAATCACACAAAGCAGTTTTGACATAATTTCTGTTAATGGAGCAAGGTATAGTTGGTATTCCAGGATCTCCATGTTTTTTAGGTACTCCATCCTTCAAAGAATAATTAGCAAGCATGGTGGAGATTTCAGCTTCAGGTATCTTTCTTTTATTAGTGATGATGTCTTTCATGTATTTTGCATAAGGGGCCATCTTTAAAATATCAGTTAAGCAGGTACGCAAAAAGATGGGCCTAATCATTTCAGCAAAGCATTCAAATTCTTCATCATCCTTTTTCTTAGATGGTATAGGTGGAAAAGGCATGGGTTTCTGAACCCACAACTCTCTTTCTTTACAATGTTTTCTAGCCACAAAGTCTCTCTTATCATATCGTTTATTTTTAGTTTGTGGGTTATCAAGATCAACAACAAGTTCTATTTCAACATCATTATCTGGTTCTTTATCATTATTCCGTTGAGTATCTTCATGAACATTATCATTATTATGTTCACTATCAATAGGTGAATGTTCATTACCAGATTGAGTTTCAGCATCGGAAATAGAGACATCATTATTTGTAGGAGGTTTCTCTATCTCAGGTTCATTAGAGGTATGTAAAGTCCTATCATTTTTCTTTTTCTTTTTCTTTTTAGAAGGACTAGGTGCATCAGTATTAATTCTCGGAGAGTCTTGTTCAATTCTTTTAGGATGACCTTCCGAATAAAGAGGTTCATGGGTCATTCTACCTCCTCTACTCACTATTCTAATATCATGATTATTCATATTATTATTCATTTCATTAAGCAATTCTCATTGAAATTTAGCAGCTTGTTCTAACTGGGTTCGAACCATAGAGGCATCTTTTCCTACACCTCTAACATCATTACTCATTCTAAATAACAAGTCACTCAAGCGAGCAATCATGTCAGAATTATATTTCAATTGTTTCAGAACATTTCCATTGAAGTGATCTTGTTTCCTAATGCAGTTATCAAACTCATATAAGCATTTACTAGGATGTTTATTGTAAGGGATATCACTTTCATCAAACTTTAATAAAGAATTTACCTCTACCACCTGTTGAGGTGGTGGTGTGTCAAGGCTATGTATTTCTTCAATAGGTGGTAAATTCTTAACATCCTCAGCTTTAATAGCTTTTTCCTTCATATATTTCTTTCCCTCTTACATATCTTCAGGACTGAGAAATAAGATACCCCTCTTCTTCGGAGTGGGTTTAGGTGGTGGTTCAGGGAGAGTCCAATCATCATAATTCTTCAATATATTATTCAATAGTTCCTCAGCTTGTTCAACAGTTCGTTCCTTGAAAACACAACCAGCACAACTATCTAGGAAGTCCCTAGAAGCATTAGTTAGTCCATTATAGAAGATATCACGTAATTCATTTTTCTTAAGAGGGTGATCAGGCAAAGCATTAAGCAATTGGAGAAGCAACCCCCAAGCTTGTGAGAGACTCTCTTCTTCAATTTGCACGAAGTTAAATATTTCCTGTAAGGCAGCTTGTTTCTTATGACCAGGAAAATATTTTTCAGAGTAGTAAATCATATCCTGGGGACTACGCACACAACCAGGAGCAAGAGTATTGTACCATATCTTAGCATCACCCTTTAATGAGAATGGAAATAGTAATAGTGCATCTTCTCATCATGAGCAAAGAGGGTGGCTATATCATTCAACTTTGTAAGATGTGCTACTACAGTTTGAGTTTCATAGCCATGGAAAGGATCATATTCACCCAAAGTAATTAGCTTTGGGTCGACAGAGAATTAATAATCCTTATCGGTAACAAAGATAGGTGAAGTAGCAAACTTAGGATAACATTTCATTCTAGCATTCAAAGTCTTTTGTTTTTACTTACATAATAATTTCTAAAGATTATCTCTATCCTTACAAGCAAGGATTTCTCTACATATCTCCTCATCCATAACGTAATCCTCGGGTATCTTAGGCATTTCAAATCTGGGAGACCTAGGTCTAATAGGTGTTTCATAGTTCTCAATTTCAAAGATTTCATCAGTTTTAGTAATCTCATCAGCTCTAGCAATTTGTTCATCCAGAAATACACCAAGTGGCACATTATCATCAGGCATAATACTAGCATCATCATAAGCATCATTCATAGCAGAAGTAGCATCATCAATAACTTGCGACAAATCAGGATTAATAGCATGTGGTGGTGGTGCAAGTTTACTCATAACCGAAGGTGAATCAAGTACAGAGCAAGATGGAAATTCCTTACCTCCCCTCATCTTAGAGGGAAAAATCTTGGTTCTTGTATCCTTCAGATTCTTCATAGTGATCAATTGATATAAATCCCAAGTGGCTCAACAAATATAGCTATGCTCCCCGGCAACGTCGCCAGAAAAAGGTCTTGATAACCCACAAGTATAGGGGATCGCAACAGTTTTCAAGGGTAGAGTATTCAACCCAAATTTATAGATTCGACACAACGGGAGCCCTAGAATATTTGCGAGTATTAGCAGTTGATTTGTCAATTCAACCACACCTGGAGATTAAATATATGCAGCAGAGTGATCAGTAGCACCGTAGTATGATAGTTTTGATAGCAGTAGTAGCAGTAACAGTAACGGAAACAGCGATAGCAATGGTTTTATAGCAAGCGTAACAGTAGCAGTAGCAATAGTAACTTAGCAAGAATAATATGTGGAAAACTCATAGGCACTGGATCGGTGAACTCGTTGGATAATATTCATCATATAACAGTCATAACCTTGGGCGACACAAAACTAGCTCCAGTTCATAAATGTAATGTAGGCATGTATTCCGTAAATAGTCATACGTCCTTATGGAAAAGAACTTGCATGACATCTTTTGTCCTACGCTCCCATGGTGTCGGGGCACGGATGCTCACGATCACCTATGGGACCAGAGGTCCCTTGTGGTTCGGCAAGGGGGGTCACGTTGCACGAAGAGCGGAGAGCATGAGACGGCGCTTTGATCAGGACACAGGCATTTTACCCAGGTTCGGGCCGCTGCTAAGCGTAAAACCCTACTCCTGCTTTTTGGTGGATTGATTGGAGGAACACGAAGAATGCTCAGCACCTAACCCCGGCAAGGACTGCTGTCGGGGAAAGAGCTGCTACGCGAGTACAAGTGTTTGGGGTCCGAATCGCCAACCTTGAGCTAGGTTGCCTTGGGCCTCCTTTTATAGTGCAAGGGGTTACCACAATGGCAAAACAGTCATTATCTATTTATTAGATAGCTAAGCAGAGCTATTATACCTAACTCTGGCATTTAGGACAAAATGCCATGATTACCTGCCTAGGTGGCGCTCGGGGGTGCATCCCCGGCAAGCTCTTGCCACCGCTTGGCATGTTGTTGCTTATGGTCTAGACACGCTGCAGGGCGGGTGTCAACCGAGCGTAACTTGCATTCCGATGTGTCGCCACGTGCTTAGCGAGAGCTGATCAACCGCCTGAGGGCTCGATAAGTGACAGGCATAGCGATGCGGTGGAGCGGTGGCCGGTTGGCTCGTACCTGCTGAGGAGTGGCTTGCCGGGTCTTTTGGGAGGTGTGCATGTCTTGGTCCCCAGCAAGCGTCGGGGACGTGCTTGGCGCGTTGCAGTCCAGGCTTGGGCTACCGCGTCGGGCTTGCTGGAGTCTGGTCTTGATCATTCGCCGGGTTTTTGCTTCTATCGCATGTGCATAAGTCAGGGGCACTGAGTACCCCTGTACTAGTGCACCGACAGGAGCCCCCGGGACTGGCCGACTCGTGCTCGCCAAGTGCCATTGGGTCAGACCCAAGTTTCATGCACAGGCGCGCAATGTGAGGGAGTAACTGCCAATTTATTGGTCAGCACTGACCCACCACCTCAGGCCGTTTCTGCCACGCACGCCGCATGCATAGCGGGGAGTTAGCGACGGGCGCGCGTGACTTAAAGTCCTGATCGCGGCAGAAACCGCAGCGCCATGGATTGGAGCAATGGGGCGGTTACCTGTTTGCCCGTGATCGTGGGCGATGGAATTGGTGGAGACGGGCGGCGACCTTTGGAGCGGAGGAGAGCCAGCCCCCGCGTCCTCCCCTATAAATTGGGGGTCGCAAGGGGCGATGCTCATCCATCCTTTCTTCCTCCTTGAGTCCAGATCCATAGAGCTCTCCCTTCTGCTTCTTTACCTTGAGTCGTGCTCGCTCTCCCGATGCTTAGGGTTGGGGCCGAGCGAGCGTGTTTGCAGAGCCTTCCTTCCGAACCCCTGCTCAATTCCCATCATGGACAGATGGTTCTGAACTGAAGGCTTGTTGGGGAAGCCCCAGATGGGGGAGCGGGCAGCATGGTGGCCGTATCGGGGACGGCTGCGGTGGTACGTCTGCCGCCACGCTGCCCGCTTCTTTAGTCTTGACAGAGCTCCATGCGATTGACATCGCGCCGGGATCTATGTTGGAGTTGCAGCATCGCGGTGGTCCGCGGTTCCCGCATTCCTTCTTCAAGGTGATGGAGAAAAAACGCCCACACGGCCACCGCGGGTGTGCGTGTGGTTGCAGCCGCGCGTCGTCATTTATCGTGGTGAAGCTCTCCTCCCGCAGCACTTTGGATGGAGCGTACGGGAGGGAGCTTTTCATCTTCGCGTGCTCTTCTAATGCGGGGGATGGAATTCCCCGCCTTTGGCCACCGGGGACGACCATGCTCTCTGTGGGGTCCCCGGGTCGCCACGCCCGGAGCTTGGGCGATGGCGGGGGCGTCCCCTCGGGCGGTGGCGATGAGGAAGACGATGGCGGTTGGGGATCTACGACGCATCAGGAGCACGGATGAGGTCTCCGACGTGTCGCGTTCCCTGGCACCATCATCATCACCAGATGGGTCCCGGCAGCGCCACCATCTGCACCTGCCCTCCGCCTTCTTTCCCCTTGTCGGTCTTGTCCGCTCCGTCCGCTTCGTCCGCTTCGTCCTCCCTATCTGGGGGCAGGGCCCTTCTGCTCGCCGGTCGCGTCCCTCTGGTCTTGGCTGGGAAGCGTTGAATCCCGGCCAGGTGCTCCTTTTGCCCTTTGTTCCTTCTCTACCTAATCCCAAAGAGGAGAGGGACAAGAAAGGGATTACGGGGCACTTATCTTTTTTTATGTCAAAAGATGTAGGCGCTTGCCAAGTTTTAATTAATCATAATGTAATCTCTACCCATTTTGTATCGAAAATGAATGAAAAAAAGTGTTGTCTTTCTTTCGCAAGTACTATCCCTTTCCTTTCCTTATTTATACTGCATTAGTATGTTTTGTCTTTGCTGCACGGAGCTACTTGCCGGGTCATCATTCAAACCACGAGCGCCAAAGCGGGGGAACGAGCCCCTGGCAACAGGTTGGCGTTGTTCCCCGGCAGAGCTCCTTGTCGGTATCGGCGATGTCACCCTTATAAACAAAGACAGGGAGACGGCTTGTCCCGACAAGGGTTTTCACCACGTGGATGACTCCACAACCCGCAGTAAGGAAGATACTAAGGGTTTCCTTGAGAAATCGAGAAGTACTGAACTGGAAATATGCGATATACTTATCTTTTCAAAGTAGTATCTTCTTTTCGAGTGTGATGGGCCACCATCCTTGTTTCTTTGTTCCCCTTCCCTGTTTTCTCGATGGTAAAACATGTAGGGTGAGAACAGTAACAAAGACTACGGTTTCATCAAGTATTCTAGCAAATCTTTATAACTTGAAAGCAATAACATTGCAGTCATAAAAAATGCATAATGAGCATGTAAGGATGATGATATGATGCAATGCCTAGCTTTATTATTGTTGCACAGGGTCTACGCCTGGCTTTGTACAAAGGGTTACATGCAACATCGGCAAGGCTTGTACAAAAGGTGGCTGCCGGGGACTGAGCCCGGTAGCCGCGCCTTACGGGTAGAACTTACAAAGATGCTCAATGTTCCATGAGTTCTACACCTTGGTGCCATCTTCGGTCTCCAGACGGACTGCGCCAGGTCTGGTGACTCGTACTACCCGGTAAGGGCCTTCCCACTTCGGCGTCAACTAGTTTGTACCCTTGGAAGACTGAACACGCCGAAGGACAAGGTCGCCTTCCTCAAGGCTCTGGGCATGAACCCTGTGGCTATGGTAGAGGCACAGAGCTTGCTAGTAGCGTGCAGCACGCACAGCAGCCCGGAGACGGTCTTCCTCGAGGAGCATGGCATCGTCATGCCACAATTGCTATTGCTCTACTTCATCGTAGGCAAGCACTCGAGGTGACCCATATATGAGTTCTGTGGGGAGCACTGCCTCCGCCCCATACACTAGGGAGAAGGGCGTCTGGCCGGTGGCTCGATTTGGTGTCGTCCTGAGGGACCAAAGAACCACCGGTAGCTCATCTATCTAGCGCATGCCGCTCTTCCGCAGCTTATCAAAAGTCCTTGTCTTGAGTCCTCGCAGCACTTCAGCATTCATCCTCTCGACTTGCCCATTGCTTCTCGGGTGAGTAATAGAGGCGAAGGAGACCTTGCTTCCAAGGCTTTGGATATATTGCATGAAGGCGCGGCTCGTGAACTGGGTGCCGTTGTCGGTGATCACTCTGTTAGGCACTCCAAAGCGGCACACCAGTCCTTTCATGAACTTGATAGCTGCCTGTGCGGTCACCTTTCTCAATGGTTCCACCTCAGGCCACTTTGTGAACTTGTCGGTTGCCACGAACAAGAACCCAAAGCCCCGACAGCACGGGGAAAGGGGCCCAATATATCGAGCCCCCAGACCGAGAATGGCCAGGATAGAGGGATTGTTTGCAGGGCTTGTGCTGGTTGATGGATGTTCTTGGAATGGAACTGGCAGGCTTCACACTTGGTGACCAGCTCACTAGCGTCCTAGAGGGCAGTGGGCCAATAGAAACCCTGTCGGAAAGCTTTCCCGGCAAGGGCCCTTGATCCAATGTGGGAACCACATACTCCTCTGTGAATCTCCGCCAACAGCCTCAGTCCATCCTCCCGGCAGATACACCTTAATTTCACACCGTTCGGTCGTCTTCTGTACAGGGTGTCATCGACAAACTGGTACATACTTGACCGTCAGGCTACTCTTTCGGCTTCCTCTTGCTCTTCGGGAAGTTGTCCTGTTTGAAGGAAATGGACTATATGTTGTGCCCAGGTTGGAGCCTGTGGCTCGACAACAAGGACTAAAGGCATCTCTTCGTCTCCGGGAGCGCTTGTCTCGACCGCTAGACCCTGAGGTCCTGCGGGAGGGAGCTGCTCGTCAACCGAAACGGGATTTTCCCCGGCAGCTTCTCTACCAGCGGCTTTGGGAAGCTCTACCAGGAAATGCTTGCCGGAGTTCAGCTTTCTTCTCTTCTTGTACATCATTGATGGGGATACCGATGGTTGAGTGAGGCGGAGAACAAAGGTTCCCGGTTCCACGGGAAGTTTGTGTGCAGCGCATTTTGATAGATGGTCAGCAATGCAGTTTTCTGCCCATGGCACGTGCTCTGTTTGCAGTCCATCAAAATGCTGCTCCAATTTCCTCACTTCTTCTACGTATGCCTCCATCAGTGGGCTCTGGTAATCCTTGTTGACTTGCTTTATCACAAGCTGAGAATCTCCTCGGACGATTAGCCTCTTTATTCCCAACTCCACTGCGATTCTGAGTCTGGCAAGGAGCCCTTCGTACTCAGCGGTATTGTTGGTGGCTTCCTCCCGAGGAAAGTGCATCTGGACGACGTACTTGAGGTGCTCTCCGGTAGGGGCGATGAGGAGCACGCCTGCTCCAGCGCCAAAGCACCGTTAAAGTACATGATCCAATCCTTGGGTGCTTCTTTGCCGGGGAGGACTGTCTTCGGAGCTTCATCATCTGGCGTGGGTGTCCATTCTGCAATAAACTCCGCCAATGCCCTGCTTTGAATGGTGGAAGTGCTCTCATACTTTAATCCGAAACTTGACAATTCCAATGCCCACTCAACTATCCTGCCAGTGGCTTCGCGGTTTCTCAGCATGCGTTGCAACGGTAAACGGGTGACAACTGTTATCTCATGGGCTTGGAAGTAGTGGTGCAGCTTCCTCAAGGCCATGATGAGGCCGAAGATCAGCTTTTGTACTCCAGAGTACCTTGATCTAGCCCCCTGTAGCAGGGAACTATCAAAGTACACGGGCCGCTGCACCATTTTCTTCTTTGCCACTTCTTTGGATCCGCTGTCAACCATTTGCTGAGATCCCCCTTGATCTGTGTCGAGTCCTGTCGCGGATGTTTCTTTCCCGCTCCCGGCAGCATCAGCAGCGGCTGCTGAATCTCCATCCACTCCCCGCTGCGCCACCAGTGCGGCACTAACCACTTGATTCGTTGCTGCCAAATATAGCAACAACGGCTCTTGCGGTTTAGGAGCGACCAAGGTGGGAGCAGAGGATAGGTATTTCTTCAGGTTTTGCAGTGCTGCATCTGCTTCCGGAGAACACTTCATCGGGCCAGCCTTCTTCAAGATTTGGAAGAACGGCAAGGCGTGCTCAGCGGACTTGGAGATGAACCTACTCAACGCGGCAACACATCCGGTCAGGCGTCTGATTTCCTTGATGGTCTTGGGTGCCTGTATCTGTTCAATCGCCTTGATCTTGTCGGGACTGGCTTCTATTCCTTGCTGAGATACAAAGAACCCAAGCAGCTTGCCGGACAGGACACCGAACACACACTTTTCAGGGTTGAGCTTCAGGTTGATCTTGCGCAAGTTTGCGAAAGTTTCCTCCAGATCTTGTATGAGAGTGGCTTCATCCTTGGTCTTGACCACGATGTCATCCTTGTAGGCTTCCACATTTCTGTGAAGCTGAGGTCCAAAACCAATTTGAACAGCCCTGGCGAAGGTCGAACCAGCACTCTTTAACCCGAAGGGCATACGCACAAAGCAGTACGTGCCACAGGGAGTTATGAATGCGGTCTTCTCCTCATCTTCCTTAGTCATAAATATCTGGTGGTAGCCGGAGTAGGCATCCAAAAAGGAGAGCAAGTCACATCCGGAGGT
The DNA here is from genome assembly GCA_039707655.1 of Elymus sibiricus. Classification (NCBI taxonomy): domain Eukaryota; kingdom Viridiplantae; phylum Streptophyta; class Magnoliopsida; order Poales; family Poaceae; genus Elymus; species Elymus sibiricus. The sequence goes on along the minus strand of CM077667.1, from coordinate 253,736,754 downwards.
GGAATCAACAATTTGATCTATGCGCGACAAGGGGAAAGGGTCCTTCGGGCAAGCCTTGCTTAAGTCAGTGAAGTATATGCAAAGCCTCCTTTTCTCATTTGCCTTTCGTACCACCACCGGGTTTGCCAGCCAAGTTGGATGCAGCACCCCTCTGACCAAACCAGCTGCTTCAAGCTTCTTGATTTCCTCGGCAATGAACTGTTGCCGCTCCAAGGCCTGTTTCCTAACCTTCTGCTTGATGGGTCGGGCATGAGGACAGATAGCAAGGTGGTGCTCAATTACCTCCCTGGGAACACCGAGGATGTCAGCTGGTTTCCAGGCAAACACATCGACATTCTCCCTCAGGAAGGTAACGAGAGCGCTTTCCTATTTTTCAGTAAGGGTAGCACTGATGGTGAAGGTACCACCAGTGCCATCCTCCCTTGTCGGGACTTTCTTCGTCTCAGGATAGGCAACCCTGGTCTTCTTGCTAGTGGAACTCTTCGGCAGGTCATCGTCGGGTGCGGCGCACTCCGAAGAGGCGCGCTTCCCGGAATCCTTGCCGGTGTTTCTACTAGCCTTCTTCATTTTCTCTATGTCCTTGGCGGGAGCTGGGATTTCTATGGCTTCAGCAGCTACCACATCACGATACATCTGGTCCACGCAGATAACTGCGTTCTTCTTGTCGGATGGGATGGAAATGACCCCAATGGGCCCTGGCATCTTTAAGTTATTGTAGGCATAGTGGGATGCTACCATGAACTTTGCCAAAGCTGGGCGACCGAGGATTCCGTTGTAAGGCAGCGGGATTTCGGCAATGTCGAACACTATGTTCTCTGTCCGGAAGATCAACTCCCCGCCAAATGTCACAGGCAGGGTGATCTTTCCCTTGGGTCGGCTCCTGCCGGGTTTGATTCCTTGGAATGTACCCGTAGCTTCGAGCTCTTCATCAAGGATCTGCAGTTTCTCAGCCACTCTAGGGGAGATCAAGTTCAATCCGGCCCCGCCTTCAACTAACATCTTAGACACCTTGAGGTTGCGGATTGTTGGGGAAACCAACAATGGCAAACATTTGACCATAGTGGTACGGTCAGGATGATCCTCTTCATCAAAGATGATAGCCGTGCGGGACCATCTGAGTGGCTTCCTAGATTCTGTAGTAGGCTCCACAGCATTGACCTCGCGTGCCCACTGCTTGAGATGGCGGCGAGAGGAATGCAAGGATGCACCCCCGTCAACGCACATGGCTTCCGTTGCTTTCTGAAACTCCATGTCGCTGGAATCCTCAGCATCATCCTCATCTTCACTCATATCGTCTGTTTCCTTCTTCTCCCGGCCTCTGGCGGGTTTTTCCTTTTGCTGTGGGGTTTTGCCGTGGCGACCTCCTCTACCGCCACGGCCTTTCCCGGCAGCGCCGTCCTGGCCTTTTTCTTTGTCGCACTTCTCGTACTCGGCCCTCTGTTTCTCAACAAGTTTCTTGACCTGTCGACATTCTTGGAGATCATGGCCCTTGGTGCGGTGAATTTTGCAGTACAGCCCATCGGACTTCCCGGTCTTCTCAGTGGCAGCAGCCTCCCGACAATCAGCGCACGCGGCAGCTCCCTTGCCGGGGGTTTCGGCTTTCGCCTTCTTGCCTGTACTGAGGTCTCCGGAGCTCTCGATAGCCAATACTGCTTTTCCCTTACGCTTCTTCTTGCGCTTCCTGCCTCTTCCCTTCGGGTCGGGGGCGTCGTCGTCATCATCAGAGTCCACTTCGACACCTGCCTCCTCCCCGGGAAGTCGTCTTCCTTCTTCAGCTCAAGCGCACTTATCCGCCAAGGTGTAAAGCTCATTAACAGTCTTGGGGAGCTTGACATTCATCTTGGCTCGCATCCTCCTGTTGCGCACGTTCGAGTGGAACGCGGCAATCACCGTTGCGGGATGGATCTCCGGGATGTTGCGGTGCACTCGGCTGAATCTCTGGATATACTTTCTCAAGGTTTCTCCCTCCTTTTGTGGGAGGACTTGGAGATCAATGGGCTGGCCTGGTTCTTGATGACCACCAGTGAAGGCGCCAACGAACTCGTTGCATAGATTAGCCCAAGACGAAATGGAATTCTCTGGTAGGTGCATCAGCCATGATCTCACGTTTGGCTTGAGTTCCAAAGGGAAATAGTTGGCGAGCACCTTTCATATCTTCCTCCCGCAGCTTGAACAGCTATCGTGTATATGCCCAAGAACTCCGCAGGGTTCAGCTTCCCGTCGTATTTCTGAGGTAGCTCACGCTTGAAGGCTCGGGTCGACGGCCAGCGGACCCGTCGCAGCTCGCTAGTGAAGGCAGGGCAACCAACCTCATAAGGAAGGTACCCACCAGCACTGGGCGCGGGGTCGCCGACGTCTGGACCATTGCGCTTGTCGGATTGACGGTGCACTTCCCGGCGTCGCTTGATGGTGATGCGCGCGTCTTCTTTCCGCCGGTCTTCAAGGACACGCCATTGATCCTGGCGGTCGCGCGGGCCAGACGAGACTATGGCCGCCTCGTCGTGCTCATCAGCATGCGAAGCTTGCTGCGATGCCTCTGGGCATGTTGTCGCAGAGGGGACTGCACCGTTGGGGTGGCCCCTTCGACGTGCTCGCCGCCCCGGGTCGTTGCTGCTGTTCGCGTATGTCGCGATGGCTCTGCATGTTGGGTCTTGTTGGCTTTAACGAAAGAAATCAAACTCTGAATGGTGGCTGTGCATTTGTCCATTTTATCAGCCGCTGGCATGAAGTTGAGCAGCATCTGGACTCGCGCCATGGCCTCCTCTGCGGTGCTCGGCATGGCGAAAGAGGCGAACCGCGATGTCGCTCGACTCTTGCTAGGGCCAAGAGAAGCGTCGCCGCGTCCTTGATGCCGTGCGCCACTCGCCGGAGCTTTCTGGTGGGTAGTGGTACAATCCTGCGGGGCTGCGGCTCGGCTGGGCGCTCCGTCTCGTTCTGCACGAGGTGCACGCCCAACAATCTCGCTGGCGACGGGTGCGGCTGGAGGGTCACGGCTCGCACCGGACCGGGGGCCGCTGAGGCGGCCTCGGCCATCCGCGCGGCGGGGAGGTGATGAACGGTGTTTCCCTCGCCCGTGGCGTCGGGGCCGAGCTCGCCATGTTGTTGTAGTTGCTCCTCTCCGGCGCCTCCTGCTCCATGTCCGACCGCGAAGGACTGGATGGCGGCGCCGCCTGCGCCGACCGCGTCTTCCACGATGCCCGCCTCACCCGCTGCCACTGCAGCGTCTACGGCGCCGGCGGCCGCGTGTGAGGGAGCCTTCGAAGTGGAGGGATGTGTGGCCGCACCGGATTTCTTCTTGGGAGCCATTGTTGAAGAAGATGGCAATGGAGATCGATTCGCCGTTCACGAACTCGGGTTCGCGCAAATGATGCACGCCCCCTACCTGGAGCGCCAAAGATGTTGGGGCACGGATGCTCACGATCACCTATGGGACCAGAGGTCCCTTGTGGTTCGGCAAGGGGGGTCACGTTGCACGAAGAGCGGAGAGCATGAGACGGAGCGACGATCATGACACAGGCATTTTACCCAGGTTCGGGCCGCTGCTAAGCGTAAAACCCTAATCCTGCTTTTTGTTGGATTGATTGGAGGAACACGAAGAATGCTCAGAACCTAACCCCGGCAAGGACTACTGTCGGGGAAAGAGCTACTATGCGAGTACAAGTGTTCGGGGGTCCGAATCGCCAACCTTGAGCTAGGTTGCCTTGGGCCTCCTTTTATACTGCAAGGGGTTACCACAATGGCAAAACAGTCATTATCTATTGATTAGATAGCTAAGTAGAGCTATCATACCTAACTCTGGCATTTAGGACAAAATGCCATGATTACGTGCCTAGGTGGCGCTCGGGGGTGCATCCCCGGCAAGCTCTTGCCACCGCTTGGCCGGTCGTTGCTTATGGTCTTGACACGCTGCAGGGCGGGTGTCAACCAAGCGTAACTTGCATTCCGTTGTGTCGCCACGTGCTTAGCAAGAGCTGATTAGCCGCCTGAGGGCTGGACACCGCATCGATAAGTGACAGGCGTAGCTATGCGGTGGAGCGGTGGAGCGGTGGCCGGTTGGCTCGTACCTGCCGGGGAGTGGCTTGCCGGGTCTTCTAGGAGGTGTGCATGTCTTGGTCCCCGGCAAGCGTCGGGGACGTGCTTGGCGCGTTGTAGTCCAGGTTTGGGCTGCCGCGTCGGGCTTGTTGGAGTCTGGTCTTGATCATTCGTCGGGTTTTTGCATCTACCGCCTATGCATAAGTCAGGGGCACTGGGTACCCCTGTACTAGTGCACCGACACGTGGCAGCAGGGTCCATATGGAAACTAAGTGATATTAAGGCCTCCTTTTAATAGAGAACCGGAACAAAGCATTAAAACTTAGTGAATACATGAACTCCTCAAACTACGGTCATCACCGAAAAGTATCCCGACTATTATCACTTCGGGGTTTACGGATCATAAGACATAGCAGGTGCATATGACTAGCAAGATTGGATGAAGAACATAGATATAATGGTGATAACATAAACGGTTCAGATCTGAAATCATGGCACTCGGGCCCTAGTGACAAGCATTAAGCATGGCAAAGTCATAGCAACATCAATCTCAGAACATAGTGGATACTAGGGATCAATCCCTAACAAAACTAACTCGATTACATGATGAATCTCATCCAACTCCTCACCCACCAGCAAGCCTACGAAGGAATTACTCACTCCCGGTGGGGAGCATCATGGAATTGGCGATGGAGAAGGGTTGATGATGACGAAGACCAAAGATTCCCCTCTCCGATGAAGAACAGGAGGTGGCGGCGGCTCCGTATCGTAAAACGCGATGAACCTTTCTCTCTTATTTTTTTCTCCGAAAATAGGAATTTATAGTGCTGGAAGTAGGGTCAGTGGGGCCACGAGGTGGGCACAACCCACCAGGGCGCACCTGGAGTGGGTGGCGCGCCCTGGTGTATCGTGCCCAGCCAGGGAACCCCCTCTGGTGGTTCTTGGCTCCAGTATTTTTTTATTGTAAAATAATTCTCCGAAAAGTTTCGTCCAGTTCCAAGAACTTTTATTTCTGCACAAAAACAACACCATGGTAGTTCTGCTGAAAACATCGTCAGTCCGGGTTAGTTTCATTCAAATCATGCAAATTAGAGTCCAAAACAAGAGCGAAAGCGTTAGGAAAAGTAGATACGACCGAGACGTATCAGATGTGCAACCACAGGACTGCTTACGTGAGCTGGCGGACGACAAAGGCAGGTGGAAGTTTGCTGTCGGCAGGCAGACGACAAAGTCTGCCGTTAGCCACCTAACGGGGCTAACACCTGTACTTTGACGTCTATGAGCATTGTTGTCCGCTTGGTTGGTAAGACCGATGGCAAAGAGATGTGCCGTTAGTTGTTTTTTTCAGACGGCAAACAAGCTCTTTGTTGTGACTTTCTATGCTAAAAGTGGGGCCGTCGGCCAGCAGACGATAAAGATATTTGCCATCCGTGTCGTCGTCCTTGGCCGTCTATGATGGCAGATGGCAAAGAAGCTGATTCTTGTAGTGTAGATTGATTTATCTTCAAAGGGAGTGGTGTGTTGTAATGGGTTCAATCTTGCGGTGCTCTATATCCCAGTGACAGAAGGGGACAAGAGACATATTTGTATTGTTTCCATTAAGGATAAAATGACGGGATCTGAACATATTGCTTGTCTTATTTTCTATACATCATGTCACCTTGCTCCAAGCATTACTCTTTTTCTCATGAACTTAATACCATAGATGCAGGCAGGATTCGGTCAATTCGTGGAGTAATAGTAGTAGATGCATAATCATTTCTGTCTACTTGTTTATGGACGTGATGCGTTATCATGATAATTACCATGAATAACATGTCATAACTATGTGCAATTCTATCTATTGCCTAACAGTATTTTGTCTACCCACAATATCTATTTTCGGGAGAGAAGCCACTAGCGAATACTATGGCCCCCGAGTCTACTTAAACAGAAATACAAAAAATACAAAATTAATTTTATGCAATTTATTTACTTTTATTTTATTTTTCCTTTACATTATCTATCTCTATCAATATTTAATACTTGCAAGTAACGAGTTCAAGGGGCTTGACAACCCTCTTGCCCGCGTTGGGTGCAAGTGTTGGTTTCGTGTGTGTACGTGTTGTTGAAAGGATGGTTCTCCTATTGGTTTGATAACCTTCGTTCTCACTGAGTGAAATACTTATCTCTATTGTATTGCATCTCCTCTCCTCTTCAGGGAAAATCCCAACGTATCTCACAAATAGTAGGAAGAATATCTGGCGCCATTGCTGGGGAGACATCATCAAACTCTCGTCAGGTCCCTACACATATATTATCTTTCACTTGTTCTAATTTTTTTCGCTGTTATATTTTAATTTATATAAAAATAAAAATACAAAAATATTTCTATTTGCTTGTTTGCTTAGTTATCTAGTTTACTTGTTTGCTTGCTAGTTTACTTGCTTTGACACTATATCTCAAGAAAATACCAAACTATGTGACTTTTGAAATACTAATAATAATGATTTTATTAGTACTCCAATGCCACCTGCCACTAGTACGGAAGCTTTTGATATAAATGCCGCTTTAGTGAATCTTGTTATGAAAGAACAATTGGCTGGAAGTCCTAATGAGGATGATGCTTCACATCTTAATACCTTCGTTGAATTATGTGATATGCAAAATAAGAAATATGTGGATAATGATGTGGTTAAACTAAAATTATTTTCTTTCTAATTAAGAGAAAAAGCTAAAACTTGGTTTTCATTCTTGCCTCGCAATAGTATTGGAACATGGGATAAGTGTAAGGATGGTTTTTTGCCAGGTATTTTCCTCCTACTAAGATTATATCTCTCTGAAACCAAATTATGAATTGTAAACAATATTAGAAAGAACATGTTCCACAAGCATGGGTGAGAATGAAATTAATGATTAGAAATTGTCCCACTCATGGCTTAAGTTTATGGATGATAATACAAAATTTCTATGCGGGACTAAACTTCGTGTCGAGAAATCTTCTAGACTCTGTTCCAGGTGGTACCTTTATGGATATTACATTAGGAGAAGCTACAAAACTACTGGATAATATCATGACAAATTATTCTCAAATGGCATACGAAATGAACTCCCACTGGTAAGAAGGTAAATTATGTCAAAGAAATCACTACTTTTAGAGATAAGTTGGAATCTCTTATGAATATGTTTGTAAATAGGAATGCTTATGTTGATCCAAATGATGTGTCACTATCTACTTTGATTGTGGAAAATTGTGATGCTATTGATGTAAATTTTGTCTCTAGAAATAGTTTTAATAGCAATGCTCATAGAGGTAATATCAATCCTAGACCGTATCCCGGTAATTCCTCTAATAATTATGGCAATTCTTATGATAATTCCTATGGTAATTCTTCGAAATAATAATAATTGGATATCCTCTAATATTGAGAACAAAATTAAAGAATTTATTAGTTCTCTAAAGATTTTCAATACTATGGTAGAAGAAAATCTACATAAAGTTGACAATATGGCTAGAATCATGGATATGATTGCTCATGATGTGGAAACTCTTAAAAGTAAAACTTTGCAACCCAAGCATGATATCAATTATTCTATTAAATCCATCCAAATATATATTAATGAAAGTAAGGAGAGGGCCGCTAGGTTGACAGCTAAGCGAGAATTCCTAGAAAAAGCGATTCCTCCCGATTTATATCGTAATCATGATGAAGATGTGAAAATGATTGGTGTTTCTCCTATAGAATCTTTATTTATTAATATGAAAACTGATTATAAAGGGACATGAGATGAGTCAACTTTAGCTAGAAGGCCTCCCGTTTGTTCGGAGGGTGATGATCTTATTGACTAAAATGAAAAAGTGGATTTGGACAGCTCAAAACTTTAAATAGTGTTGCACCCACTACTTTGGATTACAAGGAGTTTTATCATGAAAGTTTCTCTTCATTTGAATGTATTTCATTGTTTCAATCCATGATTACCTCACCTAATGCTTGTGAACAAAATAAAGCTTTCACTAAACTTATTTTAGAAGCTACGATAAAAGCTCATGAGGAGAAACTTGAGTTAGAGGTTCCAATACCTAGAAAGTTGCATGATGAATGGGAACCTACTATTAAAATTAAGCTTAAAGATTATGAATGCAATGCTTTGTGTGATGTGGGTGCTAATGTCTCTATAATACCAAAATATTTATGTGATTTTACCGGAACATCTTTTTGATCTGAAGTTTTTACACGGTATTGGTATACAAAATCTTATGTGATTCTACTTGCATTTAGTGGATTACACTATTAAGAAACCATTGGTAGAATAAATGATGTTCTTATTCTAGCTAATAGAAATTATGTACCCGTGGATTTCATTATGCTTGATATTGAATGCAATGTGTCTTGTCCTATTATACCTGGTAGGCCTTTCTTACGAACTATAGGTGCTATTATTGACATGAAAGAAGGTAATATAAGATTCCAATTCCCATTAAAGAAAGGGATGGAACACTTCCCTAGAAATATAATTAAACCTGGTAGGCTTTTCTTACTAACTATAGGTGCTATTATTGACATGAAAGAAGGTAATATAAGATTCCAATTCCCATTTAAGAAAGAGATGGAACACTTCCCTAGAAATATAATTAAAACCACCTTATCAATCTATTATGAGGGCCACCTGTGGAATCAATTTGAAGGATGACAATACTTGATACTATGCATTATGCCTAGCTAGGGGCATAAAGCAATATCGCTTGTTGGGAGGCAACCCAATAGTTATCTTTAAATTTTTGTTTTCCTTTTCTATTTTGTTGTGTTGAAATGATTATTGCTACTATAATGATTGTGTTTTTATATTTTATTTATTTTTTGTGTCAAGTAAAACCTTTGGGATGGCTTGGAAGATAGTAGGATTGATGCTATGCAACAGAAACCTTTGCGTCCAGTCCACAATTTCTTTTATTTTGATGGAACATCTTTTTGATCTGAAGTTTTTACATAGTATCGGTATACAAATTGCGCAAGTTTTCCTAATTTTTCAGAATTTTCAGAGTTACAGAAGTATGGTTTTAGTACCGATCATTACAGACTGTTATGTTTTAGACACATTCTGTTTTTTGCTTTCATAGTTCACTTGTTTTGATGTTGTTATGGATTGCATCGGGGGGTATAAGACATGGAGAAGTTAGAATACACAACCTATCATTTGATAATGAAATATGAATCAATTTATAACAGCACCAAAAGTATTTAATATGTCTATTGTACTAACGGATCTCACGAGGTTTTGTTCATTTTTGTGTGCTGAAGTTTTCCAGTTTTGGGTGAGAGAACGATGGATGAAGGAATAAGGAGCGGCAAGAACCTAAGCTTGGGGATGCCCAAGGAACCCCAAGGTAATATTCACGGAAGACCCAAGCGTCTAAGCTTTGGGATGCCCCAGAAGGCATCCCTTCTTTCGTCTCCAATCTATCGGTATGCCACTTGGAGCTATATTTTTATTCATCACATGATATGTGTTTTCCTTGGAGCGTCGTGTGTTACATTTTTTTCTTTTAGTTTGCCACAATCAATGTTTGCTTGACACACATATTTCAGAGAGACATGCAGTCATCATAATTTTTTAGAATATTCTATATGCTTCACTTAAATCTTTTGAGCTAGGCAGTTGCTCTAGTGCTTCACTTATATGATTTAGAGCACAGCCGCGTTCGGATTTTGTAGAAATAATTGAACTCTCATGCTTCACTTAAATCTTTTTGAGAGTATGTAAGAAATAGGAATGGTAATGGGCACCTGGTATAAGACTAGTCCAAAAAGGATAGGTATTCAAGGGGGATATAATAAAAACCTTCATGTCGCTCACTAAAGAAGAAACATGAGTTTATTATATTGATGTAGTAATATGAAAGGGCATTAGTACACGATTATTGGTTAATAGGAATATAGGTAATTGAATCTTGTTATTTGTTATTCATCCAAGTATTAACTATGGCATGGTGATGGTGTGTGAGCATTTTTATGTCTGAAATAAAATCCTATCGTGTTGTTCGAATCGGGGGGCGCGTTGGTTAACTCCTACCAACCTCCTTCCTAGGGGCATGCGGTAGTACTTTGCTTCGAGAGGGCTAATAAGGCTTTACAATAAGTATATGAGTACTTTATAAATATTGTGAATCCATTGATATATGCACTCTCACCTTTCTGTAATTAGCTAGCCTATTCAATACCGTGCATTGACCATTCTCACCTCGCGAGTTGGTTCAACTTCGCCAGTTCATCCAACCCCAATGATATGATACGGTTTATCACACATAAGCCTCCTTATATCTTGCTCAACACATCCACTATACCAACCTATTATGGCATTTATATCGCCATTCCGAGATATATTACCATGCAACTTCCACTGTTCCGACACATGACTTGTGTGTTCATCATCATATTGCTTTGCATGATCATATAGTTGACGTCGTATTTGTGGCAAAGCAACTGTTCATCATTGTCTACATTTTATGCTAGATCATTGCACATCCTGGTACACTGCTAGAGGCATTCATATAGAGTCATATTGTTTTAGGTTGAGTTGCAAGTAAATAGAAGTGTGATGATCATCATTATTAGAGCACTGTCCCAGTGAGGAAAGGATGGCGGAGACTATGATTCCCCCACAAGTCGAGATTAGACTCCGGATGAACAATTAAATAAAATAAAGAAATGGGGGAGGAAAAAAAGAGAAAATCTCACCATGAAAAAAAGAGAAAAGAGAGAAGGGGCAGTGTTACTATCCATTTACCACACTTGTGCCTCAATGTGGCACCATGTTTTTCATATGGAGAGTCTCCTGAGTTATCATTTTCATATGTTAGTGGGAATTTTTCAGTATAGAACTTGGCTTGTATATTCCGATGATGGGCTTCCTCAAACACACGAGGTCTTCATGAGCAAGCAAGCTGAATGCACACCCAGTTAGCTTCTGATGAGCTTTCGTACACTTATAGCTCTAGTGCACCCGTTGCATGGCAATCCCTACTCCTCGTATTGATATTGATTGCTGGGCATCTCCATAGCCCATTGATATGCCTAGTTGATGCGAGACTTTCTTTTCCACTTTGGCTCCTTTGATATCTACCACCATACTCTATTCCACCCTTATGCTATATCCCTGGTTCACGGTCATGTATTGCATTAAGTTGAAAATGCTGAAGCGCGATAAAAGTACGATCGAATTGCCTGGTTTGACACCGGGGTGCTCATGATTTATACTTATGCGGTGAAGACGGAGTCATGCCATGCTTGATATGATAAAATGAGTAGGGAATAACATTCTTTAAGGATTGTATATTTTTCAAAGTAATGATTATACTCTTTGTGTTTATGGATATCATTATGTTGATATTAGTTACTTCATTGTTTCTCAATGATCATACCTAAAAAAGATTACATGTTGGGTAGCATGTCGCATCATTTTTTTTTATAATTCTGCTCGAGGACGAGCAGGAATTAAGCTTGGGGATGCTGATACGTCTCCAATGTATCAATCATTTTTTATCGTTCCATGCAATTGTATTATCAATCTATGATACTTTATATGCAATAATATGCTATTTTATATCATTTTTGGGAACTAAGCTATTAACCCAGTGCCTAGTGCCAATTGTTGTTTTTTGCTTGTTTTTGATTTTCCTGGAAATCAGTAACAAACGAAGTCCAAACGCTATTAAACTTTTTGATGATTTTTGCTGGACAAAAGAGACCCGGGAAGCTTCGGGAGGAGTCAGGAAGTGAGACGAGAAGACGACAAGGCAATAGGGCATGCCCAGGGGGTATGTGTGCCCTGTTACCTTGTGGGGCCCTCGTGGCTCAGTCTGACCTAATTACACCTCCATAAATTCTCTAGAATCGGGAAACCAACAGAGAGCCACCCGAAAAGACTTTTTCTACCGCTGCAATCCTCTATTCTGAATGGAGGCCATCTTGAAACCTTTTCCGGTACGATGCCAGAAGGGCAATCACCACGGAGGCCATCTACATCAACCTTGCTGCCTCCATGATGATGCGTGAGTAGTCCACCACAGACCTTCGGGTCCATAGCTAGTACCAAGATGGCTTCTTCTCTCTCTTTGATCTTCAATAGCATGTTCATCGCGATTCTCGCGGCGATCTATTCGATGTAATCTTCTTTTGCGGTGTGTTTGTTGCGATCCGATGAATTATGGTTTTATGATCAGATTATTCATTGACAGTAATTGGGTCTTTTTCTGAATCCTGTTATTCCTGATTATTATAGCTTCGTATTTCTCTCGGATCTATTAGTTTGTTTTGGTCAGCTAGATTGATTTATTTTCAGTGGGAGTGGTGTGTTGTAATGGGTTCAATCTTGCGGTGCTCTATATCCCAGTGACAAAAGGGGACAAGACATGTATTTGTATTGTTGCCATTAAGGATAAATCGAGGAGATCTAAACATAGTGGCTTTTTTATTTTGTCTACGATATGTCACCTTGATCCAAGCATTACTCTGTTTGTCATGAACTTAATACACCAGATTTAGGTAGGAGTCGATCGATTGGTGGAGTAATAGTGGTAGATGCAGAATTGTTTCGGTCTACTTGTGTATGGACATGATGCATATATACATGATCATTGCCGTGAATAACATGTCATAACTATGCGCAATTCTGTCAATTGCCCGAAAGTAACTTGTCTATCCAACGTATGTTATATTCAAGAGAGAAGCCTCTAGCGAAAACTATGGCCCTCGGGTCTACATAAACATAAATACAAAAACTCCAAAAATACTTTTCTGCAATTTATTTACTTTTATTTTATTTTTCCCTTACATTATCTATTTCTATCAAGATTTAATCCTTGCAAGTAACGAGATAAAGGAGCTTGACAACCCTCTTGCCTGCGTTGGGTGAAAGTGTTTTGTTTTGTGTGTGTAGGTGTTGTTGAAAGGAGTTTGCTTGGTTCTCCTATTGATTCGATAACCTTGGTTCTCACTCAGGGAAAAACTTATCTCTACCGTGCTGCATCTCCTCTCTTCTTTAGGGGAAATCCCAATGCAACTTACAAGTAGCAACGTCTCCCTCTTATCTAAAGCCCCCCGAAGCCAGCTGCGAGACCACAACACTCGTTCCTCCTCCTCCTCCATAAGCTCCTGTGCCAACTTAATCTAGCCAAGGTGGTTCATTCCCCCACCTACTGCAGTCGTTGCCGCCGTCAACCCTCGGATGAGATCGAGCTTCAGTGCTTTCCCCCTTCGGTTAACCACTGAAGAGGACCCCTACCACTATCGCAAATCTTCCCCGATCTCTAGTTTCCCTTCTCCGTGGCCATGACATCCAATCCATCACCATCAACGCCGTGATATGCGGGCTCGAAGCTGCGCAAGCCCCCAAGCTCCCTGTCTAGCGTGTAGTACCTGAGCGGACGCGCCTCATCCCAGTGAGGTCGCCGCTATACCAAGCTTTGGGAACAGAGCCTCTTAGCGCCGTAAATCATCACCGGAGTCCACCCCTTGCTTGTGTCCACGCGTGCGGGAGGAAGGTGACGAACCTGACAGGTGGGTCCCACGTGTCGGTGAGGCATCTCATCCCCTCGGCAGCGCATTTCTTTCAGTACGCTTTTCCCCCGGGAAAGCGTAATACTGCAAGCATGCTGTCCTTTTTGATAAACGTATTTTTTCCGAACCGTTTTCTTTATAGATTTTAATTAAAACCAGAGTTGACCACAACTTTGACTGCTCCTAGCTTTGAAACCACAACCCCAAATGAACTAATTCTTTTTCTGACAATCTTTATTTTTTATCTAGTTTTTTGTATTTATTCCAAAATTTTCCAAACAACTTTGTTTACTCTTTCAAAATTATGTGTTGATTGCAATATTTTAAAAATAGGAAAAATGGGGGGAAGAATATTTTCAAAACTTTTGGAGTGTACCCAACCCTTCTACATACTCAAGAGAAGCCTCTTGAATACTTGTTATGATACATGTTTGTTGTCTATTTGCTAGGATAAGTGAATCATGATTATGTTAAATTCAAATAAAACATTGCATATGAAAAATATTCATGCATGGATTCCTTGATAGGAATTATTTTCAATTTAAACATGAGATATATGTGAAGGTGGTTGTTACCTCATGCCACCCAAGCATAGACTAGTTCTGACAAAACTCTGAAGGGAGGTTTTGTCACGGGTAAATGTGAACATGAAACTGATATCTCGTCGTGTCTAGAATGATCAGTGAAGACATGTCGGGGCATGCTAGGTGGAGACACTGTTGGGTACTGTTAAGGAATTATGTTGTGCTAACCCACTGTAGGGAACTTAAACCTCCCTAGTCGATCGTAGATTGATTGTTGTTCCGGTAACCCCCATACTTGATTCGTGCTGCCACTTGTCCCTGCCATAGGTAGGGTACGGTTCAGTAAGTCGGTAACCTCTTTCCTTGCAGACACCATATAGAGAGGCCATAGTAAAAGATACCAGTGGTCCCTGGTAGGCATGCCACTTGGTCCGGGGGCATGGGTGTTACGGTTGGACCGAGGGGGTAGCGCCCATGTTTCCGAGCATTATAAATATTGTGATCCCATGCTAATTGATTTTGGAGTATCCCCACTTAGAATTTTACCTAACGGTTGCCTTGGGTGATTCCAAGCATCAGGAAGTTAAGCTGGTGTGTGCGGGTCAGGTGTGTTTTCAACCCAAAGACTGTAATCAGAATTAGTTAACGTCTTAGGGTTGGCTAAAGAAATCCTTTACTTGTGGGTAAAGAGGACAACCTCTGCAGGGGATATAACCTATTCGAATAGTCGGGTCCATGGTTAAGGACTACAGTATGGGTTGGTCAAGTGTCAGTCTTAGTGTCGGTGTTTGGAGGGATTATTAAAACCAGGAACTTGATCATGAATTTTGACAGATGATTATTATTGTTAATATATGGACTAATCGTTTATCCTATATGAATTGTATAGTATCTCTTGGGAAGGTTGGACACCGTCGGTACTCATGTTCTTATTTTCGGTATAAGCCCTTTCTGTGGCATCGCTTCAGACGCTCGACTGTGGCATCTCATATTTTTTTCAATATAAGCTCTTTATGTCGTGTAGCTCCAGACACTAGATGGTGGCATTCTTTTAATATTTCTCTCGGGTTCCTTCGGGACGGTTCTACCTCCTAAAACCCGTCTTTAATTTTTGGTAATAATATGATTTCTTAGACTTATCTAACCTTTATTTTATGTAGGAATAAATTATATGCATAACTGCATTCTTGAGTTAACCTAATGCCATATTGAACACATTTAAAGTATTACTGCATTCATTTCACCTCCTTTACTATATCTATCTTCATGATGTTTGTGAATACATTCAATAGTACTCGCTGGCTTGTCCCTGGCTATTTTCTTGGCCAGATTGCGAATAGGAAAGGAGCACTACAAGGAAAAACCTCAACCTAGGAATTGAAGATAGCATCCATGCGAGATAGAAGTTATCCAAGTCAGTTGTTCATATGGGAATGGAGTCCCATAGATGTTGGAGATCCACGAGTCGCTTCCGTCATCAGCCACCAGAAATCCTTGTTATACTCAATGGACATGCATGGTCTTTCACTCTAGTTCTTGTAATTGCTTGGAATTCTTTATCAAGGAAGTGCCCACCAGTGAATAGTAATGCTAGGGCCGATGATGGCACAAGGGTCATTTATTGGGATTTTATGTCCTAGAAAACCGGCCCTGGCAACCTTGGTATCAGAGTGAAGCTGACCATTAGCTAATCCTATCTTAGCTTGGTCGCTATCCCTAGGCTTTCACACCGTCCAAACCTTTCTTGCCCATAGTCAAGCCTACCCTACCCGATAACCTGCATAGTGGCCGACTGATACATTTCAGCAGTAGGTGTCAAAACTATCAGTGCATCCCATAGGTCATACGCTCGTGGCCGACACCTGAGTTGTTCCATCCACAAGAGTGCAATGGAAGACTCCACTAGCTTATAAAGGAAAGATTTTCCTCAACACAGCACACCACAACCACCTTTCAATTTCCAAACTACCAAGATGCCTGGGCCCTTCGTTCGCAAGGAGACCACTGCATCCGAGCTAGAAGATTTCATAGTCGTCCTCGCCAATCTCACCTGCTATGCTTTTGTCATACAAAAATGAAGAATATGTTGTGTACTAGAAGCACGCGAGTGATGCCATCCATCACTTCTAGGCTACGATGCACATCTATGGAAGGGTTAAAGCCCCTACGAGTTCATCGGGAGGACTACCTCCACGAGCCCCAAGCCATCCAGTTGGCAGCCCGAGAGGCTATAGTTCGACTTCGGCATATGTCATCGAGGGTTAACAACCGCCGTTTATACTACAACCCTAGCCGTGAAGGATATGGTAGCCCAACCCATGCCGCTAGCGGAGACCACGAGACGGATCATCCGCTGGTTCATCTAGTGCGCTACCTGAGGGTGCAGGAGGCACTATTCGATCAGATCACCCTTGACCTAGTTGCAACCGCGGTACTCTTTGTCGGAATAGGGGCTCAGGGGACCCAAGGAGGTTCAAACTCTGGGGTGCGTGAGTTCTCTAGCCCTACTCTACCTCAAAACCTCACGGCGACTCTCTGACGTGCTCGAGCTAAGGAAGAAGAACAATGGACAAAGTCGTTTACCCAGGTTCGGGCCACCATGCGGTGTAAAACCCTACTCCTGCTTGGCTAGATTGCTTGGGGATGAGCATGAGTACAAGGGGTGTGTTCTGGCTAACTCCCGTCCCTCTCCACAGTTGCGGCCTGTCCTTTCTTATACTGGCCCTGGTTCTCTTCCCCCGAAAACACAGGGCGGGAAGGGTCACCACAACCGCCAATTTGAAGGGGGACAGGGCCGCAACTTATCCTGACAAAAGCGGTGTTCGCCTGCAAAAGCCTCACGCCGTGACGCGCTGGTGGGCTCGAGGATGAGCGCCGTCAAGCCGAGCCCCCGTCCTTGCTCTTCTTTCACCAAACAGGAAACCTTTGGGGGTTGCTTTGGGAACCGATGAGTTGGCCGTGCTCCCTTAACATAAAAGAGGAAAGCTCCCACACCCGCGCCTGCTGGCGCGTCTCCTAACGCGGCTTGGCACGGCGCGCATCGCCCACATGAACACGGAAGACCGGGCGATCCTTTGGGCCACCTTTGATCAATCGGTCCCGCGTAGGCCTGGGGGACACCCGTAGGCGGTGGCCTCGTGAGGGGGGCTCTGTGAGACCCCTAGCGACGCTTGCTGATGTGGGCCTCGCGAGGCAGAGGCCCTCGCAAGGGTCTTGCTCGTGATGTTCTGCGGTGGGCCACGTAAGGCGCACGACTGGTACTGCGCTTTGGGCCATAGGCAGACGGGCTTGGGTACCGCCGGTCCCATTGACCCGACACACTTGAAGTTTGTAATAATGGTTTGTGATCCGCGGATTTTCTCTCCATGCTTGGTTTCCCTATTGCTTGCCTTCGGGCTCTGCGTCGGTAGGGCCCAAACCCACGCATACCTCAGCCATGGATGGAATGTCAGGTCGCGGTGCCTGGACAAAGCCTGGAGGTGAGGGGCTTCGGGTGCTAGTGAAGGCTTCTGAGTCGTGATCCTCAAGGGTCCCCCTTTGATGCGCAAGCGACCCGCATGAGGGAAGACAACAACAATGGTGAGGCTGTCCCAAGGGGGTGTTCATACTTAACCTTTCCCGCTAGCTAGCTTACACTTGGGCGTCACCCGAGGAGACCAGACACCAAGGGCCTTGGTGGAGTGACGTGCACGGGAGCAGGCCCGCGAGCCAGTGCCCGGTCCCTTGGGGTTTTCAGCACTGCTGGGACTAACCCAAGCACAGGCACCGTGTCCAGTCGCCACTCGCGTGAGGGGCAAGGGGAAGCCGGCGAGCGCTTGCCTCGAGGGAGGGTGAGACTCTCAGTGGACTATCCACCAGCACGGAGCATGGAGCTTCCACTTGGGCGTGAGCATGATCATTCCGCCAGCGCGGGGCCTGGGGCTTCCACTTGGGCATGGGCATAGTCGCGGTTCGACCGTTCCGCGAATGCTGAGCATGGGGCTTCCACTTGGGCATGGGCGGGAGCTTTATTTCAGAGTCTCCGGGGCGTCTACAACCCCAACCTCATTATTACGTGAGAGGGTCATGGGCGGCGATTGCGGAGGTGTCGGACGCTCTGGGGACAAGGCTCGGGAGCTCCTTCCTCGGTCTTCAGGCAGTTTGTGCCTAGCTTTTAGACACAGTTGTGTCCTTACGTAACCTGGGACATGGGGGGTGCGTCGAGTGGCCGTCCCAAGGCCACCGCATGGAGGGGTTGGACACCGAGGACCCACTGAGGTGGCGTGTGCGGGTCTGGCCCACGAGACAGAGCTCGGTCACTCGGGTTTAGGGACGCTGCAGGGACGGACCCGAGCACAGACGCCGTGTAGAGTTTCCCCATAGGATGATCACGGGAAGAGTCGCCGAACGCGCGGCGCCCGAGGTGGCGAAACACCTTACTGGCAATCCTACAATATTCAGTCGTGCCTTTACTCGCTCGCTCGCGACGGTTCCATGAGAGGGCGAGAAACCAAGGACCTCTGTGAGGTGACGTGTGCGGGAGCAGGCCCGCGAGACAAAGCTCGATCACTTGGATTTATCAATGCTGCAGGGACGAACCGAGCACAGACGCCGTGTTCCACCCCAGTCATGATACGACCGAGAGAGAAGGCTCGCGAAGGCGCGACAAATGCAAGCGGTGACAAAGCACCAGGCGCAAGGCTTAAGCAAGCGTCATGAATTCATCAAACGATAACCAAATTCGCTACACAACCACACAGTGCGGATGCTACAGGGGGAAACCCTTGCCCGATTTAGGATAATGCTGCCAGAAGGGCGCCCTCAATTTGAACAAACCAAAAAGTCACCTGCCAATCATGCTGCCACGGAAGCGTCGGGCCTCCTGGGAGGGGGGTGCCGCGAGAGTTCGCCTCTCAGGGGCCGGTTGGGTCTTGAGGCCTTGAGGGCGTGCGAGGGCCTGTCGCCTCATGAGGTGCCAACGCGAGCTGCGCCAGTCTGCGAAAGTTAGCGCCCATGTTCTCCAGGCCAAAGGGCAGGCGGGTGTAGTTGGTGGCCCTGCTCAAGCCAACATGCGATGGCCAGAAGAGGTCCTGGGAGCTGGCCTTGTTGAGGCCCGCGATGTCGACGCACATGCGCACTTCACCGTCCTCCCCTGGGACGCGGGCCGGGCTGGTAGGACGCCGAGGGCGAAGCTCGCCGCGAATGGCCCGCGCCTCGCATAATTTCCAATCTCTTGGGTGGTAAACTCTCGTGCTCCTGGCGCCGTACTCCTTGCTTATGGGGGTGTGCGCCGGGGCACGCCTCTAGGTGGTGCCCAAGCTCCTCCCTCGTCATGTTATCAGTTCAGATGCTTTCCAGGTGGAAGCCCATGAGCCTGACCTGAGGTAGGCGCCAGGTGCGCCTTCCTATGCTGGAGGGAGGCGGGCGCTGGAGGCGGGCACCGGGCCCGCAGCGCCGGTTTACGAGATCCTTCCTCTTGTCGGGGCCCTGGGCGGGCAGCGACTGGTTCTTCCTTGGGGGCGTGGCCTCGCGAGGCCCAACACCTCCCTCGTCGTCAGAATGTTCAGCCGTGACAGCTTTGTAGGCATGCTCAAGGGAGCATACCGCGTCCTTCTCGTCGCAGGCGATGGTGATGACGCCGCTGCAGCCTGGCATCTTGGGGACGTTGTAGCCATGGTGGGTTGCCGCCATGAATTTGGACAATGCCGGGTACCCCAGGATCGCGTTGTACGGGAGGCCAATGTGCGCCACGTCGAAGTCGATGTGCTGGGTGTGGTAGTTGTCTTGCATGCCGAATGTGACGGGGAGGCGGACTTGCCCCAGGGGAGTGGTGGAACCATTGGTCACCCCGAAGAATGGCCTCGTGGGCATCAGCTGGCCGTAATCAATCTGGAGTGTCTCAAAGGTCTTGACAGAGAGCACGTTGAGGCTGGCGCCTCCGTCAACGAGAGTCTTGATGACTAAGACGTTGCTGATGGTGGGGGTGCACAACATGGGGAGCGCGCCTGCGGCAGCCGTGGATTTGAAGTTGTCCCTAGTGTCGAAGGAGATGGCATACTGCGACCATTCGAGGGGCCGCACGGCTTCCGGCCTTGGGAGAGCGGCATTCACCTCCCAAGAGAACTTCTTCAACAAGCGGTTGGACGCATGGTGATGCTTGTGATCTACATCGGGTTTTCCGTGAAGAGGGACGGGTGATGCAGCACAATGCGGGTAAGTATTTCCCTTAGTTAAGAACCAAGGTTTATCGAACAGATAGGAATATCGGTCATCAACCGTCTTGAGTGGCTACACACAAAAGAGCACACACTTGCACCCAACGCGGCAAGAGGGTTGTCAATCCCCTTTGTCTCGTTATTTGCAAGTAAATGAGATGCGTAGATGATAATATAATTGTAAATTGGAAAATAAAATAAAACAAAATAAAAGTCAGCAAGGTATTGAATGTGTTTGTAAATTTATAAGAGGATAGACCCGGGGGCCGTAGTGTTCTCTAGTGGCATCCTCATATAGTAAGCATACGGTGGGTAAACAAATTACTATTGGGCAATTGATAAAAAAGCGGATACTTATGCAATCTTTATTCATGGGAATGATCATGTATATATAGGCATCACATCCATAAGCAAATAGGCCGACTCCTCCCTACACCAATTAATATTACACCACCCATCGAGCGCTATCCAGCTGCATCTAGAGTATTAAGTAAAACAGAGTAATGCTTGGATAACAATGACATGATGTAGACAAAGATAATTCAATTAATATGAACTAACCCCATCGTTTTGTCCTTAGTGGCAACAATACAAAGACGTGTCTTGTCCCTTTCTGTTACTGGGATATAGAGCACCGCCAGATTGAACCCACTAGAACGCACCTCTCGTACAGAAGAAATATCAATCTAGTTGGCCAAACTATTTCAATAGATCAGAGAGGTTTACGAAGCTATAATGATCATGCAAATCAGAGTCATAATAATCAGAGGTGACTCAAATACTTTTCATGAATAATCTGAACATAAAGCCACAGTTCATCGAATCCCAACAAACGCGTTGCACCAAAGGATTACATCGAATAGATCATAGCAAAGATGCGATGATCATTGTATTGAAGATAAAGAGAGAGCGATAGCCATCTAGATACTAACTACGAACCCGTAGGTCTGTAGTGAACTAATCACAAATCATCACGAAGGCAGCAAGGATGATGTAGAGCCCCTCCGTGATCGATTCCCCCTCTGGCAGATCACCGGAAAAGGTCGCCAGATGGGTACGTGGCGGAACAGAGACTTACGGCGGTGGAAAACTTCTTTCGGGAGCTCTCCTAGGGTTTTTGGAATATCTGACGATACATAGGCCAGAGAGGGGCACGAGAGGGCGGCCGAGGGAGCCACGACCCATCAGGGCGCGGCCTGGCCACCTGGCGCGCCCTGTTGGGTCATGGCTGCCTTGTGTAGCCTCTCGCCTCCTCCCAAAGCTTCCAGGTCTTCTTTTCGTCCAGAAAAAATCATATTAAATTTTCGTGGCAATTGGACTTCGTTTGGTATGGTCAACCTGAAAAGCAAAAAAAACATGCACAAAACAGCAACTGACACTTGTCGGAATCGGGGCTCCGCGGACCCAAGAAGGTTTGAACTCTGGGCGTGTGCGAAGATCTCAACCAGCTCTAGCCTCAAGCTCACCACCCCGCGGCCAAGCCTCTTCGAATACGTGCGAGCGGGCAAGAAGATGGACACAAAGATTTACCCAGGTTCGGGCCACCTTGCGGTGTAAAACCCTACTCCTGCTTTTGGTGGATTGGCCTCGCGAGGAGGTTTGGGGATAAACTAGTACAGTGGTTGAGCGACCTCGTGAGGCCTCAGAGGTGAGGATGGATCGATCCCTTCTACGGTGGATGTTGGTCCCTATTTATAGTGGCCTCGGTCCTCTTCCCTTATCGCACGGGCGGGAAGGGATCCCACAACGGCCAATTTCGAAAGGGGGCAAGAGGTACGTCTTATCTTGACAGAAAGTGTTCTTCGCCTGCAAAGCTTTTGGGCGTGACGCGGAGGTGGGCTCGGCGATGACATTCGTCCTGCCAAGCTCGTGGTCTTGGTCTCGTTGCAATGGAATGGAAACCTTTGGGGGATACCTTGGGAACCCGCGTACGTCCTTGCCTCCTTAGCACAAAAGAGGAAATTGTCCCCTCTGCGCCCGCTGGCGCCCGCCTGGCCTTGGTCGTCATGGCTCACGTCATCGCAGCCTCCTGAGACCGGGTACCTGCAAAGAAATCTCCGCTCCTCGGGAGGCAACCTGGGGAGGCTACTCCTCTGGAGGTCTTGGCGTTGTTCGCCTCACGAGGCCGGGGCCCTCGCGAGGGTCTTGTCTTGGGGGGTCTGCTGCCAGGCCGTACTGGGCCGTCGAGGTGGGCCACGCGCTGGGCCGCACGCAGGCAGATCTGGGTACCCCCAATCTCAGAACGCCGACAAAACTGGGCACTAGGTCAATAGGTTAGTGCTCAAAAATAATTTTAATTGGTAAATAAACACCCAAAAGTATCCTAGAATGATAATATAATAGCATGGAAGAATAAAAAATTATAGAGCATATATGACATCCCCAAAATAATTTTAATTGGTAAATAAACACCCAAAATAAACACCCACGCGTTGGAGACGTATCAGCATCCCTAAGCTTAATTCCTGCTCGTCCTCGAGTAGGTAAATGATAAAAACAAGAATTTTTTATGTGACATGCTACCCAACATTTAATTTATTGCAGGTTTGTTCATTGAGAAAAGATGAATTAATAAACATCAACATAGTAATAATATAAACATAAGAAACATAATCATCAAGTTTCAAAGTATACGATCCAAAGAGAATGTTCACCCCTATTCATTCTATAATATAAGAGTAGCATGGCTCCGTCTTCACCACGTAAATAGAAATGTCAAGCACCATGGTGTGAAGTCAGGCAACAATTGGATCGTACTTTTTAACGCGCTTCAACTTTTTATTACTTGTGCAATACATAAGCGTGAACCATGGATATAATATAAAGGTGGAATAGAATATGGTGGTAGGTTTCAAAGAGGTGAAAGTAGAGAAGAAAGTCACGCATCAACTAGGCGTATCAACGGGCTATGGAGATGGCCATCAATAGATATTAATTCGAGGAGTAGGGATTTGCAAAGGATGCACTAGAGCTATAAGTATATGAAAGCTCAATGGAAGCTAAGTGGGTGTGCATCCAACTTGCTTGCTCATGAAGACCTCGGGCATTTGAGGAAGCCCATCATTGGAATATAAAAGCCAAGTTCTATAATGAAAATTTCCCACTAGCATATGAGAGTGATAAACATGAGACACTCTATATGAAGAACAAGGTGCCACTTTGAGTCACAAGTGTGGAATAAGAGGTAGTAGCACTGCCCCTTCTCTCTTTTCTCTCATTTATTTATTTATTTATTTTTCTCCTTTTTCTTTACTTTCTCTTTCTTTTTCTTTTATTTTTCGTTCGGAGTGCCATACCGACTTGTGGGGAAATCATTGTCTCCATCATCCTTTGCTCACCGAAACAGTGCCCTAATAATGATGATCATCACACTTTTATTTACTTACAACTCAACATGAGAAACTATATCGCTCTATATGAATGCCTCTGGTAGTGTACAAGGATGTGCAATGATCAAGCGTAACATGTATGGTATTAGTGATGAACGATGGCTTTGCCACAAATAGTATATCAGCTTATGTGATCATGCAAAGCAATATGACAATGAAAGTACTAGTCGTATGACGTAACGGCGGAACTTGCATAGCAATATATCTCGGAATGGCTATGGAAATGCCATGATAGGTAGGTATGGTGGCTGTTTTGAGGAAGATATAATGAGGCTTATGTGCAATAGAGCGTATATGTCACGGGGTTTCGATGCACCTGTGAAAGCTGCACCGATCCTCAAGGCGAGAATGGGCAATGCACGGTACCGCAGAGGCTAGAAAATATGTGGAGGTGAGTGTGCGTATATCCATGGATTCACATTAGTCATGAAGAACTCACATACTTATTGAAAGATTTTATTAGCTCTCTCAAAGCAAAGCACTACTCGCATGCCCCTAGGGAGGAGGTTGGTAGGAGTTGACCATCGCGTGCCCCCGACCTAAACAGCACTAGGTTTTCAACGAGAAATAAGTATGCTCACGCATCATCACGATGGTATAAAAATATTTGGATGAATTGAAAGTTAACAACCTCTAATTCACGATACCTTTATTAACCAATGATCATGAACTCATGTTTTTTTCACATTACCACATTAATATCATTAACCATGATATCTCTTTTATGTGCTACATGTGGTTTTGATTATGCACTCATTGAATACCTATTATTTTTGGACTAGTCTTATAACCCATGCAAATTACCGTCGCTGTTTATTAACTCTCAAAAATATATAAGTGAAGAACGAGAGTGCAATTATTTCTGTAAAATCTATATGCCACCATGCTCTAAAAGATATAAGTGAGGCACTAGAGCAACTGCACAGCTCAAAAGATATAAGTGAAGCACATATAGTATTCTAATAAATTATGATGATATTGTGTCTCTCTAAAGTGGGTGTGTGCAGAAAACAATGATTGTGGGAAACTTAAAGAAAAAAGCAAACTAAAGCAAATGACGCTCCAAGCAAAACTCATATCATGCGATGAATAAAAATATAGCTCCAAGTGACATACTGCTGGATTGAGACGAAAGAGGGGATGCCTTCCGGAGAACCCCCAAGATTAGATGCTCGAGTCTTCCTAGAATATTACCTTGGCATGCCTTGGGAATCCCCAAGCTTAGGCTCTTTCCACTCCTTATTCCTTCGTCCATCGTGATAGCTCCTAAAACTTGAAAACTTCAGCACACAAAACTCAACAGAAAACTCGTGAGATCCGTTAGTATAATAAACATATCAAATACTTTAGGTACTGTTGTAAATTGATTCATATTTTATTATTTCATAAGGTACTGTGTTCTAACTTCTCCTTGATTTATTTTGCCCAAAATAATCCATGGTATCATCAAAACAAGCAAAACATGCAAGCAAAAAATAGAATCTGTGTAAAACAGAACAGTCTATAAAGATCTGTAGAGAAACTATACTTGTTTATCTCTACAAATTCCAAAATATTAGGACAACCTCCAAAATTGTTATATCAATAAAGTGTAAAAATTTCAGATCATTATCGCGCTCCAGTAAAAAATGAAAATTCCTGTACTAGACGCTAAAGTTTCTCTTTTTGCACCATATCTATTCTACTCATCATGTGAGTCATCCCAAAGGTTTTTCTTGGCCAAAACACTAATTAAAATATAAAAACACAATAATTACAGAGGCAACAATCATGTCATGACACACAACCAGAAAAGTGAACAAGAAAAATAAGATAACTATTGTGTTGCCTCCCAACTAGCGCTATTGTTTTACGCCCCTAGATAGGCATAATGCGTATGATCAAGTGTTGTCATCTTTGACATCAAGCTCCTCAATTACACAACCATGATTCTTAGGAACAATAGGAAACATGAAAATAGGGTCCTTTCTCATGTTTATAAAGTTGGGATGCACACTAATAATTTTGAGATCTTCGTTTCTTTTTGTAGGAGGGGTACTAATGCTTTTGGAAACATATATGATCTTGGGACTTTTACTTCGAGAAGTACTAGCGTTAGCTTTTGAGGGTGTGAAAGCGGAACCTACTTTATCAATGACTTCCTCCATTTTATCAATCATATTCAAGCTTTGTTCTACCCTCTCATCAATAAGTGTATCCTTCTCCTTTAAACTTTTCAAAGTCATTCCTACCCGTGACCCAAATTGAGTGATATAATTATGAAGCTTTTTATCCAACTTCTCAATTTGTTGATTAGTAGTCATTTTATTTTCAATAGCATCAAGCCTTTGCATAACATCTTCCAAGATCAAAATATTTTCATTAATAATAGGAGGAGGTGACCCTACCAAATTTTCCATGGCTTTAAAAGCATCCGAAGTATGACTCATTAAGAAATTACCACCGGTGATCGTATCAAGTACAAATCTATACCAAGTAGTAATACCAACATTAAGGACAGTAAAACTGAACCAAATCCCTGCTCTCTCACGACCTCATCATTTTTGGCCATTCATTTTCGTGATTGGGACATTTTCGGCCGTCGGATCTGCTGTCCTTAAGGGCAGCTACTCCACAGGAAAAATCTGAGGTCTCTGGTTAACCGGGCCTTTTCACCCAGCCCAATCAGATCACTATTCCTCTCCCCCCAAAAAAATCACTCGGCGACGCAACGGGTGAAGACGATCCGTCCATCGCTGCGAGAGAGAGGGTCGTCGCTGGAGAGATTGGATCTGGGAAGCCGATGCGGACCGGCCCTGCTAGAGAGAGAGAGGGAGAGGAGGGGATGGGTCCATCGGTGCGCGAGGGAGAGAGGAGGGGATCACCCTCGCCGCCGCCATCACAGACGACGACCTCGAGCGGCTGCGCCCTTAAGATCGACAATGGATGAGCAGGAGGACCAGGGTCCACTCAGTTCGACCAGATGGAGCAGCAGCCTGGCGGATGCCATGATCGATGACCACATCACCTGACGGCGCGTGCAACATCCTCGTCCGCCTCTTTACCCTATGACATTCTCACCGTCTGTCCTCCTACCAAGCCTACAGCCGCTGCCTCCCCAAACTATGTGAGCCAGCAACAACAAGGTGAGCAAGGAGCACCCCCACTCCCCCTTCACCATCTGCAGTTTTTTTGCCCAGATCTTGTTCGGTTCTTGTTATTGATGGAAGCATGTAAATGGGGCCTAATTAGAGTTGTTTCAGAAATTGACTGTAACCATTTTGCAATTTTGATTATTGCCATGGACAAGTTGTTGACTATTTGTTTCGCCCTGGGTCAGAGAGAGAGAGAGAGAGAGCTGATTGATGGCAGCGGCGGCTACGGCGACTGCTGGCGAAAGGTGCACCGGCTAGCATAAACGCCTCCACCGTCCAGCCTGTTGGCTTCACGCGACAAGGTGGGCGCCTCCGCCGCATTACTCTTCTGCAGGTTGGCCATTGCGAAGGTAGGTTGGGCGCTTAATTCCTCGTATCTTTCCGCACCGATTCGATCTCTGCAGGTTTGTTGTATTTTTAATTCTTTCATGGATCTACCTTTTCTGAGTATGTATTTCAGTATTCATCTTTGATCTATGTGTTGTGTATGCTGCTGTACCGGACGGGATGTTATTCGTCTTTTTGATGCTTTTCTGTACCGTTTAATTTGCTGCGTAGCTCGACAAATGAGGTTCCTGGAAGAAGGGGTGCCTGGGAGGCTACCGCCTCCAGCAACGCAGAGGAGGAGGGGTGTTGCCGTCCGCCACATCATCTGGCTCGTCCCCAAAATTGTTGAACCTCTGCTCCTGAGGAGACAAAAGGGATGCAGCAACGGGGTGAGGAGATCAGAATGATGTACTGAAGCCTTCCGTGCCACATGTTCAGTACTTGCACCTCAACGTCACTTCTGTGAGTTGTGTCCTAGGTTAGGTCGATCCCTAATCTTTGTTCCAATTTATTTCGGGGTCATTATTCTCAGGCTCCTTTTAAATAGTGATTTATGCTTTGCTTTTGTATTTTCTTTAGGTTCCAGATTGTAGGTTGATTTAGATTGCTAGCTAGATTCAGGAATTAAGTATCAATTCATTTGTATATTTCTTAGAGAATTAACCTAGCCAACATAAATGGATTGGCACCATATTTGGATCAAGCAGTATACTTGCATTAAGTTCAACATGGTTTAAGTTTGCCAAAATGCAGGGAGTTCTAAAAATCAACATGACTAGGGACAGGCAAAATGCAATTTGAAATTGATAAGTACTACTGTTGTGTTAGTTTGCTGCCTGATCATGATCATTCTCTCAGTATGTTACCCTACAATTGAAATTACAGCATCTTTCTCCTCTCGATTATTTTCTTCAGTAACTCAGTTGTTGTAGGCCTGGGTCAGAATAATCATAAAAAAGGAACCTAAATAGCTCGGCCCATGAGGGGTTCACATAAGGATAGCTACAAGTAAAGAATATCAATAGCTTGTTGGTACTACTCTGAACCTGCATTTCCACCTTATCAATCCATTCATAACATTTATTCGTATAGTATTCCTTATGCTGGTTTTATTTGGTTTTTGTGGTGCTTTACCAGAGCCTACATTTGGATTTACCTCATTATTCCAAAAAAATTATCTGCTTGAGAAGAATAGAAGATTAGGTCATGAGTGAAACTAGACATTTTTTCATGAGAAGGCTTGGTACATAACATACAGTACTATACTGCCAGTGACGGAGCTAGACAAGATGTTTTGGGGGGGCTAAACAGAAAATAAGAATGTTTGGAGAGGCCAGAAAACTATATTTTCTTAATCTAACCTCCATTAGAAAAATTCCCCGTGTATTTTTATCAAGGCTTGGGGGGCCATGGCACCTGCAGCAACCAACGTAGCTCCGCCGTTGTATACTGCCATCCTACGCTTATAGTTCTTTTATGAAACAGCCTATATAGATTGAGGCATTAGTATTCTTGTGCCAGTAGAGACATTGATAAATGTGTTATATCGTTGATCTTACAGTTATTTTTTCTAGATTAGCCATGTCAGTTTACAATAAAAAACGGGAAATATATGATATGTAATTTCCTTCCATTTTCCTTAGAAGCCTCCATATATTTTGCTCCCTTCTCTGTACCTTCGGCAGCCATGTTCATAGCGTCGGGTTCATTTGGCTGGGGTCAATGTTTTCTTGATAGATACAGCTGGTCTTGCCTTGAATCACAAATTATGTCCCTAATTAAGCCCCCCCCCCTCCCCCTGCGTTGTATATTCAGTGACAAATGGGGTTGAGAAAGGTGTAACAGCACCCGGGTGCCTAGGCACCCTCTATGAACAGTAAAATCAAAAAAAATAGGAAAACATTTAAAAAAAATCTGAAACTTTGCAGCATCAAAGGTGGTCAAACTTTATAGGTTCTTGCAAGTTTTCATGTCAAAATATCATGTAGAGAAATGTGTACAAACAAGTTTCAGATTTCAGTGCTAAAAGTGCTCAAAACTTGAAGCACTGAAATGTTTTTTGTGTGTACAGCTCCTCGAATGTTTTTTTGGCATGAAAACTTGCAAGCTCCTAGAAACATTGGTCATCTTTGATGTTGCAAAGTATCAGATTTTTTCGATTTTTATTTCTATTTGTTTTGATTTTACTGTTCATAGAGGGTGCCTAGGCACCCGAGAGCTGAAAATCCACTCTCAATGGGGTTTTGTCATGTTTTGTATGATTGGCTTGCATCCTCCTGTCACTGAAGGTATGACATTGCGCTGGGGCAGGTTAGCTTTTGTTTATTCCCTGTAATTTTATACCTATTTTTCGTAACCTATGACGTGCTTCGCATCGAGCATGTTAGAATACATACTATATGGTGCATATGACCTTCCTTATCCATTCCGTGGATACTTCATATGCAGAAGATAAAGATCGACTATTATCGGAGGTGTCTGATGCTTCTCTGTACCGTTAAATTTGCAGTGTTGGTGGACAAATGTGCATACTGGAAGAAGGGGGAAATCTGAAGGAGATGGTAAAGCTATTTCCTTCCATTTTCCTTTTAAGCCTTCATATATTTTGATCCCTTTTCTGGACCTTCAGCAGCCATGCTCGTTGCGTCGTGTTTGTATCATTTCCACCTATCTTCTCACTCTTGAACCATTTGGCTGGGTGTTTGATGTTTTCTTAATAGATACAGCGGATCTTGCCTGTGACCGTAGTTTCTAATGCGATGCAGTGACAACTGGGTTTATGTCAAGTTTTTCATGTTATGATCGGCTTGCATCCTGCTGTAACCAAAGTTAAGATATGGCTCCAGGGCAGGTTAGCTTTTGTTTATTCTCTTAAGCACTTCGAATTATTATAGAAGTTTAAAATTGTAATTGTTTCAGGAGCTTCGCCACATTATGTATGCTTTGTTACAAACTTTAATAATTGGACCTATTTGCTATGTGGAACATGTAGCATTTATTTGATCCTAATCTAATTCAATTCTTAACCACCGTCTTTTCGCTCTCGCTTACAACAAATGCAGTATCGGTTATTCATTTTCTTGACAAGACACTTTAGGCAACGGTTTAGACTTCTTGAGCCATTCTCTATTTATTGTCGACGCATCTTCCAAAATAAACGAAACATCTTTCCTCCATATACTATGAATGACACACAGACACTATGGATTTTTCCAGTCAACTGATCCTCCTAAGCCTCATCCTGCATTCAATAATTATCGTTCATTTGTGATTCCTTCCTCAGGATGGAAATGTTCCTCGGCACCATGACAGACATCCGTGGAGGAACAACCTTTTATTTTATTTTCTGCTACCGCTGCCACAAAGATTACCTGAACACAGAGCCATGGTGTTTTTAAAAATGATTACATTATCCTTTTCTAACCTGATTGTGTTAGAAACATTTTCGCATTCAGGCAGGATTAGCTAGCCCTTTAATGGATTTGTTTCTCATAGTAACATGTTTTGACTTTTGTAAGTTTGTGGGGCCCAATGTAAATGTTGTTTTACGTGTTTTGGATCATCGATCATTGTTGTTTACTTGAAATTGTTTTTTCAACCTGCTACCAGTTTAAGGTCCTCCATAGTTGCATATCTACTATTTATGGATTATATGTCCTACCCTTGCTTCATATCAAGAACAACATAAATTGCTGACTAGGTTTCTATTTAATGGGTTGTTGTGTGTGTCTGCGATTGAAAAAGCATCAGATAAAGGAAAGCATGTGATGATGCTGCTAGATTGAAACTATGGTTCCTTTTCAGAGGCCCACTTGATCCTGCCTGCTGAGCCCGCATGAACCCTCCTAATTCAACCAACCCTCCAAACCTCGACCCTTCTAAATTTGAGCGAGCTAAATGATCATTTGAAAGACTCAAAGCTTAGGGGATTTGGTGGAAGTTCCAAAATTAATTGCTATTTTTGAAGGTAAGAAATGAACCTATACAGTTGGAAAATATGTTATTAGTTTATTGGACAAGTGGATGGACACTAAAACGTGCGGCTTATGGTCCATTATAATTAATGTCTTACACTGTAAATGCACATAAAAATATGATCAACCATAAGTAACATCTTACACTACAAATACACTTATAACTGTATAATGTAATATTACAGCTCCATGTTTTAACACAATTTCTAACACTATCATAAACATTTAAAATGGATGA
Source organism: Elymus sibiricus (assembly GCA_039707655.1). Classification (NCBI taxonomy): domain Eukaryota; kingdom Viridiplantae; phylum Streptophyta; class Magnoliopsida; order Poales; family Poaceae; genus Elymus; species Elymus sibiricus. The sequence continues at coordinate 253,705,406 of CM077667.1, read as the reverse complement.
GCGCGGCAACGCGCGCCATCAATGATCTAGTAGAAATTACGAAGCAAGATGCTAGGAGATTTCTTAAGAATTGATTTATTTTGAGCATTGCAAATCCTATACCATGCATCTTTCAAACTTTCTCCTCCCCTTTGTTTAAAATTGAGTACCTCTTTATCGAGAGTAAAGGGAACAAGAGAAGAACTAGCTATAGAGACAAGCGACAAATAAACTAGTGACAAGCAAAGATAATTATTTTTGTATTTTTTATTTTTATAATGCAAACTAAATATAACAGCAAATAAAAAGAAGAAGAAGTGAGTGATAATTTGTGTGAAGTTACTTGATAGTTGATGATGATATTCCCCGGCAACGGCGCTAGAAATCCTTCTTGATGCTTGTGATCTGCGCTGGGTTTTCCGTGAAGAGAATGGGTGGTGCAACACAATGTGGGTTAGTATTTCCCTCAGTTAAGAACCAAGGTTTATCGAACCAATAGGAATTTAGGTCATCAACAGTCTTCAGCGGCTGCACACAAAAGAGCACACACTTGCACCCAACGCAGCAAGAGGGTTGTCAATCCCCTTGGTCTCGTTATTTGCAAGTAAATGAGATGTGTAGATGATAATAGATAATTGTAAATTGGAAAATAAAATAAAACAAAATAAAAGGCAGCAAGGTATTGAATGTGTTTTAAATTTATAAGAGGATAGACCCGGGGGCCGTAGTGTTCTCTAGTGGCATCTCTCATATAGTCAGTATACGGTGGGTAAACAAATTACTGGGCAATTGATAAAAAAGTGGATAGTTATGCAATCTTTATTCACGACAATGATCATGTATATATAGGCATCACGTGCATAAGCAAATAGGCCGACTCTTGCCTGCGCCTATTACTATTACTCCACCCATCGACCGCTATCCAGCATGCATCTAGAGTATTAAGTAAAAAAGAGTAAACTTGGAGAACGATGAGATGATGTAGACAAGGATAATTCAATTAATATGAACTAACCCTATCGTTTTATCCTTAGTGGCAACAATACAAAGACGTGTCTTGTCCCTTTCTATCACTGGGATATAGAGCACCGCCAGATTGAACCCACTACAAAGCACCCCTCTCACTGAAGAAGTATCAATCTAGTTGGCCAAACTATTTCAATAGATCAGAGCGGTTTACAAATCTATAATGATCATTCAAATAAGAATCATAATAATCAGAGGTGACTCAAATACTTTTCATGAATAATCTGAACATAAACCCACAATTCATCGGATCCCAACAAACACACCGCACAAAAGGATTACATCGAAGAGATCAAAGCGAAGATGCGATGATCATTGTATTGAAGATCAAGAGAGAGAGAGAGATAGACATCTAGATACTAACTACGGACCCGTATGTCTGAAGTGAACTACTCACAACTCATCATGGAGGCAGCAAGGATGATGTAGAGCCCCTCCGTGATCGATTCGCCCTCCGGCAGATCGCCGGAAAAGGTCGCCAGATGGGTACGCGGCGGAATAGCGATTTGCGGCGGCGAAAAATGTGTTTCAGGAGCTCTCCAAGGGTTTTTGGAATATTTGAGGATATATAGGCCAGAGAGGGGCATGAGAGGGAGGCCGAGGGAGCCACGACCCATCAGGGCGAGGTTTGGCCCCCTGGCGCGCCCTGATGGGTCGTGGCTGCCTCGTGCAGCCTCTTGCATGCCTCATCCCACAGCTTTTAGGTCTTCTTTTTGTACGGAAAAAATCATATTAAAGTTTCTTGGCAATTGGACTTCGTTTGGTGTGGTAAACCTAAAAAGCACAAAACATGCAGAAAATAGTAACTGGCACTGGGAACGAGGTCAATAGGTTAGTGCTCAAAAATAATATTAATTGGTAAATAAACACCCAAAAAGTATCCTACAATGATAATATAATAGCATGGAACAATAAAAAATTATAGATATGTTGGAGACGTATCACGGGGGCATGGGCTGCACCGAGGATGCATGCTACCGCTCGAGGCTCCTGATAGCCCACAACCCCCGCGTCATGCTGGTTATTGTCATTCCTCCTGGGTGGCGGCGGCAGCGGCGGGAGAGCGGCGCTGTCCTGAGGGCGCGCCTCGTGAGGCTGTTCACGACACGCGTCCTCACGAGGCTTCTCACGCCATCCCTGGTGGGGGTTGCCGTTGCAAGTGTCCCATCAGCCGCCGTCGCCGCTGCCTCCGCGGCCGGTGTCGTGGTCATTGCGGTCCGGGCGTCTGCCGACGCGTTCGTCATAGAGGGCCTTGAGCTCCTGGCAGTCTTTGATGTTATGGGTGCGCATCTTGTGGTAGATGTAGAGCGAGCGATAGTCCTTCTTGGGCACGTCGTGTCCGCGACCGTACTTCTGCTCAGGCTCCTCCGCGAGCACGGCAGGGCCCTTACACTTGACCTCCTTGCCTTTTGCCTTGCTGTCGTCGGGCGCGGTGTCTGGGTCGTCATGGAGGAACAAGTGGCCCTCTTCGGCGTCGGCGCATTTGTCGGCGATGTTGAATAGCTCTAGAGCCGAGCTGAGGCTGTCGTTGATGGCGAGCTTCTCGCACATCCAGATGTCCTTGATGCCATTGTTGAACGCCATGGTGATGGCCTCGTCCGAGGCGCGCGGGATCTTGTTGCGCACCTGGCTGAAGCGCTGGATCTATTTGCGCAAGGTCTCCCCTGGGCGCAACTTCACGCGATGTAGGTCGTTGATGGAGAGAGGGCGGTGGTGTGTGCCCCTGAAGTTGGCGACGAACTTCTCGCAGAGCTTTCTCCACGAAGAGATCGAATCCTCGGGCAGGTTCTTGAGCCAGGAGCGCGCGCCATCCTTAAGGGCCATGGGCAACCAGTTCGCTATGACCTTGACGTCGCCGTTTGCCGCCTCGATGCTCAGCGCATCGAGCTGGATGAACTCCGTGGGGTCGGGGATGCTGTCGTAGCGCGGGGGCAACTAAGGTTTGAACTTGACGGGCCAAACCACCAGCCGTAGCTCGCGAGTGAAGGCCCGGCAGCCCACGCTGCTCGAAGGGACTCTGCGTGGGAGGGAGGCTCGGTTCTGGCGCCCGACCACCGTGACATCCTAGACGATCCGGTCCTGGCGCTGGTGTTGCTGCTCGAGGATCACGCGCGCGTCAGGCGGCACACGGCAGATGATCTCGCAGCTGGCCTCATCCTGGGCCTACGGAGGTGCTCCACGGGGCTGGTCGCGCGGGCGCGCATCGCGCCAAGGCTTGACCGGGTCATTGTGCAACGGAGGTGGCGGAGGAGCTCCATGCGCTACATCCCCAGCGCGGGGCGGTGGAGGACAAAGCGAGCGAGAGGGTGCCGGGGCTTCTCCGGCGGCAGTGACGAGGTCAGTGATGCGGCCCTGCAAGGCGTCGTAACTAGCATCCGCCGGGCGGTAGCGCAGCAGCTTGTGCGCCATGAGCAACACGGCCTGCACGTTCACCTACCCAAGGCTGGTGTGGAAGGAGGAGGCTATGGCGGTGCGGCCGTCCTGCTACACGGAGGGGTGCATGGAGGAGTCCTATTGCTCGCGAGCAGCGGGGTTGGTTGTGGCAGCTTCGGTGTCGGCGGAGTGGCGTCTGCCATCGCGACCAACGGGTGCAGTTTGAATGACACGTGCCGCTCGGCGCTCCGCACGCGCGCGGCGGGCGTCAGCCATGGGGTTGGCGCAGCTGGAGCAGAAATGGAGCTGGAAAATAGCGGCGTACCCTACCTGGTGTGCCAAATGTCGGAATAGGGGCTCCGGGGACCCAAGGAGGTTCGAACTCTGGGGTGCGCGAGTTCTCTAGCCTTGCTCTACCTCGCAACCTCACGGCGACTCTCCAGTGTGCTCGAGCTAAGGAAGAAGCACAGTGGACACAGTAGTTGACCCAGGTTGAGGCCACCTTGCGGTGTAAAACCCTACTCCTGCTTGGCTAGATTGCTTGGGGATGAGCACGAGTACAAGGGGGGTGTTCTGGGATTGAGCACTGCGTGTTCTTCGTGTTCCTCTAATCAATCCACCAAAAGCAGGAGTAGGGTTTTACGCTTCACAGCGGCCTGAACCTGGGTAAAAACACCAGCGTCCCGATCGTCGTGCTGCCTCATGGTCTCCGCTCTTTGTGCAACGTGACCACCCCCTGCCGAACCACGAAGGGGCCTCTGGTCCCATAGGTGATCGTGTGCATCCGTGCCCCGGCAATCCCCTTATACAAATCCATTGTATTATAAAAATAATGTGCCAAGATTTACCTTTGGGATGTTTGAATTGCTTGTTTGATGTATGTTCTGCAAAAACAGAAAGTTTTTCTATAGTGTTTGAATTTTCATATTTTACTGGAATGTGAAAAAATTCTAATTTTTTTACACAGTACTGTTATGAAAATGGTTTATTACATCATAATGTTTCAGAATTTTTTGAGTTACAGAGGTATATGTGTCGGTGAACTAATGAACGGGCCCTTTAGCGCCCTGACTTGTGCACAGGCGGTAGCCTCCTTTGGCTCGGCAAGCCCTGTCGAACGACGCTCCATCCAGCCAACGTTGCGTAGTAAGACTAGGCCATCGGCAAGCCTCTTTACCGGAGAGGAAGACCCGACAGCCATTCCGCTTCCACGCCCCGCTCCACCTCACCGAGTCGGTCATCGCCATCAATGAGGTGTCGAGCGGACAGGTTGTTAGCTAGACCATATCGGGGCACGTGGTGGCTCCAGGAAATTACAACAGCTTTAGTGACACCCGTCCAGACGACGTGTGAAGATAATAAGATGTAGCTGGGCGAACGACACAAAAGGGGAGGTAGTCCTTGCCGGGGAGCATCGCCAGCGTGACACCTTACGACGCATTTAATGCGCCTGCCCTAATCCGTTAGGGTTAGGTATTTTCCACTACCATAGCCACTATTCACCCTGATTTATATAAAATCACAAAGACTCATGACGTAGGGTTTTACGCTTCCAAGCGGCCCAAGCCTGTCTAAACCCCGAGTGCGCTCTGATTGGTGTTGCTCTTTGCGTACGTAGATCCCCACGGTTGAACCGCAAAGAGGCCCCGATGGTCCCATAGATGGTCGTACCCCGACATCTTTGGCGTGCTAGGTAGGGGGTCGCGTAGGTGAATCTTTGCCAACTTCTACGCGTCATCATCATTAGCTTCGCCGACGCCCATGGCACCCAAAAAGACCAAGGGAACTTTGTCGATCGCACCGTCTACATCCAAGCTGCCCTCACAGGGACCGACCGGCGACGGAGGCGAAGGCGGGCAGCGCGTTCACCGCGCTGGTGAGCGTAGCCACCACACTTATACGAGCCGTGACCCGAACCCCATTGTCATGACGTCCAGGGGGACGCCGGTGGCAGCCAGGAACGATGCCGTGGTGGCGGCTGCGGCAACGGCGACGGTGGCGGTAGGGCACCCACCCCATCCTTCGCAAGACAACCGCGACAGGCGCTTGCGGGACGACAATGACCCCGGGCGATGTGCGGACAAGACCCCCGCATGTCATTTCCAGGACGCGCAGGGCCAAGCCCATCGCCAACCTCCTCGCGTCAACAGGCAGTGTGCATCAGGGCGGCACAACGCTCGTCCGGACTCCGTCAGGACTAGGAGCGACACCCACGCTATGCATCACACAATGCCGAAGACCACGGAGGAGGCCCTGGCGTAGGCCCAGTTGTTGCTAAATTTCCCGCCTGTGCAGAGAAGATGGAGGAGTGGAGGGCCACCATTCAGAGCCTACTGAGCTTTGCTAACCGCGATAAGCCAGATGAGGCGGGTCCCACGCAAGCGTGGCCATCTGCAAGGCGTGACGCTGGCGTCGCACCCATAGTGCAATCGCCTCCACAGCAGCAGCAGCAGTCGTCCCGTCAGACCAAGGTGCAAGACGAGATGTCTTACGTGTCCTCAGACCCGTGGAGAGAACTAGATTAGCGCCGGATTCTTAAGGTCCAGCGGAAAGAGGACGCCCGCACCACCATCGAGCGGCGCAGGGAAACCCGTCACCAGTCGTGCCGGGTCATACGTCGATGAGCCTGTGCCAGGGGTTCCCGACACCTGCATTACGAGATGGGCTATCTGGTGTTCACCCGCGAGCTACGGCAAGTCCGTTTGCCCTCTATCAAGACGTTCAAGCCTGATCAGCTGGACAACTATGACAGCAAGATCAGCCCCTCGGAGTTCCTTGGCATTTACACCATCACTGTACAAGTTGCCGGGGGTGATACGAAAAGGTGCTCACCAAATAATTCCCTTTAGCGCTCAAGCCCAATGTGAGGAGTTGGCTGATGAACTTGACGGAATGCTCCATCTCTTCTTGGGCGGATCTGTGCAACCAGTTTGTTGGTGCGTACCACGGAGGCCACAAGCTCCTAGGGCAGCCCAACAATTTGCATGTGATTCCCCAAAGGGACGGCGAATCCCTCCGCAAGTAAATTCAGAGGTTTAGCCGTGTGCAGCACAACATCCCCGACATACATCCTGCCGCTGTGATTGTCGCGTTCCACACAAACGTGCGCAACAGGCGAATGCGTGAGGAGATTAGCATTAACAAAGTGTGTGATGTTGCCGAGCTTTATGATCTGGCTAATAAATGCGCATGTGCTGAGGAAGGGAGAAGACTCCCTGGTGAGGATGCTGGCGAGGAGGTCGACTCCGACGATGAGGATGCATCCAATTCAAAAAATAAAGGCCGAAAGCGCAACCGCAATCACAAAGGCAAGGCAGTTATGGCCGTTGAAGGCTCCAACAACTCCAAGGCCGCCAAGAAACCCAAGACGGAGGGCTCCGGCAAGGAGGCTGTCGCGTGCTCCAGTAATAACGAAGCCGTAGCAGGTCAGAAGCATGATGGGTCGTACCGTAAGATCCATCGCACCAAGAGCAACGACATCAATGATTGTCGCCAAGTCGAGCAGCTCGCTGAAAAACAAAGCAAGAGTATGAAAAGCGCGACAAGGAGAAGGGCCAGGATGGTCCAGGTGGTTCTGGTAAGAAAAGCCACGGCAGCCGTGGTGGACGTCGCGATAAGACCAAGCAACAGAAAGAGAAGCTTGCAAGAGGCCGCAACAAGAAATCTGGTGACGAGGATAGTGATGATGAAGATGAAGAAGGATCTGATGGCCAGGAGTTCCAGAAAGCAATAGACGCCATGTGCATTGATGGGGGCGCTTCTAGGCACTCCTCTCACCGGCAGCTCAAACAATGGGCCCGTGAGATCAATGCGACAGAACCGGTAGCGGAGGCACATAAGCCCCTCAAGTGGTCCAATATGCCCTATGATTTTCGATGCCGGAGATCACCCTGACCTCATTACTGCCATCGGGTGCTTGCCGCTGTTGGTTTCACCAACAGCTCACAACCTCCAGGTCACGAAGATGTTAGTTGATGGTGGGGCCGGCTTGAACTTGATTTCGCCAGACATGATCAAGAGGCTATATATCCCAGACACGGATCTCAAGCCCACGAGGACGTTCCAGGGGATTAACCCCGGGAGAAGCAAACCGAAAGGAAAGATCACCCTGCCGGTGATGTTGGGCAGCGAGCTCAACTTCAAGACAAAGAAAATCACCTTTGATGTTTCCAAAATCCCACTACTGTACAATGGAATCATGGGCCGCCCAGCGCTGGCAAAGTTTATGGCGGCGTCCCACTACTCATACAACACTCTGAAGATGCCAGGGCCAATGGGCGTCATCACAGTCCATGCGGAAAAGAAAAGCGGTGTTTTGTGCGCTGATAAGCTCTTCCGGGAGGCAGTTGCAGCGTCTGCGAACAAGGCACATGCTCCTTCCGGTGAAGCCCCCGGAGGGAAGAAGAACAAGAGTTCCGGCAAGACCTCTGGCAAGGACCCAGGAAGCGCGCGACAGAGCGCAGCACGCCCGTCGAAGACCTGCTAGAGAGCGCCACCACCAAGAGCAAGAAAGCCAAAGTGCCCATTCCTAAGAAACAGCAAGTGGCTGTGCGGGAGGACGGCGAGCGAGGCACTTTCACCATAAGTGCCACCCTCGACAGCAAACAGGAAAGCACTCTCGTCTCCTTCCTGCGGGCGAATGTCGATGTGTTTGCATGGCAACTGATACGTCTCCAACGTATCTATAATTTTTTATTGTTCCATGTTGATATATTATCATTCTAGGATACTTTTTGGGTATTTATTTACAAATTTATAATATTTTTGTGCACTAATCTATTGACCCAGTGCCCAGTGCCAGTTCCTGTTTTCTGCGTGTTTTTGCCTTTTCAGAGTTACAATACCAAACGGAGTCCAATTGTCACGAAACTTTTTGGTGAGTTTTTCTGGACCAATACAAGACCTAGAAGCTTCGGAGGAGGGCGAGGAGATGCACCAGGGGCCCACAAGCCATCTGGCCGCGCCTGTCGGATTTCGGGCTCCGCAAAACCCTAAGAAGTTCGAACCCAGGGGCGTGTGCGAAGATCTCCAACAGCTTCACCCCCACCAAGCTCAAAACACGATAACCCCGCTCAATGGCAAGGAAGAAGATAACACACGAGAGTTTACCCAGGTTCGGGCCACTGCGAAGCGTAAAACCCTACTCCTGCCTTTGGTGGATTGCCTCACGAGGAGGTTTGTGGATGAACTAGTACAGTGGTGAGTTGCCTCGCTAGTGTTTTTGCGGGTGGTGATCCCTCCCCCTTCTACCGAGCAGCCTAGTCCCTATTTATAGCAGCCCGGGTCCTCCTCCCTTATCACAATGGCGGGAAGGGATCCCACAACGGCCAAATTCGAAGGGGGACAGGAGGTACACCCTATCCTGACGAAAGGTGGTCTTCGCCTACAAAGTAACCGGTGATGACGCAGAGGTGGGCTCGGCGATGACATTCGTCCTGCGGGGCTCGGGATCTTGGTCTTGTTGCACCGGAAAGGAAACCTTTGGGGGGGGGCGCCTCGAGAACCTGCGCTCGTCCTTGCCCCCCTTTGCACCAAAGGGGAAAACTGGCCCCTCTGGCGCGCTGGCGCCGGCCTGGCCAGGCTGGTGTCACCCTTGACCTCCCGAGGCCAAGCACTGCATAGAGATCTCCGCCGCTCGGGAGGAGGCCTGGGGAGGCCTGAAAGCACATTTGCTCCCTTGGTGGTTTTGGTAATTAATAACAACATATAAGTCATTGAACTAATGTTTCCACTAAGTATATTTCAGGAAAAGTTCAATGATAGGATTGGCAAAAGGATTGTGGAGATTGTGGAAATACCCCGAGATGCAAGGATATGGATTGCCAAAGCTTCAAGCAAGAGGACTCTACATTTTACTTTGTGAGAAATCACTTTAAGTTCATAGGAAAGCCAATACTATTAAAAGGGGGTAAGGTATTGATTGGTGAACAAAATGCTCATACGTGCACAAGTGATAGTCATCAAAAACACCCACAACTTCTTCCACAAAAGTCTGTCCAAAGTCACAAATCCAAAATCGGTGCACCCAACACTTTCCACTCGGTGCCACCGATTCCCATACTCAGACAGACCTTAGCCAAACCCTAGCCTTTCGGTGCAACCGATTCTGCTTCGGTGCCACCGAGTTTAGGTTGCCAACTTTCTGTTACGCAAATTCACAATATCGGTACCACCGAGATTGTTGGATCGGCGTCACCGAGAATGGGCAATCTGACCGTTGGTCACCTTATCGGTGCAACCGAGTTTCATATATCGGTCTCACCGACATTCAAAAGTTGCCACCTTTTGGTCACTTTGGTACCACCGAGATTAACACATCGGTGTCACCGAGTTGGTCATTTTGTGTGTAACGGTTGGATTTTTGGGGATGCCTATATATACCCCTTCACCACGACCCACCCGAAAGAGAAGCACTCAGAACTATTCCATACTTGCCCCATCCAGTTTTCTGAGAGAGAGCCACCTACTCATGTGTTGAGATCATGCCATTCCATTCCAACCATATGAATCTTGATCTCTAGCCTCCCCAAGTTGCTTTCCACCAATCCCATCTCTTCCACCAAGCCAAATCTGTGAGAGAGTGATTGTGTGTTGAGGAGTCTATCATCTTGAAGCACAAGAGCAAGGAGTTCATCATCGTTGCCGAGCCTATTACCTTTTGGAGGGTGGTGCCTCCTAGATTGGTTAGGTGTCGCTTGGGAGCCTCCTACTTCGTGTTGTGGAGTTGAACCAAGAAGTTTGTAAGGGCAAGGAGATCGCCTACTTCGTGAAGATCTACCCATAGTGAGGCTAGTCCTTCGTGGACGGAAGCCGTTATGGAATAGTCAAGGTTGCTACTTCGTGGACCCTTATGGGTGGAGCCCTCCGTGGACTCTCGCGACCGTTACCCTCCGTGGGTTGAAGACTCCATAAACGTGGATGTACGATAGCACCACCTATCGGAACCACGGGAAAAATCATCGTGTCTACAATTGCGTTTGATCCTCCTACCCTTCCTTTCTACTCAGGCTTGTTGTTACTTTCCGCTGCTATACTCTTAGACATGCATGTGTAGGGTGTACTTGACTTGCCATGAATGTTAAAATCTGCCAACTCTAAAATTGGGAAAAGGTAGAATTTTTATTTGGTCAAGTAGTCTAATCACCCCTCCTCTAGACATACTTTCGGTCCTACAAGTGGTATCAGAGCTTTGGTCTCCATTGCATTGGTCTCACAACCTAGGAGAGTATGACGTCTAGTGAGGGAAACTATCACCGTAGAGGTCCGTACTTTGATGGCACTAATTTTGCTAGTTGGAAGCACAAAATGAAAATGCATATTCTTGGCCATAACCCCGCCGTTTGGGCTATTGTTCGTGTTGGCTTGAAAGGTGAATTCTTTGGTGTTGGAAAGGAACTGGATCGTGAAGCGACCGCGGAAGAATTGAAGATGTTGTAATACAACGCTCAAGCATGTGACATTCTCTTCAACTGCCTATGCCCCGAAGAATTCAACAAAATCAGCCGTCTTGAGAATGCCAAAGAGATTTGGGATACTTTGGTTGATATGCACGAAGGAACCGAGTCCGTGAGAGAATCCAAGTTAGATGTTCTTCAAAGTCAGCTTGACAAGTTCAAGATGAAGGATGGTGAAGGAGTCGCAGAAATGTACTCTAGGCTAGCTCTCATCACCAATGAGATTGCCGGCTTAGGAAGCGAAGAAATGACCGACAAATTCATCATCAAGAAGATACTTAGAGCTTTGGATGAGAGATACGACACCGTGTGCACATTGATCCAAATGATGCCCAACTACAAAGATCTCAAGCCTACCGAAGTCATTGGAGGATTGTTGCTCATGAGATGACACTCAAAGACAAAGAAGAGCTTCACAACAAGTCTAGCGGTGCTTACAAAGCCACAAGTGATGCTCCCGCAACTTCAAGCGACAACCTTTTCACCAATGTAGAGATAAGCCTCATGGTCAAGAAATTCAACAAGTTCTACAAGAATAGAGGCAAAGAACGAAGCTCCAACTCAAGATATGATGAGAAGCGTTCGTCAAGTCGTGACCGCAATTGCTACAATTGTGGGAAGCCCGGACACTACTCCAATGAGTGCACGGCTCCCTACAAACGAAGAGAAGAGTCACCTCAAAGACGAAGCTTAAGGAATGAATCCCCTCAAAGAGAGAGAAGGAGTAGAGATGATCGTTATGAACGAAGACCCTCAAGGAGAAGTAGAGATTCGGAGAAGAAGGACAAGTACACCAAGAGCTACACAAGAAGAAAACATCAAGCTCATGTTGGTGAATGGGTTTCCGGCTCCGACTCCGACAACAACTCCGAGAGAAGCTATCACTCCGACTCCGACTATAGTCAAGATGATGGTGTTGCCGGAATTGCTCAAGTGACTACCAACTCATATGATCTATTTGATTCACCAAACGAAGGGAGTGGAAGTTGCTTCATAGCTAAAGGCCCCAAGGTATCACACCCCGAGTATCTTGATTTCAATAGTGATGAAGATGATTTGCTTTGTGATGATGACTTGCTCTTTGATAAAACTAGTGATGTTAGTCAAAATGAACTTGATAATTCTCATGCTAGTCAAGATAAGTCAATCGATGATGATAAGATGAAAATAGAACAACTAACTAAAGAACTAAACACTCTTAAGTTAGCTCATGAATCTACTCTTGAAGATCATAGAGAGCTTGTAAGGACTCATGAGAAGCTACGCTTCGAGAAGCTCAACTTGGAGCAAGAGCATGAGTTTCTTAAAGCTATCAATGACGATCTCCGAAAGAAGACTTCATCTTATCTAGCCAAACGACTACTCTTGTCTACATTCATGCCACAAGTTAAAACTAAACAAACTAGTAACAAAGGCAAGAAAGGTTCTTCATCTAGTAGCAACAATAAAAATGCTAAACCTAATGATGTTGCTTCTAGTAGTTCTATTGATTCCACTAATGATGATTCTCTTAGCCAAGTTACACTTGAGCAAGAAAATGCTTTATTGAAAGGGATTATACAGAAAGGTATCTACAAGAGTCTTGCCGGGTGTAAGCAATTTGAGGAAATTGTACGCAAGCACGGAGGATACCGAAAGAACCATGGTGTTGGCTACTTCAACGCTAATGGAGTTGAATGGGAAGAAGGTCAATAGCCCAAGCCCAAGTTTGTTCCTCAAAAGGAGAAGTATGAAAATACTCTTCCCAGGGGAACAAACACTCAAGATGACCTTCCACCACAAGACCACAAGCTCAAGGGCAAGAACAAGCTTCAAGAGGACATTGACTCATATGAAGATGAATCCCTAGCTTTGGTGGAGTGGGTTCCCATGGCTACTTCAAGCTCAACTTCTACAAAGGCTACTTCAACACCAAGGATCCCCTTCAACTTGATGTGGGTCCCCAAGAAGAAGAACTAGAGAGTTCTTGAGGGGTGACTCCGCCAATGAAATTCACTCACATTCAGTATTGGCAAGAACTATTTGCAATCAACATCAACTCTATGCAATAGTTCAAGGAGTCACTCATTCCCTCAAAGGTAAGCAAGGGACAAGGTAATCAACAAATCAATGGACATCATTACACATGCTTTGCACTCCATGTCCATAGATATCCTTGTATTTGTCTCTTGTGTGTTGGGACTAACCCATGTAGGTGAGAAGAGTAAGGAAACAACAAGGATGCTCCCAACTCTTGGTGATCTTCATCAACTTTGAGCATCCACCACTACCTCACCAACATGAAGTCTTCTTCGACAAAACCCAAGGTTAGTTTATCCCTCCTATGGGGGGATGTCACATCAAGGGGGAGCTTTACTCTAAGACTTGAGTCAAAGCATCTCTTAGAATGTGACAACATTAAATGCTTTATGTAAAAGTGGTAACCCCACTTGTGCTTAAACGATGAGTATGACCTATGATCAAGTATTCTTACTTGGCTCCTAAGTCAATATACTCATATATAGATGACTTCGTCATCGCCAAAGTGCTTGTTAGATGCTAGTATGTGTGTGCATGTTTGTCATGATTTCTTTTGACATCTTATTGTGTGAGCATGTTGGTTTGCATTTATTTACCCATTCGAGGACATCCAATTGTTGCTATTTGGATTTTGATTTATCTTTTGCCAATTGAATCGACAAGAATGCCTAGGACCACTCTTAAGCTATCTATGCTTTCTCACCTCATATTCCATTCATGCTGCATCACAAAATTTGAACAAGTACTTTTCGATCCCTCTGTGTGTGGAGCACTCGGAGTTCCGTATCGACAAAGGACTGACCATTAAAACCTCCCAAGTGCATCTTGATGGAACCAACCCACAATTATCGGTCTCACCGAATGCCTAGGGTTGATCTTGTTTTCATCTCGGTACTACCGATTCCATATTCTCGGTTACACCGAGTTTCCCTGTTAGCTGACAGTTGAGGAACTCGGTGACACCGAAAATTTAGAATCGGCGTCACGGACAGTGAGGGGTATATATGCTGTGGACCTGACGCTTCGAAATTCAATCTTCAAACCGTCGCGCCCCAAAACCCTAAGCTGCCGCAAAGGACCCCCTGGTCGTCGCCCTTGTCTCCCCGCGCTCCTCCGCCACTGGGATCCTCGCCGTCGACGGGCATCTTCGCCGCCGTCGCCGCCATAGCGGATCCGTCGCCAAGTTAGGGTACATATTCGATTCATCTTGCGCTCCTCGTCTGATTCTTGCGCAATGAAGTTGATTTTATCTATAAGCCACCGTTTGCACATCTATCTATCCACAAGAAAACTCAATAGATAACGAATGATGGATTTTTTAGGTTTTGCCGTCCGCCTCATGAATCTCGGTAGAACCGATGCAAAATAATCGGTATCACCGATTTGGTTTTCTGGCACACTGAGAACACCTCGGTGGAACCGAGTGCCTATTTTCGGTGTAACCGAGAATGGTGCCAAGTTCCTGGAAAGCAGGTTGTTAGTCTCGGTGTGGCCGAAAATTTGTCTCGGCTGTACCGACATACATTTGGCAGAATGCAAAATTTGAGAAATTCTTAGTTCAAACTTTCAAAAAACAGCTGCATTTTGTGATGACTTATCTTCTTCTGCTCCTCTATACTCTATTCACAGGGTCAGTATGTCAAGTGCTGAGGACAGTGAGAACAACTTCCAAGAGCAGAATATTGTCATGAGTTCAGGCACTAGTCCTGAGTCCAGTTCCTCTTCAGATCCAGGCACCCCCAGTTCTCATGGGTTGCCCAAGGCTGCTACTAGAGCCAGGAAGAAGCTGAATTCAGATGAGGAGGATTCAGATTTTGTGCCAGAGGAGATTCTTGCCAAGAAGCAAGAGAGAGCTGCCAAGAAATCTGCTAATGAAGCCACCTCCTCAAGGAGGACTGTCAGCAAGGTATATGCTAGCTCTGAAGCTATGAGAGCACCTGAGAGTGCTAGGGCTACCATGACTATTGAGCCCCCAAGGAAGTCATTGCCTAAGAAGGCAGGAGAGAAGAAGCATGCCAGAAAGAGGATTGTCTATGTCACTAGAAGGCAAACTTCCATGTATGAGGACTCTGAGGAGGCTGCTGGTGCTGCTGCTGAGGAGGAGGAAGAGCAGGTTGTCAAGGCCCCTCCCAAGAAGAAGCAAAAGAAGCTTATGGCTGATGCTATGCCAAAGACTGGCACATCCAAGAGCACCAAGTCTGCCCCCAAGAAGGCTGCTGCTGAAATGCCAAAGAGGTTATCCAGACAAATTCCAGCTTCTGAAAAGAACAAGGGAACTACCTCCAGAGTTGAGGATGAAGATGCTATGTCTGCCTTGATGAAGCTTAGACCACACCTTCCTGAACATAATGCCAGTCATCTACTTGCTGAAGATATGAAGAAGAGGAAGGATTCTGGTTTGAGGGCATGGAGAGCTGTTGACCCATATGCCCAAAGGAGAAAGATAGCTGTGGACTACAGATTCTACACCAAGGAGCAACAGGATTTCTATGAGACTGTGCTGCTTGACAAGAGTCCAGCTGTGAGTGACATGAGATACGTTGACTGGAAGTTCATCAAGGAGAATGAAGATTTCTTTCCAAATGTTCAAGACAACTTTCACTGCATTGGCTTGGATGAGTTTGTTGGCAAAGAGTTTACAGCATGGAATGATGAGATGATCATGCAATTCTACTCCACTGCTCATTTCTATGGAGATGGTAGGATTGTATGGATCACTGAAGGAGCTAGATACGAATCCACTGTTGATGATTGGGCTGCCATCTTAGGAGTCCCTGAGGTACAAGATGGTGACTTGGATGTCTACTCTGAATCCAAGGAGAGCCACAATGCTATGGCTAACATGTACAATGAGATTCCTGCTGCTCATGTGAAGTCTCACAGGCTAGGTTCTATCTACTTCCTCCAGGCTGGCCTCCGGACCATGAACACCATATTGAGGCATACTTTGATGCCCAAGTCAGGAGATGAGAAGATGATCCGAGGCTACTCCATCAACATGCTGATCCATCTTGACAGGCACACCAGGATTAGAGTTATGGATTTGATTGTAGAGACAGTGAAGAGGGTTGCTGCTGATCAGAAGCGCTCATGCTGCTATGCACCCTACATCCAGATGCTCATCAACTCCAAGCTGGAGAAGCACATCTTTGCTCTGGACAGACCCCACTTGCCCCTACAGCCAAATTTAGAGGACAACATTGTGGTGATGTACCCAGAACATCCCACATCAGCTGCAGCTCAAGCACAGGCAGAGGCAGAGGCAGCTAGAGCCACTAGTGCTCAAGTCCCTAAATCCAGGAACGCGCAAATGGATCTGTTGATCTCATCAGTTCAGGGCATGCAGAAGGACATTAAGGACATTCTGAACAATCAAAACAGTCTTGTCAGGATCTTCGAGAACAGGATCAAGACCCTTAATGATAAGGTGCATGGGCTGACCAAGACAGTCAATGAGCTTAAGAAGGAAGTTGACTCTGTGCCTCTTCCCCACTCTTCAGTTGATGATGATGATGATGAGGATGACTCACCTCTCAGGCCAGGCACACACTTCACTACTCAGGCCAGATCAGTCACTGTGCCAGCTGCAGACTTCAGGCCCTCTTCATCAGCACCTGCTACTGTCACCTCAGCTCCATCAGCTCCAGTTCCTCGAGTTGCCACTCCAACTCCATCCACGACATCTGCTGAGATCTTCGCCGACGCTGTTCTCTCGACTCCTTCATCAACAACCGGAGGAGATCATCCCAAGAACGCTTAGCTATATCTCTTTGAACTTTTTGGTAACTTGTTGCCAAAGGGGGAGAAGTGTATATAGATCTTTAGGCTTCGAGTGAGAGAGCGTTTGGTTTTTATCGCTTTTTCACAACATTTGTTCTTTTGGTTGCTTGTGTTAAACTATGATTGGTGTTTTGATCATACGCTTAATGTGTGTTGCTACTATTTCCTATCATTATGCTACTTATGAGATGATCTTTCACCTTTGCTTGATGGTGTTGTGCTATGATGTTCACTCTTATTATTCTCGCACACCACCACTCGCACACCACCAAGATGTATGTGACATGGAAGAAGTGCCCCATGTACCTAATCGATTGTGCATTTGCATTCAAATGCAAATTTTAAATAATGCACAAATTTAGGGGGAGCTCTTGCTTATCACATACTTCTCAAAGCGACGATTATATTCATTGATTATATCTTTGTCGAAGCTTTGATCTATATGTTGTCATCAATTACCAAAAAGGGGTAGATTGAAAGCACAATATGCTCCCTTGGTGGTTTTGGTAATTAATAAGAACATATAAGTCATTGAACTAATGTTTCCACTAAGTATATTTCAGGAAAAGTTTAATGATTGGATTGGCAAAAGGATTGTGGAGATTGTGGAAATACCCCAAGATGCAAGGAAATGGATTGGCAAAGCTTCAAGCAAGAGGACTCTACATTTTACTTTGTGAGAAATCACTTTGAGTCCATAGGAAAGCCAATACTCTTAAAAGGGGGTAAGGTATTGATTGGTGAACAAAATGCTCATACGTGCACAAGTGATAGTCACCAAAAACACCCATAAGTTCTTCCAAAAAGGTCTGTCCAAAGTCACAAATCCAAAATCGGTGCAACCAACACTTTCCACTCGGTGCCACTGATTCCCATACTCAGACAGACCTTAGCCAAACCCTAGCCTTTTGGTGCAACTAATTCTGCTTCGGTGCCACCGAGTTTAGGTTGCCAACTTTCTGTTATGCAAATTCACAATATCGATACCACCGGGATTGTTGGATCGGCGTCACCGAGAATGGGCAATCTGACCGTTGGTCACCTTATCGGTGCAACCGAGTTTCATATATCGGTCTCACCGAGATTCAAAAGTTGCCACCTTTTGGTCACTTCGGTACCACCGAGATTAACACATCGGTGTCACCGAGTTGGTCATTTTGTGTGTAACGGTTGGATTTTTGGGGATGCCTATATATACCCCTTCACCACGACCCACTCGAAAGAGAAGCACTCAGAACTATTCCATACTTGCCCCATCCAGTTTTCTGAGAGAGAGCCACCTACTCATGTGTTGAGATCATGCCATTCCATTCCAACCATATGAATCTTGATCTCTAGCCTCCCCAAGTTGCTTTCCACCAATCCCATCTCTTCCACCAAGCCAAATCTGTGAGAGAGTGATTGTGTGTTGAGGAGTCTATCATCTTGAAGCACAAGAGCAAGGAGTTCATCATCGTTGCCGAGCCTATTACCTTTTGGAGGGTGGTGCCTCCTAGATTGGTTAGGTGTCGCTTGGGAGCCTCCTACTTCGTGTTGTGGAGTTGAACCAAGAAGTTTGTAAGGGTAAGGAGATCGCCTACTTCGTGAAGATCTACCCATAGTGAGGCTAGTCCTTCGTGGACGGAAGCCGTTATGGAATAGTCAAGGTTGCTACTTCGTGGACCCTTATGGGTGGAGCCCTCCGTGGACTCTCGCGACCGTTACCCTCCGTGGGTTGAAGACTCCATAAACGTGGATGTACGATAGCACCACCTATCGGAACCACGGGAAAAATCATCGTGTCTACAATTGCGTTTGATCCTCCTACCCTTCCTTTCTACTCATGCTTGTTGTTACTTTCCGCTGCTATACTCTTAGACATGCATGTGTAGGGTGTACTTGACTTGCCATGAATGTTAAAATCTGCCAACTCTAAAATTGAGAAAAGGTAGAATTTTTATTTGGTCAAGTAGTCTAATCACCCCCCCTCTAGACATACTTTCGGTCCTACAAGGCCTACTCCCCCGCGGGTCTTGTCTCCGTTTCCATCGCGAGCTTGGGCTCTCGCGAGGGCCTTGTGCTGAGTGAGGCCGCGCTGGACCATACTTGGTCGTCGAGGTGGGCCACGCCCTGGGCCGCAGGCAGGCAAGCCTGGGTACCCCCGTTCCCAGGACGCCGACAGTAGCCCCCGGGCCCAAGGCGCGCTCGGGTTGGCTTCTGGGCGAAGCCATGGAAGATAACCCAAAGCGCCGCGGGCCCTAACCGCCTGCGGGCCCAACTTGACGCGTGGCGCACAATGAGACGCATGCGTCTCGGCTCCCCGAAGACGTTGGAAACCGCCCTGAGTCGAGCTGACGCAATGCCTGCGCACCCCCTCGGCCATCATTGCTCTTCCTTGAATGTGGCTGTCTCTTTGTGTCTCCCCCTTCTTGGGCCATGCGGATGTGACCTGATGCGAGCAGGTGAAGCGACGTGTGGTAGGGAAGCACGCCGATCGAGTCTGGCACGCGTTGTTCGAGGGGTGCTCGGCGTCTCCACTCCCCACGACGCCCCAGGGGCAGCGGTTGCGCCTATAAACCCGCCCCGCCCGGGGGGTCTTGCCATCTTGACGCGCCCTCTTGCATTTCTTCCTTCCAAGTAATCTTCCAAGTCCTCCTCCTTCCCTTTGTTCCTCGATTGCGTCTGGTGGGAGTGCAGCGGGCGCAGGGAAGCGCTCGGGGTCCCCGGCTCCACCGTCGGTCCCCGGAGGTAGCGGTGGGGGACCCTCGAGTCCGGCCCAAGCTCGGCGGCGCTGGGCCATCATCGATGAGTAAGTGCTCCATCATCCGCCCCCTTCCCTTTGCAATCGCATCCGTTGCGCCGGTCCTGACCATTGCCTCCTCCCACGGCGCCTGCGCCCAAGAGGCGCAGGCTCGACGAGCTCCAGGAGGAGATGGACGCGCTGAGGGTCCAGCTGGCGGATGCTGAGGCCGCCCTCCAGGACGCGCTCAGGGATGAGGCGGAGGCCTAGGCAGAGCTGGCGTCCCTCCAGACCCAGATCAAGGGGGCCGCCGACGCCGTGCAGGCCGCCCACGATGAGGCGGCCCACGCGAAGATGCTGGAGGCGCAGCACGCCAAGCAATATCTAGACATTGCCCACCGCGCGGTTGGCGCGGTGAGCCGGTTCGTCGAGGAAGTCCCCCGCACTGCCGTGCGCGCTCGGCGACAGGGGCTACCTCAACTTCTTCGGCAAGGTGGTGGAGGCACTGGAGACCGGCGTGTCCCAGGTGGACGAGGACAACGTGTAAAGCGCGTGTGACCTCCTGGACCTTGCACTGACGCGCGTCTTCTCCAACCTTTGCCGCCACGTCCTGGATCTCGATCCCCCCCGCGTCATCGAGCCGGTGCCCGAGGAGCTCCAGAGGCCCCTTCGGGACGAGGTGCGCCCGCACGTGGAGTCCTTGGTGGAGCGGTTCATCCAAGAGCCCCTCTTTGATGAGGGCGACGACTCCGGCGCCGCGGCGGGCGACGATCCGGACGGCGACAGCGGCTCCTCCGGCTAGGCTTCCCCTATTTTCTCTTCCTAGTTCCTATCATGTCAAGAAATACTCGGCCCTTGAGGGTGTTAACTTTTGCGTTTTTACCTTTGTTTTCCTCCTTCTTCTTTTAAGCCGTCGATCATTTGTTTTGTGCGGCGCGACTTCGCCTCCCCCGCGGGGCCTTGCATTATTGCCGGTGCATCCCGGCGCCCCTCGAGAGGTTCGCGAGGGTATCGCGCTACGACCGGCGGTGGCATCAGGCCGGGCCCTGGCGGGGC
This sequence comes from Elymus sibiricus, assembly GCA_039707655.1. Lineage (NCBI taxonomy): Eukaryota > Viridiplantae > Streptophyta > Magnoliopsida > Poales > Poaceae > Elymus > Elymus sibiricus. Next base: position 253,685,000 of record CM077667.1, on the reverse strand, counting down.
GGGCCCTCCTAAGGGGGAACGTGCCGCCCCCAAGGACAAAATCCTAGCGACGTCGCCCAGAGTGGCCGGATTCCTTCCCTCGCGCTGCCCTTCCTTGTTCCTGGGACCTCAAAAATCCTGATGGGAATACGTAGCGGACCGTAGCGCTTGCATTTTTCTTGTTAGCACTCATACCTCTTGCCCGGTGTTCGGGCTATCATCTGATTAGAAAGTTTTGCTCTATTCAGTGGGTGTACTTAGCTCATCGGGTCGTGGAGAGCTCGAGCGTCGCGAGGTGTAGCTGGGGCGTCCAGAGAGGTAGAGGATCCCACCAGGGAGGGCTTCTTCCTTGCGTGCAGGATGGTTTAGGAGCCCTTTCGGCACTCTACGTCGACGGGGCCCGATCCCGAGCAGACCTCGACCACCGTTCGGGCGTCCGGATCACTAGGACGAGACCAAAGGGGCGAGGCCTCGGCCACCATTGGGGCGTCCGGATCACCAGGACGAGACCAAGGGGCGCGGAGCTGCGCGATCGGTGAGGTTCCCGAGGCGCAATGCTTGGGAACCCCCCTTGACGCTCAAGCGGCGCTCAGCGTCGGCGGAGCCCAATCCCGCGCATACCTTGACCGTCATTGGGGCGTCCGGATCACCAGGACGAGTCCAAGGGGCGAGGGGCTACGTGACCAGTGTGGCTCCTGAGGCGCATTGCTCAGGAGTCCTCCTTGATGCTCGAGCGGCTCCCATACCTTTCCGCCGGTTGCTACTCCGAGGGGCGTCTGAGCCTCCCGAGGTTCTGCGATGTCGCGCTGGGCGGCGGCCGGAGCCCCCGAGCGGGAGTCGACTGCCAAAAGATGCGTGCTTTCGAGGCAACAGGTCCTTGCCGGCCTGCTCTGAGGGGCCACGAGGGGAGGCCAAGGTGCGTGGGCCTCGGCAAGGTGCCAATCCAAAGAAAAGAGACTCCAAGGCCAGAAAAAGGAATCGAGAAGAGAGGAAAAATTCCCGCCCCTTTTCAAATAGAGTTACGAAATCTTCAAATTTCATTTCAAAAAGTGGCAATACGAACACAAAAAGAAGCAAGCAACAGCCGCGTCCGGCACCTAGGCTAGTCTTCGCCTTCGTCTTCCCCCAGCGCAGAGCGTAGGGCATCCACGTTGCGTGGGCATAGTCATTGGTGGACTGTGTTGTCCGCCAGCGCGGAGCATGGGGCTTCCACTTGGGCGTGGGAGGGAACCCCTCCGCGTCCTTGGGGGGCTCCGGGCATATACATCCCACTCATTATTACGTGAGAGTGTCACGGCCGAAGATAGCTGGGCAAGCCCCTAGGCTAACGGCCCAGGTGCTCCCAACTCGGTTAAGAGCTATCCCACGCATTTCTGCATGGTTGCGTGCCTCTATAGCCCAAACCTGAGTGGATTGCTCCCCGTGTAGCCGCGGGATTGCGCTCCCGCGGCCCAAACATGAGCGCAACGCACTCAGTGCAGCCATAGAGGTGTTGTGTTGGTGAAGCCACCTCGTGAAGCGTCGGGGCGCCGGTCGGGCCGTGGCTTGAGGAACACGCGAGGCCCTGCCCCCTGAGGGCCGCGCCGACGCTCCCACTGGCGCGGGTGGCCCGCGTTGCTTGTATCCTGCAGATTCCCTAGGCTGTCGCTCCTGAGGTCCTGGGCTTGGCTGCGCGCTGCTTGCTCGTGGGGGCGGCGGCTGCGTCGCGCCCCCGCGCATCCCGGGATGCCCCCCTGCTTGCATCAGCCCGGCCTGGTACTCCCTCTGTGGGAGCCCCCAGGCCCGGCTTGGGGAGAGCATCCGGGACATCTCCCTACTCCAGGAGGGTGTTGGCACCCGCGGGGGGCGTCTGATCCTCCGCACCCTCCGCAGGTATCACGTAGCTCGGAACATAGGCTTCTGTATAGAGGCCTTGTGCCCCTTCTAAGCCGTCCCTGCGCATGCCAAGGGCAGCCTCCCCGGGTGGCGAGATGACGCCACCTGGGGCGCGCGGCCCACAGACCCTCCTGCGGCGGGCCTCCGCCCGAAGTTGCTTACCTCTGCCGCCGCCGTGGGGTGGGCCGCGCGTGTCTTGCCATAGGTTGCCTCTCTGGTTGTCCACTGCGCCTCTGTTACGGTTGTCTGCCTGACCAGAAGCCTGAGCCGCCTGCTCCCTGCGCCGGTTGGCGCGCTCCGGCCGGGATGACTCGGGCTGTTGATGTTCCATCTGGGTATGGGCGCGCGCATCGGGGTGCGCGCGGAGCGCCCCATCACCTTCTTCAAAGGCGCCACCGACGTGACCGGGCGGCGTCCCGAAGCCGGTCACCGGGATCCGGAGGAGAAGTAGTACGACGTGCGGCGGGCCCTGCTCGGGCTCGCCTGGGAGTGAAGCGGGCATGCCGCCCACAGATGAGGCATCGGGCACGGCGAGCGAGCCCCCGGCGCCCAGCGCCGGTGGTCGCGAAGAGGGGCGGGGAAGCGAGGCCCTCCATGCGACGTTGACCAACTCGGTGATGTGATCGGCCCAGGCGTCGAAGCCCCCGTGCGTCGGGCGGTGGCGAAGCATCTCACTCGCCATCGAAGTGCATCATGTGCGTTGAGGTCTCCCACATGGGTATAGTGCGATGTCGATCCCGTGGGCGCTGTTCGCCCGCCCCGCGCCTGGTCGGCACGAGCAGCAATGGTGGTGGAAACGACGCTAGTGGCCTGGTAACGGCCGCCCTGCATCGCGCTGCTGTGGCGCGGGTCTTGGACGGCAGTGGCGAGGTTGGTGAAGGCCGATCCGCCGAGGCCGAAAGGAGCTTGTCGGGCGTCGGCCATCACGCGACGGGGCGAAGAAGAAGTGAAGCTTGCTGAAGACACCGACACGCCCCCTACCTGGCGTGCCAAATGTCGGATTTCGGGCTCCGCCAAACCCTAAGAAGTTCGAACCCAGGGGCGTGTGCGAAGATCTCCAACAGCTTCACCCCCACCAAGCTCACAACACGATAACCCCGCTCGATGGCAAGGAAGAAGATAACACACGAGAGTTTACCCAGGTTCGGGCCACTGCGAAGCGTAAAACCCTACTCCTGCCTTTGGTGGATTGCCTCACGAGGAGGTTTGTGGATGAACTAGTACAGTGGTGAGTTGCCTCGCGAGTGTGTTTGCGGGTGGTGATCCCTCCCCCATCTACCGAGCAGCCTAGTCCCTATTTATAGCGGCCCGGGTCCTCTTCCCTTATCAGAATGGTGGGAAGGGATCCCACAACGGCAAAATTCGAAGGGGGACAAGAGGTACACCCTATCCTGACGAAAGGTGGTCTTCGCCTGCAAAGTAACCGGTGATGATGCAGAGGTGGGCTCGGCGATGACGTTCGTCCTGCGGGGCTGGGGGTCTTGGTCTTATTTCATCGGAAAGGAAACCTTTGGGGGGGCGCCTCGGGAACCTGCACTCGTCCTTCCCACCTTTTGCACCAAAGGGGAAAACTGACCCCTCTGGCGCGCTGGCGCCGGCCTGGCCTGGCTGGCGTCACCCTTGACCTCCCGAGGCCGAGCACTGCATAGAGATCTCCACCGCTCGGGAGGAGGCTTGGGGAGGCCTACTCCCCAGCGGGTCTTGTCTCCGTTTCCATCACGAGCTTGGGGTCTCGCGAGGGCCTTGTGTTGAGTGAGGCCGCGCTGGACCGTACTTGGTCGTCGAGGTGGGCCACGCCCTGGGCCACAGGCAGGCAAGCCTGAATACCCCCGTTCCCAGGACGCTAACAGCGCCCATAGGGGGCGTGCGGCCAGATATGTTGTGGCCCCCAGGAGCCCCTCCCGACGTTGTTCTCTGGCCTATAAATTCACATCTACCCTAAAAACACCAGAAGCGCTCCCGAAACATTTTTTCCGCATCCGCAAGTCTCTGTTCCAACGGGAGGCCATCTACAACTCCGTTTCGGCACCCTGCCTGAGGGGAGATCTATCACGGAGGGCCTCTTCATCAACCTTGCTGCCCTCACCATGATGTGTGAGTAGTTCACCACAGACCTACGTGTCCGTAGGTAGTACCTAGATGGCAATCTCTCTCTCTTGATTTTCAATACAATGTTCATCGCATCTTTGCCTTGATCTATCCGATGTAATCCCTTTGTATGGTGTGTTTGTTGGGATCCGATGAATTGTGAGTTTATGTTCAGATTATTCATGAAAAGTATTTGAGTTAAACCTGATTACTATGATTCTTATTTGCATGATCATCATAGCTTCGTAATGCTCTCCGATCTATTGAGATAGTTTGGCCAACTAGATTGATATTTCTTCAGTGGGAGTGGTGCGTTGTAGTAGGTTCAACCTGATGAGTTTCTATATCCCAGTGACAGAAGGGGACAAGTTGCGCCTTTGTGTTGTTGCTACTAAGGATAAGACGATGGGGTTTATTCATATTAGTTGAGTTTACTTTGTCTACATCAGGTCATCGTTCTCCAGGCATTACTCCATTTGTCATGAACTCAATACGTAGAGAGGCAAGCATGGAAGCACTCTTGAAGTGGAGTAATAGTAGTAGGTGCAGGCAGGAGTTGGCCTATTTTCTTATGGAGATGATGCCTATATACACATGATCATTGCCGTGAACATCGCATAATTATTCGCTTTTCTATCAATTGCCCAACAGTAATTTGTCTACCAACCGTATGCTTTGCTTATGAGAGATGCCACTAGAGAACTCTACGGCCCCCGGGTCTATTCACTTATAAATTCACAAACGCTATCATTACCTTGCTGTTATTTATTATGTTTTATTTTATTTTGCACATTACTATTATATACAATTATCTACAAAACTCACTTGCATGCAAATAACGAGATCAAGGGGATTGACGACCCTCTTGCAGGCGTTCGGTGCAAGTTGTTTGTTCTTTTGTGTGCAACCGCTGAAGACGGTTGAGGATTGGTATTCCTATTGGTTCAATAAACCTTGGTTTCATAACTAAGGGAAATACTTACCCACTTTATGCTGCGATTACGCGTTCCTCTTCACGGAATACCCAACACAGATCACGAGTATCAGGAAGGATTTCTGGCACCATTGCCGGGGAATACCATCACCAACTATCAATTAACTTTGCACAAAATTTAATTCACTTGTTGTCGGTGCATTAGGATGGGGGTACCCAGTGCCCCTGACTTATGCACAAGCAGTGGTAGCAGAGCCCATCAACATAAAACCTAGTCCAAACAAGAGAAGCCGCTCTACGAGAGATCAAGGAGCACATCAAGAAGACGAAACCAACATCCAAGACCAAGACCTCGACAGAAGCAACCTACACTGGCTAAGCAACGCCGGCAAGGTCGATGCAACGGCCTAGAATGGGCCCGAGCCGTGCCAGTCCCGTCCCCGGTGCCTGCCGGGGACCGAAGCGCGCACATCTTTAGGAAGATCCGGCAAGCCATCCCCTGGCAGGCGCAAGCCGATCGGCCCTCGCTCCACCGCATCGCAACGTCAGTCATTTGTCGATGTGGTGTCGAGCCCTCAGGTGGCTAAGTGGCTCTTGCTAAGGACGTGGCGGCTCGCTGGAAGGCAGATTATGCCCATTTGACACCTGTCCAGAGGCATGTCGAGATACTAAGCAACAGCCAGCCAAGCGGTGGTAAAAGCTTGCCGGGGATGCATCACCGCACGCCACCTAGGCTAGCATTTATGGCATTTTGTCCTAAGTTCCATAGTTAGGTATGATAGCACTGTTAGCTATCTAATCACTAGAAAATGTCTGTTTTGCCACTGTGGTTGCCCCTTGACCTATAAAAGGAGGCCCAAGGCAACCTAGCTCAAGATTCGGACCTTTGGACACTTGTACTCACGTAGCAGCTCCCCCGAAAGCGACCTCGCCGGGTTTTAGCGCCGCGTGTGCTTCGTGTTCCTCTGATCAATCCACCAAAGAAGGAGTAGGGTTTTACGCTTCTCAGGGGCCCGAACCTGGATAAAATACCAACGTCTTGTCGTCGTGCTGCCTCATTACCTCTGCTCTTTGTGCAATGTGACCACACCCCTCCCGAACCACAAAGGGGCCCGTGGCCCCATAGGTGATCGTGTGCATCGTGCCCCGACATCTTTGGTGCGCCAGGTAGGGGGGCAACGTCATTTGCGCGAACCTGAGATCGTGAGCAGCATGTCGATCTTCATCGCGTCTTCTTCATCTATGGCTCCCAAGAAGAAGACCGGCGCAACCACGCATCCCTCCATTTTGAAGGCCCCCTCGCACGCAGCTGCAGACGCCATTGGCACCGCGGCGGTGACGAGTGAGGCGGGCGTCGTGGGCGACGCGACTGGAGGAGGCGGCGCCACCGTCGTGTCCCCCGTGGCCGAAGCTGGAGCGAGGAACACCGAAGAGGAGCAACAGTAGCAACATCTTGGCAAGCTCGTCCCTAGTACCATGGGAGGAGGAAACGTTTAGTCTCCACCTCCCCTCCACACTGGTGGACGCGACCGCAAAAGCGGCACCCAATCTAGGGCAAGCTGTGATCTTCCAGTTGCGCCTATCACAGGAGTGGCTGTCGGACGCGTGCCTCACTCGGAGCAAGACGGAGCGCCGAACGGGACTACGCACAATTTCGACCTCCTCCACGTCAGACCACCTCGACGACCGATGCACGGCAACGAGAAAGAGGCGACGCTCCTCTTGGTTCCACCAGGAGTCGAGCGACGTCGCGATCCGCCTCTCTAGCCATGCCGGCCACGACAGCGGAAGCGATGGCGAGAGCCCCACTACTGCTAAACTTCCCGCCGGCGGCTGACAAGATGGACGAGTGGAGAGCCACCATCCAGAGTTTGATTGGCTTCGTCGAAGCTAGCAAGTCGCAGCATGCCGAGCCATCGCAATGCCCGCGGACGACGACGGCGACCCGGGCTGACAGTCATGTTGAGGGGGCCAGGCCAATGGTGCAATCCCCTCCACAACAACAGACCCAGAGGCAGCCACAACATGCTCCACGTGTCGATGAGCCCGACGAGGCATCTATGGTCTCGTCCGGCCCGCACGATCACTGGGACCAGCGGCGTGTCCTGGACGACCAGCGGAGGGAAGACGTGCGCGTCACCATAGAGCGACGTCGGGAAGCACACCGCCAATCCGACAGGCGCAACGGCCCAGATGCTGGCGACCCCGCGCCCAGTGTTGGCGGGTACCTGCCTTATGAGGTTGGGTGCCCTGCCTTCACTCGCGAGCTGCGACAGGTACGCTGACCATCGGCCCATGCTTTCAAGCCTGAACTAACGGAGAAATACGACGGGAAGCTAAACCCGGCGGAATTCCTAGGCATCTACACCATAGCCGTTCAAGCCGTTGGGGGAAGAGATGAGAAGGATGTAATATAGCCCGGGACCGACGCTCCAGAAGATTCCCGTTTATTCCGTTGTCATCGTGTGATTCATTTGGTTGTCGCATTCATCATCGCAGCATTCGCATCATCCGCATTGCATCGACACTCCGTTGTCGTCGTTTTTGAAAACTTGCATCCGTTCGTAGTTGCCGGTTCTCTCTGTTCTCGCCGTAACCATTTCATGCCCAACCACACACGCACGCGCCCGTGGCATCGATAAAATATTGTTTTAAAAGTGCGTATAAAATATTCTTGGATTGACTCTAAACTTGGCATGCGCTCTTTGTTTATTGTAGGTAGACTTCCTGCCAAATTTCGTCGCAATCGGAGGCCGTTTGATACCCGAACGGTAGACCGTAGCGGCACCGTCATTGGTTTATTCGTTAGAAGTTTCGGTGTTTTAGATATCCGTCGCCGGGCCACAATTATTCCCTCTCTTCTTGGCCCAACCACTCTACACAACCCACTACCCTCTACCCTAGCCCCCCTCTGATCGAGACCGTCGGATCGCGATCCTACGGTCCGAATTTGGACAAAATTAGCTAACACTAGCCCACCAAATTAGTCCCTGCTATAAAAGGAACCCCCCTGCCATTTTAAGCCCCCCCCCCTCTCTCCTTCCTAGAGTTCCGTGCCCAGCCAACCAGCTGTCCGCCGACAGCCGTAGCCTCCACCCGCCCCCATCCGCGCCGGCCAGCCGACATACGCCACTTGGCGCCACTGGAGTGGCCGCGCCGCCACCAGCCCACGCGGCATCCAACCGGGAGCCGCCACTTGGCGCCCCAGGTCGCGCCCGTGCCGCCCCAGCCAGCCGAGGCCCGCCCGGGCCCGTGGCAGGCCGCTCGCGCCGCCGCCCGTGCCCTACTCCGCGCCGCCCGTCACCGGCGACCACAGCTGCTCACCGGAGCACCCCGCCGCCGAACCTCGCCGCAGCTGCCAACTCGCGTTCCGCTCGCTGGAGCTCCACCTGCAGCTCCCGCGCCTTGCGCCTCGGCCAAGCAAGTCACTGGCGCCCCCTGTGCCGCGCCGCCCCGCCTGTCCGCGAAGCTGGCGACCGCCTCAGCCCACGCCCGGCCGGATCCGGTGCGTCGCGGCCGGATCTGCCCATCCTCGGCGTCGCCGGTGCCCTATGTCGCCTCGCCGGAGACCGTCGTCCTCGCCGGCAACCGCCGGCCATGGCGGCTCCCCTAGCCAGCCGGATCGGGACGCCCCCGTCCCAGATCCCGGCGTGCCCGATCCCCCCAACCATGTAGCCTCTCCGCGCCCGTAACACCCCGTCCCGGGTCCTCCCTGTCCAGCCCTCGCGAGGTGAGAATTTTCTAAGTCCCTAGAGAGTGCCCGTTTTTCAGCATATTTGCATTTTGCGGGGCCTATAACTTGCAAACCGTGCATCCGATGCCAAAGTGTAATATTTGAAAATTGTTCTACTCAACATGCTCTAGAAGATGGTTTCATTTGCATGCATTTTAGGAATCATCTAGAGGTCCAAATATGTGTTGCAAGAGTGCAGATCATCGTAATCTGAAATCTGTTATTTTATCAAAACTTGCGTGGATGATTGCATCTAAACCGTAGACCTTTTGCATATGGCTTCTTCATGAGAATTGCACTATGTGATGTGTACTTTGATGCCATGCCTCTTGTTGCTAGGTAGAACTTCATTATCATGCTCATTTCATGCTCTCAAGTTGCTATCGCGTTAAAACTGTAATCTGTTAACGTTAAGTTCTGTTTTGTGAGCATCATATTAAGCAAACCATGCCTCCTATGAAGTTGTGCCAATGGGATATTTTGTAGTGTGAAATGTCTTCTTGCTGTTAATGTCCTTGTCATGCTCATAGAGGGTTGTTATGCTATTGTTATTGCCATGTCAATATGCCTAGTCAAACTACAGTTTTGGGAGATAGTTAAATTTCACTAAGTCTGAAGCTGTTATTTTGTTGCCATGCTGCCATATGTGAATTGCTAGTGTTCTAGGACTCTTTTGGTGTTGCCACAATGGAATGCTTTGTTAACCATGTTATGATCTATGAGGTTATGCCATTTATTGCCATGTATAGGATTTGCATCCTAGTTATTTCTGTAGTCCAATATGTCAAACAGTTAAAAAAACTTATGCACATGTCTACTCTAATTTTCTCAAAGTCCGAGATCCTGATTATTTCAAATTGCCATGTTGTGTTGATGTTTGCCATGAATCTGTGCATAATTGGATGTTGCCATAATGGGATGGATTGTAGTGCATCATGTCCTCTACCATGCTGTAAATTTTCATGCCATGATATGCCCTATAGCATATAGTTTTCTTGCTTCCAACATGCCTTAACCAAATCTGCTCTGCTAAAAAACTGTGATTTTCACTAAGTCCTAATCTGCTATATTTTATTGCCATCTTGTGAGCTTATTTCCTAGTGATCCATGCTTCTACTCAATTTGCTGTGATGATATGAATTGTTGTGCATCATGTAAGCTACAGCCCCATGTCTTCTTGTGCATTTTAGAATCTTGTGGCTTATAGTTTTCATGTGTGCAATATGCCATGTTGCTGTTTTGGACAGATTTAAACTAAAACTTGTGTTGGGTGTTGTGGTTGAACCGTTGCTCCGTTTTGAACATGCCATATATGAATCTTGCCTAGAATTGCATGTAGTATCATATTATCATGTTGCATCCATGTTTTCAAATGCTTGTGGTTGTCATTTTCATGCATTTTGCATTCATGGCATATTATCTTGTGTGTGGCATGTCTTCTAGACCGTAGCTCCGTTGCAAATGTTCTATGTATGTAAATCGACTAGAATGATGAGTAGAATAACATTTTGCATTTTATTTCCCTGTTTAATAAATATTAAACATGTTTAGTTCAGATCTGGACCAATTTCTAAATTAACCCATGGGGTTGTTTCGGAAATGCTATATGTTGTTTCCGACCTCATTTAATATGCCTAGATGTCTAGTTTACTTATGCTTCACCTCTTGCCATATTAAACAAGATTTAAACTTGCCATGTAAATAAACTAGAATTGTATGTCAAGCCTCCCAAAATGCCATGATAAGCCTCTAACCCTCCACACCCGAGCAAACCATTGTTTGGCTATGTTACCGCTTGCTCAGCCCTTCTTATAGCGTTGCTAGTTGCAGGTGCAAATGGTTTCCATGTGCCAACATGGATATTTTGATATATCACAATATTATTGCTATTTAAATTAATGCACATATATACTTGGTAAAAGGTGGAAGGCTTGGCCTTATTCTCGGTGTTTTGTTCCACTTTTGCCGCCCTAGTTATGTGTGTACCGGTGTTATGTTCCATATTGAGCGCTCCTAACATGCTCGGGGTTGTTATGGGGACCCCCTTGACTTTCGTTTTGGGATAAAACTCTTCTGGCAAGGCCCAACATTGGTACTACATTTGCCTAATAACTAATAAAATTGCATAGGGACTTTTCGGACCCCATGGATAATTAATCAACAACCCGGGGCAGTGATCCTCATGAGTGTTGGTCCAAAACAGAGCATTGTGCGGGGCCACCCCGGGGCAACTCGGGTGATGTCTATCAGGCCACTGTACACTAGCTCATCTGGTCGTGTCCTGAGAACGAGATACATGGCTCCTATCGGGTTCGTCGACACGCCGGGCGACCTTGGTGGATTTGTTTTACCTTTCTCGAACGTCTTGTGCGCGGGATTCTGAGGATACTTTGAGCTATCTCGAGGTTGAGGTTTTCCAACGGAATTTCCGAGGAGATCACGGGATTCGTGGTCGAGGCTATTCCCGCGGCGTGTGGTTAGTTTGTGATGGATGAGTTGGAGCACCCCTAGAGGGTAAAATCTTTTCGAGAAGCCGTGCCCGCGGTTAAATGGCAACTTGGAAACTTTGTTTAACACCCGGTCATAGCAAACTTGTAGTAAATCCAAATAAAATACACCAACTGTGTGCGTAACCGTGACTGTCTCTACTCTTGAGTCCTTATCCGAGAGAGAACACGGTGGGGTTATGTTTGATCGTAAGTAGGTGTTTAGGATCACTTAGTGATCATTAGTAGTTCACATCCGTTTATGCGACGATCATCCCCCTTATTCTTGTACTCGTAAGTTAGCCACTCAAATATATGCTTAGTGCTTGCTGCAGCCTCACCACTTAACCATACCTCACCCATTAAGCTTTGCTAGTCTTGATACCCTTGGAGTTGAGATTGCTGAGTCCCTGTGACTCACAGATTACTACAACAACAGTTGCAGGTACAGGTAATGTGATGCTTTGACGTGAGCGCGATGCTTGTTTTATTTGGAGTTCTTCTTCTTCTTCTTCTTCGATCTAGGATGGGTTCCAGGCCGGCAGCCTGGGATAGCAAGGATGGATGTCATTTTATCGTTTGATGTCGTCTGTAGTCGGACCCTGCTCTTCTGTATGATGATTGTATATGTGGTTGTATCGATGTGATCTTGATGTAGCTTGTGGCGAGTGTAAGCCAATTCCATATACTGATCTCTTCTTTACATGTACTTGTAATGATATCCATTCTTGCAAAACGACGAGATGCGCTTCTATCCCTGTCGAGGACCTCGAGCCAAAATAAGGATAGGGTCACATCTTATGCGTTACAAAGGTGCTCGCCAACTATTTCCCTTTGGCACTCAAGACAAATGTGAGATCGTGGCTGATGCACCTGCTGGAGAACTCTATTTCATCATGGGCTGACTTGTGCACCGAGTTTGTCGGCGCCTTCACAGGTGGCCACCAGGAGCCAGGACAGCCCAGCGACCTACAAGTCCTTCCGTAGAAGGAGGGAGAAACCTTGCGGAAGTACATCCAGAGATTCAGTCGAGTACACCGCAATATTCCGGAGATACACCCCGCAGCCGTGATTGTCGCGTTCCATTCGAACGTGCGCAACAGGAGGATGCGGGCCAAGATGAATGTTAAACTCCCCAAGACTGTCAATGAGTTATATACATTGGCGGACAAGTGTGCTCATACTTAGGAAGGAAGGCGACTCCCCGGAGAGGAGGCTGGCGTAGAAGTCAACTCCGATGACGACGACGATGCCTCTGGTCCGAAGGGTAAAAGCCGAAGGCGCAACAAGAAGCGTAAGGGAAAGGCAGTGTTGGCCGTTGAGAGCTCTGGTAATCTCAATGTCGGCAATAAGGCCAAGGCCGTGGCCCCCGGCAAGGGCGCTGCCGCATGCGCTGATTGCCAGGAGGCCGCAGCGGCAAAGAAAACCGGAAAGTCCGACGAGCCATACTGCAGAATCCACCGCACCAAAGGTCATGATCTCCAAGAATGCCGCCAAGTTGAGCAGCTTGCTGAGAAGCAAAATGCTGAATATGAGAAGTGTGACAAGGAGAGAGACCAAGATGGTGCTGCTGGGAAGGGCCGTGGTGGTGGAGGAGGCCGCCGCGGCAAGGCCCCGCAGTAGAAGGAAAAACCGGCTAGAGGTTGTGAGAAGAAAGAAGGAGATGATATGACTGATGCTGAGGATGATGAGGAGTCCAGTGATCGAGAATTCCAGAAGGCAACTGAAGCTATGTGTGTTGACGGGGGTGCGTCCTTGCATTCCTCTCATCGCCAACTCAAGCAGTGGGTGCGTGAGATCAACGCCATGGAGCCAGCTACAGAGTCCAGAAGGCCACACAAATGGTCCCGCACGCCTGTCATCTTTGACGAAGAGGATCATCCTGACCGCACCATTGCGGTTGGATGTTTGCTGTTGTTGGTCTCCCCAACAATCCGCAACCTCAAAGTAACCAAGATGTTAGTTGACGGCGGGGCGGGGTTGAACTTAATTTCCCCTAAATTGGTTGAAAGGCTATAGATCCCTGATGGAGGGCTCAAAGCTACGGTTACGTTCCAAGGAATCAACCCCGACAGGAGCCGACCCAAGGGAAAGATCACTTTGCCTGTGACATTTGGCGGGGAGTTGAACTACCGGACTGAGAAGGTGGTGTTTGATGTGGTCGAACTCCCTCTGCCTTACAATGGAATTCTTGGTCGCCCAGCTTTGGCAAAATTCATGGCAGCATCCCACTATGCTTACAACACTTTGAAGATGCCAGGGCCCGTGGGAATCATCTCCATCCCATCTGATAAGAAGGATGCAGTTATATGTGTGGACAAATTGTATCGAGACGCGGTAGCAGTTGAATTCGCGGAAGCACCAGCTCCCGCCAAGGAATCAAAGAAGGGGAAGAAGTCTAGCAGAGACGCCAACAAGGACTCTGGGAAGCGCGCCTCTTTGGAGTGCGCTGCACCCGTCGATGCCCTGGCGGAGAGTTCCACTAGCAAGAGATCCAAGGTCATCTATCCTGCGACGAAGAAGGTCCCGACAGGGCAGGATGGCGCTGATGGTACATTCATCATCAGTGCCACCCTTAATGACAAATAGGAAAGCGCGCTCGTTGCCTTCCTATGGGCGAATGTCGATGTGTTTGCTTCGCAACCATCTGACATCCCCGATGTTCCCACGAAGTTAATTGAGCACCACCTTGTTGTCTGCCCTCATGCCAGGCCCGTCAAGCAGAAAGTTAGAAAGCAAGCCTTGGAGCGACAACAGTTCATCGCCTAAGAGATCAAGAAGCTCGAAGCAGCTGGTTTGGTCAGAGGAGTGTTGCATCCGACATGGTTAGCTAACCCGATAGTGGTGTGCAAGGCGAATGGGAAATGGAGGCTTTGCATTGATTTCACTGACTTGAACAAAGCATGCCCGAAGGACCCTTTTCCCTTGCCGCGCATCGATCAGATTGTTGATTCCTTCTTGGACGCATACTCCGGATACCGCCAGATATTCATGGCCAAGGAAGATGAGGAAAAGACCGTGTTCATAAATCCGTGTGGCACGTATTGCTTTGTACGTATGCCCTTCGGGTTAAAAAGCGCTGGTTCTACCTTTGCAAGGGCCGTGCAGATTGGATTTGAGCCTCAGTTGCACAGAAACGTGGAAGCTTACGTGGATGACATAGTAGTCAAAACCAAAGATGAAGCAACCCTCATACAACACTTGGAAGAAAGTTTTATGAACTTGCCCAAGATCAATTTGAAGCTCAACCATGAGAAGTGTGTGTTTGGTCTCCCATCCGGCAAGCTGCTTGGGTTCTTTGTGTCTCAGCGAGGAATAGAAGCCAATCCCACCAAGATCAAAGAAATCGAGAAGATACAAGCACCCAAGTCCGTTAAGGACGTAAGACGCTTGGCCAGATGCATTGCCGCGTTGAGTAGGTTCATCTCCAAATCCGCTGAACGCGCCCTGCCGTTTTTCAAGATTCTGAAAAAGGCCGGTCCGATGAAGTGGACCCCGGAACCAGACGCAGCATTGCAAGATCTGAAAGCTTACATTTCCTCCGCTCCCTCCTTTGTCGCGCCTAAACTACAAGAACCGTTGCTGCTATACTTGGCGGCAACGAATCAAGTGGTTAGCACAGCGCTGGTGGCGCAGCGAGAAGTGGATGAAGGGGCAGCTGGTGCGACTGATTTCACCGGGGGTGGAACCGAAGCACCCGTGGCAGGACCTGATACAACCCAAGGGGAACCAGAGCAAGCAAACGAAGGAAGTATCAAGGAAGTGGCGAAGAAGAAAGTGGTGCAGCGACCAGTATACTTTATCAGCTCCTTGTTACAAGGAGCTAGGTCAAGGTACTTTGGAGTGCAAAAGCTGATCTTCGGCCTTCTCATGGCCTCGAGGAAGCTGCGCCACTACTTCCAAGGCCACGAGATCACAGTTTTCACCCGCTTTCCGCTGCAGCGTATATTGAGGAACCCCGAAACCACTGGCAGGATAGTTGAGTGGGTGCTAGAGCTGTCAAGTTTTGGTTTGAAGTATGAGGGAACTTTCACTATCCAGGGCGTTGGCGGAATTCATTGCGGAATGGAAACCCACACCAGACGAAGAGGTTCCAGAGACAATTCTCCCCGGCAAGGAAGATCCTAAAGAATGGATCATGTATTTTGATGGTGCTTTCTCGCTTCAGGGCGCCGGAGCAAGCGTGCTCCTCATCGCCCCTACCGGAGAGCATCTCAAAAATGTGGTTCAAATGCACTTTCCCCGGGAGGAGGCCACCAACAACACCGCTGAGTATGAGTGTCTCCTTACCGGGCTCTGGATCGCGGTGGAGTTGGGAATCAAGATATTGATCATCCGAGGAGATTCTCAACTCGTGGTGAGACAAGTCAACAAAGATTATCAGAGTCCGTTGATGGAAGCATACGTGGAAGAGGTGAGGAAGCTGGAGGAGCACTTTGATGGATTGCAAGCAGAACATGTGCCACGTGCAGAAAACAGCATCGCTGATCATCTATCGAAGTGCGCCGCGCAAAAGCTCCGTTTGGAACCAGGAACTTTTGTCCTCCACCTCACTCAGCCATCAGTATCCCCATCAACAATGACCAGGAAAAGAAGAAAGCTAAACTCCGGCAAGCATTTCCCGGCAGAGCTTCCTGAAGCCGCTGGTAGAGAAGCTACCGGGGACGGCCTCGTTTCGGTTGGTGAGCTGCTCCCTCCTGCAGAACCCCAGGTTCTCGCAGTCGAGGTAAGCGCTCCCATGAACGAGGAGATGCCTTTAGTCCTCGTTGTCGAGCCACAGGCTCCAGCTTGGACACATCACATAGTCCACTTCCTTCAAATAGGAGAACTTCCCAAAGAACAAGAAGAAGCCGAAAAAGTAGCCCACCAGTCAAGTATGTACCAGTTTGTCGATGACACTCTGTACAGAAAAAGACCAAACGGTGTCAAATTAAGGTGCATTTGCCGGGAGGATGGACTGAAGATGTTGGTAGAGATTCACGGAGGCATGTGTGGGTCTCACATTGGATCAAGGGCCCTTACCGAAAAAGCCTTCCGGCAGGGTTTCTATTGGCCCAGTGCCCTCCAAGATGCAACTGAGCTTGTCACCAAGTGTGAAGCCCGCCAGTTCCATTCCAAGAACATTTATCAACCAGCGCAAGCTCTCTAGACGATCCCTTTATCCTGGCCATTCTCGGTCTGGGGGCTCGATATTTTGGGCCCCTTTCCCCGTGCCGTCGGGGGCTTTGAATTCTTGTTCGTAGCAATCGACAAGTTTACAAAGTGGCCAGAGGTGGAACCAGTGAGGAAGGTGACCGCGCAGTCAGCTGTCAAGTTCCTGAAAGGACTGGTGTGCCGTTTCGGAGTGCCCAATAGGGTGATCACCAATAATGGCACCCAGTTCACGAGTCGCACCTTTATGCAATACATCCAAAGCCTTGGAAGCAAGGTCTCCTTCGCCTCTGTTGCCCACCCAAGAAGCAATGGGCAAGTCGAGAGGATGAATGCTGAAGTGTTGCGTGGGCTCAAGACAAGAACTTTCGATAGACTGCGAAGAAGCGGCAAGCGCTGGATAGATGAGCTGCCGGTGGTTCTTTGGTCCCTCAGAACGACACTGAATCGAGCTACCGGCCAGACGCCCTTCTCCCTAGTGTATGGGGCGGAAGCAGTTCCCCCCACGGAACTCATATACGGGACACCTCGAGTACTTGCCTACGATGAAGTAGAGCAAGAGCAGCTACTGCATGACAATGCCATGCTCCTCGAGGAAGATCGTCTCCGGGCTGCTGTGCGTGCTGCATGCTACCAGCAAGCTCTGAGCCGCTATCATAGCCGCAGGGTCCACGCCCGGAGCCTTGAGGAAGGCGACCTTGTCCTTAGGCGCCTTCAGTCTGCCAAGGGTACCAACAAGTTGATGCCGAAGTGGGAAGGCCCGTACCGGGTAGCACGAGTCACCAGACCCGGCGCAGTCCGTCTAGAGACCGAAGATGGCATCAAAGTGCTTTACTAATGGAATATTGAGCATCTTCGTAAGTTCTAGCCGTAAGGCACGGTTGCCGGGCTCAGTCCCCGGCAACCACCTTTTGTACAAGCCTTGTCGCAGTGCATGTAACCCTCTGCACAAAGCCAGGCGCAGACCCTGTGCATGCAATAATAAAGCTAGGCATTGCATCATACCATCGAACTGCATGTTTAATATGCATTTTTTATGTTGCAATGTTATCGCTTTTAAGTTTTAGAAATTTGCTAGAGTACTTGATGAGCCTGTGATCCTTGTTACTGCGTTCTCTCTCCACAGAGGACAGAGGCATCTTGCCTTACGTGTTTTACCGCAAGGAAAACAAAGAAGAAGGGCAAAGAAACAAGGGCGGCGGCTCGTCATACTCCAGAAAGGGATACTGCCTGAAAAGGTAAGTCTAATCAGATATCCCAAGCTTGATGCCATTTGCTCCCTTAAGGTAACCCTTGCTATCCATTTCTTTGACTATGTACCATGGAGTCCTTCACGCAATGGAAACCGTTGTCTGGACGAGCCGTCCCCCAGCTCCTATCGCTTATCAGCTCTGGGGGCCACGCCGATACCGACAAGGAGCCTTGCCGAGAAATGATACCAGCCTTCTGCCGGGAGCTCGCTCTGCCTTGGCGCTCGTGGTTATTACTGACCCAACAAATGGTTCCGTGCTGCAAGGACAAACATGCTGACACAGTATAAACAAGGGGAAAAAGGATGGTACTTAAGGAAGAGAAATTGCATTCTTTCATTCATTTTCGGTACAAAATGGATAGAGATACATTAGGGGACGCCCCTTTAACAACTCTTTATTTGACTTTCTCCCCTTGGAACAAGCTACAAAAAGGAGAAAGGACGAAAGGAGGGCCTAAGCAGAAGCCTAGCCTGACCCCGTCACGACCACCGGTAGGGAACCGGTAGGGAAGCCGAAGCCGAAGTCCACGAGCCTGCCAGGATCCAGCTGGGGGAGAAGGCGGCGCCCATGTCAAGAACCCCCGCAAATCGCTCTGCCGGGGGGGGGGGTGGCTGACGGTGATGGTGCGACTTGCGGTCAGCTGGATTGCGGGTGGTCGTTCTCCGACTTGACGACCTGGGGATCGCTGTCGCCGTCTTCACCCGCACTATCCTCCTCATCGCTATCGCTCGAGGAGGAGCTTTCGTCATCGCTCAAGCTCTCTTCGCAGGAGCCAAGACGAGCGCCCGAACGCCCATAGGTCTTGATGGAGAGCGTGTCGGCCTCCACCAGCTTGAAGCGCAGGACGTACCCACCCATGAAGTTATGGGCAAGTGCGAAGGTTTTCCACCCGCGCCTAAGGAACATGACGCGAGGTGCCGAAAACTCGACGTCGGCCTGCACGGCGCCATTACAACAGCCATGCATGCGCAACCACATCGCGTGCAGCTTGTCAACCTCAATCACCCTAGCGAAAGGGCGAGGGAGTCACAAACGGCTACGAGGAGGGCCACGCAGCCTGATGATGAACTCTAGCTCTGTGCCTGCAGTATGTCCCATTGCTGGGGAAGGAACCGCCGATGGAGGAGGATCGGGTGCGGTGCTCTGCCTCCCCTGGCCGCGAGCCCCGCGCCGGCCCCAGCCTCTTCCAGCTCTCCCACCGCGCGCGCTGGAACCGTCTCCCGTCACCGCGGCTGAAGCAGCGGCATGATCCCGAAGAGAAGCTCTCATCGCCGCGCCCGAAGGTGGGAGTGGTCCTCGACCCCTTGTCATGGTGGTGACTAGTGCATCCAAAGATGGAGAAGAAGGGCAAGTAATGTGAACTTGAGATTGAGGAGGAGAAGGGAATGGATGAACATCGCCCGTTGTGGCCCCCCAATTTATTGGGAAGGGCACGGGGGCTGGCTCTCCTCCGCTCCAAGGCGACCGCCCATCTCCACCAATCCCACTATCCACGGTCACGGGCGAACAGGTAACCGCCCCATTGCTCCAATCCCTAGCGCCCCATTGTTCAGATCTGGACCAATTTCTAAATTAACCCATGGGGTCGTTTCGGAAATGCTATATGTTGTTTCCGACCTCATTTAATATGCCTAGATGTCTAGTTTACTTATGCTTCACCTCTTGCCATGTCAAACAACATTTAAACTTGCCATGCAAATAAACGAGATTGAACTAAATGATTCGAACACGGAGTTTCGTCAATATGCAACTCGTTGCATATTGGGCTTCACTTAATGTGTAGAAGTTGATTGTTGTGCTTTGCCGTGTCATGCATAACATGCATCATGTCATGCATATGTTGTGGTGTTTATCATGTGTTGATTGTTGTTTCCGGATTGCTTCTTCTCGATAGAGTTCTGAAAGCGTTCGGATTGTGAGGATTCGTTAGACTACGTTGGTTCGTCTTCTTCATGGACTCGATCTTCTTCCAAGTGGGATCTCAGGCAAGATGACCATTTCCCTGGATACCATTACTATCATTTCCATGCTAGTTGTCTCGTTTCTATCGCTTGTCTTGCTACCTACCACTTGTATGTCAAGCCTCCCAAAATGACATGATAAGCCTCTAACCCTCCACACCCCAGCAAACCATTGTTTGGCTATGTTACCGCTTGCTCAGCCCTTCTTATAGCGTTGCTAGTTGCAGGTGCAAATGGTTTCCATGTACCAACATGGATATTTTGATATATAACAATATTATTGCTATTTAATTTAATGCACATATATACTTGGTAAAAGGTGGAAGGCTTGGCCTTATTCTCGGTGTTTTGTTCCACTTTTGCCGCCCTAGTTCCGTGTGTACCGGTGTTATGTTCCATATTGAGCGCTCCTAACATGCTCGGGGTTGTTATGGGGACCCCCTTGACTTTCGTTTTGGGATAAAACTCTTCTGGCAAGGCCCAACATTGGTACTACATTTGCCTAATAACTAATAAAATTGCATAGGGACTTTCCGGACCCCATGGATAATTAATCAACAACCCGGGCCAGTGATCCTCATGAGTGTTGGTCCAAAACAGAGCACTGTGCGGGGACACCCCGAGGCAACTCGGGTGATGTCTATCAGGCCACTGTACACTAGCTCATCTGGTCGTGTCCTGAGAACGAGATACACAGCTCCTATAGGGTTCGTCGACACGCCGGGCGGCCTTGCTGGATTTGTTTTACCTTTCTCAAATGTCTTGTGCGCGGGATTCTGAGGATACTTTGAGCTATCTCGAGGTTGAGGTTTTCCAACGGAATTTCCGAGGAGATCACCGGATTCGTGGTCGAGGCTATTCCCGCGGCATGTGGTTAGTTTGTGATGGATGAGTTGGAGCACCCCTGCAGGGTAAAATCTTTTTGAGAAGTCGTGCCCGCGGTTAAGTGGCAACTTGGAAACTTTGTTTAACACCCGGTCATAGCAAACTTGAAGTAAACCCAAATAAAATACACTAACTGTGTGCGTAACCGTGACTGTCTCTACTCTTGAGTCCTTATCCGAGAGAGAACACGGTGGGGTTATGTTTGATCGTAAGTAGGTGTTCAGGATCACTTAGTGATCATTAGTAGTTCACGTCCGTTTCTGCGACGATCAACCCCCTTATTCTTGTACTCGTAAGTTAGCCACTCAAATATATGCTTAGTGCTTGCTGCAGCCTCACCGCTTAACCACACCTCACCCATTAAGCTTTGCTAGTCTTGATACCCTTGGAGATGAGATTGCTGAGTCCCTGTGACTCACAGATTACTACAACAACAGTTGCAGGTACAGGTAATGTGATGCTTTGACGTGAGCGCGATGCTTGTTTTATTTGGAGTTCTTCTTCTTCTTCGATCTAGGATGGGTTCCAGGCCGGCAGCCTGGGATAGCAAGGATGGATGTCATTTTATCGATTGATTTCGTCCATAGTCAGACCCTGCTCTTCTGTATGATGATTGTATATGTTGTTGTATCGATGTGATCTTGATGTAGCTTGTGGCGAGTGTAAGCCAATTCCATAAACTCATCTCTTCTTTACATGTACTTGTAATGATATCCATTCTTGCAAAACGACGAGATGTGCTTCTATCCCTGTCGAGGACCTCGAGCCAAAATAAGGATAGGATCGCATCTTATGCGTTACAAAGGTGCTCGCCAACTATTTCCCTTTGGCACTCAAGACAAATCTGAGATCGTGGCTGATGCACCTGCTGGAGAACTCTATTTCATCATGGGCTGACTTGTGCAACGAGTTTGTCGGCGCCTTCACAGGTGGCCACCAGGAGCCAGGACAGCCCAGCGACCTACAAGTCTTTCCGCAGAAGGAGGGAGAAACCTTGCGGAAGTACATCCAGAGATTCAGTCGAGTACACCGCAATATTCCGGAGATACACCCCACATCCGTGATTGCCGCGTTCCATTCGAACATGCGCAACAGGAGGATGCGGGCCAAGATGAATGTTAAACTCCCCAAGACCATCAATGAGTCATATATATTGGCAGACAAGTGTGCTTGTACTTAGGACGGAAGGCGTCTCCCCAGAGAGGAGGCTGGCGTAGAAGTCGACTCCGATGACGACGACGATGCCCCTGGCCCGAAGGGGAAAAGCCGAAGGCGCAACAAGAAGCGTAATGGAAAGGCAGTGTTGGCCGTTGAGAGCTCTGGTAATCTCAATGTCGGCAAGAGGGCCAAGGCCGAGGCCCCCGGCAAGGGAGCTGCCGCGTGCGCTGATTGCCGGGAGACCGCATCGGCAGAGAAAACCGGAAAGTCCGACGAGCCATACTGCAAAATCCACCGCACCAAAGGTCATGATCTCCAAGAATGCCGCCAAGTTGAACAGCTTGCTGAGAAGCAAAAGGCTGAATATGAGAAGCGTGACAAGGAGAGAGACCAAGATGGTGCTGCCGGGAAGGGCCGTGGTGGTAGAGGAGACCGCCGTGGCAAGGCCCCGTGGTAGAAGGAAAAACCGGCTAGAGGTCGTGAGAAGAAAGAAGGAGACGATATGACTGATGATGAGGATGATGAGGAGTCGAGTGATCAAGAATTCCAGAAGGCAACTGAAGCTATGTGTGTTGACAGGGGTGCATCCTTGCATTCCCCTCATTGCCAACTCAAGCAGTGGGCGTGTGAGATCAACGCCATGGAGCCAGCTACAGGGTCCAGAAGCCCACATAAATGGTCCCGCACGCCTATCATCTTTGACGAAGATGATCATCCTGACCGCACCATTGCGGGCGGATGTTTTCCATTGTTGGTCTCCCCAACAATCCGCAACCTCAAAGTAACCAAGATGTTAGTTGACGGCGGGGCGGGGTTGAACTTAATTTCCCCTAAAGTGGTTGAAAGGCTGTAGATCCCTGATGGAGAGCTCAAAGCTACGGTTACGTTCCAAGGAATCAACCCCGGCAGGAGCCGACCCAAGGGAAAGATCACTTTGCCTGTGACATTTGGCGGGGAGTTGAACTACCGGACTGAGAAGGTGGTGTTTGATGTGGTCGAACTCCCTCTGCCTTACAACGGAATTCTTTGTCGCCCAGATTTGGCAAAATTCATGGCAGCATCCCACTATGCTTACAACACTTTGAAGATGCCAGGGCCCATGAGAATCATCACCATCCCATCTGATAAGAAGGATGCAGTTATATGTGTGGACAAAATGTATCGAGATGCGGTAGCAGCTGAAGTCGTGGAAGCACTAGCTCCCGCCAAGGAATCAAATAAGCGGAAGAAGTCTAGCAGATACGCCAACAAGGACTCCGGGAAGCGCACCTCTTTGGAGTGCGCTGCACCCGTCGATGACCTGACGGAGAGTTCCACTAGCAAGAGATCCAAGGTCATCTATCCTGCGACGAAGAAGGTCCTGGCAGGGCAGGATGGCGCTGATGGTACATTCATCATCAGTGCCACCCTTAATGACAAATAGGAAAGCACGCTCGTTGCCTTCCTGTGGGCGAATGTCGATATATTTGCTTCGCAACCATCTGACATCCTCGGTGTTCCCAGGGAGGTAATTGAGCACCACCTTGCTGTCTGCCCTCATGCCAGGCCCGTCAAGCAGAAAGTTAGAAAGCAAGGCTTGGAGCGACAACAGTTCATCGCCGAAGAGATCAAGAAGCTCGAAGCAGCTAGTTTGGTCAGAGGAGTGTTGCATCCGACATGGTTAGCTAACCCGGTAGTGGTGTGCAAGGCGAATGGGAAATGGAGGCTTTGCATTGAGTTCACTGACTTGAACAAAGCATGCCCGAAGGAACATTTTCCCTTGCCGCGCATCGATCAGATTGTTGATTCCACTTCCGGGTGTGATTTGCTTTCCTTCTTGGACGCATACTCCGGATACCGCCAGATATTCATGGCCAAGGAAGATGAGGAAAAGACCGTGTTCAAAAATCCGTGTGGCACGTATTGCTTTGTACGTATGCCCTTCGGGTTAAAAAGCGCTTGTTCTACCTTTGCAAGGGCCGTGCAGATTGGATTTGAACCTCAGTTGCACAGAAACGTGGAAGCTTACATGGATGACATAGTAGTCAAAATGAAAGATGAAGCAACCCTCATACAACACTTGGAAGAAACTTTTATGAACTTGCCCAAGATCAATTTGAAGCTCAACCCTGAGAAGTGTGTGTTTGGTCTCCCATCCGGCAAGCTGCTTGGGTTCTTTGTGTCTCAGAGAGGAATAGAAGCCAATCCCGACAAGATCAAAGCAATCGAGCAGATACAAGCACCCAAGTCCGTCAAGGATGTAATACGCTTGGCCGGATGCATTGCCACGTTGAGTAGGTTCATCTCCAAATCCACTGAACGCGCCCTGCCGTTTTTCAAGATTCTGAAAAAGGCCGGCCCGATGAAGTGGACCCCGGAACCAGACGCAGCGTTCCAAGATCTGAAAGCTTAACTTTCCTCCGCTCCCTTCTTGGTCGCGCCTAAACCGCAAGAACCGTTGCTTCTATACTTAGCGGCAACGAATCAAGTGGTTAGCGCAGCGCTGGTGGCGCAGCGAGAAGTGGATGAAGGGGCAGCTGGTGCGACTGATTTCACCGGGGGTGGAACCGAAGCACCCGCGGCAGGACCTGATACAAACCAAGGGGAACCAGAGCAAGCAAACGAAGGCAGTTTCAAGGAAGTGGCGAAGAAGAAAGTGGTGCAGCGACCAGTATACTTTATCAGCTCCTTGTTACAAGGAGCTAGGTCAAGGTACTCTGGAGTGCAAAAGATGATCTTCGGCCTTCTCATGGCCTCGAGGAAGCTGCGCCACTACTTCCAAGGCCACGAGATCACAGTTGTCACCCGCTTTTCGCTGCAGCGTATATTGAGGAACCCCGAAACCACTGGCAAGATAGTTGAGTGGGCGCTAGAGCTGTCAAGTTTTGGTTTGAAGTATGAGAGCACTTCCACTATCCAGAGCAGGGCGTTGGCGGAATTCATTGCGGAATAGACACCCACACCAGACAAAGAGGTTCCAGAGACAATTCTCCCCGGCAAGGAAGAGCCTAAAGAATGGATCATGTATTTTGATGGTGCTTTCTCGATTCAGGGCGCGGAGCAGGCGTGCTCCTCATCGCCCCTACCGGAGAGCATCTCGAATATGTGGTTCAAATGCACTTTCCCCGGGAGGAGGCCACCAACAACACCGTTGAGTATGAGTGGCTCCTTACCGGGCTCTGGATCGCGGTGGAGTTGGGAATCAAGAAATTGATCATCCGAGGAGATTCTCAACTCGTGGTGAGACAAGTCAACAAAGATTACCAGAGTCCGTTGATGGAAGCATACGTGGAAGAGGTGAGGAAGCTGGAGGAGCACTTTGATGGATTGCAAGCAGAACATGTGCCACGTGCAGAAAACAGCATCGTTGATCATCTATCGAAGTGCGCAGCGCAAAAGCTCTGTTTGGAACCAGGAACTTTTGTCCTCCACCTCACTCAGCCATCAGTATCCTCATCAACAATGACCAGGAAAAGAAGAAAGCTAAACTCCGGCAAGCATTTCCCGGCAGAGCTTCCTGAAGCCGCTGGTAGAGAAGCTACCGGGGACGGCCTCGTTTCGGTTGGTGAGCTGCTCCCTCCTGCAGAACCCCAGGTTCTCGCGGTCGAGGTAACGATCCTATGAACGAGGAGATGCCTTTAGTCCTCGTTGTCGAGCCACAAGCTCCAGCTTGGGCACGACACATAGTCCACTTCCTTCAAACAGCAGAACTTCCCAAAGAACAAGAAGAAGCCAAAAAAGTAGCCCGCCAGTCATGTATGTACCAGTTTGTCGATGACACTCTGTACAGAAAAAGACCAAACGGTGTCAAATTAAGGTGCATTTGCCGGGAAGATGGACTGAAGCTGTTGGCAGAGATTCACGGAGGCATGTGTGGGACTCACATTGGATCAAGGGCCCTTACCGAAAAAGCCTTCCGGCAGGGTTTCTATTGGCCCACTACCCTCCAAGATGCAACTGAGCTAGTCACCAAGTATGAAGCCTGCCAGTTCCATTCCAAGAACATTCATTAACCAGCGCAAGCCCTCTAGACGATCCATTTATCCTGGCCATTCTCGGTCTGGGGGCTCGATATTTTGGGCCCCTTTCCCTGCGCCGTCGGGGGCTTTGAATTCTTGTTCGTAGCAATCGACAAGTTTACAAAGTGGCCAGAGGTGGAACCAGTGAGGAAGGTGACCGCGCAGTCAGCTGTCAAGTTCCTGAAAGGACTGGTGTGCCGTTTCGGAGTGCCCAACATGGTGATCACCAATAATGGCACCCAGTTCATGTGTCGCACCTTTATGCAATACATCCAAAGCCTTGGAAACAAGGTCTCCTTCACCTCTGTTGCCCACCCGAGAAGCAATGGGCAAGTCGAGAGGATGAATGCTGAAGTGTTGCGTGGGCTCAAGACAAGAACTTTCAATAGACTGCGAAGAAGCGGCAAGCGCTGGATAGATGAGCTGTCGGTGGTTCTTTGGTCCCTCAAAACGACACTGAATCGAGCTACCGGCCAGACGCCCTTCTCCCTAGTGTATGGGGCGGAAGCAATTCCCCCCACGGAACTCATATATGGGACACCTCGAGTACTTGCCTACGATGAAGTAGAGCAAGAGCAGCTACGGCATGACGATGCCATGCTCCTCGAGGAAGATCGTCTCCGGGCTGCTGTGCGTGCTGCACGCTACCAGCAAGCTCTGAGCCGCTACCATAGCCGCAGGGTCCACGCCCGGAGCCTTGAGGAAGGCGACCTTGCCCTTAGGCGCCTTTAGTGTGCCAAGGGTACCAACAAGTTGATGCCGAAGTGGGAAGGCCCTTACCGGGTAGCACGAGTCACCAGACCCGGCGCAATCTGTCTGGAGACCGAAGATGGCATCAAAGTGCTTAACTAATGGAATATTGAGCATCTTCGTAAGTTCTACCCGCAAGGCGCGGTTGCCGGGCTCAGTCCCCGGCAACCACCTTTTGTATAAGCCTTGCCACAGTGCATGTAACCCTCTGCACAAAGCCAGGCACAGACCCAGTGCATGCAATAATAAAGCTAGGCATTGCATCATACCATCGAACTGCATGTTTAATATGCATTTTTTATGTTGCAATGTTATCGCTTTTAAGTTTTAGAAATTTGCTAGAGTACTTGATGAGCCTGTGATCCTTGTTACTGCGTTCTCTCTCCCCAGAGGACAGAGGCATCTTGCCTTACGTGTTTTACCGCAAGGAAAACAAAGAAGAAGGGCAAAGAAACAAGGACGGCGGCTCGTCGTACTCCAGAAAGGGATACTGCCTGAAAAGATAAGTCTAATCAGATATCCCAAGCTCGATGCCATTTGCTCCCTTAAGGAAACCCTTGCTATTCATTTCTTTGACTGTGTACCATGGAGTCCTTCACGCAATGGAAACCCTTGTCTGGACGAGCCGTCCCCCAGCTCCTATCGCTTATCAGCTCTGGGGGGCCGCACCGATACCGACAAGGAGC
This sequence comes from Elymus sibiricus, assembly GCA_039707655.1. NCBI lineage: Eukaryota > Viridiplantae > Streptophyta > Magnoliopsida > Poales > Poaceae > Elymus > Elymus sibiricus. Next base: position 253,658,063 of record CM077667.1, on the reverse strand, counting down.
CTTGCCAAGAAATGATACCAGCCTTCTGCCGGGGGCTCGCTCCGCCTTGGCGCTCGCGGTTATTACTGACCCAACAAATGGTTCCGTGCGGCAAGCACAAACATGCTGACACAGTATAAACAAGGGTAAAAAGGATGGTACTTAAGGAAGAGAAATAGCATTCTTTCATTCATTTTCGGTACAAAATGGATAGAGATACATTAGGGGATGCCCCTTTAACAACTCTTTATTTGACTTTCTCCCCTAGGAACAAGCTACAAAAAGGAGAAAGGTTGAAAGGAGGGCCTAAGCAGAAGCCTAGCCTGACCCCGTCACGACCACCGGCAGGGAAGACGAAGCCGAAGTCCACGAGCCTGCCAGGATCCAGCTGGGGGAGAATGCGGCGCCCAAGTCAAGAACCCCCGCAAAACGCTCTGCCGGGGGGGGGGGGGGGTTGGCTGACAGTGATGGTGCGACCGGCGGTCAGCTGGAGTGCGGGTCGTCGTACTCCGACTTGACGACCTGGGGCTCGCTGTCGCCGTCTTCACCGGCACTAACCTCCTCATCGCTATCGCTCGAGGAGGAGCTTTCGTCGTCGCTCGAGCTCTCTTCGCAGTAGCCAAGATGAGCGCCCGAACGCCCATAGGTCTTGATGGAGAGCGTGTCGGCCTCCACCAGCTTGAAGCGGAGGACGTACCCACCCATGAAGTTATAGGAACGTGCGAAGGTTTTCCACCCGCGTCTGAGGAACATGACGCGAGGCGTCGGAAACTCGACGTCGGCCTGCACGGCGCCATTACACCAGCAATGCATGCACAACCACATCGCGTGCGGCTTGTCGACCTCCATCACCCTAGCGAAAGGGCGAGGGAGTCGCAAACGGCTACGGGGAGGGCCACGCAGCCTGATGATGAACTCCAGCTCCGTGCCTTCAGTATGTCCCATTGCTGGGGAAGGAACCGCCGACGGAGGAGGATCGGGTGCGGAGCTCCACCTCCCCCTGCCGTGAGCCCCGCGTCGGCCCCAGCCTCTTCCATCTCTCCCACCACGCGCGCTGGAACCGCCTCCCATCACCACGGCTGAAGCAGCGGCATGATCCCGAAGGGAAGCTCTCGTCGCCGCGCTGGATGGTGGGAGTGGTCCTCGACCCCTTGTCATGGTGGTGAGTAGTGCATCCAAAGACGGAGAAGAAGGGCAACTAATGTGAACTTGAGATTGAGGAGGAGAACGGAATGGATGAACATCGCTCGTTTTGGCCCCCCAATATATAGGTAAGGGCACGGGGGCAGGCTCTCCTCCGCTCCAAGGCGACCGCCCATCTCCACCAATCCCACTATCCACGGTCACGAGCGAACAGGTAACCGCCCCATTGCTCCAATCCCTAGCACTGCTATTTCTGCCACTCCCACACCTTTGAGCCATGCGCATCCACTGCAAACTCCCCGCAATGCATGCGGCGCACGTGGCAGAAAAGGCATGAGGTAGCAAGTAAGTGCTGACTTAAAAGTCGGCAGTTACTCCCTCATATTGCGCGCCTGTGTATAAATTTTGGGCCTGACCCAACGGAGCTGGGCGAGCGGGTTTGGGCCAGACCCGGGGGCTCCTGTCGGTGCACTAGGATGGGGGTACCTAGTGCCCCTGACTTATGCACAGGCAGTAGTAGCAGAACCCATCAACAGAAAACCCAGTCCAAACCAGAGAAGCCGCTCTACGAGAGATCAAGGAGCACATCAAGAAGACGAAACCAACATCCAAGACCAAGACCCCGACAGAAGCAACCTATGCTGGTTGAGCAACGCAGGCAAGGTCGATGCAACGGCCCTGAACGGGCCCGAGCCGCGCTAGTCCCGTCCCCGGTGCCTGCCGGGGACCGAGGTGCGCACATCTTCACGAAGACCCGGCAAGCCATCCCCCGGCAGGAGCAAGCCGATCGGCCACCGCTCCACCGCATCGCAACGCTAGTCATTTGTCGATGCGGTGTCGAGCCCTCAGGTGTCTAAGTGGATCTCGCTAAGGACCTGGCGGCCTGTTGGAAGGCATATTATGCCCATTTGACACCCGTCCAGAGGCGTGTCGAGATACTAAGCAACAACCAGCCATGCGGTGGTAAAAGCTTGCCGGGGATGCATCCCCGCACGCCACCTAGGCTAGCATTTATGGCATTTTGTCCTAAGTGCCAGAGTTAGGTATGATAGCACTGTTAGCTATCTAATAACTATATAATGTCTGTTTTGCCACTTTGGTTGCCCCTTTACCTATAAAAGGAGGCCCAAGGCAACCTAGCTCAAGATTCGGACCTTTGGACACTTGTACTCATGTAGCAGCTCCCCCGAAGGCGACCTTGCCGGGTTTGAGTGCCGCGTGTGCTTCGTGTTCCTCTGATCAATCCACCAAAGCAGGAGTAGGGTTTTACGCTTCTCAACGGCCCGAACCTGGGTAAAATACCAGCGTCTCATCGTCGTGCTGCCTCATTACCTCTGCTCTTTGTGCAACATGACCTCACCCCTGCCGAACCACAAAGGGGCCCGTGGCCCCGTAGGTGATCGTGTGCATCGTGCCCCGACACTTGTTCTTCTTTCTATTTGTTGTTATATTTAGTTTGTCTCATAAAAAACAAAAATATAAAATATTTATCTTCGCTGGTTACTAGTTTGCTTCTAGTTTGCTTGCATGCTTGTGTACTTCTCTTGCTTGTTTTGCTAGCCCGGTCACCATGTCTCAAAATACAACTAAGTTTTGTGATTTCTCAAATACAAATAATAATGATTTTATAAGTACTCCTATACCACCCGCCACTAGTGCGGAGGCATTTGATATTAATGCTGCATTGCTCAATCTTGTCATGAAAGATCAATTTTCGGGATGTCCTAATGAGGATCTTGCATCACATCTTAATACCTTTGTTAAATTATGCGATATGCAAAAGAAAAAGGATATGGATAATGATATTGTGAAATTAAAATTATTTCCTTATTCACTAAGAGACAAAGCTAAAGCTTGGTTTTCATCTTTACCTCGTAATAGTATTGGAACGCGGGATACATGTAAATATGCTTTTATTGCCAAGTATTTTCCTCCTGCTAAGACTATCTCCCTTAGAAATCAAATAATGAACTTTAAACAGAAAGATCAAGAACATCTTGCTCAAGCTTGGGAGAGAATGAAATTGATGATAAGTAATTGTCCAACTCATGGCTTGAACTTGTGGATGATTATAAAAATTTATATGCTGGACTAAACTTTGTGTCTAGAAATCTTCTAGATTCTACCGTAGGTGGTACCTTCATGGAAGTGACCTTAGGAGAGGCCACAAAAATTCTGGAAAACATTATGAAAAATTATTCTCAATGGCATACCGAAAGAGCTCCAACTGGTAAGAAGGTAAATTTTGTTGAAGAAATCGCTACTTTGAGTGAAAAAGTGGATGCTCTTATGAATATGGTTGCTAAGAAAAATGCTAATGTTGATCCCAATGATATGCCTTTGTCTACTTTGATTGAGAAAAATAATGATGCTATTGATGCGAACTTTATCTCGCGAAATAATTTCAACAACAATGCTTATAGAGGAAATTTCAATGCTAGACCGTATCCCGGTAATTCCTCTAACAACTATGGAAATTATTATGGTAATTCATATGGCAATGCTTCTACAAATTCTAAAAGGATACCTTCTGATCTTGAGAACACAATTAAAGAATTTATTAATTCTCAAAAGGTTTTCGACACTACGGTAGAAGAAAAGTTGCATATGATTGATACTTTGGCTAAAAACATGGATATAATTGCTCTTCATGTTGAAACTCTTAAAAATAAGTCTTTGCCACCCAAGCATTATTTTAATTAGACTATTAAATCTATCCAATTATCTATTAATTAAAGTAAGGAGAGGACCGCTAAGTTGAGAGCTAAGCGAAAATTCTTAGAAAAGGCTCGTCCACCCGGTTTTCACCGGAATCATGATGAAGATCTTAAAATGATTGGTGTTTCTCCTATTGAATATTTGTTTACATCTCTGAATATAAATGATAAAGGGACTATAGATGAGTCAACTTTAGTTAAGGAGCGTCCCGTTTGCTTGGAGGGTGATGATTCTAATGCTAAAACTAAAAAAGTGGGTTTGGAGAGGTCAAAACTTTAACTAGTGATGTGCCCACTATCTTGGATTACAAGGACTTTAATTATGAAAAATGCTCTTTAGTAGAATGTATTTCCTTGCTGCAATCCATTATTAGCTCACCCAATGCTTATGAACAAAATAAACCTTTTACTAAACATATAGTAGAAGCTATGATAAAAGCTTATGATGAGAAACTTGAGCTTGAAATTTCTCTTCCTAGAAAATTGCATGATGAGTGGGAACCTACTATCAAAATAAAGATAAATAAATATGAATGCAATGCTTTGTGTGACCTTGGTGCTAGTGTTTCAACCATACCAAAAACTTTACGTGATGTGCTTGGTCTCACCAATATTGAAGAGTGTTCCCTAAACTTGCATCTTGCGGATTCTACCATCAAGAAACCTTTAGGTAGAATTAATGATGTGCTTATTATTGGAAATAAAAATTATGTGCCTGCAGATTTCATAGTGCTTTATATTGATTGCAATCCTTCTTGTCCCATAATACTTGGAAGGCCATTTTTACGAACTATAGGTGCAATTATTGATATAAAAGAGGGAAACATAAGATTCCAATTCCCATTAAAGAAAGGGATGGAACACTTCCCTAGGAAGAGAATTAAAACACCTTATGAATCAATCATGAGAGCTACCTACGGGTTGAGTGTCAAAGATGACAACACTTGAAACTATGCATTATGCCTAGCTAGGGGCATAAAACAATATCGCTTGTTGGGAGGCAACCCAATATGTATCTTTATTTTTATTTTTACTTTCTGTTTTTGTGTGATAACATGATTTTTGCCTCTGTAATTATTGTGTTTTTATGTTTTAATTAGTGTTTGATCCAAGTTCAGCCTTTGGGATAACTCACAAGATGAGTAGAAACGATGCTGAATCTGAAACAGAAACTTTGACTCCAGTGCAAGAATTTTATTTTTTTACTGGAGCCTGATAATGGTCTGAAATTTTAACACAGTATTTGTATACAAATTTTTTACGTTTTCCTAATTTTTTAGAATTTTTCGAGTTACATAATTATGGGCTATTTACAGATATCTACAGACTGTTCTGTTTTAAACAGATTCTGTTTTGCCTGCATAGTTTGCTTATTTTGATTATGTGATGGACTATATCAGGGGGGTGTAAGTCATGGGGAAGTTAGAATATAGTACCTATTATGCAAAAATGAATTTGAATCAATTTAACACAGTACCTCAAGTATGCAATATGTTTCTTATACTAACGGATCTCATGAAGTTTTGTTGAGTTTTGTGTGATTGAAGTTTTCAAGTTTTGGGTGTGATCACGATGGACTACGGAATAAGGACTAGCAAGAGCCCAAGCTTGGGGATGCGCAAGGCACCCCAAGTATAATTATAAGGAGACTCAAGTGTCTAATCTTGGGGATGCCCCGGAATACATCCCCTCTTTCGTCTCAATCCATCGGTATGTCACTTGGGGCTATATTTTTATTCATCACATGATATGTGTTTTGCTTGGAGCGTCGTTTGCTTTTGTTTGCTTTTACTTTCAGTTTGTCACAATCATCATTTGCTGGACACATCTATTTGAGAGAGACACACCTTCATCATAATTTGCTAGAATACTCTATGTGCCTCACTTATATCTTTTGAGCTAGGCAGTTGCTCTAGTACTTCACGTATATCTTTTTTGAGCACGGTGGCATGTAGATTTTATAGAAATAATATGCTCTCGTTCTTCACTTATATTTGTTTGAGAGCTGAGTAATAGTGATGGTAATTTGCATGGGTCATAATACTAGTCCAAGAATATTAGGTATTCAATGAATGATAATCAAAACCATGTTGTGGTTTAATGACATTGATGTAGTAATATGAAAAAGGTGTGAGTCCAAAGTTGTTGATTTGTAGAAGTGTTGAGATTAAGAGGTGTTAACTTGTTATTTATCTAAAAATTAAAGAGGCATGGTGATTATCTGTGAGCATTTATATTCCTCGTTGAAATCCTAGTGTTGTTTTGAGTCGGGGGCGCACGATGGTTAACTCCTACCAACCTCCTCCCTCAGGGCATGCGAGGAGTACTTTGATTTATGATAAAACTAATAAAACTTTGCAATAAGTATGTGAGTTATTTTGTGACAAATGTGACACCATGGACATACGCATCTTCACCTTCTCATATTAGCTAGCCTCTTCGACACCGTGCATATCCCATTCTCACCTCGAGGATCGGTGCAAATATTCTCCGGTGCATCCAAACCCCGTGACATGATACGCTCTGTTGCACATAAGACTCATTATATCTTCCTCAAAACAACCACTATACCTACCTATTATGGTATTTCCATAGCCATTCCGAGATATATTGCCATGCAAATTCCCTCGTCACTTCACATGACTACTTCGTTCATCATCATAATGCTTTGCATGATCATATAGAGCTGACATAGTATTTGTGGCAAAGCCACCATTCTTCATATTTTTGATACATGTCACGCTAGATCATTGCACATCCTGGTACACTGCCAGAGGCATTCATTCAGAGTCATATCTTCCTATCAGTTCTTCATGTTGAGTTGTAAGTAAATAAAATTGTGATGATCATCACTATTAGAGCCTTGTCCCAGTGAGGAAAGGATGATGGAGACTCTGATTCCCCCACAAGTCGGGATGAGACTCCGGACGAAAAATGAAATAAAAATTGGGGAGGTCAAATGAGCCCACCATATTAAAAAAAAGAGAAAATGGGGGAGGCAAAAAGAAAAAGAAAAAGAAAAAGAAAAAGAGAAAAGCACACCATAAAAATAAAAAATGAGAGAAAAGAGAGAAGGGACTTTGCTACTATCCTTTACCACCCTTGTGCCTCAAAGTGGTACCATGTTCTTCATATAGAGTGTAACGCCCAAAATGCGATCCTATCCTTATTTTGGCTCGAGGGCCTCGACAGGGATAGAAGCGCATCTCGTGGTTTCGCAAGGATGGATATCATTACAAGTACATGTTAAGAAGAGATGAGTATATGGAATTGGCTTACAATCACCACAAGCTAAATAAAGATCACATCAATACAACATCATATACAATCATCATACAGAAGAACAGGGTCCGACTATGGACGAAATCAAACGATAAAATGACATACACCCTTGATATCCCAGGCTGCCGGCCTGGAACCCATCCTATGATCGATGATGAAGAAGAAGAACTCCAAATCAAACAAGCATCGTGCTCATGTCAAATCATCGCATTACCTGTACCTGCAACTGTTGTTGTAGTAATCTGTGAGCCACAGGGACTCAACAATCTCATTTCCAAGGGTATCAAGACTATTAAAGCTTAATGGGTGAGGTATGGTTAAGTGGTGAGGCTGTAGCAAGCACTAAGCATTTATTTGAGTGGCTAACTTACGAGTACAAGAATAAGGGGGGATGATCGTCGAATAAACGGACGTGAACTAGAAATGCTCACTAAGTGATCCTGAACACCTACTTACGACTCAGACATAACCCCACCGTGTTCTCTCTCGATTCAGAAATCATGAGAAGAGGCAGTCACGGTTACACACACGGTTGGTGTATTTTATTTGAGTTAACTTTAAGTTTTCTATGACCGGGTGTTAAACAAAGTTTCCAAGTTGCCACATAACTGCGGGCACGGCTCTCATGAAAGATTTAACCCCGCAGGGGTGCTCCAACTCATCCATCACAAACTAACCACACACCGCGGGAATAACCTCGACCACGAAACCCGTGATCTCCTTGGAAATTCCGTTGGAAAATCTCAACCTCGAGATAGCCCAAAGTGTCCTCGAAATCCCGCGTACAAGATGTTTGAGAAAGGTAAAACAAATCCAGCAAGACCGCCCGACATGTCGACGAACCCGATACGAACCACGTATCTCGTTCTCAGGACACGACGGATGAGCGATGGTTACCACGCCAATCACCGAGTTGCCCCGGGCGGCGTTAATAAGCTGCTCTGGGATGGACCAACACTCATGAGGAGCACTGGCCCGGGTTGTTGATTAATCCACGGGGTCCGGAAAGTCCCAATGCAATTTTTAGTAGTTATTAGGGAAATGCAGTACCAATGTTGGGCCTTGCCCGAAGAGTTTTATCCCAAAACGAAAGTCAAGGGGGTCCCCATAACAACCCCGAGCATGTTAGGAGCGCTCAATATGGAACATAACACCGGTACACAAGTAACTAGGGCGGCAAAAGTGGAACAAAACACCGAGCAAAAGGCCAAGCCTTCCACCTTTTACCAAGTATATATGTGCGTTAAATTAAATAGCAATAATATTGTGATAGCTCAAAAACATCCATGTTGGCACATGGAAACAATTGCACCTGCAACTAGCAACGCTATAAGAAGGGCTGAGCAAGCGGTAACATAGCCAAACAATGGTTTGCTGGGATGTGGAGGGGTTAGAGGCTTTTCATGGCATTTTGGGAGGCTTGACAAACAAATGGTAGGCAGCGAGACATAGCGATAGAACGAGACAAATAGCATGGCAATGATAGTAGTGGTATCTAGGGAAATGTATCATCTTGCCTGAGGTCCCGCTTGGAAGAAGAACGAATCCATGAAGTAGACGAACGGACGTAGATGAACGCATCCTCACTCTCCGAATCGGTTTCGGAACTCAATCGAGAAGAAGCAATCCGGAAACGACAATCAACACATGATAAACACCACAACATATGCATGACATGATGCACATCAAATACGATGCATGTTTTTCATGACATGGCAAGCACAACAATTACTTCTACACTTTAAGTGGAGCTCAATATGCAACGGGTTGCATATTGACGAAACTCCACATTCAAATTATTTAGTTGACTCTCGTTTATCTACATGGAAAGTTTAAATATTGTTTATCATGGCAAGAGGTGAAGCATAAGTAAACTAGTCATCTAGGCATATTAAATGAAGCCGGAAACAACATATAGCGTTCCCGAAACGACCCCATGTGTTAACTTCGAAATTGGTCCAGATCTGAACTACTCATGTTTTATATTTATTAAACATCAAAATAAAGAGGATCATGTGATTCTACGCGTCATTTTAATCAATTTACATATATCGAACGTTTGAAACGGAGCTACGGCCTAAAAGATATGACAAACACAAGGTGAATATGCCATGAATGCAACATGCATGCAAATGTCAACCACAAACAGTCCAAATCATAGATGCAGCAATATATTATGAAACTACATGGTATTCTAAGCAAGTTTCATATAGAACATGTTCCAAACAAAGTAACGGTTCAACACTAGCAAGCAACACAAGTTATAGACATAATCTGTCCAAAACAGCGACATGTCATTTTGCACACATGAAAACAATAAGCTACAAGATTCTACAATGCACAAACAAGACATGGGGTTGTAATCTATATGATGCACAACAATTCATATCATCACAGCAAATTGACATGGATCACTAGGAAATCAGCTCACAAGATGGCAATAAAATATAGCAGATTAGGATTTAGTGAGAATCATAGTTTTTAACAGAGCAGTTTTATCACGAAGGCATATTGGTAGCAGTAAAACTGTATGCTATAGGCCATATATTGGCATTAAACTTAACCGCATGGTAGAGGACATGATGCACTACAATTCATCCCATTATGGCAACACCAAAAGAGCTATAGATCAATAGCAAACCACATGGCAAGACAGCAACAAAATAACACAGATTTCAGACTTAGAAATATTTTAGCATCTCAAAGTAGCCACATTTTTTAGCATGTTGGCAAAATAAAAATAACACCTACACTTGGATTTCTATAGCAAACAAAAATACCAGGGCCTGGCACACATGTCCATGGGCATGTCTCATGTTCAACAATAATTCATATGATGTCTATAATAAATCACACAATATAAACAAAGACCAACAACAATAACATGCACACAAATTTTCTCAAAAGACATAACTAATTGCACAGATAATTTCTATGGATTTTTCTACCCCGAAAACATATATAATATGGGGTTTTTATATTAAAAACATGACACAACAATTATGCGAGATTAGGACATAAAGCATTTTAGCAAGTCATTTATGCAAATTAAATGCAAACATCACATCAAACATTTTTTATCGTGCATGAAAATGCGATATGATTAATCTACACATTTTACATATATGGTTTGATTAATTCGGATGCACGCTTAAATATTATGCGCAATGCAAATCATGACAATTATGCAAATGAACACAAAATGGCATGTTGAACATTTTTATCATTTGCGAAAGCGGGATATTGCGAATCTACACGAAATTCTACATGTTTTACATATATTAAATATTTGGATCCGAGGCCTGGTTAATTAAATATTGACATATTAAAAACGTGGTTTTTTCTGTAATTTAAAAAAACAGTGGATAATTGACTAAATTCGCAGGTCTGGAAAAAAACAATATTGGGCCGAATCTAAATCTGGTACAACAGCGGTACATGGGCGACATAAACTATATTGCGCTTAGAGCGCGACATAGAGGGGCGATGTGGGCTCACCATGGGCCTCTTGGCCGGTCGGTGGAGGGGAGGAACTGGGACTTGGCTGGGCCTGGGGGCGCTTGCTGGGCCAGGAGGCACTCGCGCGGCCCACGCGAGTGTTGCGAGCGAGCGAGGCACTGGCTTGGGCGCCGGTCGTCCTCCTCCTTGCTCTGGTGCCTGAGCGGGAGGCAGGGCGGCGGCTCCACGACGCCAGCCGGTGGCTGGTTGGCGCGGAGGCGCGGATGGCCGGGAACGGGCGGATCCGTGGGCTGGGGTCCCAAATCCGGCGGCAGCTTGGGCGGAGGCGACGAGCTAGAGGGGCGGCGGTGCCATGGGTGAGCTTCGGGCACCATGGCGGTTGTGTCTTGCGGGCGCGGAGAAGGGGAATGCGAGGTACGGCAGGGCACGGCGAGGCAATAGGCAAGCTCACCGGAGGGAGGTGCAGATCCGGTGAGGGCAACCCGACGGCGGCCATGGAGAGCTGCGGGCGGCAGCGGTTGCGGGTGACCCGGGCCCAGATGGGCTCGGGCGGGCTTCCTTCGGGCCCGAGCGGGCCAGGTGCTGGAGGGCAGGGGAGGCGGCGGCTGTGGAGTGGGGAGAGGCTGGCGGCGGCATGGTTTTCGAGGAGAGCTAGGGTTTTCCATACTAGGCAGGGAGGCATGTCTATTTATAGCAGGGATTTAGGGTTAGGGGGTTTGAGGCTGTTTTCGGACCCTTCGATCGCAATCGGACGGCCCCGGTAGCGGGGTTAGGCTAGGTGGGCTGTTTAGAGTGACCATGGGCTGAGATGAGTGGGGAGGGAGAGGCCCGTGACATGAGTTTTAAAACCGAAAAGCATCCGATAATTAAACCGACAATGGTGCTGCTACGGATGACCGTTGGGGTATCAAACGACCTTCGATTGCGACGAAATTTGGTAGGCGGTCCACCTACAATATAATAAGACCGCATGCCAAGTTTTGAACCAATCCGATCATATTTTTCGCACACTTTAAAAACATCTTTTTACGATGCCGCGGGTGCGTGCGTGTGTGTTTGATCTCGAAACGGTCACCGACGAGAACGGAGAGAACCGGCGACAACGAACGGATGCGAGTTTTGAAAAATGGCGACAACGGAGTGCTGATGCAATGCGGATGATGCAAATGATGCGATCATGAATGGGACAGACAAACGAATCACACGATGTCAATGACATAAAAGGGGAATCTTCTGGAGCGTCAGTCTCGGGCTGTTACAACTCTCCTCCACTTACAAGAGATCTCGCCCCGAGATCCTAGAATGAGAAGGGGAAGAGAAAGATAAGAGGTAAAACTTAGTTTCTTCTTTGACAAACGAGTGAAACCAAAGAATCTTGATGGTTGCAAAGAGATGAAGAATGGCGCGAGGCACAAGCAAGAATTCACAAGAAATTTGGGCAGCACTCCGGTAGAAAAGAGAGGCAAAACTTGATAAGATGGAAAGAACTTGAAAAGATTTTCACGACACTCCAGTTAAATGGACAGGCTCGGGAAGAACATGATCTTGACAAAACGATACGATGGATCAAAGAGAGGAACCTCCGGAACAAAAGAATATAATCTAGATAATTGCAAAGAAAAGAATGGAGAAAAGAAATGACAACTTCTACCACAATTGAATTTGACAAGCACCTTAACAGAGAAGGGTTGAACGGAGTTGTTGAAAATCAACAACAAAAGAATAAGCTTGTTGTGGGCTTATGGAAAACATTTCAAAATTATGAGGTGACAACCGACCACTAAACGAAACAATTGATTGCTTGGGAGCCACAAGATAAGCAAAACTTCTTTCACCGCAATGAGAAGGAGAAAACTTGAATCATTTATAATACCATGATAGCAATAATCCTTAGGAAAAGCTTTAGGTGAAATCCGATCCAAGAGAGCTCCAAAGAAGACAAATTGGTTTAAAAATATCATTCTTGACAAATTCTCTTCGAGACTCCTCATGAATCAAGAATGCTATAACACCATCTCAAAAGATAAGAGAGAATGAATTGCACTTCGGAATACAAGTCAAATGATACTTGAGCCTCTCCAATAAGAATCTTGAAAATCACTTCGAGAAGGAATTAAATACTTGAAGAACCACCATGAGAACATCCATATACGAAAGAATGATCAAAAGAAATGAAGGTTGAAAAGGATAAGATTATGGCGTTGCAAAGATTTAGATGAAGCTTCGCGAGGAGATACTTGAGAAAACTTGGGACTCCGGAAAAGAAAGATGAGAACTTAGAATCAAGATTTAGATATCATGAACAAGTCCGAAAGAAGGATTGAGAACACCTTGATAAAACAAGAATAAGAATTATGTTATGCTTATCCGTCACCAAGATAAATTGATGACAAGCAACGGATTTGGCATACTACTTATTCTTCTTGAAACGGATTGAAGAGAGAGATCGGGCTCAAACTTGAAGAAGACTTCAACGCAACACCGGTAATAATTTGAAAATAAAGAGGGAATTCTTCGAATGAATGGAGACACATGAGAATGAAGAGATCATGATCCGCCTAACAGAAAACTTGAACGAAGCAGCGGAATAATTGAGATACGAATGAAGAGATAACAATTGAGAAGAATTGGAGAACGAAAGCTGAAAGCTAAGAACGCAAAAATCTTCTGAAATGATGGCCTTCGGAGGATCGAGAAATGAAATCAACACTCAAATGCTCCGGATAGATATGAAAGGAATTAATCATGATCAAAACCAATTTTAGAGGATAGCAACAAGCTGAAACCATGAATCTCCGAGAATGGTACAAGATTTAAAAGAAACTCTCCTCCGTTCTTCAATGCTGAGAATGATGACGAGAAACACCACCACGAATTACTGAGACACTCCGGAACAATGAATAAGGAAAGGTTGAGCCAACGATGAAATAATTTGAAGCGATCTTGGAAAAGGAATATGACTGATGGAATACATTCTTACGTCATATTTGAAAAGAACTTGAGATCTCCGGAAAAGATTAAAAGAGCCAGGTAAGATCATGGGAAAGAACCTGTGGGTTGTGGGCCCACTGAAAGGAACGACGTTGAAACGATTTCTTAGAAAGAGAGATTGCACCGGTACAAATGAAAACTTGATGAGGTGAGAACCTCAAAATAATTTGAAATTATTTAATGAAATGACGAATCTTCTGAGATATCTTCAGCACTCCGGATAGAATAGCAAGAGGCTTGGCTAAGAATTTCCAACATGGGGAATCATATAACCACTACTAGAAAAATGGCTATCCCCAATATCCCTACTAGTGGCGCACTGTGACTCTGGTGCGCCACTGCTATATAGTAGTGGCGCACCAGTATATGGTGCGCCACTACTAGGTAAGTTACTAGTGGCGCACTGTCATTCTGGTGCGCCACTGGTAAGCCTGGGGAGGGGTGGCCACAGCCCAAAATTATAGCAGTGGCGCACTCCACTCCCGGTGCGCCACTGGTAAGCCTGGCTTACCAGTGGCGCACCGTGAAGGGGTGCGCCACTGGTAACCCTAGGAGGGGTGGTCCCAGCCCCAAATAAATAGCAGTGGCGCACGCCTCTACCGGTGCGCCACTGGTAAGCCAGGCTTACCAGTGGCGCACCGTGAAGTGGTGCGCCACTGGTAACCCTAGGAGGGGTGGCCCCAGCCCAAAAAAAATAGCAGTGGCGCACTCCACTCCCGGTGCGCCACTGGTAAGCCTGGCTATTAGTGGCGCATTTACTATTGGTGCGCCACTGGTAATCTGGGAGCACTATATGGGCAGCCACCACACACACTCACTCCCCCCCCCATCACTCACCACCTCCCACCAAATCTGGTCGTGTTGCTCCTCCTCCTCACCTCATTTCCACCCTTGATTCACCCAATTTGAGTTGTTAAACTTACTTTTATTGATAGGTAAGCAAGGGGAAGCTCTCTTAATCCTAGATCTACTTTCTTTTCTACCTCCAACACTCTCTCTCGGTCTCGCGATCGTATCGGTAACTTTATGTGAAGCTAGCACGTGTGTTGTATGTGAAGCTTGCACGTGTGTTGATTTTATGCGAAGCTTGCACGTGTACGTGTACGTTAATTGTATGCATGCGATCGAAGCTTGCACACATGTTATATGTTATGCGAAGCTTGCACGTGTGTTGTGTGCGAAGCTTGCACATGTTTTATGTGATCAAGGTGTTGCATGTGTTTTTGTTTGCAGGGATTTGAAATGCGAGTTACCAATATTTTGCCGAAATGTTGATTGATTTCCGTTTCGGCGAAAATCGGGCACTACGCATAGGTCCTATTTTTAGGCAAAGTCATGCCAAATTTTTTTTGGTTCTAAAATATCGTTTTGCTCTACCCCGCAGGCGACCATGGTCCGCACGATGACCGAAGGCATCGTGAATAGGTTTTTGAGATCCGCGAAGGCCGAGATGCTTCAAAAGAACGAGACGGAGATAAGATGTCCGTGTCGAAGATGCAAGCTGACGGGCCTTATGGACCCGGATTCCAGACAGGTGCGGGACCACCTGCTCGTGCGTGGTTTCATGGATGGCTATCGGTGGCAAGGTGATGAAGATGATTATGAAGTCGTCCATGGGGGCCGGGCAAGAAATAAGGAAGGGCAGCAAGACAACAGCGGCGAGGGCGGGCGAGAAGACGAAGAATCTTCAGGACATGATCACGAAGTAGATGCAGGGCACAGTCATCATGTAGAAGATGCCGGACATGATGATGAGGAAGATCAAGACGAAGGGCATGATCATGAAGATGAAGATGCCGGAGCAGACGACGATGGACCATCGATGGGCTGGGTGCAGGACCCTCATATTCAAGAGCTGCTTCTCAAGCAGACGGGTAACGCAAGAGCTGCCGCCCGAGAGAAAGCCAAGCTGGATCAACTGGAGATAGACGCGGTTACTCCATTGTATGAAGGATGCAGGCCCGAGGATACCCGCCTGAAAGTAACGCTCATGGCTCTGGAGATGAAGGTAAAACACAAAATGACCGACGCATGCTTCGACGAGAACATGTCATTCTGGCACGAACGTCTTCCCAAGGGGAACAAGTGCCCGACCAGTTTCGAGGAGGCGAAGAAAATCGTGTGTCCTCTGGATTTACCGCACGTGAAATACCATGTGTGCATGAACGATTGCATCATTTATCGGGACGAGCACGCGAAGTCTACCATATGTCCGGTGTGCGGCGTCACTCGATACAAGAAGAGGAAGAAAGCTCCTCGAAAAGAGGGCAAGCACGTGTTCACCCACACAACGACGTTCCCCTGCGTCAAGCAGCCGCCTGGCAGTCAGAAGGATGCCTACTACGCCCTCCATCACATGCGGGCGATCGTACGGAACCATCATCAGCGTATGCTACCAAATGAGCTCAAAGAATGGGCCGCACGCTTGTCGGCAATCCAGGACGAGGACATCAGACAAGAATTCTTTCGCATCCAGTCGGAGTTGGCGGAAATCATCTATGAAGATGTCCTTCGTACCTCGGGGCAGTTCTACCTCAACTATCAACCGTCCAACAGTGACATAGAAACAACGCTACAAATGCAGGCTGACAACGACCGCACATTCATGACCATCACGAAAGACGGCGGCTTCATCCATGCTCCGGTCCCTGAGTCGAGTCGAAAGTATTGATGCTATGTAGTTCTGAAATATCGATTAGCTCATGTTGTAATTAAACTTTAATGAACTTGTATGTCTCTTCAGTTTGGACATTCGTTCAACTTATATGTAATCGATGCTATTTATTAGTAGGACCATGAACCGTGCTATTAATGTGTTGCTTTTCTCTTTCGATCCTTTTGTTGCATGCTTATATATTGCTTATATATTATCTGTGAATTGCTACTAACGTTTTGTTTGTCTAGTGCATAGAGATGCCGTCGTATGTCGTGTACAAGGGTGAGGTTCCCGGAGTCTACGACGACTGGGAGGAGTGTCGGAGACAGGTTCACCGTTTCAGCGGGAACAGTTACAAAGGGTACCCCACTAGGGCGGAGGCGGAATCTAGATACGCGTGCTATCTAGCGGGAGAGAGGAGGGAGCGGAGGAGGAACCGGATGAAGACCAGTTTCATCGCGATGATGCTCATCGTGACCGCATCTCTCTTCTATGTGATGGTAGTTTAGATGATCGATATCGACTTTGTAATATGACGACAAACTCGCTACTCGCGGTCTCGAGACCTAAACTTCGCTAATGTTTGAACTTTGTTCGCTATTTCGAATTCGGAGACTAATGTGATGAATTGTATATATTATGTGATGTTTATACTTGACTAATTGTAGTTAATACTGTATTGCAAACTGTATATTCTGTGCTGTATTATTGTATTCTGTAATCTGTGCAAATACTAGAAAAGCAGAAAAAAAAATCCTTGAATTAATAGTAGTGGCGCACCACCTTTCACATTAGTGGCGCACCCTGCTACCTTACCAGTGGCGCACCCATAGGGTTACCAGTGGCGCACCAGTAGGGGCCCTGCTACATTACCAGAGGCGCACCAGTACGGTTAGCAGTGGCGCACCAGTAGGGTTAGCAGCGGCGCACCAGTAGTGTTACCAGTGGCGCACAAGTAGTGTTAGCAGTGGCACACCAGCAGTGTTACCAGTGGCGCACCAGTAGGTGCGCCACTGGTATTTGGGTTACCAGTGGCGCACCAGAGGTGCGCCATTGCTAACCATTACCAGTGGCGTGTTAGTAGTGGCGCACCCATAGTGCGCCACTAATAGCAATATATGGTGCGCCACTAATAGCCTTTTTTCTAGTAGTGAACGAATGACAAGAATATGATGAACACCGAGAGGTTGAATTGAATCCACCAGGAAAGAGAACGAGACGAAGAAATGATGAACTTAGAACTTGAGGATCTTCATAATGAATCACCGTATATCAAACGGAAGAAAAGATAGCGGAAGCATCAATGAAAAGAAAGGCACTTGGATGACAATTTAATCATTGAAGAAAAGGGCGGGAGGGTGGGGAAAAACAAGGACAACTTAGGATAGATGAAATGAACTCCGGAAGGAAACAAGAGGATAGATCTTGCAAATATTGGAAAGGGTTGATTTATCTTGAAGAGAAGCACACCGGTTAAAAGAATTCATGAGAACTCCGGTTGAACAAAGGGATTAGCACTCCCATAGAAATATGAGAATACCACTTAGAAAAGATATGAAATCACCACTCGACATCGAAGCAACTCGAATTACCATACTCGAACGAAACAAAGGATAAGGCTTGCAAATTAAGCCGGAAACAAATACATAACCCACTATGCATTTGTGGGAAGGATAATCCTAGGTAACTACTTGAATTCCCACCTGAAAACTTCCGAAATCTTTCTAGTTATGCAATCTGGTCCAACGGATACACGGATGAATTACTGAATAAATCACTCAACTCCTAGCAATAATACTACCCACCGTGTATCACATCCGTCAACACAAAACCAGAGAAACCTCAGAAACTCATCTACCTTAGACCCTCGTAATCACAATGATACTAAACATGGCAGTACATGTGATCCCGCTCCCCAGTACTGGGTGCCGCCACACTCTTCGCACCACGAATAGTATTGAAGCAATTTCGAACATCCCTGTCCTGAGATACTAAGGAAACTGAATGATAGCGATGTGTCAAGAACCCCTTGGAGCTCAACTCCCCGGGTCCAATCCATACGTATGGGAGGCACCAAGAACAGAATTCCGGTCACATCGACATCATAGAGGTTCCAAAATACCAGCGTGATCCTAAAAAATATTTGAGTGAGAAGAGGGGAAGAATTAAAATTCCTACGTCAGGATTCCTCACCAGAGGATAGAAGAGGAGTAAAAAGAATCCTACTCTCCGATATATAACTAGACTCAAAATAGTTTTTTTTAACTAGAATTGACTCGGCCAAGTTCGATCAATCAAGGGGGCTCCTAGGACGGTACAGGCTCTGATACTAACTTGTAACGCCCAAAATGCGATCCTATCCTTATTTTGGCTCGAGGGCCTCGACAGGGATAGAAGCGCATCTCTTCGTTTTGCAAGGATGGATATCATTACAAGTACATGTAAAGAAGAGATGAGTATATGGAATTGGCTTACACTCGCCACAAGCTAAATCAAGATCACATCAATACAACATCATATACAATAATCATACAGAAGAGCAGGGTCCGACTACGGACAAAATCAAACGATAAAATGACATCCACCCTTGCTATCCAAGGCTGCCAGCCTGGAACCCATCCTATGATCGATGAAGAAGAAGCAGAACTGCAAATCAAACAAGCATCGCGCTCAAATCAAATCATCGCATTACATGTACCTTCAACTGTTGTTGTAGTAATCTGTGAGCCACAGGGACTCAGCAATCTCATTTCCAAGGGTATCAAGACTATTAAAGCTTAATGGGTGAGGTATGGTTAAGTGGTGAGGCTGTAGCAAGCAGTAAGCATTAATGTGAGTGGCTAACTTACGAGTACAAGAATAAGGGGGGATGATCGTCAAATAAACGGACGTGAACTAGTAATGATCACTAAGTGATCCTGAACTCCTACTTACGAGTCAGACATAACCCCACCGTGTTCTCTCTCGGTTCAGAAATCACGAGAAGAGACAGTCACGGTTACACACATGGTTGGTGTATTTTATTTGAGTTAACTTTAAGTTTGCTATGACCGGGTGTTAAACAAAGTTTCCAAGTTGCCACATAACCGCGGGCATGACTCTCATGAAAGATTTAACCCTGCAGGGGTGCTCCAACTCATCCATCACAAACTAACCACACGCCGCGGGAATAACCTCGACCACGAAACCCGTGATCTCCTTGGAAATTCCGTTGGAAAATCTCAACCTCGAGATAGCCCGAAGTGTCCTCGAAATCCCGCGCACAAGACATTCGAGAAAGGCAAAACAAATCTAGCAAGACCGCCCGACGTGTCGACGAACCCGATAGGAGCCGCGTATCTCGTTCTCAGGACACGATGGAGGAGCGATGGTTACCACGCCAATCACCGAGTTGCCCCGGGCGGCGTTAGTAAGCTGCGCTGGGTTGGACCAACACTCATGAGGAGCACTGGCCCAGGTTGTTGATTAATCCATGGGGTTCGGAAAGTCCCTATGCAATTTTTAGTAGTTATTAGGCAAATGGAGTACCAATGTTGGGCCTTGCCAGAAGAGTTTTATCCCAAAACGAAAGTGAAGGGGATCCCCATAACAACCCCGAGCATGTTAGGAGCGCTCAATATGGACCATAACACCGGTAAACAAGTAACTAGGGCGGCAAAAGTGGAACAAAACACCGAACCAAAGGCCAAGCCTTCCACCTTTTACCAAGTATATATGTGCATTAAATTAAATAGCAATAATATTGTGATAGCTCAAAAACATCCATGTTGGCACATGAAAACAATTGCACCTGCAACTAGCAACGCTACAAGAAGGACTCAACAAGCGGTAACATAGCCAAACAATGGTTTGCTGGGATGTGGAGGGGTTGGAGGTTTTTCATGGCATTTTGGGAGGCTTGACAAACAAGTGGTAGGCAGTGAGACATAGCGATAGAACGAGACAACTAGCATGGCAATGATAGCAGTGGTATCCAGGGAAATGTTTCATCTTGTCTGAGATCCCGCTTAGAAGAAGAACGAATCCATTAAGTAGACGAACGGGCGTAGTCGAACGCATCCTCACTCTCCGAATCGATTTTGGAACTCTATCGAGAAGAAGCAATCCGGAAACGACAATCAACACATGATAAACACCACAACACATGCATGACATGATGCACATCAAATATGAAGCATGCTATGGATAACATGGCAAGCACAACAATCACTTCTACACTTTAAGTGAAGCTCAATATGCAACGGGTTGCATATTGACTAAACTCTACATTCAAATTATTTAGTTCGCTCTCGTTTATCTACATGGCAAGTTTAAATATTTTTTAACATGGCAAGAGGTGAAGCATAAGTAAACTAGTCATCTAGGCATATTAAATGAAGCCGGAAACAACATATAGCGTTTCCGAAATGACCCCATGTGTTAACTTCGAAATTGGTCCAGATCTGAACTACTAATGTTTTATATTTATTAAACAGCAAAATAAAGAGGATCATGTGACAAACACAAGGTGAATATGCCATGAATGCAACATGCATGCGAACGACAACCACAAACATTCCAAATCATAGATGCAGCAAGATATGATGAAACTTCATGGTATTCTAAGCAAGTTTCATATAGAACATGATCCAAACGGAGTAACGGTTCAACACTAGCAAGCAACACAAGTTGTAGACATAATCTGCCCAAAATAGCGACATGGCATTTTGCACACATGAAAACAATAAGCTACAAGATTCTACAATGCACAAACAAGACATGGGGTTGCAGTCTATATGATGCACAACAATTCATATCATCATAGCAAATTGAGTAGAAGTATGGATCACTAGGAAATAAGCTCACAAGATGGCAATAAAATATAGCAGTGTAGGACTTAGTGAAAATCACACTTTTTAACAGAGCAGTTTTATCACGAAGGCATATTGGCAACAGTAAAACTATATGCTACAGGTCATATATTGACATGAAACTTAACCGCATGGTAGAGGACATGATGCACTACAATTCATCCCATTATGGCAACACCAAAAGAGCTATAGATCAATAGAAAACCACATGGCAAGACAGCAACAAAATAACATAGATTTCAGACTTAGAAATATTTTAGCATCTCAAAACAGCCACCTTTTATAGCCTGTTGGCAAAAGAAATATAACACCTACACATGGATTTCTATAGCAACCAAAAATACCAGGGCCTAGCACACATGTCCATGGGCATGTCTCATGTTCAACAATAATTCATATTATGTCTATAATAAATCACACAAAATAAACAAAGACCATCACAACAACAATAACATGCACACAAACTTTCTCAAAAGACATAACTAATTGCACAGATAATTTCTATGGATTTTTCTACCCCGAAAACATATACAATTATGCGAGATTAGGACATAAAGCATTTTAGCAAGTCATTTATGCAAATTAAATGTAAACATCACATCAAACATTTTTTATCATGCATGAAAATGCAATATGATTAATCTA
This sequence comes from Elymus sibiricus, assembly GCA_039707655.1. NCBI lineage: Eukaryota > Viridiplantae > Streptophyta > Magnoliopsida > Poales > Poaceae > Elymus > Elymus sibiricus. The sequence continues at coordinate 253,636,341 of CM077667.1, read as the reverse complement.
CACATTTTACATATATGGTTTGATTAATTCGGATGCACGCTTAAATATTTTGCGCAATGCAAATCATGACAATTATGCAAATTAACAGAAAATGGCATGTTGAACATTTTTATCATTTGCGAAAGCGGGATATTGCGAATCTACACGAAATTCTACACGTTTTACATATATAAAATATTTGGATCCGAGGCACGGTTAATTAAATATTGACATATTAAAAACATGGTTTTTTCTGTAATTTAAAAAAAGAGTGGATAATTGACTAAATTCGGAGGTCTGGAAAAAACAATACTGGGCCAAATCTGAATCTGGTCCAACAGCGGTACATGGGTGACATAAACTATATTGCGCTCAGAGCGCGACATAGAGGGGCGATGTGGGCTCACCTTGGGCCTCTTGGTCGGTCGGTGGAGGGGAGGAACTGGGCCTTGGCTGGGCCTAGGGGTGCCGGCTGGGCCAGGAGGCACTTTCGCGGCCCACGTGAGTGTCGCGAGCGAGCGAGGCGCTGGCTCGGGCGCCGGTCGTCCTCCTCCTCGCTCCCGTGCCCGAGCGGGAGGCAGGGCGATGGCTTCACAACGCCGGCCGGCGGCAGGTTGGCGCGGAGGTGCGGATGGCCAGGAACGGGCGGATCTGTGGGCTGGGGTCCCGGATCCGGCGGCAGCTTCGGCGGAGGCGACGAGCTAGACGGGCGGCGGCGCCATGGGTGAGCTTCGAGCGCCATGGCGGTTGTGTTTTGCGGGCGCGGAGAAGGGGAAGGAGAGGTCCGGCAGGGCAAGGCGAGGCAATAGACAAGCTCGCCGGAAGGAGGCGTGGAGGCATAGATCCGGCAAGGGCAACCCGACGGCGGCCATGGAGAGCTGCGGGCGGCAGCGGTTGCGGGTGACCCGGGCCCAGATGGGCTCGGGCGTGCTTCATTCGGCCCCGAGCGGGCCAGGTGCTGGAGGACAGGGGAGGCGGCGGCCGTGGAGTGGGGAGAGGCTAGCGGTGGCACAGTTTTCGAGGAGAGCTAGGGTTTTCCATATTAGGCAGGGAGGCATGTCTATTTATAGTAGGGATTTAGGGTTTGGGGGGTTTGAGGCCGTTTTTGGACCCTCCGATCGCAATCGGACGGCCCCGGTCACGGGGTTAGGCTAGGTGGGCTGTGTAGAGTGAACATGGGCTGAGTTGAGAGGGGAGTGAGAGGCCCGTGACATGAGTTTTAAAACCGAAAAGCATCCGATTATTAAATCGATAACGGCGCTGCTACGGATGATTGTTGGGGTATCAAACGACCTCCGATTGTGAGGAAATTTGGCAGGCGGTCCACCTACAATATAACAAGACAACATGCCAAGTTTTGACCCAATCCGATAATATTTTTCGCACACTTTAAAAACATCTTTTTACGATGGCGCGGGCGCGTGCGTGTGTGTTTGATCTCGAAACGGTCACCGATGGGAACGGAGAGAACCGGTGACAAGGAACGGATACGAGTTTTGAAAAATGGCAACAACGGAGGGCCGATGCAATGCGGATGATGCGAATGATACGATGATGAATGCGACAGACAAACGAATCACACGATGATAGCGACATAAAAGGGGAATCTTCTGGAGCGTCGGTCTCGGGCTGTTACATAGACAGTCTCCTATGTTGACACTTCCATATGCTAGTGGGAATTAATTTTTTCATATAATAAACTTGGCTTGTATATTCCTATAACGGGCTTCCTCAAATGCTCGAGGTCTTCATGAGCAAGCAAGTTGGATGGACACCCCACTTAGCTTCAGTTGAGCTTTCATACACTTATATCTCTAGTCCATCATTTGCATGGCAATCCCTACTCCTCGCATTGATATCTATCGATGAGCATCTCCATAGCTCGTTGGTACGCCTAGTTGATGCGATACTATCTTCTCCACTTTTTACCCCTTTGATACCTACCACCATATTCTATTCCACCTATATGCTATGTCCAATGGTTCACGCTCATGTATTGCGTGAAGAATAAAAAGTTGATGCATATTGAAAAAGTACGATCCAATTGCCTGACTTGGACACCGTGCTTCTTAACATTTGTATCTATGTGGTGAAGATGGAGTCATGCCTTGCTAATATAATAAGATGAATAGGGGTAAAACATTCTGTTAGGATCGTATACTTTGAAAAATTAATGATTTTGTTTCTTGTACTTATAAATATTACTATGTTGCTGTTTGTTAATTCATCGTTTCTCAATGAGCATACATACCAAAGATTAAATAATGGGTAGCATGTCACATCAAAAATTCTGTTTTTACCATTTACCTACTCGAGGACGAGCAGGAATTAAGCTTGGGGATGCTGATACGTCTCCAACGTATCTATAATTTTTTATTGTTCCATGCTGATATATTATCATTCTAGGATACTTTTTGGGTATTTATTTGCCAATTTATGATATTTTTGAGCACTAACCTATTGACCCAGTGCCCAGTGCCAGTTCCTGTTTTCTACGTGTTTTTGCCTTTTCAGAGTTACAATACCAAACGGAGTCCAATTGTCACGAAACTTTTTGGTGATTTTTTCTGAACCAATACAAGACCTAGAAGCTTCGGAGGAGAGCGAGGAGATGCACCAGGGGCCCACAAGCCATCTGGTCGTGCCCATAGGGGGGCGCGGCCATATATGTTGTGGCCCCCTGGAGCCCCTCCCGGTGTCGTTCTCTGGCCTATAAATTCACATCTACCCTAAAAACACCAGAAGTGCTCCCGAAATACTTTTTCCGACGCCACAAGTCTCTATTCCGACGGGAGGCCATCTACACCTCCGTTCCGGCACCCTGCCGGAGGGGAGATCAACAACGGAGGGCCTCTTCATCAACCTTGCTGCCCTCACCATGATGTTCATCGCATCTTTGCCTTGATCTATCCGATGTAATCCCTTTGTATGGTGTGTTTGTTGGGATCCAATGAATTGTGAGTTTATGTTCAGATTATTCATGAAAAGTATTTGAGTCAAACCTGATTACTATGATTCTTATTTGCATGATCATCATAGCTTCGTAATGCTCTCCAATTCATTGAGATAGTTTGGCCAACTAGATTGATATTTCTTCGGTGGGAGTGGTGTGTTGTCGTAGGTTCAACCTGACGAGTTTCTATATCCCAGTGACAGAAGGGGAAAAGTTGCGTCTTTGTGTTGTTGATACTAAGGATAAAACGATGGGGTTTATTCATATTAGTTGAGTTTACTTTGTCTACATCATGTCATCGTTCTCCAAGCATTACTCCGTTTGCCATGAACTTAATACATAGAGAGGCAAGCATAGAAGCGCTCTTGAAGTGGAGTAATAGTAGTAGGTGTAGGCAGGAGTTGGCCTATTTGCTTATGGACGTGATGCCTATAAACACATGGTCATTGACGTGAACATCGCATAATTATTCGCTTTTCTATCAATTGCCCAACAGTAATTTGTCTACCCACCGTATGCTTTTCTTATGAGAGATGCCACAAGAGAACTCTACGACCCTCGGGTATATTCACTTATAAATTTACAAATGCTATCATTACCATGCTGTTATTTATTACCTTTTATTTTATTTTGCACATTACTATTATCTACAATTATCTACACAACTCACTTGCTTGCAAATAATGAGATCAAGGGGATTGACGACCCTCTTGCCGGCGTTGGGTGCAAGTTGTTTGTTATTCTGTGTGCAGCCGATGAAGACAGTTGAGGATTGGTATTCCTATTGGTTCGATAAAATTTGGTTTCATCACTAAGGGAAATACTTACCCACTTTGTGTTGCGATTAACCGTTCCTTTTCACGGAAAACCCAATGCAGATCACGAGTATCAGTAACCATCTGACATTCCCGGTGTTCCCAGGGAGGTGATAGAGAAGCACCTAGCCGTATGTCCCCACGCACGTCCCGTCAAGCAAAAGGTCAGGAAGCAAGCTCTGGAGTGGCAAGAGTTCATTGCCGATGAAATCAAGAAATTGGAGGCGGCAGGCCTTATCAGAGGGTGATCCACCCAACCTGATTGGCAAACCCTCTGGTAGTGCATAAGGCAGGCGGGAAGTGGTGACTTTGCATTGATTTCAGTGATAACAATAAGGCTTGTCCGAAAGATCCCTTCCCCTTGCCGCGCATCGATCAGATAGTGGCCTCCATAGCCGGCTGCGATTTGCTTTCCTTCCATGATGCCTACTGCGGATATCATCAGATCTTTATGGCCAAGGAAGATGAAGAGAAAACCGCATTCATTACCCCATGTGGCACATACTGCTTCAAGCGTATGCCCTTCGGGTTGAAGAGTGTCAGGTCAACATTTGCAAGAGCTGTCTAGATTGGTTTTGAGCCCCAGCAACACAGGAATGTGGAAGTGTATTTGGATGATATAGTGGTCAAGAGCAAGGACAAAGCAACACTAATTCAAGATTTAAAAGAAACATTTTCAAACTTGCGCAAGAACAACTTGAAGCTCAACCCCGAGAAGTGCGTGTTTGGAGTCCCGTCCGGCAAGCTCCTTGGGTTTTTCGTGTCGCAACGCGAGATTCAAGCCAACCTCGCCAAGATAGTGCACTCAAATAGTTGGAGGCACCCAAGCGCGTCAAGGATGTGCGACGCTTGGCGGGTTGCATCGCTGCCCTCAGCAGGTTTATTTCCAAGTCCGCGGAATGCGCCCAGCCGTTTTTCAAAATCTTGAAAAAGGCGGGTCCTATGAAATGGACTCCGGAAGCGGAGGAAGTGCTACAAGACTTGAAGAAGTACCTGTCCTCTATGCCGACACTAGTCGCGCACAAACCACAAGAACCATTGATGCTATACCTAGCGGCAATGAATCAAGTGGTTAGTGCTGCATTAGTGGCGGGGAGGGAGGCTGAGGACGAAGAAGCAGCAACCCCCGAGCTGGCAACCGGCAAGCCGGACTCACCCCTGTCAAGCCAAGGGGCCGCCAGCACAAGTGCAGCGCAAGAAACAAAGCAATAGGTCATGCTGAAGAAGAAGATGGTGCAGTGCCCAATCTATTTTGTCAGCTCTCTCCTGCAGGGGCTAGGTCAAGATATTCTGGTGTGCAGAAGTTTCTTTTGGCCTTCTCATGGCCTCAAGAAAGCTGCGCCACTACTTCCAAGCACATCATATCATCGTTGTCACTCGCTTTCCGTTGCAGCGCATCTTGAGGGCCTTCTCCGGGATTGTTGAGTGAGCATTGGAGCTAGCTAGCTTTGATCTGAGTTTTGAAAGCACAACAACTACTCAGAGCAGAGCCTTGGCGGAATTCATTGCAGAATGGACGCCAACGCCAGACGAGGAAATCCCGGAGACGGTCCTCCACGACAAAGAAGCACCACAAGAATGTATAATGTACTTTGACAGGGCCTTTTCGCTGCAAGGCGCCGGTGCTGGAGTGCTGCTTGTCTCACCAACCGGAGAGAACCTCAAGTATGTGATCCATATGCACTTTCCCCGGGAGGTGTCGACAAACAACACGGCTGAATATGAAGGACTGCTTGCCGGTCTAAGAATAGCAGTTGACCTTGGCATCAGGAAATTGATAGTCATGGGAAATTCTCACCTAGTTGTGCGTCAAATAAACAAAGACTACCAAATCCCTCTGATGGAAGCATATGTAGAAGAAGTGAGGATGTTAGAAGAGCATTTTGACAGTCTGCAAACAGAGCACATTCCGCGTGCAGAGAACAGCATTGCCGATGACTTGTCAAAACAACTTGCTCAAAAGTTGCATGTGGAACTAGGTACTTTTGTACTTCGACTGACTCAACCATCCGTCACGTCATCAGTGTGGCAAGCAAAGAAAAGAAAAATCTGTTATGGCGACTATTTCCCGGCGGAGCTGCCAGCCGCCGCCAAGAAGGTTGCCAAGGACAGCGAAACACTTGCCGGAGAGCAGCAAGCTCCAACAGGCCACTTGTCCCTTGCCGTCGAAGCTAGCGCTCCCAGAGCAGAATAAATGCCATTGGTCCTTGTCGTCGAGCCCCGGGCTTCGGCATGGGCGCAACAAATTGTTGATTGCCTCCACAGAGGTGAACTTCCTGAAGAGCAAAAAGAAGCTGAGAAAGTAGCCCGTCAGTCAAGCACGTATCAATTTGTAGACGACTCTTTACAAAAGGAGACTGAATGGAGTGCAATTGAAGTGCATTCCCGAGGAAGAAGGGCAACCGCTGTTGGCAGAAATACACAAAGGGATATGCGGCTCCCACATTGAATCATGTGCCCTTGTTGGGAAAGCATTCCGGCAAGGTTTCTATTGGCCGACAACCCTTCAAGACGCCTTGGTGGTGGTCACAACATGTGAAGCATGCCAATTCCACGCCAAGCAGATACATCAACCTGCAAAAGACCTTCAAACCATACCGCTTTCCTAGCCCTTTGCAGTCTGGGGGCTTGACATCGTCGGCCCTTTCCCCCGTGCTACCAGGGGCTTCAAATTCTTGATCATTGCAATCGACAAGTTTACGAAGTGGGCTGAGGTGGAACCGGTGAGAAAATTAACGGCGCAAGTGGAAGTCAAGTTTATCAGAGGACTAGTCTACCGGTTTTGGGTACTCAACAGGATCATCACCGACAATGACACACAGTTCACCAGCAACACGTTCATGCAGTACTATCAAGATATCGGTGCCAAGATCTTCTTTGCCTCAGTTGCCCACCCCAGGAGAAACGACCAAGTAGAGAGGGTGAATGCTGAAGTGTTGCGGGGCCACAAGACAAGAAATTTTGACAAGTTGCATAAGCAAGAAAGGGGCTGGATTGACAAGCTGCCGACGGTTCTTTGGTCGATCACGACGATGCCGAATCAAGCCACCAGCAAGACACCCTTCTCCCTAGGGAACTCACATATGGGTCACCTCGAGTACAAGATTTCGACAAAGAACAACAAGAGCAGTTGCGGCAAGACGATGCCACGCTCCTCGAGGAAGATCGTCTTCAGGCTGCACTGCGTGCCACCCGGTACCAGCAAGCCTTGTGCCGCTATCATAGACACATGGTGCATGCCAGGAGCGTTGAGGAAGGCAACCTTGTTCTTCGTAGGATTCAGTCCACGAAGGGATCAAACAAGTGTATGCCAAGTGGGAAGGCCCTTACCGGGTAGTACGAGTCACTAGGCCCGGCGCAGTCCGCCTGGAGACCGAAGATCGCACACCAGTGCAGAACTCATGGAATATTGAACATCTTCACAAGTTCTACCCATGAGGCACGGTTGCCAGGACCCCCGGCAACCCCTTTTGTACGAGTTCACCGGCAAGGCGTGTAATCCTTTGTACAAAGCTAGGCGAAGACCCTATGCGTAGTCAATAAAGCAAAGTTTCCACAACCTCTTGTCAAAGTACATATTTATCTTTTGTATATTGCATGAAATATTTTGTTTATGTTTGCATAAGAGTGATTGCTGAACCCAAGGTTTGTAGCCTTCTCTTTTTTCTCTTCTTTCTTTTTCTCAAGAGACGGAAGGGACCCTTGTGTGCCTGTCTTCCTGGGGGAGTGATGGTATAGATACCTACGGGCGTGTTCAAGGTCAATCATTCCACGCCAAGAAGTGCAGCAGAGAGAAGCTAAGTTCCAGAAACTTTAAAAAATTATCTTTGTTATACCCTTTTCCCTTGAACGATATCGACATTTGTATGAGAAAATCTGCACGCGAAGGACCCTTGTCGAAATTGTCTGTGCTCTTTGAATGCTTCGAGTCTGCTCGGCAACGGAAATAGTTGTGGCAAGGGTGGCAAGGTGGTCTTGCCGGTAGCGGCATCCCCGACAGGTTGCTAAGTTCCTGTTCCTAAAAGCATTTGCGGCAAATATGTGCACATCGACAGGCGTTCCTAATAAGTGTAGGCGCCAGAAACATGCAAGTGCGGAATCATACACAAGGAAAAGTGGGCATTCATACTAGCAAGTGATATATATTACATTAAAAAGCAAGGTTCTGATGCTAATTCAGGATAATTGTTTTTGATACAAGCACCGCGAGGAAGCTACTAGCTCAGGGTCATGGAGCCAACCCTATCAGAAATGGGGGCAATGAGGTCGTCAAGTTCACTGGTGTCGGAGTCTTTCGGCAGCTTGGAGAAGGTTTTGCGCAAATCGAGGCCAAGGTTGTGGTAGGCGACCTTCGCCAAGACCTTGTGGAGAGCTGCAGCAGCGTCAGGTTGCCGTTGAGCCTTGTACGCAGCCGCATGATGTCAGCGGCATTAGCATACTCCCAGGTGAAACGCTCACGATCCTGCAGAGGGGCGATATGCCTACCGACAAAATCATCACCCACCATCTCTATGGTGAGCCTGGCGACCCTCAGCCGGAGCATGTGCATGATGGTGACACCTACCTTCTTGTCATCAGGGGCGAGAGCGCTCCACCGCTTGTCGTGGGTAGGGGCGGACTTTCGGAACTTGCGAAAGATCGGGGGCTCATCGTCCATGATTGATACGTCTCCAATGTATCTATAATTTTTTATTGTTCCATGCTATTATATTATAATTCTAGGATACTTTTTGGGTGTTTATTTACCAATTAATATTATTTTCTAGTACAAACCTTTTGACCTAGTGCCTAGTGCCAGCTGATGTTTTCTGCATGTTTTTTGCTTTTCAGGTTTACCATACCAAACAAAGTCCAAATGCTACAAAACTTTAATATGATTTTCTTTGGACCAAAAAGAAGACCTGGAAGCTTCTGGAGGAGACGAGAGGTTGCACGAGGGAACCACGAGCCAACAGGATGCACCGGGGGGGGGGGGCAGGTTGCGCCCTGTTGGTTTGTGGCCCCCTCGGCTGCCATCTCGTGCCCCTCTCTGGCCTATAAATTCTCAAATATTCCAAAAACCCTAAGAGAGCTCCTTAAACACTTTTTCCGCCGCCGCAATTCTCTGTTCCGCCGCGTACCCATCTGGCGACCTTGTCCGGTGAGCTGCCAGAGGGGTAATCGATCACGAAGGGGCTCTACCTCATCCTTGCTGCCTCCATGATGAGTTGTGAGTAGTTCACCACAGACCTACGGGTCCGTCGTTAGTATCTAGATGGCTATATCTCTCTCTCTCTCTTGATCTTCAATACAATGATCATCGCGTCTTCGCTTTGATCTCTTCGATGTAATCCTTTTGTGCGGTGTGTTTGTTGGGATCCGATGAATTGTGGGTTTATGTTCAGATTATTCATGAAAAGTATTTGAGTCACCTCTGATTATTATGATTCTTATTTGCATCATCATTATAGCTTCGTAAATCTCTCCGAACTATTGAGATAGTTTGTCCAACTAGATTGATATTTCTTCAGTGAGAGGGGTGCGTTATAGTGGGTTCAACCTGGCGGTGCTTTATATCCCAGTGACAAAAAGGGACAAGACATGCCTTTGTATTGCTGCCACTAAGGATAAAACGATGGGGTTAGTTCATATTAATTGAATTCTCTTTGTCTACATCATGTCATTGTTATCCAAGCATTACTCCGTTTTACTTAATACTCTAGATGCATGCTGGATAGTGGTCGATGGGTGGAGTAATAGTAATAGGTGCAGCCAGGATTCAGCCTATTTGCTTATGGCCGTGATGCCTATATATACATGATCATTGCCGTGAATAAATATTGCATAACTATCCGCTCTTCTATCAATTGCCCAATAGTAATTTGTTTACCCACCGTATGCCTACTACATGAGAGATGCCACTAGAGAAAAGTACATCCCCCGGGTCTATCCACTTATAAGTTTACAAATGCTTTCAATACCTTGCTGCCATTTACTTTGTTTTATTTTATTTTGCAATTTACAATTATCTATAATTATCTACACATCTCACTTACATGCAAATAACGAGATCAAGGGGATTGACAACCCTCTTGCCGTGTTGGGTGCAAGTGTGTCCTCTTTTGTGTGCAACCGCTGAAGATGGTTGATGATCAATATTCCTATTGGTTCGACAAACCTTGGTTCTTAACTGAGGGAAATACTTACCCGCATTGTGTTGCATCACCCGTTCCTCTTCATGAAAACCCCAACGCAGATCACAAGCATCAATGATGTAGCACCATTCTGCGCAACACTCTTCCCACTTCTTGTGTAGATTGCCGGGAGAATACACCTCCTTGTGGTAAGCGCGGGGAATCCATGTGATGCTGCCGGAGCGACCATCATTCTCTATGCGTGGGTAAAGGAAATGGCGAAAGAGGGAATCACTGGGAACTATCCCTATGAAGTTTTCACACAAATACGCGAAGACCGCTAAGGCGGTCATCGCATTCGACATAAAATCCAGCAGACGGAAGTTGTAGGTCAACATCAGATCTACGTAGAAGGTAGAGAGGGGGGAACCAGCCTACAGTAGAAGTACGCCACGAAGAACGGGTACTTCCTAGCATTGGGTTGGGAATCGTCGGGGATCACAACCGGCGCAGGATGCCCTTTGGTGGCCTGACGTGGCTTGAGACTGCGTCGGTATTTCCCCAAAAAGGAAGGGATGATGTAGCACAGCGACTATAAGTATTTCCCTCAGTTATGAAACCTAGGTATCGAACCAGTAGGAGGATCACTCAACACTATGTAAATAGCACCTGCACAAAAAGAACAAATACTTGCGACCCGACGCGAAAGACAGGTTGTCAATCTGTCCACGGTAAAAAGATAGATTAGGTTGTGATAGATTGGATAGATAGATCTCGCAAGAACACAAAATAAAAGAGGCAAATAAAAAGTGCAGCAAGGTATTTTTGAGTTTTTGGAATAATAGATCTGAAAACAAAAGCGACAAAAAGATAGATCGGAAAGCAATATGTTGGAAAAGTAGACCCGGGAGCCGTAGGTTTCACTAGTGGCTTCTCTCATGAGTATAGCACACGGTGGGTGATCAAATTACTGTTGGGCAATTGATAGAAGATCAAATAATCATGACGATATCCAAGGCAATGATAATTATATAGGCATCACGTCCAAGATTAGTAGACCGAAACGATTCTGCATCTACTACTATTACTCCACATATCGACCGCTATCCAGCATGCATCTAGTGTATTAAGTTCATGGAAAAACAGAGTAATGCAATAAGAACGGTGACATAATGTAGACAAGGTCTATTCATGTGGGAATAGACCGCATCTTGTTATCCTTAATAGCAGCGATACATACGTGCCTCGCTGCCCCTTCTGTCACTGGGAGAGGACACCGCAAGATCGAACCCATCACAAAGCACCTCTTCCCATGGCAAGAAAAATCGATCTAGTTGGCCTAACTAAACCAAAGATTCAAAGAAGAAATATGAGGCTATAAGTAATCATGCATATAAGAGATAGAAGAAGACTCAAATAATATTCATGGATAGAAACTGATCATGAACTCAAAATTCATCGGATCCCAACAAACACACCGCAAAAAGTTTACATCAAGTAGATCTCCAAGAGACTACTGTATTGAGAATCAAAAGAGAAAGAGAGGAAGCCATCTAGCTACTGCCTATGGACCCGTAGGTCTATGGTGGACTACTCACGCATCATCCGAGATGCACCAATGAGGATGATGAACCCCTCCATGATGGTTTTAGATTGGATCTCGCGGTTCTAGAACTTGTGGCGGCTGGATGTATCTTTCGTCGACTCCTCTAGGGTTTCTGGAATATTTGGGTATTTATAGAGCTCAGAGGCGATGGAGGGGGTTCCCGAGGCGGCCACAACCCATCACGGCGTGCCCGGGGCCCCTCGCGCGCCCTGGTGGGTTGTGGGAGGCTTGGGCTCCCTCCTGGTTACTTCTTTGGCCCACTGGCCTTCTTCTGGTAAAAAAAAATTCTCCAAAAAGTTTCGTCGCGATTGGACTCCGTTTGGTACTCATATTCTGTGAAGTAAAAAGCAAGCAAAAACAACAACTAGCACTTTGGCACTATGTCAATAGGTTAGTCCAAAAAATGATTTAAAGTTGCTATAAAACGATTGTAAAACATCCAAGAATGATAATATAACAACATCGAACAAGCAAAAATTATTGATATGTTGGAGACGTATCAGCATCCCCAAGCTTAATTCCTACTCATCCTCAACTAGGAAAATTATAAAAACAAAAAAAAATGTGGAATGCTGCCTAACATGTTCATCACATATTGTTTTCTTTTGTAACATGCACATTTGGACTTTTAGATGGTTCAAAGCAGTAGTCTAGTTTTGACATAAAGACTTTAATACTCAAGCATGCTAACAAGCAACCATGTCTTTCAAAATATCAACACTAAAGAAAGTTATCCCTAGCCCATCATGCTTAATCATTGATCTATTCATGAAACACACTCAAATATTCACTACACCCAATGCACAAGTATGATCATAGTGCCCTCTAGTTGGTGCTTTATAAGAGAAAATGGAGACTCAAATTAAAAATAAAAATTGCATAAAGTAAATAGATAGGCCCTTCGCAGAGGGAAGTAGGGATTTGTAGAGGTGCCAGAGCTCAAGGTTTAAATTGAGAGAGAAAAATATTTTGGGTGGCATGACTTTCCTATCAACGAAAACGACAAAGTAGTTCGCAATAGTTTCCATGCTAGATACATTATAGGCGGTTCCCAAACATAAAGTAACGTTTATTCCTTTTTCCACCATTCTTTCACAATCCATGGCTAGCCGTATCCACGATTGCCTTCCATACCAACACTTTCCAAGGAATTTATTATTTGACAACATAAAGTAAGTTTCTTTTTCATTTTGGGACTGGGCATCCCTATTACCGTCGTACTCTCGTGCAATGACAAGTGAATAAACACTCATCTTGAGAATAACACATCTAGCATGGAAAAATATTGGATACCCCCTACCGTTTCATGAGCGGTACGAGCACACAAAAGATGAAATTTATTTTGAAAATTAGAGATGGCACATACAAATTTGCTTAGAACGGCATGGAAATACCACATATAGGTAGGTATGGTGGACTCATAAGGCAAAACTGGGTTTAAGGATTTTGGATGCACAAGTAGTATTTCTACTTAGTACAAGTGGCGGCTAGCAAATAGATTGAGAAGCAACCAACCAAGAAACGAAAATTCACATAAATGGGCATTGAGCATAACTAACACCGAATAATGCACCATAAGTAGGATGTAATTTCATCGCATAACTATTGACTTTCGTACTTGCATAGGGAATCACAAACCTTAACACCAATATTCTTACTAAGCATAATTACTCACCAACATGACTCACATATCACTATCATCATGTCTCAAAACTATTACAAGGAATCAAGTTTAATTTGTCCAGTGATCTTCATGAATGTTTTTATTATATCCCTCTTGAATATCTATCACTTTGGGACTAGTTTCATATATTGCCATTGCTTTTGACAAGCTCAAACAAATTTAAGGGAAGAACATGAGCATAGGAGTTTCATCTATCAAAATAATATAAGTGAAGCATGAGAGGATTTCTTAAAAATTTACTAACTCTCAAATTAATCTAAGTGAAGCATGAGAGTATTTCTTCAAAATTTCAAAGCACAGCATGCTCAAAAAGATATAAGTGAAGCAATAGAGCAATTCCATAGCTCAAAAATTTAAGTGAAGCATATAGAGCAATTCTAACAAATCATAGCATAATTTTGGCTCTCTCAAATAGGTGTGTCCAGCAAGGATACAAGTGACAAACTAAAAATCAAACCAAGGAAAGACTCAAATAATACAAGACGCTCCAAGAAAAACTCATGATATGTGACGAATAAAAATATAGCCCCAAGTAAAATACCGATGGTCGTTAGAAGAAAGAGGGGATGCCACACGGGGCATCCCCAAGCTTAGTTGCTTGTTTATCTTTGGATATATCTTGGGGGTTCTGTAGCATCCCCAAGCTTAGGCTCTTGTCACTCCTTATTCCTTCAACCATCGTGATCTCACCCAAAACTTGAAAACTTCAATCACACAAAACTCAACAAAATCTTCGTGAGATCCGTTAGTATAATAAAGCAAATCACCACTTTAAGTATTGTGGCAAACTCATTAAAATTTTATTATTGCATTATACCTACTGTATTTTAACTTTACCATGGCTTATACCCTTCAATACAAACCATAGATTCATCAAAACAAGCACACAATGCAACGAAAACAGAATCTGTCTTAAACAGAACAGTCTGAAGTAATCTGTATGCTAACCATACTTCTTTAACTCTAAACATTCTGAAAAATTAGTACAACATAAATAATTTGTATAGTAACACTGTGTTAAAACTTCAGCTCATTATCACGCTCCAGTAAAAAAAGAAAACTCGCGCTCTGGAGTCAAAGTTTCTGTTTCAGATTCAGCATTGTTTCTACTCATCTTATGAATCATCCTAAAGGCTTTACTTGGCACAAACACTAAATAAAACATAAAACACAATCATAACAGAGGCTAATTGTGTCAACACTCAAAAACTGAAAGAAAAAGATGAAAATAAATTTATTCATTGGGTTGCCTCCCAACAAGCGCTATCGTTTTACGCCCCTAGCTAGGCATAAAGCATAGATTCAAGTATTGTCATCTTTGGTTTTTGCTCCATAGGATGCTCTCATGATTGATTCATATGGTGGCTTAATTCTTGTTCTAGGGAAGTGTTCCATACCCTTTCTTAGTGGAAACTGAAATTTAATATTGCCTTCTTTCATATCAATCACAACACCTATAGTGCGTAAAAACGGTCTACCAAGTATGATGGGACAAGACGGATTGCAATCCATATCAAGAACAAAAAAATCTATGGGCACATAGTGCCTATTTTCAAGAATAAGAACATCATTAATTCTTCCCAAAGGCTTTTTAATAGTAGAATCCGCCAAGTGCAAATTAAGAGAACATTCTTCAATATTGGTAAGACCAAGCACATCACATAGAGACTTTGGAATCGTGGAAATTCTAGCACCCAAATCACATAATGCAAAGCACTCATAATTTTTAATCTTGACCTTAATGGTAGGTTCCCACTCATCATGTAATTTTCTGGGAATAGAAATCTCTAACTCTAACTTTTCTTCAAAAGATTTCATCACAGCATCAACGATATGTTTAGTAAAAGCTTTATTTTGTTCATAAGCATGGGGTGAATTTAACATGGATTGTAGCAAAGAAATACATTCAATCAAAGAGAAACTATCATAATTAAAGTCTTTGCAATCCAAAATAGTGGGCACATCACTAGTTAAAGTTTTGACCTCTTAAAACGCACTTTCATCAATTTTTTCATCAAGATTTTCACCCTCCAAATTATTGGGACGCCTTCTAGCTAAAGTTGACTCTACTTCAGTCCCTTTATCATCAATTTTAATATTACTAAACAAGGAATCAATAGAAGAAACACCAATCACCTTAAGATCTTCATCATTTTTTTGAAGGCAATCACTAGAAAACTCTTTTTCTAAGAATTCTCTTTTAGCTCTAAGCATAGCGGTTCTTTTCTTAATTTCATCCATAGAAACATATAAAGCTTTAATTGATTCATCAATCTTAAGGGAAAAAGCTTTCAACTTGATATTTTCTACATCGTGAGAAATTCTATCAATGCTTCTAGACATATCATCAATCTTATTCAAATTTTCTTCTATCGTAGTGTTGAAAACTTTTTGAGCATTGATAAATTCTTTAATACTACTCTCAAGATCATAGGGGTCCCTATTATTATTGTAAGATGAATTACCATAGGAATTGCCATAATTATTAGAGTAATTTCCAGGAAAAGGCCTAGGATTAAAATTATCTCTATAAGCATTGTTATTAAAATTGTTTCGCGAGACGAAGTTCACATCTACGGAATCACTATTTTGCTCAATCAAAGTAGACAAAGGCACATCATTAAGACCAATAGGAGCATTTTTAGTAGCAACCAACTTCATTAAAGCATCAACTTTTTCACTCAAAGTACTAATTTCTTCAACCGAATTAACCTTTTTGCTAGTAGGTGCTCTTTCAGTATGCCATTGTGAATAATTTGCCTTAATATTATCTAGCAATTTAGTAGCTTCACCCAAAGTAATTTCCATAAAAGTACCACCCGCGGCGGAATCTAAAAGATTTCTAGAGACAAAATTCAATCCCGCATAATTTTTTTGTATGATCATCCAAAGATTTAAACCATGAGTAGGACAATTTCTTAGCATCAATTTCATTCTTTCCCAAGATTATGCAACATGTTCATGCTCAAGTTTCTTAAAATTCATGATTTGAGTCCTAAGGGAAATAATTTTCGCGAGCGGAAAATACTTAGTAATAAAAGCATCCTTGCACTTATTTCAAGAATCGATACTATTGCGAGGCAAAGAAGAAAACCAATTTTTTGCATGATCCCGCAAGGAGAAAGGAAATAATTTCAACTTCACTATATCATTGTCCACATCTTTTTTCTTTTGCATATCACACTATCTACGAATGTGTTTAGATGGGATGCGGCATCCTAATTATGAGTACCGGCAAATTGATCTTTCATGACAAGATTCAACAAAGCGGCATTAATATCACTAGACCCCGCACTAGTGGCGGGAGGAGCAATCGGAGTACTAATAAAATCATTATTATTAGTATTTGAAAAATCACACAATTTGGTATTTTCTTGAGTCGTCATGACTACGCAAACAAGATTGCAAGCAAGCAAGAGATCTGACGAGAAAAAGGCAAACGAAAAAGAGGGCGAATAAAACGGCAAATTTGGTGAAGTGGGGGAGAGGAAAACGAGAGGCAAATGGCAAATAATGTAATTTCAAGGAGATGAGATTTGCGATTAGGAACCTGATAGATGTTGATGGTGTTTCCTCGGCGCCAGAGATTGGCACGTGGAAGAGACTGCTTCCTCCCCGACAACGGCGCCAGAAATTCCTTTGACATGGCTTGCGACTGCGTCGGTATTTCCCCAACGAGGAAGGGATGATGCAGCACAGCGACGGTAAGTATTTCCCTCAGTTATGAAACCAAGGTATCGAACCAGTAGGAGGATCACGCAACAGTATGTAAACAGCACCTGCACACAAAGAACAAATACTTGCAACCCGACGCGAAAGAGAGGTTGTCAATCTCTCCACGGTAAAAAGATAGATTAGGTTATGATAGATTTGATAGATAGATCTCGCAAGAACACAAAATAAAAGAGGCAAATAAAAAGTGCAGCAAGGTATTTTTGGGTTTTTGGAATCATAGATCTGAAAACAAAAGCGGCAAAAAGATAAGTAGATCGGAAAGCAATATGTTGGAAAAGTAGACCCGGGGGGCGTAGGTTTCACTAGTGGCTTCTCTCATGAGTATAGCACATGATGGGTGAACAAATTACTGTTGGGTAATTGATAGAAGATCAAATAATCATGATGATATCCAAGGCGATGATCATTATATAGGCATCACGTCCAAGATTAGTAGACCGAAACGATTCTGCATCTACTACTATTACTCCACACATCGACCGCTATCCAGCATGCATCTAGTGTATTAAGTTCATGGAAAAATGGAGTAATGCAATAAGAACGGTGACATGATGTAGACAAGATCTATTCATGTAGGAATAGACACCATCTTGTTATCCTTAATAGCAATGATACATGCGTGCTTCGCTGCCCTTCTGTCACTGGGAGAGGACACCGCAAGATCGAACCCATCACAAAGCACCTCTTCCCATGGGAAGAAAAATCGATCTAGTTGGCCTAACTAAACCAAAGATTCAAAGAAGAAATACGAGGCTATAAGTAATCATGCATATAAGAGATCAAAGAAGACTCAAATGACATTCATGGATAGAAACTGATCATGAACTCAAAATTCATCGGATCCCAACAAACACACCGCAAAAAGTTTACATCAAATAGATTCCCAAGAGACCATTGTATTGAGAATCAAAAGAGAGAGAGGAAGACATCTAGCTACTGCCTACGGACCCGTAGGTCTATGGTGGACTACTCACGCATCATCCGAGAGGCACCAATGAGTATGATGAACCCCTTCGTGATGGTGTTTGATTGGATCTTGCGGTTCTGGAACTTGCAACGGCTGGATGTATTTTTTGTCGACTCCTCTAGGGTTTCTGGAATATTTGGGTATTTATTGAGCTTAGTGGCGGTGGAGGGGGTTTTCAAGGCGTCCACAACCCATCAGGGTGCGCCCGGGGCCCCTGGCATGCCCTGGTGGGTTGTGGGCGGCCTGGGCTCCCTCCTGGTTACTTCTTTGGCCCAGTGGCCTTCTTCTGGTCCAAAAAAATTCTCCAAAAAGTTTTGTCATGATTGGAATCAGTTTGGTACTGATATTCTGCGAAGTAAAAAACAAGCAAAAACAACAACTGGCACTTTGGCACTATGTCAATAGGTTAGTCCCAAAAAATTATATAAAGTTGCTATAAAATGATTGTAAAACATCCAAGAATGATAATATAACAACATGGAACAAGCAAAAATTATAGATACGTTGGAGACGTATCATGGCCCTCCCCCACATCAGCGCGTACCTAGAGACAAGGTCATTCTCCTTCAGCACCGAAGGTTAGAAGACGACGCCGCCCCTTCGGTCCGCTGCCAAGGAATCTTTCATCGTGTCCGCCTCCGGATCAGCAGCTCTCCTAGTCCTCTTCGCTAGACCAGGGGCTGTGGCAGGCGCTGCCCTCTTGGGCGCCATGGAGGACTCGAAGGTGCACCGCTACAAGGACAAGGGGGAGGCACGGGAGCTCTG
This sequence comes from Elymus sibiricus, assembly GCA_039707655.1. Lineage (NCBI taxonomy): Eukaryota > Viridiplantae > Streptophyta > Magnoliopsida > Poales > Poaceae > Elymus > Elymus sibiricus. The sequence continues at coordinate 253,617,724 of CM077667.1, read as the reverse complement.
TGCTGCTCAGGAGAAGAAATAGGGGAAGTGACAGATGGGGAGAACTTCGACTGGGATGACCAGCGGTTCCGTGAGTTCCTCTTTTTATAAAAGAAGGAATATGCAGAGGCTGCCTCTCCCAGTCCAGTTTGGCCGCGCCTTTTTAGGTGTGCCCTTGTGACGCCATTTAAAAACCACCTCTCCCACGTCCCGCATTCAATGTGCGTCGTGGGCGGGGTAGTAAAACCATCATTACAATCGCAGTCCAGGATCGGGCTACGCGCATGCGCACTGTTTTGGGCCTAGCCCTACGGCGTCGCGGACTCTGGTATGGCCCAGGCATGGGGACTCCTGTTGGTGCACTAAAGAATGGGCCCATTAGCACCCTGACTTGTGCACAAGCGGTAGGCTCCTTCCGCTCAGCATGCCATGTCGGGCGACGCTCCATCCAGCAAACGTTGCATAGTAAGACTGAGCCACCGGCAAGCTTCTTTACCCGAGAGGAAGACCCGTAAGCTGTAGCGTCTAGCAACACTCCACTGCCATGCCCCTGCTCCACCTCACCGAGCCGATCGTCGCCATCAATGAGGTGTCGAGTGGGCAGAATGTTAGGTAGACCTTGTCGGGGCACGTGGTGGTTCCAGAAAATTACAGCAGCTTTAGTGAGACCCGTCCAGACGACATGCCAAGATAATAAGAGGTAGCTAGGCGAACATCACAGAAGGAGAGGCAGTCCTTGCCGGGGAGCATCGCCAGCGTGACACCTCACGACGCATTTAATGTGTTTGTCCTAATTCGTTAGGGTTAGGTACTTCCCACTACCATAACCACTATTCACCCTGATGTATTTTACCATTTTAGCCATTGTGGTAACCCCTTTCACCTCTAAAAAGAGGTCCATGGCCACCTTTACAAAAGTTCGAAACTTTGTTCAATTGCATGCGTAGCAGCACTCTCGAGGGTCTTGCCGGGGGACCGCGCACCTTGTAACTTGAACACATATATTCAATCACAAACACACATGACACAGGGTTTTATGATTCCGAGCGGCCTGAACCTGTCTAAACCCCGAGTGCGGTCTGGTTGGTGTTGCTCTTTCCGTATGTAGATCCCCACAGTTGAACCACAAAGGGGCCTCGATGGTCCCATAGATGGTCGGACCCCGACAATATGTTTCATTTGCATCTTTACAGACTGTCCTATTTTTCACATCTTGCTGTTATAGTCTCTTTGTCTGCTTATGTTTGAAATCTTGTTGAGCCCCATTGACTTGGGAGCCATATAATTGTGATAGCATATAGTAGGTAATGTTGGATTATGGTTATACAATAATATGATGACAAGACATGGTCGGATTTGATGTTATATGTACTAACCCTTCTAAGAAAAGTTTTGTTAAGTTTTGTGTGGATGAAGTGTTCAAAGATCGAGGAGGTATCGATATGAGAATAATAAGGAGAAGCAGGAGTTCAAGCTTGGGGATGCCCAAGGCACCCCCGGTAAATATTCAAGGAGACTCAATCGTCTAAGCTTGGGGATGCCCCGAAAGGCATCCCATCTTTCTTCCTCGACAACTATCGGTATGTCTCTGTTTTTGTTTTGTTCACATGATATGCATAAATTCTTGGAGCGTCGTGTGCCTTATATTTTTCTTTTAGCAATGACCATGCTGGTTTGAGATAGTCCTTGGTTGATTTATAAAATGCACTTTTGACTTCACTTATATCTTTTGAGTATGGCTTTATTGAATGCTTCATGTGCTTCACTTATACCGTTTGAAGTTTGGATGCTCGCCTCTCTACATTGCGAACGCCGTTATTTGTAGAATGCTCTTTTCCTTCACTTATATTTATTAGAGCATGTCCAGGTCTTTTGTAGAAAGAATTAAACTCTCATGCTTCACTTATACCTATTTAGAGATTTGAAAGGAATTGGTTATTCTTACGGTTAGTCATAAAATCCTACATAAAACTTGTAGATAACTGAATATGATATGTTTGATTCCTTGCAATAGTTTTGGGACATTAAGATAGTATTATGTGGGTGCACGAGTGGATGATTGTGGATTAGTAAGAATATTGATGTTAAGGTTTGTGGTTCCTGAAGCATGCATGTATAGTCTCTAGTTATGCGATGAACTTAGAGCATAACTTATCCTTGATTGAAATCCTTTGTGTTGTTTAATCGGGGGCACGCGATGGTTAACTCCTACCAACCTCCTCCCTAGGGGCATGCGAGTAGTACTTTGGTTCGTGAGAGCTAATAAATCTTTCACAATAAGTATATGATTTCTTTATGACTAATGTGAGTCCATGGATTATACGCACTCTCACCTTCCACAATTTTCTAGCCTCTTCGGTACCGTGCATTCCCCTTTCTCACCTCGAGAGTCGATGCAAACTTCGTCGGTGCATCCAAACTCCGTGATATGATACACACTATCACACATAAGCCTCCTTATATCTTCCTCAAAACAACCACCATACCTACCTATCATGGCTTTTCCATAGGCATTCCGAGATATATTGCCATGCAACTGCCATCATCATCATATACATGACTTGAGCATTCAGTGTCATATTGCTTTGCATGATCGTAAGACAGCTAGCATGATATTACCATGGTTGGTCCTTTTTTGATGTCTTTGGTATGCTAGATCATTGCACATCCTGGTACACTGCCAGAGGTATTCATATAGAGTCATCTTCTATAGCTTTATCATTATATCGAGTTGTAACTAAATAAAAGTGTGATGATCATTATTATTAGAGCATTGTCCCAGTGAGGAAAGGATGATGGAGACTATGATCCCCCCACAAGTCGGGATGAGACTCCGGATGAAAAATGAAAAAATGGGGGAGGCCAAATGAACCCACAAAGAAAAAAGAAAGGAAAGAAAAGAAAGAAAGAAAGAAAGAAAAAATTAAAAAAAGAGAGAGAAATGGAAAAAATGAATGAGAGAAAAAGAGACAAGGGACTTTGCTACTATCCTTTACTACACTTGTGCTTCAAAGTAGCACCATGTTCTTCATATAGAGAGTTGATAACCCACAAGTGTAGGGGATCATTTGTAGCCTTTTTCGATAAGTAAGAGTGTCGAACCCAACGAGGAGCTAAAGGTAGAATTAATATTCTCTCAAGTTCTATCGTCCACCGATACAACTCTACGCACGCTAACGCTTACTTTAACTATAACAAGTATGAAACTACTTTGCGGGAAAGAAACTAGAAGTACTTAGTAGGTGTAAAGATAGTTTTGTAATGTAATAAAGAACGTAGAAATAAAAGTTAGGTGTTGTTTAGATAAATATTAAATAGGTTAATTGTTTAGTAGAAAGCTTTTTGTAGCACAAGAGAAAGATTTGTCCCTAGGCAATCGATAACTAGACCGGTATCATTGTTGCAGTTCTATATGAGGGAGAGGCATACGCTAACATACTTTCTGTACTTGGATCATATCCACTTATGTTGGAATTCTGGCAAGCATCCACAACTACTAGAAATTCATTAAGCTAAACCCAACCATAGCATTAACACATCAAGTCCCCTTTATCCCATACGTAAACAATCCCCTTACTCGGGTGTAAGCTTCTGTCACTCTAGCCACCCACTATAAGCGAATCATAAACATATTGCAACACCCTACATCAGGGATCCCACATGAATGCGTGACACGGTGGGCACCATAGGACATCACCAAAATAGAACATACATCTCAAACCAATCACGATCATCAATCAACCCATAGGACAAAAGAAATCTACTCAAACATCATAGCGTAGCCACACATCATTGGATAATAATATATAGCATTAAGCACCATGTTTAAGTAGATATTACAGCAAGGAGAAGAGGGTATACACCGCACATTTGTTGGTGTAGAGGGGGAGAGAGTTGGTCGTGAAGGCGGCGAAGTTGTTGGTGTAGATCGCCGTCACGATGGATGCCCCGACGGCGCTCCGGCGCCACCAGGAGAGAGGAGGAGAGAGCCCCCCTCCTTCTTCTTCTTCCTTGGCCTCCTCCCTATGTTGGAGCAGAGTTTCCCCTCTAGTCCATAGTCGCCATGGCTCCCAGAGGGCAGGAGCCCCTCCAATATTGGATCTCTCTCTTTGTTTCTCTTCTATTTTCGCAGCTGGTTTCTGACCCCTTCACCGTTTCTTGATTATCCGAAGATCCATAACTCCACTCGGGCTTAAATACTGAGGGGATTTTTATCGCAAAAATATCTTTCTTGCAGCGGAAGGAGAGCCTCAACCTACTAAAGGGGGACGCACAAGCCACCAGGGCGCGCCCCCCCTGGGCCGCGCCCTTATGGCTTGTGCCTCCCTCGAGCACCATCTTGCGTTGATTCCAACTCCCAAAATTCACATATATTCCAAAAAAATCTCCATAATTTTTTATCGCGTTTGGACTTCGTTTGATACGGAATTTCTGCGAAAGAAAAAACACACCAAAAACAGGAACTTGCACTGGGCACTGCATCAGTAAGTTAGTCCCAAAAAATAATATAAAATGTTGCCAAAAGAATATGAAAGTTGTAGAATATTGGCATGAAGCAATCAAAAATTATAGATACGACAGAGACGTATCAAGAGTCTCCTGATTTGTCACTTTCATATACTAGTAGGAATTTATCATTATAGAACTTGGCTTGTATATTTTGATGATCTGCTTCCTCAAATGCCCGAGGTCTTCATGAGCAAGCAAGTTGGATGCACACCCACTTAGTTTCATTTGAGATTTCATACACTTATAGCTCTTAGTGCATCCATTGCATGGCAGTCCCTAATGGGCATCTCTATAGCCCGTTGATCCGCTTAGTTGATGTGAGACTTTCTTTCCACTTCGACTCCTTTGATATCTACCACCATACTCTATTCCACCTATATGCTATGTCCATGACTCACGCTCATGTATTGCGTGGGAGCTGAAAATGCTAAAGCGCGTTAGAAGTACTTTATACTAGGAAGACTAAGCATGACTGGCTATATGACATTGTAGGGATAGTTTTCTTTAGCATTGTTATTTTGAAAGGACATGATTGTTTGCTAGTAAACCTGAGTATGGATGTCTTTATGTCAAATGATAGACTATTGCTTTGAATCACTTGTATCTTAATATTCATGCCATGATTAGACATTTGTTCAAGATTATGTTAGGTAGCAGTCTGTAACACCCCCAGTGTCATGCTAGAGTAAACTCATGCTAATGTGCCATGTCATCATGATCGTTTTAATTAAAATTGCATTTAGGGATTAATCCAAGAGTCAAATTCAAATTCAAATTGCACGTCAAATAATTAATTATTTAAGCAAAGGAACAAAATGTTCGAGATGTTGAAAAGAATCCCCCAAGTAATTATCATGAAGAAATCAACTCAATTGGATTTTAGTTTGGCCATAGCAATATTTTAGTGGACCAACAACATTTAATTTGATCGTTTAAATTCTAACAGTTATTCTCACATTTCCCAAACCACATGAAAATTTGTGTGTGGCCCTATGATAATGCACTGGATTTATGTGCCAAGTTTCATAATGAACAAATTTCATTTAGCAGCAAATTAAATTGCAAAACTATACAGAAAATAAAACAGAAAATAAAAAAGGGAAAAGGCCTAATTAGTACTGTGCTAATGGGCTCTAGTGCAATAGTGCATTGGGCCAGCCCAATGGGGGTCATCCCCATCCTCCGTGCAGGACAGAGGGCGTGGCGGCCATCCACCGGCGCTATGGCCGGCGAGGTGCACGTGCCGGCCATCCCGTGGATCCCCGTCGACCTACAAGTGCCCCTCGACGCCCTGGCAACCCTAGACCGCGCCACTTCTCCTCCCTCGCGCCACTGCTCTCTTCCCTCGCGCAAAGCCGACACCGTCATCGCCATGGTCGCCGTCGATCCCCTGGCCACCGGTCGTCCCTCGTCGCACCAGAATGTCGAGGAGGTCCGCCGCGTCCAGCTTCATCCATCCGGAGCACCAAACCGAGCTGGGGTGGCCTGTGCGCTTGCCATCGCCGTCGTCTTCGTCGCGTACATCGCCGGCGTCCAGCGTCGACTTCCACTGTTCCGGTCCACCCCCGGCCACCCCGACCTCACCGTCGTGCTCGTGGTGAGCTCCTCTGTCGACCCCCCCGTTTCCCCCATCGTAGTCGCTGTAGGCCGCCGCCGCATCGTCGCGCCTCTGGCTCCGCTCGCCGCGCTACCTGGCCGCGCTCGCGAGCCGTTGGCCGCGTCCGGCTGCGCCCTGTCCACTCCCTGCCTTGCCCCTGGTCTCGTCCGGCCATGTGTCCGGCCAAGCCAAGGTGCGCGCTCGCAGCCGCCCGCGCGCCCGCGACGCTGTCTGATGCTTGTTGCCGATGTTCGCTGCTGCTAATGTGCCACTAGCGCCGCTACTGCTTTCTACTGCTGTTGCGCCTAGCTGCGGCTGCTGATGCTCACTGCCGCTGTCCTTGCTTTGCTGCCGCTCCTGCCCTGCTGCTAGCTGCTGTCGTTGACCTGCTTCTGCTGCTCCTGCTTGCCGCTGCAGCTATGCTGCTACTGCTGCTGGCCATGGGCGTGTGTGTGTTGTGTGTGTGCGCGCCCTGAGTATGAGCTGCCGGTTGTGCCACTCCAAAATGTGAGGCCGGCCCTCTTTTTCAGATTATTAGGGGCTAATCCCCAATTAAAACAATCCCCCGTGATTAGACTATTTTATATTTAGGTTTAGTATAGTTAGGATTAATTTAGTGCAAATTTAGCCTAGTACAAGATGACATGTGGGCCTCTGGTTTATATTTAACTCTCATATAATATGTGTAAATGACATGTGGGCCAACCCCCTCCCTATTTGACCAGTCAAATTGACTTGGTCAACCCGATTTAAAACAATTCCAAAAATCATTTAAACTTTAAAAAAATCATATAAAATAAACCGTAGCTCCGATGAAAAAGTTTTATACATGAAAGTTGCTCAGAAAAAACCCACAAATTCGAACACACAGTCCGTTCGTGTGTCACGCGCTCCAATCATAATGGACATGGAACTTTTCCATCCGTTCCATCTGTCCGGTAGTAATCCGAGACCCGGGAAATATCGTCAGATTTTATTCCGATCCATCTGTGACGTGTAGTACAGCGTTAGTGCATGCCTAGCTCTGTTAATTGCCATGTCATGCATCGTGATTGCATATGTGCTTTATATTTATTGTTTCTTCCCACTCTTCTTACCGGTAGAGCCAGAGACTGACGGTGCTGCCGGGTACGACTACGCGACTGACGATCAGCCTTTTGCCGCAGAGCAGCAAGGCAAGCAACCCCCTTGATCATTCCGATATCGCCCATCTCTCTCCCTCTCTTGCTTGCATTACTTTTTGCTACTGTTGTAGATAGCTCCTACTCTGATGCATAGCCTGTTTTTGTTGAATTGTTACTATACCTACTGCTTTCATAAACTGCTTAGCATAGGTTGATTAGTGATCCCCTATGACCCGCTTAGTCCCATGTTGTCGTTGGGGATGAAGGTACTCGAGCGCAGTATAGCCGCGGAGCAGGCGCCCCATGTTGTCGTTGGGGGTGCAGACGGTGACGAGCTCGAGGTGCTTCAGTCGAGGTAGAAAAATAGCGGGATTGGCATTATTCTGGGGGAAATGATAGTTCATGAACCTCGCGATGCGCTGCATTGGTGCGAGGCACATTGCGGAGGGTGGCAGCAGGCGCATATGTCCGTCATTAAAAGTGAGCTCCTCGAGATGATCTATGGCGGTCGATAAGAACCACTCGTCAAGCTTGGCTTGGTCCTTGCCATTGGAACGGAACTTGCCCATAGTAAGGCCTTTGATTGGGCCACAGTGCGTGCCGAGGATCTAGGACAATGCATCCAAGCATTTGCGATAGCTAGTGCAGAGCATGTGCTCGTTGATGAGGCCGAGGGTGCGCAGCGCCATAGGGGGCGCCATCGCCGGGAGAGGATGGTTGTGCGCACGCCATCTTTGATAGGGAGGAGGAAGATAATGGCTCTCAACATATCGTCGGGGAGGCTGCTGATGAAGTCTAGGCCTATTGGAGGCGCTTGTGTTTCTGGCTCAGCCTGCCTCCGCTTGTTGGCAACCTCGACATCCACATCCGGAGAATGGCCGCCAGCGGCTCTTTCTGTCAAGAGTAGAGCAGTGGGAGGATAGTGATTATGTAGCAAGATCAGGGCACAAGAATAGTGCATTGGTAATTACTAGTTACTAGGTAGGAACAATTTTAACAGATTAAGAAAATGAAATCCCAATTGGTTGCTGAAATACTACACAGTTACTTTGATATTGCTATGCAAGTCAACATGCAGATACTAGAAAGAACACTTACTTCCAACAAAGTATGGACGGATGATTTCGTCGGGGAAGTAATCATTTATCGTATGGTCAGGATCTTTTAGGTGCACAGTAATTTTAGTGCGAGCTTTCAGTACATACAACTTAGAAATTTCTGCCCAAAGGCCTTCTTCAAAATAGGAGTGACAATCTTCATCAAGTTTTACAGAAACAACGATTGTAAATCCATGGTTTGTGCTGAATATGACATCCCTGAAGTCTTCAGTTATGTAAAGGCCATGATTTACCGCTACAGTTGTCATTGAAAAGCAAGGGATGTACTGCTGGAATTGAGAAGATTGTTAAAGAACAGGGTAACATGATAGTATGGGAATAGTAGTTAAAAGAACAGCACATCAGTTGATATGAAAGGACAAAAAATTACAAGTAAATAGATAATGTAACCATGATGTCGTGCAAATATATATGAGAGTAAACGAAAGAATAATACAACATTAATTTGCCTAATATAGAAGGAGAAGAATAAGTAGAAGAAGAAATCACATTTGACGTAAATGCTGCATGTGGCACCTTTTATCCAAATGTAGCAATATATAGTACAGGTTCAGAAAAAGTATAGGCCATGCATGTCAACCCAGGTAGTGTAAGATTGAACATACCATGCGCTTCGTGAAGTCGTCTGGTATGGCGAGATGGAACTCCTCGGTTTTTTAGCCGATGTCACATAGCCCTGATGTGTCCTTGCACTGTACGCTCTATGAATGAAAACCCTCGAATCAGCTAGACGAAACATGAATCCACGGCGATTTCGGACGGGTGATTAAAAGGGGCCGACGGACTGGAATAAGAGATGAGCGGAAATATTTCAGTAGATTAGTTATTTGGTTCTTCATGGGGAAAAAACCAGTACCGAAGATTCCCCAATCGGGCGAGCTCGGTCGACAGCGAGGAGCGTCGAGAAAGTCAGTGCTGATAGGCCGTGGCAAGCGGCAATGGCGAAATGTGGTGGCATTTAGCGGCAGCCGACGGCGGCGACATGCGTCGAGCTAAGTGGTTGCCACGGGGATAGGCGGTGACATGCATGGAGAGTCCTAGAGTAGTGTTAGTGTAGGTGCTACTGGGGAGCGGGAGGGGGAGGGGAGCGGGCGAGCGTTTCATGACGTGTGGGTGCTGAGGGTTTTTTTTCAAGTGGTGCTGAGGGTTTTCTGTCCTAGAATAATGTGCTTTGGAGGAAATGGTTAATTAGATCTAACCATGTGTGATAAATCCTATATAAATATTACTCTCAAGTACACTAGCACTCCGGTGTGATAGAGATACGGACAGCCGTTCGATCTGTGTACATCCTGCGGTTCAGACATGCGATCTGTGGGGACGCGTTCTGGCCAATCCGAACACAAATGACGCGGCACAATGGAAGTCGTCGCACAGTTACTATCTCGGAAAAAAATATAATACACAAGCATAGATATAATAGACACAAACTAGATAGATTCAATCCAACATCTCATCTTCATGCTTGATCGTTAAGATTCTCCAGGACTGGGCGTACGCAGCGTGTGCTATCCTGGGAAAATACTTCTGCTTGAAGGAGCCAATGACTCGTCCTCTGGCATGCGCCAGAACACGAGAATACATGTTGTTAATCTTATGGTTGCAGAACGGGCATCCATAGCCCCCATTCTTCCTGACACGCATGTTAAGCTTTCCAGCCATCAGCTCTCTGAGCGTTAGCCTCTTGAACCTCTCCTGGACGCCTTCATCCTCGTTGTCCACATCGTCATATACCACCTATACATAGTAAAAAATGTGACGTCAGTATGTTTTATAATGTGAATTCGCAAGGGAGAGTTTATGAAACATAATATATCATGCGACAACGTGAACCCTAAATCGAAGCTAATCGGTTTGATGCCAAAACTTGGCATGCCATATTTTAGCAACTGCCAAATGTTGGCTAGAGATTGGTTGCATACCAATTCTCGTTATCAATCTCACAAAAGGTTGCCAAATGTTGACAACTTTTGATTTTGCCAAATATTGGCAGCATGCCAAATGTTGGTAGCAAACCAATCAGCCTATTATATGTATTTACCAAAAATGGGTATAGATGACCAACCGGTTCTCCGTCCGAGTCATTGTCATCGCTGGAGTGGTCGTCGGAGTCGTTGTGGACCACTGGCTCCAGCCGGGGAAGCACGATGGTGGCGACAACGTCAAGGCCGCGCTGCTGTCCGCGCGATACGTCATCTCCGACGACGGCAATCTCTGTGCCCACCTTCAAGCTGTGCTCGGGTGCTTTGCCGGCCCCGACGTGGTTACTCCCTCCCATGGTGCAGGGAGGCCGTTGATGATGATTGAGAACGGCGGCGAGGATGCAGGGGGGAGAGAGGATTGTTTCTAGCGAGAATGTTAAAACCAGAGACTCGGGCATCGTTAATAAAGGGCAGTTGGGACTTGAGAGGGAGGCTGGCGGCGGTTTAAAGGGACTGCTTGCCTCCCGGTGAGCCGCCTGTGCGCCGGATTGCTGGCATTTGCACCGTAAATTCACATGCATGACGGCACTTCTCCCTGCGAAACTGCGCAGCAAACACGCCTCCAATCAATTCACACACCTACTCGCATGCATCCCGGTCAGCCTGTGCGGCGACCTGCTAGCATGCGACCCGTCAAATCATATCTGCTTGCATGGATCGCGGGGCGTTTATTGTTTTCTGCGATGCTACGGCACTTACTCCGTTCGTTTTTATTTAGTCTGCATAGTAGAGTTGACTGAAGTCAAACTTGATAAAGTTTGACCAACTTTATAGATAGAAATAGAAATAATTACCATGACAAATATATATGATGTGAAAGTACATTCAATAAAGAATCTAATGGTGTTAATTTTTAATTGTAAACATCAATATTGTTTTCTATAAATTTGGTCAAAGTTTACAAAGCTTGACTTTAACCAGCGCTAATACGCGGACTAAATAAAAACAGTTTGGATTAATAAACCGTTTACGATGTTAAAGTGACAGTTCTGTGTTGCATCTATTAATAAGCCCCCGTTTGCAAGAAGCTTACATGAAAACTTCTCTCAAATTGGACGATTTATTTACCACGACCTATAAGTTCCCTATCATGAAATCATGTCAATGTTTCATGAATTCTAGCTTCGCTAGGCGTTTGCTGGAATTTAAAAACCAAGAGTCAATGTTTGTGTCCCCAAGGTGTTTGAAATTTATTGTTTTTTCTTCCATGGGGGACTAAACATGCACCCAAGACAATAAAAATTAATTTCTAACCCATTTGGGCGCACAACCGCGTGTGCATATAGTTCAAATTTGAAATTTACAAATTAAATACCAAAGGAATCAATTTAATGTATAAAAAAGTCTTAATGTTCTTTAAAAATCAAATTTTAACACTGCACTCCTATTGTCACATGTGCACTACAGAAAAAAGTTTGACATGCATGCCTCGAAGTGGCAGTGGTGTGGTGGGACGAGTGGGGGTGTGGGGGTCCGCACACAATACGAGCCGTATGCGCACCACCACATGGGGTTGTTCGGTTAGTTAGGCATCAATCTGGCAATGGGGATTACTCAGGCAGGTATATTGGAGTCCCATCCCCGTCCCCATCACCGCCCTCCCATTCCCGTCCCCGTCTCCATACCCGCGCATGTATAAAAAGTTTCCCATCCCCATCACCACTTCTTTATCCCCGTGGGGAAACCCAGCATGCATTTAAGAACAACATTCGATAGTATTTCAGTAAAAAAAACAGTATTTTAACGCAATAAACAATATGTTGTGGCTAAGTTTGGGATTTCTTAGGGATTTTTGAGCCAGATGGGGTGGATCTGTGCAAATTTGGGTGACCGAGGGCGCAAATTACATGGGATCTACTAATATCAGAGCCCACATGTAAGTACTTCATGGTTAAGGCGGGTAATGCTATATATATCCCATCCCCATCCCCGTCCTACATGCTAGGTAAGGTATTTAACCCACCATCTTCCCCATGGGAATTCAAGATGGCACTTGTCCGTACCCAAATTAATGGAGTAATTAACCATGAGGATGAGGGTAACGGTTTTAACCATTGCCAGCTTCAGGTGAGGCACGTGCCACGTCAAAAGTCATGCATTGGGTATATATTTAAAGCATCTCGATCATGATGTTTTTCATGCATATGTTTGTGTCTCATGCATGCGGTGGTGGTCCTCGTACACTCACTCATGCGATTACCACCGACACACCCATTCAATCCCCCCCGTGCAGTCTATCACCTTGGATGGCGCGGCGAGAGGGGTTTGATCAAAGGTGGATTCATCTTAGTCCGTGTTTCGGTGAAGATCATGGTGAGATTCCGGACAAAAGTTTTGGCGCATGTGTGCACACGTGTGCTCATTGTACACATTGTGAACCTTCGTGTTTTATTCCGGTTTGCCAAGGTGCCACATCAAAGGTGTGCATTGGGTATTCAAAACATCAGACAACACCTCCGTACATATGTTAGGGCAGAATGGAGGCGGTGGTTGTCCTTGGACACCGCCCCCCTCGCACAATTATCAGTGTCACTCCCATCTTTGGCCTCGCGTACTTTTGTGCCCAACGAGAGAGGTTACTTATTGTTGATTATTTTTTGGTCGTTGTTTGCGGTAGGCCAAGGGTGTGAGATTACATGGTATAATTTGAGTGCGTGTAGTGTACGCATGAATGTCTCCCCCATCGGCTCGAATTGGGGGTATATATATACTACGCGTCGTGAACCTCACTTTCTGTGCGGACTTTAAGATTCCCGAGGAAGGTGTGCCACTCCAAAGTTTGTGTGATGGGTATGTAAACATAACACAACACTTCCATACATATGTTTGATCCACGCTTAGATGGTGATTGTCTTTGGATACTCCTTTGTGTGGTTGTCGTTGGAAAGTCCATTCCTGGGCCCGTGTGGATGTCCATCACATTGATTGACAACAGAGGAGAGGTTACCATGGTGGATTCTTCAATTGGTTTGTGTTATGGTATATATTATATAGGTCATTTGAGTTTCCTTACCCAAGTCTGAGCAAACGCGTACATATGTGTGAATCGTTCCCATCGACGCTCGGCATACTAGCTGTACGCGTCATGAACACTCGCTCGGGTGGGGGGGGGCGACTTTGCGGTTACAAAGCATGTGCCACATCAAATTTGCACATGAGGTATATATTAATGAATTCAAACGTAACACAACATTTCCGTACATATGTTTGCGCCACCTGCATGTGATGGATATCTTTGACACTCCACCGCGTGGTTATCTGCGTCACACCCATTCATGGGCCTCAGTGGACGTCCATCCTTTCGACCGACAGCGGGAGAGGTTTGACCAAAATGTTGATTCTTTGCTCGGGATGTCCGTGTTGTGAGGCGCATGGGCCATAGTACACCTTTGATCGGAAGAGAGATGGGGTGGTTTGACCATGCTGGATTCAGGTATATGTTTCATTTTCGTGTTACGGCATGGTTGAGAAGCGAGACCTGTTTGGGGGCATGTATTCGTAGCTAGGATTCCCCCTCCCACCGACATGAAGTGGCGACGGAGGAGACATGTGCCATATCAAAGTTGCGCATTGGGTATTTTGAACGATCAAACCACCCTGTGCATACATATTTTTGTTGCACATGCAGGTGTGTATGTGTTCTGACCCCTTTCCCGTAATGGTTTTTGGCAAAATGCTCCTATATATTATTATTCTAGGAGTAAATAGCAAATGATTCAAATGTAACAACCGTTTGCAATTGTACACTCAACAGACACCATTTCCTCCGACGCTGGCACATGAGCACGGTCCATTGGTGGGTGCTGGACATGACTGGGCTCCACGAGACTTCCCTCGCAAAAATATCTACAGCCTTGAGCCATTTGAAAAATGGCGGTTCAGCGGGTTTTTCCTATTTGATAGCACACACTTATTATGTTTCTGCTATGTGCGATGTTTGTTGCTCCCGCGCTGGCCATGCCGTTTCAATCCCGTAATCTAAATTTTCAGTAGCCTCGGCATCCTGGCATTTCACTCCCGCCTAGTAAAATTTTCAATAGCCGCACGACATTTCCTCAAATACCACCTGCCCCCCCTGCCCACCACAAAACCTCTGCTCAGATTACGTAAAAAGGAAAACCTCCCGCATGCACCACTCCTCTCCCTCACTCGAATGCTAGCTAGCCCATCGCTGCCGCCCCCGACTCACCGTCATCCTCTGCAGGCCTTCCGGTGACTATCTCAAAGTCCTCATGAAGATCCAGCAAAAGGGGGTTGGACTAGAGTCGTCCGTGCAATCGACAGTAGTGCTCCTCCATGTCGAATGCACGCACAACTCTGGTCCACCCCATAGTGTCGGCCTGCGAAGCACCCTCTTTCCTGTAGATCCCCATCCTCACCCACACTCCAGAGCATCGCAGCCTCATCTCGGCTATGCTTCCCAGGGAGCTGGAGGAGCAAATGGCCAAAAAGAGGTATATCGAGGCATGTCCCCTAGACCACAGCGAGGTGGCTACCGAGGCCCCCTGGGGAAGCTCATTACAATGACTGGCCCGGGGCTTTTAATAAGCGGCCTCGTGCATGTCTTTATGTCCCGGCAGCCGGCTATGATATCGAGCTCGTCGACAGCGATGGCTTGACATGGGCAATGCCACAGGTTAAGTGACGCACCCCCATCCCTTCGGGTTCAACCTCCTTGGATCTCCTCCATGCCCCCGGCTGCTGATCTACTCTACTTCGTTGTTAGTATTTTGCCTTCATTGCCATCGAGACCCTTTTGTCATTTCTGAAGGTCGTGTTCTATATATATGGCGGTGGATCGGCATCGTCAGTTGCCAAGTCAGACCTCATTGACGACGACAACGATGACAAGGGCACCCTATCCGTATCTTCCAAGGGGAAATAGCCCATTGTAGTGACCCAACCTGAAACGGGCAAGTCTTTGGTGTTTCTGTACCATCCCAAGATCATGCTGGTACACACGCAATACATCAATTTATATATCAAAGTGAAAATCACACAGCTTTATTAATGGAATCTCATCTAGAGTCTTTATTACAATAAATTCGGCCAAAAGCCTACTCATGAGATAAAACTAAATGCGGAAGATGTAGACGCCAACGAGTCCATCCGACTCCAAGGGCATATCACCGAGCGTAGAGCGTGTCATCACTGATGGTCAGAAAAATACTCTGCAATATGACACGCTGCAGCCGTGAAGGTCAGCATATTGAATATGCCGACCAGTCACAAAAGAGAGGGGTGAAAATATCATCTATACTGAATGCATATATGACAGGTGGGGCTGTAAGTTTAAGTTTAGTGTAAAGCAAAGTTTTTCCTAGAACAAGAGGAGGGGCAAAAGCAAAATTATTACTACATTGTTGGTTGCTTAATGAGAATGTTCCACCAACCATTTCTCATACCCAAGTTAACGATAATAGCCACATCATTAATATTATTTGTGTCGAGAGTTCCTGATAATTTCAGTTCCTTTGGCTCAAGTTATCCGTAACCGTGGACATGGCTAATCGATTAGGTTTGGTACTCAGAAGAGTTTTGCACACTTTCCCCACAAGATTCGATCGCCTCCGTTGAAGTCCTCACGCTGCATGGTGTTTGAGAACCGGATGATCGAAACATGGTATTCCAAAGGTTTCCTCTGAGCCACTCCGATGCCCATCCAATCCTACCATTCTACTACATCTCATAGCACCATCCGTCCAGAGTCGCCACGATGTCCAACCAAGCCAGAGCCCATAATGGCTTGTGGCTGTGCAGGTAAGCCTCGGGCCTTGAAGTATCCATCCGTCTCTTCATGCATGGGTGGAACTTTCCGCATGAATACTGTCACTTCTCCAGTAACACCTAGGCTACCACTGGGTCCTCCAGGGTGCCGTTCAACCATCTTCCACCCAGAGGTATTTTGCATCATGAGGTCTTGAAATTCTTGAAGTCTTGAGGTGCTGGTCATAAATTAATTCTCACAACTCTCATGATAAACACTCAACCAACCCCGTCTACTAAAACCATAGCAAAAATAAAATAACGTTTCCCGGGCCAAAGTGAGAAGGGTTTATGGGGTGCCTACCACATGATACTACTCAAGAACAAAGTTTCCAAGTACCTACTTTGCATGCAATGGTGGAGAAAGTTAAACTAATGCAATTAAAATCATAGGTAACACATGATCAATGTGAACTTTCCTTGCTGACGATCTTCGAACTCAAGCGACTCTAAGTAACAAGCCTCGCACTCCGGATGATCTAACAAAACAAACAATTCACACAATAAGCATAACCATAACACAAGCATGAATAACAGCAAGTAATACTAATAATACTAGAACAATGCAATAGGACAACCAAACAAAAGAAAACATAGAGAAAGAAGTGTTCATCCAAAACTCCATGGCAAAGCTTCTACTAAAGTAAAACAAACTAATGATAGTTTTCTGCCACTAATAAAATCTTAACAGAAAAGAAAACTAAGTTTTATCAAATAACATAAAGTATTTCACCTAAAATATTCTATGCAAAAAGAATTACTTTAAAACCTATTATGAAACACTACATATGATGAAAACAATGTTTCCTACTAAACAAAGAACAAAACAATAAAAGTATTTTTTATTAAAATAAAATATATCACCTAATGCTAACCAATAGAAACAAACTAGAATATATCAGCAAGTTAAAGGAATACAAAAATCAAAAACAAACTAAATAAAAAAAGGAGAATAACCTAAAAGAATTAAAACATAATCTGTTTTGCTGAAAACCTTAATTTAAATAGTCCTAAAAATCCAAAATTGAACAGGGTTATAAAACTAACTAATATAAACCAGTAGCAAAAAGAATCACTCAAAAATATGTCTTTAAACTAAAGTTATTCAGATTCTAGTGATTTGAGAAAAATTCAATGAATTCGAATTTAAACAGTGCAAATTTGAAAACTAATGCACAGACAGAATATTCATAATATTTGTGAGCTATTGCAAAAAGAATCACTCAAAAAATCCAATTATTCTAGGAGGTATTGCAAAACTAAAAACAGAAACTACTCTGTTAAAATAAACAAAAACAGAAAAAACAAAAATCTAACGCGGTGAATAGGGGCAACGTGGCCGCTTCTGAGTGGCTATGGGTGTGCGTGCGTTAGCTAAACGAGCGAGCGCTCACTAAATAAAAAAACGGTTCATTTTTACGAGTGATCTAATCGTGTCTGTAGATCTAGGATCCGACGGCAGGGAGAGGGGTGTCGAGCTCACAACGGCGGTTGACAGGCTATTGCGACGTCAATGGCGAGGCAGGGGCTCGGTGGTGCTCGGGGATGGCGCTCCGGTGGTCGTGGACGACGGCGAAGATGACCAGGCGACGACGGAGACTCTCCGGCGTTGGTTGACGGCGGAGATGGAGCTCGGGGGCGTCGGATGCGTGCACTACGAGCTCGGGGAGTGGAGGTGGTGATGCAGAGCTCCGACGAGGTGACGCGCGGGCGTTTTGGCAAGGGGATTTCGGAGGTTTGGGAAGGAACGGGGTGCAGGGAGAGCGGGGGTTCTTATAGGGGGGCTCGGGGGGCGCAGAAAGGCAAGGGAGAGGGAGATCCTTGCGGATCCGTTCGGGTTCCGGCGAGGAAGGAAAGAGGGAAGAAAGGAAGGAGATGACCGCAGGAAGATGCGGTCGGTTGGGTGGGACCCGTTTGTCAGAGGGAGAGAAGAGGGGCGGGTGGGATCGGTGGCCGATCCGGATCGTTTTCGAATATGGCGAGATTGAGCTGGGCCGATTTCTTGCCAAATGAGCCGCACATGTTTCCTAACGGCGCGTAGAGCCTTTCCTTTAAAAGAAACTTTTCCTTTTATTTAAAAACAGGAAGAAAAACTAAAATAGGAAAATAAAGATGGACCCAAATATGGATTTATGATATATCAAAATTCTCAGAAAAAATAATGCAATCTGATGAACATTTTTCCATGGACAAAATAAATACTATAAAAATGTATTTTCAGAAAATGCCCAAAATGATTTTCATTTCTATTTCAAATAATTTTCAAATAAACCCCCTGGTTCAAAAGGTCAAATGGATTCACAAAAATACCCCTGACTTGGAGGGTCATGTTCCTCCTCTCAAATTTGAAATTTTCATAGGTTTCTCTATTCGAATTCAAATGGAAGCAAATTTTTGAAATGGGGTTTCAAACAAATATGAAGAAGCTTTCCACTTTCATTCATTTCACCCAAGCAAATACAATCAACATTTATGGATGCATAACTATTTTTATAACATGCCAAAATGAAGTTTTGGGATGTTACAAACCTACCCACCTTAAGATGAATCTTGCCGTCGAGATTCGGGTTAGCTGGAAAATAGGTGCGGGTGGTCTCGACGAAGATCTTCCTTTCATTCCCAGGTGGCTTCTTCCTCGGTGTGGTGACTCCACAGGACCTTGCAAAACTTGATGATCTTGCTACGAGTAACTCTGTTGGCAGTCTCGATGATCCTGACGGGCTTCTCCTCATAGGTCAGATCACTTTCAAGCTGTATGGCCTCTAGGGGCACAGTGTCTCTCAAAGGAATATCAGCCATCTTAGCATGGCATTTCTTTAGCTGGGAGACATGGAAAACATCGTGAACTCCGGACAATCCTTCGAGCAATTCCAAGGTGTAAGGAACTTCACCTCTACGTTCAAGAATTTTGTAGGGGCCTATGAATCTGGGTGCTAACTTTCCTTTAACACCAAACCTCTTGATTCCTCAAAGTGGGGACACACGGGGATATGCTCGGTCTCCCACTTCGTATGTCACCTCCTTGCGTTTGCTATCAACATAGCTCTTCTGCCTGGACTGAGCTATCTTAAGTCGGTCACGAATCAGCTTGACCTTCTCTGGAGAATCCCGGATAAGATCGGGACCAAAAAGTTTTTGGTCTCCAACACCATCCCACATCACTACCTTGGTCAAGTGAAGATATATATGTGGTCTTCACTGGAATGAAGTGAGCTACCTTGGTCAAGTGATCGACCACTACCCAGACGGAATCATAACCTGAACGGGTCTTGGGCAATCCTGTGATGAAGTCCATACCAAGCTTCTCCCATTTCCACTCGGGTATCGGCAAAGGTTGAAGTAAACCTGCTGGCTTCTGATGTTCTGCCTTTACTCGCTGACAAACATCACATACTGCAACATGCTCGGCAATATCCTTCTTCATACCTATCCACCAAAAACTTTCCTTCAAGTCCAGATACATCTTGGTGTTGCCTGGGTATATCGAGTACGGTGAATCGTGGGCCTCCTGAAGTATCAACCTCCTGAGTTCTGGGTCGTTGGGCACATAGATACGGTCCTCAAACCATACAGTTCCGTGTTCATCCTCACGAAAACCTTTGGCTTTCCCGTCCTTCATTCTTTGCTTTATCTCAGCTATTTGCTTGTCCGATTTCTGGGCTTCACGGATTCTTCCGGTCAAAGTGGACTGAATCTCAAGTGTGGCAACATATCCTCTTGGAACTATCTCCAATTTGAGCTCTCTAAGATCGTCGGCTAACTCCTTGGGTAATCCTCCCGCTATGAGTGTGTTCACATAACTCTTACGTCTCAAAGCATCTGCTACAACATTTGCTTTCCCTGGGTGGTAATACAATCTCATATCATAATCCTTGATCAACTCTAGCCATCTTCTCTGTCTGAGGTTCAACTCCTTCTGCGTGAAGATATATTTCAAGCTCTTGTGATCCATGTAAATATCACAATTATTTCTTATAAGAAAATATCTCCAGGTCTTGAGTGCATGCACTACGGCTGCTAACTCCAAATCATGTGTGGCATAGTTCAATTCATGAGGTCGTAGCTGCCTGGACGCATATGCTACAACCTTTCCCTCTTGCATGAGTACATCTCCAAGTCCTTCACGTGAAGCATCACAATAAACCTGGAAGTCCTTCTGAATGTTCGGCAAAATCAACACTGGGACTGTAACCAAACATTTCTTCAACTACTGAAAACTTGCTTCACACTCCTCAGTCCAAATGTACTTGGATTCTTTCTTCAATAACTCCGTCATGGGCTTGGCAATCTTCGAGAAGTTCTCGATAAACCTACGATAATTTCCGGCAAGTTCGACAAAACTGCAGATTTCCTTAACTGAGGTGGGTGACTTCCACTCTGTGACTGCTGCAACCTTAGCGGGATCCACTGCTATTCCATCTCCAGAAATGATGTGTCCGAGAAGTCCGACTTCCTTCAACCAAAATTCACATTTGCTGAACTTGGCATATAACTGATGCTCTCTGAGCTTCTCCTGAACTAAACGCAAGTGTTCCTTGTGTTGTTCCTCGCTCTTGGAGAATATCAATATATCATCGATGAACACCACGACAAAGTTGTCCAGATATTCCATAAATACCTTGTTCATCATGCTCATAAAATAGGGAGGAGCATTAGTCAAACCAAAGGACATGACTGTATACTCATATAGGCCATACCTTGTGGTGAAGGCTGTTTTGGGTATATCCTGTTCACGCATTTTCAACTGACGATACCCTGATCGAAGATCGATCTTCGAGAACACTCTGGCTCACACTAGCTTGTCGGATTTCGGGCTCCACAAAAACCCTAAGAAGTTCGAACCCAGGGGCGTGTGCGAAGATCCCCAACAGCTTCACCCCCTCCAAACTCACAACACGATAACCCTGCTTGATGGCGAGGAAGAAAATGGCACACGAGAGTGTATCCAGGTTCGGGCCGCTGCGAAGCATAAAACCCTACTCCTTTTTGTGGATTGCCTCAGGAGGAGGTTTGTGGATGAACTAGTATAGTGGTGAGTTGCCTCGTGAGTGCGTTTGGGCGGTTTGTTGGATCCCCCTTCTACCGAGCAGCCTAGCCTCTATTTATAGCGTCCCGGGTCCTCTTCCCTTATCGCAATGGCGGGAAGGGATCCCACAACGGCCAAATTCGAAAGGGGACAGGAGGTACATCTTATCCTGACGAAAGGTGGTCTTCGCTTGCAAAGCAGACGGTGGTGATGCGGAGGTGGGCTCGGCGACGACGTCCGTCCTGCGGGGCTCAGGGTCTTGGTCTTGTTACACCGGAATGGAAACCTTTGGGGGCGCTTTGGGAACCTGCGTGCGCTCCTGCCTCCTTTGCACCAAAGGAGAAACTGTCCCCTCTGGCGCGCTGGCGCCCGCTTGGCCTGGCTGGCTTCACCCTTGGCCTCCTGAGGTCGAGCATTGCATAGAAATCTCCGCCGCTCGGGAGGAGGCCTGGGGAGGCCTATTCCCCCGCGGGTCTTGGCGCTATTTCCCTCGCGAGCTCGGGGTCTCGCGAGGACCTTGTGCTGAGTGAGGCCGCGCCGGGCCATACTCGGTCATCGAGGTGGGCCACGCCCTGGGCCGGAGGCAGGCAAGTCTGGGTACCCCCGTTCCTAGGACGCCGACAGTAGCCCCTGGGCCCGAGGCGCGCTCGAGCCAGCTTCTGGGCGAAGCCACGAAGGATGTCCCGAAGCGCTGTGGGCCCCAACTGCCTGCGGGCCCAACTTGACGCGTGGCGCACAATGAGACGTGGGCGTCTCGGCTCCCCGAAGACGTCGGGAACCGCCCTGAGTCGAGCTGACGCGAAGCCTGCGCGCCTCCCCGGCCATCATTGCTCTTCCTTGAATGCGGTTGTCTCCTTGTGTCCTCCCCTCCCTCGGGCCACGCGGATGTGACCTTACAGGAGCAGATGAAGCCACGTGAGGCAAGGTAGCATGCCGATCGAGTCTGGCACGCGTTGCCCGAGGAGTGTACGGCGTCTCCACTCCCCACGACGCCCCATGGGTAGCGGTTGCGCCTATAAACCCACCCCGCCCGGCGGGTCTTGCCATCTTGACATACCCTCTTGCTTTTCTTCCTTCCAAGTTATCTTCCTTGTCCTCCTCCTTCCCTTTGCTCCTCCATGGCGTCTGGTGGGAGTGCAGCGGGTGCGGGGAAGCGCTCGGGGTCCCTGACTCCACCGTCGGCCCCCGGAGGCAGCGGTGGGGGACCCTCGAGGTCGGCTCAAGATCGCCGTCGCTGGGCCATCATCGATGAGTAAGTGTTCCGTCACCCGCCCTCTTCTCTTGTAATCGCATCCGTCGCGCCGGTCCTGATCGTTCCCTCCTCCCAGGGCGCCCGCGCCCAAGAGGCGCAGGCTTGACGAGCTCCAGGAGGAGACGGACGCACTGAGGGTCCAGCTGGCGGACGCCGAGGCCGCCCTCCAGGCCGTGCTCAGGGGTGAGGCAGAGGCCTAGGCGGAGCTGGCATCCCTCCAGACCCAAATCAAGGGGGCCGCCGACGCTGTCCAGGCCGCCCAGGATGAGGTGGCCCACGCGAAGATGCTGGAGGCGCAGCGCGCCAAGTAGTATCTGGATATTGGCCGCCGCACGGTTGGTGCGGTGAGCCGGTTCGTCGGGGAAGCCCCCGCGCTACCGTGCGCGCACGGCGACGGGGGCTACCTCAACTTCTTCGGCAAGGTGGTGGAGGCGCTGGAGACCGGCGTCTCCCGGGTGGACGAGGACAACGCGTCCAGCGCGCGTGACCTCCTGGACCTTGCGCTGACGCACGTCTTCTCCAACCTTCGCCGCCACATCCCGAAGCTCGATCTTCCCCGCGTCATGGAGCCGGTGCCCGAGGGGCTCCAGATGCCCCTCAGGGATGAGGTGCGCCCGCACATGGAGCCCTTGGTGGAGCAGTTCATCCAAGAGCCTCTCTCCGACGAGGGTGACGACTCCGGCGCCGCGGCGGGCGACGGTCCGGACGGCGACAGCGGCTCCTCCGCCTAGGCTTCCCCTGTTTCCTCTTCCTGGTTCCTATCATGTCAAGCAACACTCGGCCCCTGAGGGCGTTAACTTTTGTGTTTTTACCTTCGTCTTCCTCCTTCTTTTAAGCCGTCGATTGTTTGTTTTGTGTGGCGCGACTTCGCCTCTCCCGCGGGGCCTTGCGTTATTGTCGGTGTGGCCCGGCGCCCCTCGAGAGGTCCGTGAGGGTATTGCGCTAAGACCGGCTATAGCAGCCTGCTGGGCCCTCGCGGGGCGGACCCTCCTGAGGGGGAGCGTGCCGCCCCCAAGGCTAGAATCTTAGCGACGTCGCCCAGAGTGGTCGGATTCCTTCCCTCGCGTTGCCCTTCCTTGTTCTTGGGACCACAAGAATCCTGATGGGAATATGTGGCGGACCGTAGCGCCTGCATTCTCATGTTAGCGCTCACACCTCTTGCCCGGCATTCGGGCTATTATCTGATCAGAAAGTTTTTGCTCTATTCGGTGGGTGTACTTAGCTCATCGGGTCGTGGCGAGCTCGAGCGTCATGACGTGTAGCTGGGGCGTCCAGAGAGGTCGAGGATCCCACCAGGGAGGGATTCTTCCTTGCGTGCGGGATGGATCGGGAGCCCTTACGGCACTCTGCGTCGACAGGGCCCGATCCCGAGCAGACCTCGACCGCCGTTGGGGGCGTGCAGATCACCAGGACGAGACCAAAGGGGCGAGGCCTCGGCCACCATTGGGGCGTCCGGATCACCAGGACGAGACCAAGGGGCGTGGAGCTACGTGATCAGTGAGGTTCCCGAGGCGCGTTGCTCGGGAACCCCCCCTTGACGCTCAAGCGGTGCTCTACGTCGGCGGAGCCCAATCTCGCGCATACCTCAACCGCCGTTGGGGCGTCCAGATCACCAGGACGAGACCAAGGGGTGAGGGGCTACGTGACCAGTGTGGCTCCTGAGGCGCGTTGCTCAGGAGTCCCCCTTGACGCTCGAGCTGCTCCCATACCTTTCCGCCGGTTGCTGCTCCAGGAGGCGCCTGAGCCTCCCTAGGTTCTGTGGCACCCCGGCTCAGCGAACCGGATTACCAGTGTTTCCAACCCAGAGATCATGTCTTCTGGAAACACACAACAACTTGGAACAGAACAAAACTGAACTTTATTGATAAACTTCGGGTACAAGCTCATATTTTACATCGATAGCGAGGTCAAAGGCACACCTGGTGCTATGACAATATCTACATTATTTATGAAACATAGCGGGCCTCGAAACTACTAGGGAAACTCTACGACGTAGCGGAACATAGCGGAAACTCCATCCACAAGGACACTACTGGGACACAGCCTAGTTAGCGTAGCACGAACCGTCGGGACCTCCGTCCTCGGCTTCTCCTGCATCTGGCATGATACGCCAGGTGAGTACTATGAATGTACTCACAAGCTCACGACAACCAAGTAATGCAGCAAACAATAGCATGGCAATCAACATGTTAAATTCTTAAGTGATTCACTTACTGTCATCAGTTACCAACTTACTCTCTTTTGGGTTGTCCCACAACCCTCAGAATACTCATAAGCCATCGAGTACTTCCGAACACAAGACGAGTTCTTCAATCATTATTATCACTATTACGGTTGACCACCTAGTGAGGTCTGGACGGGCTGTCCAATACCGTGGACGCGGCTATTCGAATAGATTTTACACTCTGCAGACGTTGCGCACTTTACCCACACCATGAAGCACCTGGCCTCGTGATCCCATTCGGGTGGACCAGCGTTGCACCAACAAAACCTGCCTGACCCGTGACTCTCCCATCGTTCCACCGACATTCATCCTCCCCCGGAGTCCTGCCCTGGGTGGCCCCTGTGTCACCTCGTGACACCTGCCACCGTCGTGGCCAAACTAAATTGTCCCAAACGGGGACGCCGGCACAAAACTCATCTGGGCTCACAGGGTTATCGCCGCCTACCTGATCAGGGTAGCACGCACGCATATCCCTCCCTGTCTGGAGGTACCGATGAAAGAGCACGGGGCCAGACCAAGTCAAGGCCGTCCCATACCGGCAAATGTGGTTGCACGGATAAGCCCGGACAGGTGACTCAAGATCAACCAAATAAGTTCATTTAGCAAACATAGTAGTTTATCACAATACTTAGGATGGTAGCAACTAGGCATTTAAATTAATTACTATGAATTATTATATAGCAAATAAATGGAAGTATTCATATGAATATGCAATGCTATTGAAATGCTTCGTGAAATGGGTGTCCTGGCTTGCCTTGCTCTGTTGGGTTGCCCAAAAACTCCTGGTCTTCAAATGCACCAAAGTTTCCCTCTGAAAATATTTTAAAATAACAAAGGAAAATGTCACATAAAACATTTCTGTTCACCAGAAATTCTGTGAGTATTGGAAAAATACCAACTTTGGTTAGAAAATAAAGGAGTTCATTACAAACCCAATGCAAAAAGAATCAAATGAATTGGACTTGTGGATAAATAGTTATTAATGGTCAAAGTTTCTGGTCAAAGATGGATTAAATAAACAGAAATTAGAAAATCAGAAAAACCTCCAGTGGCCACGTCGAAAGCGTAAAGTGGAAGTGCGCTTCCACTTACCGCTTCGGCGCGCGCGCGGCTGAGCCGCTGATGGGCGGGCCCCGTGGTTGGGTTTAAAAAGGGGAGAGGGAGAGAACAGAGCACCGTGGCGCTCCGGCGATAGTCACTGGCGATAGAGACGGCGGCGAGGTCCGGCGACCGCGGGGATGAAATGAGCGCACGACGGTGAGCACGCACGTTCCCGTGGTTTGACTAGAGGTGGCCGGATGACGTAGTCCCTTTCTTTTCCGGCGGCGGCAGCGCTCGGGTGTTGGCGGAGACGGCGGTTCCGACGATGATTTTCTCGGGCAGGAGGTCATGCGTGACCAGGAGAATAAGCTGAGCTCGCGGGTGAGGGCGGTTGGGGCTGGGGTGCAGTGCAACGACGAGGTGACTGGGCTCGAGTGGCGGCAGATCTCCGGCGAGGTTCGAGGCCAGAGGGCCTCTCGGCCGTGGCTCGCTGCTCGGGAGGGCGATTAGAGGGTGGAGGAGTGGGGGTGAGGAGCTCGGAGGGCTGGGCATGGCCTTTTATAGGCAGGGGCGGAGCTCGGGCGAGCTCTCTGGAACCTGGCGGAGCTCGGCCACGTTGCCGGAGCAAGTACGGCGAGGTGGCTGTCGCGGGGCAGGGCTAAGTGATGGAGCAGGGTAGAGCATTAAATGAGCGAGGCGACGGCTCGCGAGGAAGACGACGGCCAGCTCACGTACTGTGGCCGCACGGGCGCAACAGTGGCCGTGTGCGGTGGCGGCCGGAGGGAGCGATTCTGTCGTGGGGAAGGGTCTAGGGCAGCCAGGTGGACGGAGGGGAGCTTGTCGGCGCAAGCGGACACCGTACGGCTACGCGGTCGTCGGCCTCCGACGAGACCCGAGCCTGGCGGCGCCCAGAGCGCGGTTTTGGCAGGGCTAGCTATGCGGTCACAGTGTGCACAGGCACACGCGGCGCGAGCTGGCCTGCCAGGCCGTGTCTGGTGCGCCATGCTTGCACCCTGGAACCCTCTCGTGGCACTAGCTCGCCCAGAGACCCACTGAGATGAAGCGTAGCATCATCAACAGATTGTTGTGAAAAACTTGGTGAGGTTCTAGAGAAGAGATGAGATGGAGATGAAGTCAATAGAGATGTCTGGAGTTATCTGTATTGTAAGGACTACAAGCTGGCCAAATTTGAGAGACTTTCATCAAGTTTTGAACCTAGTTCATGTGCAACTGCTGTTACTGGACCAGAAACAAGATGAGCTTGAGGCACTCATATAGATGATCTCCTGATGATGAAACTTGGTGGAGGGAGGTCATTTGGTAGTGCCCACATGCCATTAAAATTTCAGAGCAATTGGGCATCTCTAGCTAGTACTCCCTTCACAGAGGTTTGGGATGAGCAGAAACTTGTCAGAATTTTGCTGCTAAAAATTTGTACTGGCCAGGATGATATTTTTGGATATTGTGGCTAGATAGGATCCCTAATATCTCAGGAAATTTATTGGGAATTTTCTGAGTTAGGAAAATGGGAGTTGCTTCACAATTGACCAATTCTGACCAGAGAGAAAATAATTATTCTGGCCAAAATTTTCTATTGGACAATGAAATGTTTTTGATGATTATGAGATTATATGATGATAAGAAGATGTGACAAGAGTTTGGGAATTTTCTGATCATCAGAGCTATAGGTTGCTTCACAACCCATATTGATGACATATTTTCCCAAAGGAAGAAAATAAATTATTGGAAAAGATTAAATATTGGAAATTGATCCAGGAGAGATGTGGAAAGGTTTTGGCAAGGTGATGAGGGTTTTGGGTTACTTGGGAAAAATTCAAGGAGTCATAAGTCCATAGTTGACTGAAAAACCAACCAAAATGCAAATAAAACCAAAAAGATTTCGAAAAGAAAAAGTTGCCAAAAACCAGGGTGTCACAAACCTACCCCCCTTAGGATGAATCTCGTCCTCGAGATTCGGTTGCTCAGGGAACAGGTACGGGTATGCGGATCTTAGGAAATCTTCTCTTTCCCAGGTAGCCTCTTCCTCAGTATGGTGCTCCCACAATACCTTGTAAAACTTGTTCACCTTACTCCTGGTAGTCCTTTCCATCTCATCCAAGATTCTGATAGGTTTCTCTTCGTAGGTCAGATCCTTAGCCAGTTCTAGCTCACTCATATCTGCTTGCTTGATCGGTGGTGCAATGCACTTTCTTAACTGTGATATGTGGAAAACGTCGTGAACCTCAGATAACTCTGGTGGTAATTCCAACTGGTATGCTACTCTGCCTCTCCTAGCAATCACTGGAAAGGGACCGATGTATCTTGGTGCAAGCTTTCCCCGGGTATGAAACCTCTTCACTCCCTTCATGGGGGTTACTCGAAGGTAAGCATATTCTCCGGGCTCAAAAGTCACTTCTCGGTGCTTTGGGCCATAGTAGCTCTTTTGGCGGGACTTGGCTGCTCGAAGACGCTCCTGAATATCCTTGACCTGCTTCTCAGCCTCGAGCATCAAGTCCGTGCCAAAGATACGGCTATCTCCTGTCTGGGACCAATTCAATGGGGTGCGGCACTTCCGCCCATATAGTGCTTCAAATGGTGACATCTTGAGACTTGACTGATAACTGTTGTTATAAGAAAATTCCACATAGGGTAGACTATCTTCCCATTTGGGTTCATGGGTGAGAGCACAGGACCGAAGCATATCTTCCAATATCTGGTTCACTCGTTCGGTCTGTCCATCTGTCTGTGGATGATATGCTGTGCTATGCTTTAACACGGTTCCCAAGGCTTGGTGCAATCGCAACTAGAATGCTGAGGTGAATAAGGAGCCCCTATCTGAGGTGATAGACTTGGGTACTCCATGAAGGCTGACTATCCGGGACATGTAGAGCTGTGCAAGCTGATTTGCATTAAAAGTGGTCTTTACCGGAATAAAGCGAGCCACTTTCGTGAGTATATCCACAATGACCCAGATAACATCATGGCCTCTTGTTGACTTGGGTAGTCCAACAATGAAGTCCATGCATATGTCGTCCCACTTCCACTGGGGAACTGGTAAAGGTTGCAGTAGCCCAGCGGGCTTCTGGTGTTCAGCCTTGACTTTGTTGCAGATGTCGCAGCAGGCGACATAGTATGCTATGTCCCTTCGCATTCCTGGCCACCAAAATGTTTCTCTCAAGTCCTGATACATCTTTGTGCCTCCCGGGTGAATAGAGTACGCAGACTCATGAGCTTCTCTGAGTATTTGCTGCCTCAGGTTATTCTGATCGGGCACACATATCCGTTTCTCAAACCATAAGGTGCCTTCGTCATCCATGCGGAAAGACATGGCTTTCCCTTGCCGCATCAGCTCCTTGATTTCTTTTATTCCTTCATCTGGCCCTTGAGCCTTCTTAATTTCTTCCATAAGTGTTGGAGTAATCTCCAAAGTATCCGGGTTAACCGGGCTGCATAGCACCATGTTGAGCTTGGCAAACTCCTCTTGCAGCCTTGGCTGGATGTGGTCTTGTTTTCTACTGAGAGCATCAGCGACCACATTAGCCTTTCCCGGATGATAATTTATTCCAATGTCTTAATCCTCGACCAATTCAAGCCATCTTCGCTGTCGGAGGTTCAAGTCCAGCTGAGTGAAAATATATTTGAGACTCTTGTGGTCTGTATATATTTCACATCATTGCCCAATAAGGTAATGCCTCCAAATCTTTAAGGCATGAACCACGGCTGCTAATTCCAGGTCATGTGTGGGGTAGTTTTCTTCGTGAGGTCGTAGCTGTCTGGATGCATATGCTACAACCTTTCCTTCTTGCATTAACACGCAGCCGATTCCACGTCTGGAAGCATCGCAATATATATCAAAACTCTTGTGGATATCTGGAAGAACTAAGACAGGTGCTGTAGTTAGCCTTGTCTTTAGCTCTAGGAAGCTTCTGTCACACTCCGCCGTCCAGACAAACCTTTGATTTTTCTTTAGCAATTCTGTCAGTGGCTTAGCTATCTTGGACAAGCCTTCTATGAAATGACGGTAATAGCATGCCAATCCTAGAAATCTACGGACTTCGGTCACCGAGGCTGGTGTCTTCCAATTCAGTACTGCAGTTACTTTGCTGGGGTCGACAGCTACTTCTTGTTGTGACAGAATATGTCCCAGAAATCCCACCTTTTTGAGCCAAAATTCGCACTTACTGAACTTGGCATACACACGATGGGTCCTTAATCTTTCCAGGACAGCACGGACGTGTTGTTTATGCTCTTCTTCATCCTTGGAATATATCAGGATATCATCGATGAACACCACCACGAATTTGTCCAGGAAATCCATGAAGACCTTGTTCATCATGCTCATGAAATAAGCTGGAGCATTCGTCAGTCCAAATGACATGACTCTAAACTCATAGAGACCATATCGGGTGGTGAACGCTGTCTTGGGTATATCCTCTTTTCTGATTTTTAGCTGATGATACCCGGTTCGGAGGTCAATCTTGGAGAATACTCGTGTCGGCGTTCTGGGAACGGGGGTACCCAGACCTGCCTGCCTGCGGCCCAGGGCATGGCCCACTTCATCAACCAAACACTGCCGGGCGCGGCCCCACTCAAGACAAGGCCCTCGCGAGGGCCCAAGCCTCGCGAGGAGGAGCGGCGTCAAGACCAACAAGGGAGGGGCCTCCTCAGGCTCCCTCCGGAGCGGCGGAGATCTTGATACGAAGCCCGGCCTCAGGAGTCAAAGATGACGCAAGGAAGGACAGGCGGGCGCCAGCGCGCCAGGCGGTGCAGTTTCCCCTTTGGTGCAAAGGGAGCAAGGACGTACGAGGGTTCCCAAAGCACCCCCGAAAGGTTTCCATTCCGGTGCAACAAGATCGCAACCACCAGCCCCGCAGGACGGATGTCATCGCTGAGCCCACCTCTGCGCCGTCGACAGCTAGTTTGCAGGCGAAGACCGCCTTTGGGCAGGGCGGGCACATACTCCTGTCCCCCTTCAAAATTGGCCGTTGTGGGATCCCTTCCCGCCGTTGCGATAAGGGAAGAGGACCCGAGCCACCGCTATATATAGAGGGTAGGCTGCACCGTAGAGAGGGATCCGAATCCATTCCACCACTCATCCATCACCAAGCCATAGAGGGCCTCGAACACCTCAGGGGAACCCTCACGAGGCTCTAAAACACTGTACTAGTTCATCCACCCCACCTCCTCAAGAGGCAATCCACCAAAGCATGAGTAGGGTATTACGCTTCGCAGCGGCCCGAACCTGGGTAAACTGTCGTGTTCATTTCTTCCTCGTCATCGTGCGAGTTCATTGCTGTGTTCATCGATTAGCGAGCTAGGTTGGGCGAAGCCGCTGGGGATCTTCGCACACGCCCCTATGTTCGAATCTTAAGGGTTTTGCGGAGCCCGAAATCCGACATTTGGCGTGCCAGGTAGGGGGCGTGTTGAGGTCTTTTCCAAGCTTTGTTCTTCCCAAGCTTCACTGCTCCGATGGCCGGCGTTCAACAAGCTTCCCCCGGCCGCGGCGGATCAACTTCTGTCAACCCCGTCGCGGCAGTCGGAGGCCCACGCCCCAGCAGCATGGTACCGAGCGGTCAGTATCAGGTCGCCTGCATTGCCTCTACCATCACCACCTCTCGCACCGCTCAAGCACACGGCAGGCGGGCGGCGCCCCCGGCACCAGCGACGCGGCGCACCTACGTGGGGGACCTCGACGCGCACGATGCGCTATTGCTGGCAAGCGAGATGCTCCGCCACCGCCCAACGCACAGGGGCTTCGACGCATGGGCTGATCACATCGCAGAGCTGGTCACCGTCGCGCAAAAGGCCATGGCCCCTCATTCTCCCTCAAGGCCGCAGGCGCCGGGCGCCGGCGGCTCGAATGGCGCGCCCGCTCCCTAGCCCGCCGGTGGGCCGGCCCTCCCACCACCGGACGGGTCCGAGCGGGGCACGCTGCACGCTGTGCTTCTCCTCCTCCGAATCCCGGTGACCGGCTTTGGGGCGCAGCTCGGCTACGACGGCCAGGCACACGGAGGAAACAACGGGGCGCCCCGCGCGCACACCGAGACGCATCTCCAAGACCCGGCGGGCCCTCAACAGCCTGGGTTGACCAGGCGGGAGCGCGCCATCCGGCGCAGCGACCAGGCGGCGCAGGTGTCCGGACAAACAAGCAACAACGGCGAAGGCGCATCAGGTCGCCAAGGAAGCAATCCACACCAGGAGACGCGCGGCCTACCCAACGGCGGTGGCAGAGGTAAGCAACTCCGCTCTGAGGCCCATCGCAGGAGGGTCTACGAGCGACGCGCGCAGGGCGGCTTCCCACCGCCGCCAGGAGGGACCGCCCCGGGCGCACCGGCGGGCGGCTCAGGAGGAGGACCGAGCACATATGTGGAGCCCTATGTACCATGCTACGTTGTACCGCCTGGCGGTGGGATGGGTCAGGCGCCCGCCGCAGGCGCCAGCACCCCCCAAGAGTAAGGAACACCCTGGGCGTCCTCCCCTGGGCACCTATACGGGCTTGGGGGCTCCCGTCAGCGGAGCACCGGGCCTGGACGGCGTGAGCGGGAGGGCGCCCCCGAGTCCGCGGGGCGTGGCACAAGCCGGCGCCCCCGCAGGCAAGCGACGCCGGACCAAGCCCCGAGGCCTCAGGAGTAATGGCCTGGGGGGAGCAGCAAGACACGAATGGCGCGGGCCACCCGCGGCAACTACAGCGCCGACACGGCCTCGGGAGGTTGGGCCTCACGAGGCCCTCATGACCTTGTCCGGCTGGCGCATGGACGCGTCACGAGGCAGGCTTCATCGACAAAACACCCTTATGGCCGCGCTGATGCATCGTGCTCATGTTTGGGCCTCGGGAGCGCAATCCTGCTGTCGCGCGAGGAAGGATGCATTCGGGTTAGGGTCATAAGGGCGCGCAACCATGCAGAAATGCACGTGATGGTTCTTGAAGGAGTTGGGAGCCACCAGGCCGTGCGCCTGGGGGCTTGCCCAGCTATCTACGGCCGTGACACTCTCACGTAATAATGAGTGGGCTAAATACGCCCGGAGCCCCCCGAGGACGCGGAGGGGTTCCTCCCACGCAATGTGGCAGCCACAACCCAGTGCTGGCGGAGAAGTCAACACTGCCCACCAATGGCTATGCCCATGCAACGTGGATGCCCTACGCTCAGCGCTAGGGGAAGACGAATACTAGCCTAGGGACCGGACGCGGCATTTTCTTGCTTCTTTTTGGTGTTCGAACTGCCGTTTTTTTGTTAAGAAGTCTGAGAATTTCGAAACTATATGTTCAAAAGAAAAATGGACGGGAACTTTTCTCTCTGCGCTTTCTCGTTTTGCCAGACTTGAATTCTCTCTTTCTAAATGGTGTTTCACAAGGAGCTGTCGTGGGAACGATTCTGACAGTACGTAGGGGGTAGGGTAAAGGAGCATGATCTACCGAGATGCATATGGGTGACACGGTATTTTAGCGAGTTCGGGCCTCTCACGGTGGAGATAACAACCCTACGTCTCGTGCTCCGGAGAGGCTTTGTTTTATCTGAGTATATATCCGGAGATTACAATGTGTGTGGGAGAGAATGGAGAATGGATCCCCTGCCTGAGCTAAGTCCGGAAACTAGTAGAGAGAGAGATGAGAGCGAGGAGAAGAAATGAGAGAAGAATCAGCCTCCCCCTAGTCTAGTGGTGGGGGTGGCTTATATAGAGTGCGCCACCCTTTCACCTCCTATGTTACAAAGTGGGGCATTGATGCCGTAACGCCAGATGGTGCTTCGACTGCCTTGTCGACTGTCGGGCTTCGCATATCCGAGTGAGCCACACGACCGAGTGATTGATTGTCTTCTGAGTGGATGGTACGATGATATGTCCGAGTGGATAGTACGTCTGTATGAGATTTATCTGGACCCACATGATGTGTGGACCCCATGCTTTACGATACTTCGACCCTTCGTGGGCCTACCTGTTATGTGTATCACCAACATTAGCCCCCGAATCGATTGAGATTTTGCAGAATGAGTTTGTGAAAGACACAATTTGTCCTGAGTGATTACGGAAATACTCGGTACCCGTCATCGTGCTTTCAGACAACCAAGGTTTGAACAAAATCTCAATGGATTCTGGCACTGCGCTTCCCGACTGATCTGGGATAAGTGCCCGCGAGGAGCAACTTAGTGACATTCGTTCATCTCTCGGAAGAGGTTAACTCGTGATCAGAGTATGGGTGTGTCATTAAATCCGGGCAACAAGATTGACGCATGGACTGTTCTCTCGGAGAGATGCCATTCTTATCCCAGAGGAACGTCAAAACGAGTCGGTTCTAGATCTGAATTTATGAGTTTCACGCTTTGAGTCCTAGAAGAAGGCTCAAAACAGGTCCACGGAGGAGCGTTAAACTCGACTTATAGCAAATTTTTTTGGTAGCCGACGGGAGCCTTATAACTTGTTTGTTTGTTGTTCATCACTCGGACTGGTCAGGCCATACCGAGTGGAGATTACTCCAGTGGGGGCACGCTGAGTGCACCCACTGGGTGTAGTCCCCGAGACCGCCGTCGACTGCGGGCAGTCGGCGGGGGTCTGAGAGAACTAAAAATCTTCTTAGCTGGTACTGATCGAACTTGTTCCTCTCCGACTCGGAGGTCGGGTAGTACTTGAGGATCTGGTATTGGTCTATCTTGTTTCTCCTCGACTCAGAAGTCAAGTAATACTTGAGTGATCTGGAGCTGGTCTTGACCGAGCAAAATGTTCTTTTCTAAGTTCTCTTCCAGTGGGGGCACGCTGAGTGCACCCACTGGGTGTAGTCCCCAAGCCTCTGCCGGACTAGATGAGTCTGGCAGAGGGTTTAAGTCTCCTGGTAAACCTTCATGCAGTCGGCACGGTGAATATCTTTTAGTCTGAAATTGAGTCAATCGGATGGATCTTCGAGCACTTGGCATGGTAAATAAACTCAGCCTGGAGCTGAATCAATCGGACTGATCTTCGTGCACTTAGCACGGTAAATAAATTCAACCTGGAACTGGATCAATCAAGCGAATCTTCGTGCACTCGGCACGATGAATGAATTCGGCCTTGAAACTAGGTGTAGTCCCCGAGTGATGCTCGAAAGAGGTAAGCTTGCGACAACGTGTGATATGAGGTTTTGATCATATGAGTGACTTAGTCGTTCCCGTGTTGGGGGAGTAGAGGAGAAGACATGTCCAACTGATAGCGACGCGCGGGGCGGCCGAGGGGCGAGGATGTGTACAACCGAATGGCGACGCGCGGGGCGGCCGAGTGGTGAAGACGTGCACAACCGAGTGGCGACGCGCGGGGTGGCCGAGTGGTGAAGACGTGCACAACCGAGTGGCGACGCGCGGGGTGGCCGAGTGGTGAAGACGTGCACAACCGAGTGGTGACGCGCGGGGCGGTCGAGTGGTGAAGACGTGCACAACCGAGTGGCGACGCGCGGGGCGGTCGAGTGGTGAAGACGTGCACGACAGAGTGGCGACGCGCGGGGCAGCCGAGTGGAGGACTACGTGTCCAGCCAAGTGACGAAAATGGTCTTCAAAGGAGTTAGCCAGATACTTTCGAAGCTGATGTAGCGACGAAGTCGGTGTAATTTGGTTGCGACGCGACAAGACCGGCGCGACAACTGAGTCTGAGTAGGAACGAAGATGGGACGCAGAGCGTTTGAGTGATTATGTAACTTGTCAAAGCGGCGGATATGAATGTACTCGTTGAAGTGGAGGA
Organism: Elymus sibiricus; assembly: GCA_039707655.1. Taxonomy (NCBI): domain Eukaryota; kingdom Viridiplantae; phylum Streptophyta; class Magnoliopsida; order Poales; family Poaceae; genus Elymus; species Elymus sibiricus. The sequence goes on along the minus strand of CM077667.1, from coordinate 253,582,407 downwards.
TCTGACTGGTGATGAAGGATTCATCCGCTCAGGAGAGTGTGATTCCGAATGAGCTGTAGCCCCCGAGCGTACTACCGGCTCGACGGTGGACCTGTCGGAATACGAGAAATATAGTTTTGAATGGATACATTGCAATTCATCGAGTAGGACTCGGGTAAAGGTGAGGAGCAGCTTCCGAGTGATGCTCGAAAGAGGCAAACTTGCAAAGGAGTGAAATATGCAGTTTAATTATAAAAGGGACTTATCTGTCTCATGCCCAACGAGACGACGAGGTCAATATCGTTGACACGATGAAGAGGATACCATGGTGAGGATGACCGATGTGTTCAAAGTCAACAGAGCGACAAGGTCGATGTTGCGGTGTGCTAGGATCGACACGGTGACCGAGACCGAGATGCGATGAAGTTGGCGCACAGGGCCGTCGAGTGATCGCGCAACTTGTGTATGAAAAATAGCACAAGCCAACGTAATAATCTGTCGAGATAATTTGATGTGTGCTAAAATGATTTGTGGAAATAACACCCATAGACACCCGCTGGGAGTGCAAAGGGCTTGCCGATTGAGAACCAACAAGAGTCTAAAAGAGCGAATGATCTGATCAAAGGTGTCGAAGTGAAGGGTCCGACTGAAGTCGTTGGGGTACTAGACCCAAATGAAGCGGAAGTGTAGTGTTCCGACTGAGTTGCAGCCCCCGAGGACCGATGCGAACTCGAAATGAAGAACACATGGTGTTCGTGAATGACATACGCGTTAAAATGGAAGTTGGACGCGGGAGTCAAATAACCAGTACTAAGCCAGTATGTGAAAACAAACAACCGAACGTAGAGGTACACTCGGTGGCGTGGCCTCCGAGTGAACTAGTGTGTGAATTATGGGACACTCGGGAACGTGGAAATATCAGAATGTAGTGCATGTAGAATGACTTAGCTATCTGACGGCGCGCGAGTGGCCGAGTGGGCGTGTTGATGAAGACGTGCCCAATCGAGTGGCGGCGCGCGGGATGGCCAAGTGATATAGATGTGTCTCACCGAATGTCGACGCGCAGGGAGGCTGAGTGGTGAAGAAGTGTCTCACCGAGTGGCGACGCGCGGGGCAGCCGAGTGGTGAAGGAGTGTCTCACCAAGTGGCGACGCACGGGGCGGCCGAGTGGTGGCGGCGTATCTCACCGAGTGGCGACGCGCGGTGCGGCCGATTGGTGAAGGAGTGTCTCACCGAGTGGCGACGCACGGGGCGGCCGAGTGGTGAAGAAGTGTCTCACTGAGTGGCGACGCGCGGGGCCGCCGAGTGGTGAAGGAGTGTCTCACTGAGTGGCGACGCACGGGGCGGCCGAGTCGTGGAGGCGTATCTCACCGAGTGGCGACGTGCGGGGCAGCCGAGTGGTGAAGGAGTGTCTCACCGAGTGGCGACGCACGGGGCGGCCGAGTGGTGGAGGCGTTTCTCACCGAGTGGCGACGCGCGGGGCGGCCGATTGGTGAAGGAGTGTCTCACCGAGTGGCAACGCACGGGGCGGCCGAGTGGTGAAGAAGTGTCACACCGAGTGGCCACGCGCGGGGCAGCCGAGTGGTGAAGGAGTGTCTCACCGAGTGGCGACGCATGGGGCGGCCGAGTGGTGGAGGCGTATCTCACCGAGTGGCGATGCGCGGGGCGGCCGATTGGTGAAGGAGCACTCGAAATATGTTTCCGAATTATGGCTAGTTGCGCCTTGGATGAAAACACAACAGATTCCGGACTGAAAGGTTCTCCGAATGATCGGATGTTGTTGATCGCCGAGCAAAACTTGGTGGCATTCATATGTCTCTCGGAAGAGACAGACTTGAGGTCCAAGTGTGGACATGCCATAAAAACTCGAGTGACGACGCTAGCGCGTGGTCTGATTCTCCGGGGAGATGCCACACCTTATCCCGGGGGAACGCCAGCGCAGGCCATCTACGAGTCCAAGTTTATGAGGCATGCGCCTTGGACCCTAGTGGAAGGGCCAAGTTAACCCGCGGAGGGGCGTCAAGCTCATCTCATAGCGATCCTGAAGGTGACTTCAGTCAGGTGTTTTACGTGTCCGAGTGCACGGGTCCCCACGGAGGGTGGTCAGTTGGACTGACAGACGTCCTTTCGGAAAGGAACTGTGGGCATTCGATCGGATCGATTTGCCGCGGAAATTCCGGGTGAGGCCTAGCCCAACCGGGTAGCGATGTGCGGGGCGTCCAAGTGGTATGTATCCAGCTGAATGACGATGAAGCACGGGGCGACCGAGTGATTGCTGGAACAAAACGTCCCTGTCCGACTGTCGCAGTGGTTTGTTAACCATCCGAGTAAATTCGTCTGAGCATGCGTGCGAATCGTTCGAGTGGACGGTCATTCAAGTGAGCTTTAGTCCCGTCCGAGTGAACCTGGGTTCGAACAGAAAAGGGACTGTTAAGCAATTGTACAGTAATTTGAGAACTAAACTGTAAAATTATTGGAGAGGATGAGGTCCTTAATCCTTTGTCGAGTGACTGGGGACTTTTTGTGCCGGGTTCGTCGTTATCATAGCGGAGTACCGCCAGCCCCCGGAGGGAGGGGTTACCGCACAGCCGGCCTCCGGATTCCAGCTGCGTTGGGCCTGCTCCCCCTGTCGTGGGAGCTGCTACCGAGCAGTTGATGCCCGGGGGGAGGAGCCATATGTGGGAGTTCGTCGATGACGTTGCAGATGAGGCTGGAGACTACAACAAGCCGGATGGCGCCGGTGGCCGTGCATGGAGGTTCGACGGTGGCTGCATGCTGAAGCTAACCAACCAAGTAACCTGCACGTTAATTGTTCAGAGTGCAAAAATCATCTCCGGGCTAGCCGGCCGAGTGAAACTGTTCGTTAGCCGACCGAGTGAAAAGGGGAATCGGCCGAGTGAACCACAGCTGGGCTGCGATCCGGTCGCCACGCCATCAGCCGAGTGGAATAAATGATGAGTTGGTCGGGCGGCGTTATTCCTCTCAGTAAGCCTGCAACTTAGCAAGTACACGTACATCCACGAAAATTTGTTGCTGGACTAAAGTGTCCACGTATGGATGCTATTTTGCAGGGAGGTCAGTTATGCATGCATGCACAATAAACTCGTGCACAAGTCAAATGAAAGTGTCAGTTTCGGCTGGGTAATTGGTGCTGGAAACCCTCGTTTAGTGAGTGTTTAAAGAGGTGATTAATTTGGGGAAACTGCCAGCCCACTTTATGAAGGATTACGAGGGGCTTTATGTGTGTGGGGTAGCAGGGTACGTACCGTCCGTTGTATTCAACGCAGATGAAGGAGACCCAGGCAGCCGAGTAGCGCGTAATGTCGGCGATGGAAGCAAAGGCCGGCAAGCTCGTCTTGAGGCGGCACCGGGCAAGCATGCCGCGGGGCAGCACCAGCGAGCGTGCCGCAGAGCGGGCGAGCGCGGCGATCGGCAGACGAGCATGTCTCTAGGCAGGCGAGCGTGGCTTGAGGCCGGCGAGCACGGCTCAGGGCCGGCGAGCACGGCACAAAACTTCACCGCTCAGGGAGTCAGACGGGTCCAATCCCTTCGCCTCCTCGACCGCATGCGCGGCGGTCGTGCATGTAGTAGCAGAAATGGCGTTAGCGGACGAGGTCGAAGGCGACGGGACGGACTGCACCGGTGATCGTGTGTAGGAGCTCGCCGACGACGTCATACACGACGTCGGAGACGACGGGACGGCCCGCGCCAATGGCCGTTTGTGGTGGTTGCCATTGATGATGATCCTGTGAGAAGGCAAGAAAGATGAGGAATGACTTGCCCTTTTCTCTTCCTCTCTGCTTCATGACCGATCATGCATGGGTGTGTCTGATCCTATAGGAGGAAAAGACAAACTTGTTGTTGGACAATGTATTGTAAAAAGACTAGATCGAATGGATACTTCCCTGATCCTTTTGTTTGTACGAATGGCGCGATGACCAAAGCTCTAGCGGCCAATTTCTCTGGCGATGGTAGTTGATCCGCTGTTGAAGATTGAAGAAAAAACCATTTGCACCATGGTTCGACAGACGCCATGCCCCACGGTGGGCGCCAACTGTCGTGGGAACGATTCCGACAGTACGTAGGGGGTAGGGTAAAGGAGCATGATCTATCGAGATGCATATGGGTGGCACGGTATTTTAGCGAGTTTGGGCCTCTCACGGTGGAGATAACAACCCTACGTCTCGTGCTCCGGAGAGGCTTTGTTTTATCTAAGTATATATCCGGAGATTACAATGTGTGTGGGAGAGAACGGAGAATGGATCCCCTGCCTGAGCTAAGTCCGGAAACTAGTAGAGAGAGATGAGAGCGACGAGAAGAAATGAGAGAAGAATCAGCCTCCCCCTAGTCTAGTGGTGGGGGTGGCTTATATAGAGTGCGCCACCCCTTCACCTCCTATGTTACAAAGTGGGGCATTGATGCCGAAACGCTAGATGGTGCTTCGACTGCCTTGTCGACTGTCGGTCTTCGCATATCCGAGTGAGCCACACGACCGAGTGATTGATTGTCTTCCGAGTGGATGGTACGATGAAATGTCCGAGTGGATAGTACGTCTGTATGAGATTTATCTGGACCCACATGATGTGTGGACCCCATGCTTTACGATACTTCGACCCTTCGTGTGCCTACCTGTTATGTGTATCCCCAACAGGAGCCAAATGCTCCGCACCGCCCCGAGGCACCACAGAGCTGGATAGCGAGGTCTTGGCGCCTCAGGGGCACACATCTTTTAGCTGTCTACCCCCGCTCGGGGGCCCCGACCGCAGCATGGCATCACAACGCGGAACCTCGGGAGGCCCCAGGGCCTCCCGAGGCAACGCCCGAAGGGACGAAATGGGGGATCGCTCGAGCGTCAAAAGGGGCTCCTGAGAAACACGCCTCAGGAGCCTTACCGGTCATATAGCCACTCGCCCCCCTTGGTGTCGTCCTTGGTGATCTGGTCGGCCTCGAGGGTGTCGGGGCTTGACCCCGTGGTTGCGTCCTGGTGATCCGGTTGTACACTACGGTGGTCAGGAAATGTGCGGGACTGGGACTTGCCGACGTAGAGCGGTTTGAGCGTCGAAGGGGGGCTCCTGAGCAGCATGCCTCAGGAGCCTTACCGGTCATATAGCCACTCGCCCCCCTTGGTGTCGTCCTTGGTGATCCGGTCGGCATCAAGGGTGTCGGGGCTTGACCCCATGGCTGCGTCCCCCCGGGCGTACGCCACGGTGGTCGGGAAATGTGCGGGACTGGGACCTATAGACGTAGAGTGCCAAAAGGGCCCCCAAACTGTCCAGCAGACAGGGAGGAAGTATCCCAGACGGAGTCGCGGTTTGTCTGCATAGCCCAGTCATGCCTCGCGACGCACGAGATCGCCAGCGTCACACAAGCTAAGTACACTGCCGAACCAAGCAAGAGCCTCTTGGCCTAATAACGACCCGAGGACGGGATAAGGATTACGCACACTAATGTAAGGATGCAGGTACTATGGTCACCGCACGCGGCTGCCGAGGCCCCTGAGGACCGAAGTAGCAGGGAAAGCGGCACATAGGGAGGGGCTCATCCACGACGAGCTGCAAGGCCCAGAGCCCGATAGGGGCGACGGCTGCGAGTCGTCCCTCAAGGGGGAGAGCCTCGTGAGGGCCCTACCGGTGGCTGTTGCGGGGCCGCGTCGATGGCGGCGCCAGGCCCCGCGCGGAAAAGCTAAGTCACGTCACGGCCGGCGAGCAACCAGCGATTCAAGGAAGAAAGACAAGAATGCGAAGGTAACATGCAAAAGATTAACGCCCCTTAGGGCAGAGTTCTTCTTCAAACATTACAGGAACCGGGAAGGGGGAACACAGGACGCCTAGGAAGAGAAGCCGCCTTCGCCGCCCGCGCCGCCGGCCGGCTCGGCGTCGGAGTCGTCCTCCTCGCTGGAGGCGGGCACCTGGATGAACCGCTCCACCATGGCCTCCACGTGCGGGCACACCTCGTCCCGAAGGGGGCGCTGGAGCCCGTCAGGCACCGGCTCCCCGACGCGCCGGAGGTCGAGCTGCGGGGTGAGGCGGCGCAGGTTGGAGAAGATGAGCGTCAAGGCGAGGTCCAGAGGTCGCGCGTGTCGGACGCGCTGTCCGCGTCCACGCGGGAGACGCCGGTCTCCAGCGCCTCCACCACCTTCTGGAAGAATTCAAGGTAGCCCCCGTCGCCGCGCACGTTCGGCAGCGCGGGGGCATCCCCAACGAACCGGCTCACCGCGCCGACCGCGCGGCTGGCGATGCCCAGGAACTGCTTGGCGCGCTGGGATTCCAACAGCCTGGCGTGCACCGCCTTGTCCTGGGCGGCCTGCACGGCATCGGCCACCTCCTGGACCTGAGTCTGAAGGGACGCCAGCTCCGCCCTGGCCTCCGCTTCGCCCAGGAGGGCAGCTTGGAAGGCGGCCTCGGCGGTGGTCAGCCGGGCCCGCAGAGTCTCCACTTCCTCCTGAAGCTCGCCAAGCTTGCGCTTCTTGGCCGCGGGTGCCCTGGGAAGAGGAGAGGATCATGCTCAGAACGTTGGGCAGAATAACTAAAGAAGAGGGAGGCGGCAAAATACTTACTCGTCGACCAGGGCCCAGCGCCGGCAAGCCTGCGCCGGCCCCGAGGGCACCCCCACCACTGCCTCAGGAGGAGGACGAGGGAGCCGGCGGAGCCGCACGCTTCCCTGCGCCCGCACCGCTTCCTCCGGACGCCATGAAGGACGAGAAGATGGGAAGGAGAGAGGGTTTTCTCAGCGGAGCAAAGGAAACAAGAAGAAGCCTCAAGACTGCAATGCCCCTCCCTTGCCATGGGCGGGGCGGATTTATAGGCGTAACCGCAGCTGCGAGGCATCGTGGGGGAGCAGGCGTCGTGCGCCTCTCGGGCGCCGCGAGGTGGTTTGATCAATGCAGTACCATCCACGTCGCCTCTCCTGCCAACTGAAGGGTCACATCCGCGTGGCCCGAGGGGTCGAGGCCCGAAGCAGCGGCAGCATTCAATGGGAAGCAATGATGGCCGGCGCTGCACCCGGGCGTCGTGTCAATTTGACTGGGAGCAGTTTCGTATGCCCTCGGGGAGGGGGGGCGTCGCCGTCCGGGCATTCGACGCGTGTAAAGCATGGCCCGCAGACGTTTGGGGCCCACGGCGTTTCGGGCCATCCTCGAGGCTTCGCCCAGAAGCCAGCTCGAGCGCGCCTTGGGCCCGGGGGCTACTATCGGCGTTCTGGGAACGGGGGTACACAAACCTGCCTGCCTGCGGCCCAGGGCATGGCCCACTTCATCAACCAAACACAGCCGGGCGCGGCCCCACTCAAGACAAGGCCCTCGCGAGGGCCCAAGCCTCGCGAGGAGGAGCGGCGTCAAGACCAACAAGGGAGGGGCCTCCTTAGGCCCCCTCCGGAGCGGCGAAGATCTTGATATGAAGCCCGGCCTCAGGAGTCAAAGATGACGCAAGGAATGACAGGCGGGCGCTAGCGCGCCAGGCGGTGCAGTTTACCCTTTGGTGCAAAGGGAGCAAGGACGTACGCGGGTTCCCAAAGCACCACCCAAAGGTTTCCATTCCGGTGCAACAAGATCGCAACCACCAGCCCCGCAGGACGGATGTCATCGCTGAGCCCACCTCTGCGCCGTCGACAGCTACTTTGCAGGCAAAGACCGCCTTTGGGCAGGGCGGGCACATACTCCTGTCCCCCTTCAAAATTGGCCGTTGTGGGATCCCTTCCCGCCATTGCGATAAGGGAAGAGGACCCGAGCCACCGCTATATATAGAGGGTAGGCTGCACCGTAGAGAGGGATCCGAATCCATTCCACAACTCATCCATCACCAAGCCACAGAGGGCCTCGAATACCTCAGGGGAGCCGTCACGAGGCTATAAAACACTGTACTAGTTCATCCACCCCACCTCCTCGAGAGGCAATCCACCAAAGCAGGAGTAGGGTATTAGGTTCGCAGCGGCCCGAACCTGGGTAAACTGTCGTGTTCATCTTCTTCCTCGTCATCGTGCGAGTTCATTGTTATGTTCATCGAGTAGCGAGCTAGGTTGGGCGAACCCGCTAGGGATCTTCGCACATGCCCCTGTGTTCGAATCTTAAGGGTTTTGCGGAGCCCGAAATCCGACAACCCGTGCTCCCTTCAGCTGGTCGAACAAATCATCAATGCGAGGGAGCGGGTACTTTTTCTTGATGGTGACCTCATTCAGCTGGCGATAGTCTACGCACATTCGTAGACTTCCATCTTTCTTCTTGACAAACAGTACGGGTGATCCCCATGGCGAGATGCTTGGGCGAATATACCCTTTTTGCAGCAACTCTTCCAACTGCTTCTTTAATTCCACCAGCTCTGGGCTCGGCATACGATAGTATTTCTTATAGATCGGGGCAGTACCAGGAATCACCTCAATTGCAAATTCTAATTCCCGGTCGGGTGGCATCCCTGGTAGTTCCTCGGGAAATACATCCGGAAATTCGCAAACTACCGGAATCAAGTTCATATCCGTACCGGTAGTGTGGTATGCCATTCCCTTTCTTGACATCATCTTGCTGGCAAGGAATTGGACTGTTTGTCCTGCCGGATTAACTAGTGTCACTGTCCTGGTGGCACAGTTGATGCACACCTGATGTGGTGTCAACCAGTCCATCCCCATTATTACATCCAATCCAGGGGATTCAATGGCAACAAGTATAGCTGGAAATTTAACTCCATGTACCGAAATTTCCAAACCTTTATATATCAGATTTGTTCTGAGCAAGGAGCCAGGGGATTGTACCACCATGATTTTATCCAAAAGCGAAGGAGAAAATTTGTGCAAGGTGGCAAAACTCCGCAAAATAAACGAATGGGAAGCCCTAGAATCAAATAAAATTACTGCAGGTATGTCGTTAACAGAATACATACCAAGGACTACGTCTGGAGCTTCGCAGGCTTCCTCAGCGGAGATAGGATGGACGCGTCCGTGCCAGAAGTTATGATTGGGGCGGCGTCCAATAGTGTTGACCTGCGGCTTGAAGTCGAAGGATGGCTTCCCATTGTTGGCGGGGCACTGTTTGGAGTAGTGTCCGCTTTGGCCGCAAGTAAAGCAAGTGTTATTGCGGCGGCAGTCCTCTATCACTGGCTGTTTACCGAAGGTCTTATTCTGGCTAACCGTCTTATTGTTGTTGTTGCCATTGCTCCATGCGGGCTTGTATTCAGATGGGCCTGGCTGCCAGATGCGTGGCTTCTGCACAAATTGCTCACGGTTATCCTTCTGGGGCTCAAACTTCCGCTTGCGGTCATCATATCCGGACTTATGCTCTCGTTCAGCTATGAAAGCCTTGTTCACCAAAGTCTGGAAGTCCGGAAAGTCCAGCATACAGAGCTGACAACGGAGGGCGTGATTCAGTCCTCCTAGGAATCGATATATCTTCCTTTCTTCGGTGGACACGTCATGGGTAGAGTACCGTGCCAGATTGTTGAACTTGTTCAGATACTCCCCCATGAACATATTTCCTTGTGTAAGAGCAAGGAATTCCCTTTGCTTTACTTTCATTATGCCTATAGGGATATGATACTTGCGGAATAGCTCCTTGAACTTCTCCCAGGAAATATCTTCTCCAGAAGGCCACGTTGTTTTTGTGTTGTCCCACCATATAGCTGCTGGCCCTTCTAGGTAGTGAGTGACAAAAGGAATCTTATCTGATTCTTCACAGTGGGCTATGTCTAGCTTCTTTTCCATGGTCCTCAGCCAATCATCAGCTTCTATAGGGTCCACAGCTTGACCGAAACTAGGTGGCTTGGTGCGCTGGAAGTCAGACAACATAGAGTGTGTTCCATGGTTGTTGTTCTGGCTCACCATAGTCTGCATACTTTTCAAAAATTCCATGAGATCCTGGTTTCTTTTCTCTTCAAACATCCTCATGATCTGATCAGTGGTCGGCACTTGAGGTGGTGGAGGTGGTAAGTCTTCTGGTGGTTGTCCTGCTTGTCTGGCGGATCGACGAACGGGGGTTCCATCGCCGCCTTGGCTACAACCTCTCTTCATCCTAAATTTGTTCCCATTGCAAAATACCGAATCGATGAGCAACATCCATAAGGGAAACACAGTAATATGACACCAGAAAGAAAATGCACGAAAAAGGCGAATAAAACAAACAACATAATTATACAAGATAACCCAACATCATACATGGCAAGCTAGTAGGGGAATATCATGGCTAGACTGCTCATACGGCAGTTGACATATGCAAAGATGCATGCACAACAACTCAAGCCTGCATTCTAGTGGCGTGGGTGGCACGAACACTGTCAAACTGAAGACTCCTCGTCATCTGATCCTGAGTCGGAATCGGAACTGGTGATGTGGATCACATCCTCCGGATCAAAGGAAACACGACGACGCTGCTTGGACGGTTCTCCTTCCGAGGAAGAAGGAGCACGATGCCTCAGCATCGGAGCAGCTGGAGTGGCTAGGAGTGAGGCCCACTCTACCGGGGACTCACGTCGGCTACCAGACGAAAAGCCTGGTGGTGCAGTAGAGCTAGAAGGAGTATCAAGCCTACGTGGAGGTGGAACTGGAGGTTGATACATAGGTGGAAATGTAGGCTGAGGTGAAGATGGTACTATAGTCGCGGCTGCAAGTGCCTCCTGGACACGAGACAGCTCCTCAGCCAAGGAAATGATCATATGATAACTGGCATTCAGATAACGAGATAAAACACCAGTTGCACGATCACTCGCCGGGTCAACTGGCGCGAAAATGACTCGCCCTCTCGTAGGCGACAGGGTGGGGTAGTGAAAGAAACCTGGATGAGTCTGCATCTCGACCTCGTGGAAGCGCAAGTCAGTGAGAGCCTCCATCGCAGCAAACTGGATCGCCAGCTCCGGAGTAGAAGCCATTCCGCCCTTAGAAGAGCGAGAATAGCTACCAATATCCGAGCTCGTGGTCAGGAAAGCCTCTGCGTGATACTCGTATACTGACTCGGCAAGCTGCTCCCGAAACACCTGGTACACTGGATCTTTGCCATTGGGGTACAGCCGAAGCCAGACGTTACGGATCAGTACAGGAAAAGTGAAAGGTGCTGGCTCATGATGGTAGTGGTACGGAACTGGTGCCATCTACACTCACAATGCCAACGGTTAGTAGAACAATAAATCATGATGCATGCCATGCAACAATCAAATGCAGCAAGCAAGATGCACACTTAAAGCCCTACACTAATCATGGTTCTAGCGCGGTTAACTAGGGTGTCCTACAGTCAGCATGGCTTTGATACCAGGCGTTGTGGCACCCCGGCTCAGCGAACCGGATTACCAGTGTTTCCAACCCAGAGATCATGTCTTCTGGAAACACACAACAACTTGGAACAGAACTGAACTGAACCTTATTGATAAACTTCGGGTACAAGCTCATATTTTACATCGATAGCTAGGCCAAAGGCACACCTGGTGCTATGACAATATCTACATTATTTATGAAACATAGCGGGCCTCAAAACTACTAGGGAAACTCTACGGCGTAGCGGAACATAGCGGAAACTCCATCCACAGGGACACTGCTGGGACACAGCCTAGTTAGCGTAGCACGAACCGTCGGGACCTCCGTCCTCGGCTTCTCCTGCATCTGGCATGATACGCCAGGTGAGTACTTTGAATGTACTCGCAAGCTCACGACAACCAAGTAATGCAGCAACCAACAGCATGGCAATCAACATGTTAAATTCTTAAGTGATTCACTTACTGTCATCAGTTACCAACTTACTCTCTTTCGGGTTGTCCCACAACCCTCGGAATACTCATAAGCCATCGAGTACTTCCGAACACAAGACGAGTTCTTCCATCATTATTATCACTGTTACGGTTGACCACCTAGTGAGGTCTGGACGGGCTGTCCAATACCGTGGACGCGGCTATTCGAATAGATTTTACACTCTGCAGAGGTTGCGCACTTTACCCACACCATGAAGCACCTAGCCTCGTGATCCCATTCGGGTGGACCAGCGTTGGTCCAATGAAACCTGCCTGACCCGTGACTCTCCCATCGTACCACCGGCATTCATCCTCCCCCGGAGTCCTGCCCTGGGTAGGTCCTGTGTCACCTCGTGACACCTGCCACCGTCGTGGCCAAACTAAACTGTCCCAAACGGGGACGCCGGCACAAAACTCATCTGGGCTCACAGGGTTATCGCCGCCTACCAGATCAGGGTAGCACGCATGCATAACCCTTCCTGTCTGGAGGTACCGGTGAAAGAGCACGGGGCCAGACCAAGTCAAGGCCGTCCCATACCGGCAAATGTGGTTGCACGGATAAGCCCGGACAGGTGACTCACGATCAACCAACTAAGTTCATTTAGCAAACATAGTAGTTTATCACAATACTTAGGATGGTAGCAACAAGGCATTTAAATTAATTACTATGAATTATTATATAGCAAATAAATGGAAGTGTTCATATGAATATGCAATGCTATTGAAATGCTTCATGAAATGGGTGTCCTGGCTTGCCTTGCTCTGTTGGGTTGCCCAAAAACTCCTGGTCTTCAAATGCACCAAAGTTTCCCTCTGAAAATATTTCAAAATAACAAAGGAAAATGTCACATAACACATTTCTGTTCACCAGAAATACTGTGAGTATTGGAAAAATACCAACTTTGGTCCGAAAATAAAGGAGTTCATTACAAACCCAATGCAAAAAGAATCAAATGAATTGGACTTGTGGATAAATAGTTATTAATGGTCAAAAAATTTGGTCAAAGATGGATTAAATAAACAGAAATTAGAAAATCAGAAAAACCTCCAATGGCCACGTCGAAAGCGTAAAGTGGAAGTGCGCTTCCACTTACCGCTTCGGCGCGCGCGCGGCTGAGCCGCTGATGGGCGAGCCCCACGGCTGGGTTTAAAAAGGGGGGGGGAGAGCACAGAGCACCACGGCGCTCCGGCGATAGTCACCGGCGATAGAGATGGCAGCGAGGTCCGGCGACCGCGGGGATGGAACGAGCGCACGACGGCGAGCACACACGTACCCGTGGTTCAACTAGAGGTGGCCAGATGACGTCGTCCCTTTCTTCTCCGACGGCGGCGGTGCTCGGGTGTTGGCGGAGACGGCTGTTCCGACGATGATTTGCTCGGGTAGGAGGTCGTGCGTGACCAGGAAAATGAGCTGAGCTCGCGAGTGAGGGCGGTTGGGGCTGGGGTGGAGTGGAACGGCGAGGTGACTGGGCTCGGGTGGCGGCGGATCTCCGGCGAGGTTCGAGGCCAGAGGGCCTCTCGGCCGTGGCTCGCTGCTCAGGAGGGCGATTGGAGGGTGGAGGAGTGGGGGCGAGGAGCTCGGAGGGCTGGGCATCGCCTTTTATAGGCAGGGGCGGAGCTCGGGCGAGCTCTCTGGAACCTAGCGGAGCTCGGCCACGTCGCCGGAGCAAGTATGGCGAGCTGGCTGTCGCGGGGCAGGGCGAAGTGATGGAGGAGGGCAGAGCATTAAATGAGCGAGGCGACGGCTCGCGAGGAAGACGATGGCCAGCTCACCTACAGTGGCCGCATGGGCGCAACAGTGGCCGTGTGCGGTGGCGGCCGGCGGGAGCGATTCCGTCGTGGGGAAGGGTCTAGGGCAGCCAGGTGTACGGAGGGGAGCTTGTCGTCACAAGCGGACACCATACGGCTACGCGGTCGTCGGCCTCCGACGAGACCCAAGCCTGCCGGCGCCCAGAGCGCGGTTTTGGCAGGGCTAGCTACGCGGTCACCGTGTGCACAGTCACACGCGGCGCGCGCTGGCCTGCCAGGCCGTGTCTGGTGCGTCGTCCTTGCACCCTGGAACCCTCTCGTGGCACTAGCTCGCCCAGAGACCCACTGAGATGAAGCGTAGCATCATCAACTGATTGTTGTCAGAAACTTGGTGAGGTTCTAGAGATGAGATGAGATGGAGATGAAGTCAATAGAGATGTTTGGAGTTATCTGTATTGGAAGGACTACAAGCTGGCCAAATTTGAGAGACTTTCATCAAGTTTTGAACCTAGTTCATGTGCAACTGCTGTTACTGGACCAGAAACAAGATGAGCTTGAGCCACTCATATAGATGATCTCCTGATGATGAAACTTGGTGGAGGGAGGTCATTTAGTAGTGCCCACATGCCATAAAAATTTCAGAGCAATTGGGCATCTCTAGCTAGTACTCCCTTCACAGAGGTTTGGGATGAGCAGAAACATGTCAGAATTTTGCTGCTAAAAATTTGTACTAGCCAGTATGATATTTTTGGATATTGTGGCTATATAGGATCCCTAATATCTTAGGAAATTTATTGGGAATTTTCTTAGTTAGGAAAATGGGAGTTGCTTCACAATTGACCAATTCTGACAAGAGAGAAAATAATTATTCTGGCCAAAATTTTGTATTGGACAATGAAATGTTTTTGATGATTATGAGATTATATGATGATAAGAAGATGTGACAAGAGTTTGGGAATTTTCTGATCATCAGAGCTATAGGTTGCTTCACAACCCATCGTGATGACATATTTTCCCAAAGGAAGAAAATAAATTATTGGAAAAGATTAAATATTGGAAATTGATCCAGGAGAGATGTGGAAAGGTTTTGGCAAGGTGATGAGGGTTTTGGGTTACTTGGGAAAAAATTCAACGAGTCATAAGTCCATAGTTGACTGAAAAACCAACCAAAATGCAAATAAAACCAAAAAGATTTCGAAAAGAAAAGTTGCCAAAAACCAGGGTGTCACAGGTTCCGTGTTGCCATGCCGGGCCGCGGCCGGAGCCCCCGAGCGGGAGTCGATCGTTAAAAGATGTGCGCTTCTAAGGCAATAGGTCCTTGCTGGCCTGCTCTGAGGGGCCACGAGGGGAGGCCAAAGTGCGTGGGCCTCGGCAAGGTGCCAATTCAAAGAAAAGAGACTCCAAGGCTAGAAAAAGGAATTGCGAAGAGAGAAAAATTCCCGCCCCTTTTCAAATAGAGTTACAAAATCTTCAAATTTCATTTCAAAGAGTGGCAATTCGAACACAAAAAGAAGCAAGCTACAGCCGCGCCTGGCACCTAGGCTAGTCTTTGCCTTCGTCTTCCCCCAGCGCGGAGCGTAGGGCATCCACGTTGCGTGGGCATAGTCATTGGAGGATAGTGTTGTCCGCCAGTGCAGAGCATGGGGCTTCCACTTGGGCATGGGAGGGAACCCCTCCGCGTCCTCGGGGGGCTCCGGGCGTATACAGCCCACTCATTATTACTTCAGAGTGTCACAGCCGAAGATAGCTGGGCAAGCCCCCAGGCGCATGGCCCAGGTGCTCCCAACTCGGTTAAGAGCCATCCCACGCATTTCTGCGCGGTTGCGCGCCTCTACAGCCCAATCTTGGGTGCATTGCTCCCTGCATAGCCGCGGGATTGCGCTCCCATGGCCCAAACATGAGAACAATGCACCCAGCGCAGCCGCAGAAGTGTGGTGTTGGTGAAGCTACCTCGTGAGGCGTCGGGGCACCGGCTAGACCGCGGCTTGTGGACCTCGTGAGGCCCTGCCCCCTGAGGGCCGCACCGGCGCTCCCGTCGCCGCGGGTGGCCCGCGCTGCTTGTATCCCGCCGATCCCCCCAGGCGATCGGTCCTGTGGCCCTGGGCTTGGCTGTGTGCTGCTTGCTCGTGCGGGCGGCGTCTGCGTCGTGCCCCCGCGCATCCAGGGACGCCCCCCACTGCTTGTGTCAACCTGGCCTGGTACTCCCTCTGTGGAAACCCCCAGGCCCGACTTGGGGGGAGCGTCTGGGACATCTCCCTACTCCGAGAGGGTGCTGGCACCCGCGGAGGGCGCCTGATCCTCCGCGCCATCCGCAGGTATGACGTAGCTCGGAACGTAGGCCTCTGTATAGAGGCCTTGGCCTCCTCCTGAGTCGTCCCTGTGCGCACCGTGGGCAGTCTCCCCGGGTGGCGAGATGCCACCACCCTGGGCGCGCGGGCCACAGACCCTCCTGCGGCGAGCCTCCTCCCGAAGTTGCTTACCTCTCCCACCGCCGTGGGGCGGGCTGCGCGTGTCTTGACGTGGGTTGCCTCCCTGGTTATCCACTGCGCCTCCGTTACGGTTACCTGCCTGACCGGAAGCCTGAGCCGCCTGTTCCCTGCGTCGGTTAGCGCGCTCCTGCCGGGACGACCCGGGCTGTTGATGATCCATCTGGGTATGGGTGCGCGCGCCGAGCTGCGCGCGGAGCGCCCCATCACCTCTTCAAAGGCAGCACTGACGGGACCAGGCGGCGCTCCGAAGCCGGTCACCAGGATCCAGAGGAGAAGAAGTACGGTGTGCAGCGGGCCCTGCTCGGGCTCGCCTGGGAGTGAAGTGGGCACGCCGTCCGCAGATGAGGCGATGGGCACGGCGAATGAGCCCCCGGCGCCCATCGCCAGTGGTCGCGAAGAGGGGTGGGGAACCCAGGCCCTCCTTGCGACGGTGACCAACTCGGCGATGTGGTCGGCCCAGGCGTCGAAGCCCCTGTGCGTCGGGCGGTGGCGAATCATCTCACTCGCCATCAGCAGCGCATCATGCGCATTGAGGTCTCCCACGTGGGTACAGTGCGATGTCGGTCCCCTGGGCGCCGCTCGTCCGCCACGCGCCTGGTCGGCACGAGCAGCGACAGTGGTGGAGACGACGCTGGTGGCCTGGTAACGACCGCCCAGCGTCGCGCTGCAGTGGCGCGGGTCTTGGACGGCAGTGGCGAGGTTGGTGAAGGTGGATCGTCCGAGGCTGAAAGGAGCTTGTCGAGCGTCGGCCATCGACATGACGGGGCGAAGAAGAAATGAAGCTTGCTGAAGACTCCGACACGCCCCCTACCTGGCGCACCAAATGTCGGATTTCGGGCTCCGCAAAAACCCTAAGAAGTTCGAACCCAGGGGCGTATGCGAAGATCCCCAACAGCTTCACCCCCTCCAAACTCATAACACGATAACCCCGCTCGATGGTGAGGAAGATGATGGCACACGTGAGTTTACCCAGGTTCGGGCCGCTGCGAAGCGTAAAACCCTACTCCTGCTTTTGGTGGATTGCCTCACGAGGAGGTTTGTGGATGAACTAGTACTGTGGTGAGTTGCCTCGCGAGTGCGCTTGGGCGGTGTGTTGGATCCCCCTTCTACCGAGCAGCCTTGCCTCTATTTATAGCGGCCCGGGTCCTCTTCCCTTATCGCAATGCCGGGAAGGGATCCCACAACGGCCAAATTCAAAAGGGGACAGGAGGTACATCTTATCCTGACGAAAGGTGGTCTTAGCCTGCAAAGCAGCCGGTGGTGATGCGAAGGTGGGCTCGGCGATGACGTCCGTCCTGCGGGACTCGGGGTCTTGCTCTTGTTGCACCGGAATGGAAACCTTTGGGGGGCGCTTTGGGAACCTACGTGCGCTCCTACCTCCTTTGCACCAAAGGAGAAATTGTCCCCTCTGGCGTGCTGGCGCCCGCCTGGCCTGGCTGGTGTAACCCTTGGCCTCCTGAGGTCGAGCGTTGCATAGAAATCTCCGCTGCTCGGGAGGAGGCCTTGGGAGGCCTATTCCCCCGCGGGTCTTGGCGTTGTTTCCCTCGCGAGCTCGGGGTCTCGCGAGGGCCTTGTGCTGAGTGAGGCCGTGTCGGGCCGTACTCGGTCGTCGAGGTGGGCCACGCCCTGGGCCGCAGGCAGGCATGTCTGGGTACCCCCGTTCCCAGGACGCCGACATAGCTGATCAAACAAGTCATTAATCATCGGCAAAGGGTAGTTGTTCTTGATAGTCACCTCGTTCAAAGCACGATAATCGACAACCATTCTCAAGGTCTTATCCTTCTTCTCTACCAAAAGAACTGGTGCTCCCCAAGGTAATGAACTTGGGCGAATATAGCCTTTGTCCAATAAATCCTTGATCTGCTTCTTGATTTATTCTAAATCATTTGCGGGCATCCGATAGGGTCTCTTGGATATTGGGGCTGTCCCAGGCAATTGTTCAATCAGGAACTCAATCTCTCTATCTGGTGGCATGCCTGACAATTCCTCCAGAAATACATCTGGGAAGTCTTGTACAACCGACACTTCTTCCTGAACAACTCCTGTGAGGGAATTCACCCGATTACTCTTCGGTGTTTGCCGGAATACATACTTAATCCTCTTCTATTCCGGGCTGGTGAGAAAAATCGACTTATGGGCACAATCGATGTTTCCTTCATACTTGGTCACCCAATCCATGCCTAGGATTACATCCAATCCCTGTGATTCTAAGACAATGAGGTCGGTGGGAAATACATGGTTTCCAATGTTGAGGTTCAATGCGTGGCATCCTATCCCTGCCATCATCATGCCTCATGGGGAACTGACCTTAATGGGCTGACTAAGGGTTCTAGTGGGCAAACCGTACTTTTCCACAACTACCCTTGGTATGAATGAATGAGTTGCACCAGAATCAAAAACTACCAATACTGGATGTGAATTCAATAAAAACTTACCAACCACAGTCTCTGGCTGATCATAGACCTCCTCCACATCAATGTGGTTCACCTGAGCACGGGGAAAATGATTGGGCTTCTTCGCTGACGAGTTGCCGTTGCCGTTGCCGTTTCCATCCCCCTGCTTGTTCTGGGGAGACTCGGTGGCATAGTGCCCCGTCTTCTGGCATTTGAAGCAGGTGATATGGCTCAGATCCTTCTGAGCTGGAGCTGGACGGTGCTGGTTGCCATTGCCATTTCCATTGCCATTCTTGAAGTTACTGTTATAGGGACGATTATTCCCGTTTCCTCCGAGGTTGCGGCCTCCATGGTTATGCACGGCATGGTTATGGTGAGTGTGTCCTCCAAACTTACCGGATCCTGAACCGGTATTCCCTAAGTACGGGGAGTAATGGGGCTTCTGTTGAGCCCCCGAGTTGTACTTCCCCTGTCCATTTTTCCTCTTGCGGTTCTCGATCTGTTGCTGCTTCCCCTCCAAGATGAGGGCCTTGTCTACCAGCTCCTGGTAGTTGTTGAAAGTAGCCACCATCAGTTGAATGCTCAACTCATCATTGAGTCCCTCCATAAATTTCTCATTTTTGGCTGCATCATCAGCCACATCTCCTGGTGCATATCGGGCCAACATGCTGAATTCATCCACATATTGTGCCACAGAGCGATTCCCCTAGAGTAAGTTGTGAAACTCCCGCTTGTTCAGACTCATGGCTCCAGTTGAGACATGAGCGGTGCGGAAAGCCTTCTTGAACTGCTCCCAAGTCACTCCGGCAATGGGATATGTGGTGGTGTAGTTCTCCCACCATGAAGCTGCTGGTCCTTCAAGTTGATGTGTGGCAAAACACACTTTCTCAGCTTCAGTGCATCCAACAGTGATAAATTCCCTATCCATCTTGCGGAGCCAGTCATCTGCCACAATGGGCTCATTGCTGCTGGAGAAGGTGGGTGTATTCAGCCTCAAAAAACGAGTGAGGTTGTCGGCCTGGGGTGGAGGGTTGTTGTTGTTGTTGTCCTGGTTCTGTATCAGCAGCTGCACTAGGGCATTTTGCTGCTGGTTCAGTTGGATGAGTTCTGGGGGAAAGTTGGTTCCGGGGTCACGTCTCGGAGGCATCTGGTGTTTTAGAGTGACGAAAAATTAGAATAGAACAAGGGTCTAAAGAGAAAATTCACTACCCAATTGCAATGCAACAAACATTAACACACCAAACATTCATTCATTATTCAACTCAAAAGGTTCAAACTCGAGATACAAGTCTCATGAAAAAACGAAGCATCGGCCTACGATTTAAGGAGAAAATAAAAGATACATGGCGGTCAATACTAAAGTCCTCCTCAGAAGTCCATGGTGGTGTGTCCTCCTCCGGTGGTGCTCTCCTCGTAGTCATCCTCGTTGCTTATCAAGGGGGCCATGTTGCCTTCTGGGTGAGGGTTTTCTCCATGGTCCATCTTCTCCTCCAGATGTGCAACGAGAGTCTTCATATTATTGATCCTCTCCAGGAAGTCCTTCACTTCATCTTCATGCTCGAAGTGGGCCTCTCGTGCTTCAGCTTCGAGATCAAGTTCACGGACCATCAGCCGCTTGATTCTCTTCGTGCCTCTGCTCACCTGGAGCTCTAGAGTCCCGATGTTTGTCTCCAACGTTTGGACATAGGAAAGGATGGAGTCATTGGTCACGGTGCTTATGATATCTCCCTTGGAACCTCTGCGAGAGATCATGACAAGGTTAGGATCAGTGGAAATGCCTCTGTAGACCTCCTTGATACGTCCGAGTGCATAGTGAATCACCATGTTCCTCCCGAGAATCCAGTCGGGCGCAACAAACTTGAAGTCAATGGGCTCTATGCGATTCCCAAAGGTCCTTCCGGGGATGTGTACTTCAATCCTGTAGCGAGTGTCTCCCGGAAGAGCCGTGGTAGGGGTCCTGGTGATAGTCCGCAGAGCAATCCTTACGTCCTTGATTAGCTCCACCATCTCTTTGCCGAAGGGCATTGTTGCGTCGGGCTGGCAAAACTCCGTCATCTGAACTGGGGTGAAAGTGGCCATCTAAAAACATTTGAAATCGGAGACGAGCCAGAAATGAGCAGATGAGAATATATAGAACTTTTTAAAACATAAGTAAAATGATTTTTCTTACTAAGGCTTTTCCAATCCTAGAGGTTACGTCCTACGATCAACGTCTGCTCTGATACCATATATGTAGCAACCCGACCTGAAACGGTCAAGTTTCTGGTGTTTTCGTACCATCCCAAGATCATGCTGGTACACACGCAGTACATCAATGTATATATCAAAGGGAAAATCACACAACTTTATTAATCGAATCTCATATAGATTCTTTATTACAATAAATTAGGCCGAAAGCCAAATCATGAGATAAAACTAAATGCCGAAGACGTAGACGCCAGCGAGTCCATCCGACTCCAAGGGCATATCACCGAGCGTAGAGTGTGTCCTCACTCCTGGTCGGAAAAGTACTCTGCAACATGACACGTTGCAGCCGTGTAGGTCAGCATATTGAATATGCCGGCAAGTCACAAAAGAGAGGGGTGAAAATATCATCTATACTATATGCATATATGGCAGGTGGGGCTGTAAGTTTAAGTTTAGCGTAAAGCAGAGTTTTTCCTACAACAAGAGGGGGGCAAAAGCAAAATTATTACTACATTGTTTGTTGCTTAATGAGAAGGTTCCACCAACCATTTCTCATACCCAAGTTAACAATAATACCCACATCATTAATATTAATTGTGTTGAGAGTTCTTGATAATTTCAGTTCCTTTGGCTCAAGTTGTCCGTAACCGTGGACACGGCTAATCGATTAGGTTTGATACTCTGAAGAGTTTTGCACACTTTCCCCACGAGATTCGATCGCCTCCGTTGAAGTCCACCCACTGCATGGTGCTTGAGAACCGGATGATTGAAACATGGTCTTCTAAAGGGTTCCTCTGAGCCACTGCCGGTGTCCATCCAATCCTACCGTTCTGCTACATCTCGTAGCACCGTCCGTCCAGAGTCGCCATGATGTCCAACCAAACCAGAGCCCATAATGGCTTGTGGCTATGCACGTAAGCCTCGGGTCTTGAAATATCCATCCGTCTCTTCGTGCCTGGGTGGAACTTTCCGTGTGAATACTGGCACTTCTCTAGCAACACCTAGGCTACCACTGGGTCCTCCAGGGTGCCGTTCAACCATCTTCCACCCATAGGTATTTTGCATGATGAGGTCTTGAAAATCTTGAAGTCTAGAGGTGTTGGTCATAAATTAATTCTCACAACTATCATGATAAACACTCAACCAACCCCGTCTACTAAAAGCATAGCAAAAATAAAATAACATTTCCCAGGCCAAAGTGACAAGGGTTTATGAGGTGCCTACCACATGATACTACTCAAGAACCAAGGTTCCAAGTACCTACTTTGCATGCAATGGTGGACAAAGTTGAACTAATGCAATTAAAATCATAGGTAATACATGATCAATGTTAACTTGCCTTGCTGACAATCTTCGAACTCAAGCGACTCTAAGTAGCAAGCCTCGCACTCCGAGTTATCTAACGAAACAAATAATCCAGACAATAAGCATAACCATAACACAAGCATGAATAACAGCAAGTAAAACTAATAATACTTGAGCAATACAATAGCACAACCAAAGAAAAGAAAACATAGAGAAATAAGTGTCCATCCAAAACTCCATGGCAAAGCTTCTACTAAAGTAAAACAAACTAATGATAGTTTTCTACCACTAATAAAATCTTAACAGAAAAGAAACTAAGTTTTATCAAAATAACAGAAAGTATTTCACCTAAAATATTCTATGCAAAAAGAATTACTTTAAAACCTATTATGAAACACTACATATGATGAAAATAATGTTTCCTACTAAACAAAGAACAAATCAATAAAAATATTTTTAAAAAAAGAAATAGATCACCTAATGCTAACCAACAGAAACTAACTAGAATATATCGGCAAGTTAAAGGGAAAAAAATCAAAAACAAACTAAATCAAAAGAAAGGAGAATAACCTAAAAGGATTAAAACATAATCTGTTTTGCTGAAAACCTTAATTTAAATAATCCTAAAAATTCCCAAATTGAACGGAGTGATAAAACTAACTAATATAAACCAGTAGCAAAAATAATTACACAAAAATATGTTTTTAAACTAAAGTTATTCAAATTCTAGTGATTTGAGAAAAATTTAATGAATTCCAATTTAAATTGTTCCAATATGAAAACTAATGGGACAGGCAGAAAGTTCATCATATATGTGAGCTATTGCAAAAAGAATCACTCAAAAATTTCAATTATTCTAAGAGATATTGCAAAACTAAAAATAGAAACTATTCTGTTAAAATAAACAAAAACAGAAAAAAGAAAAATCCAACGGTGAACAGGGGCTACGTGGCCGCTTCTGCGTGGCTGTGGGTGTGCGTGCGTTAGCTAAACGAGCGAGCGCTCACTAAAAAACGGTTTGGGCTATAAGTGATCTGATCGTGTCCGTAGATCTAGGATCAGACGACAGAGAGAGGGGAGGCGAGCTCACGGCGGCGGTTGACGTTCTCTGGCAAAGTCGACATCGAGGCAGGGGCTCGGTGGTGCTCGGGGATGGTGCTCCGGTGGTCGTGGACGACGATGAAGACGACAAGGTGACGACGGAGACTCTCCGTCCTCGGTTGGCGGCGGAGATGGAGTTCGGGGGAGTCGGATGCGTGCACTACGAACTCGGGGAGCGGCGGTGGTGATGCAGAGCTCCGACGAGGTGGCGCGCAGGAGTTCTGGCATGGGGATTTCGGGGGTTTGGGGAGGAACGGGGTGCGGGGAGAGCGAGGGTTCTTATAGGGGGGCTCGGGGGCGCAGAAAGGCAGGGGAGATGGAGATCCTTGCGGATCCGATCGGATTCCTACGAGGAAGGAAGGAGGGAAGAAAGGAAGGAGATGACCGCGGGAAGATGTGGTTGGTTGGGTGGGACCCGGGGGTCAGAGGGAGAGAAGAGACGCGGGTGGGATCGATGGCCGATCCGAGTCGTTTTCGGATCTGGCGAGGTTGAGCTGGGACAATTTCTTGCCAAATGGGCCGCACATGTTTCCTAACGGCACGCAGAGCCTTTCCTATTTAAAAGAAACTTTTCCTTTTATTTAAAAACATGAAAGAAAAACTATAATAGGAAATAAATATAAACCCAAATATGGAAGTATGATATATCAAAATTATCAAAAAAATGCAATCTGATGAACATTTTTCCACGGGCAAAATAAATACTTTAAAAAATATTTTTTGAAAATGCCCAAAATGATTTTCATTTCTATTTCAAATATTTTTCAAATAAACCCCCTAGTTCAAAAGGTCAAATGGATTCACAAAAATACCCCTGACTTGGAGGGTGATGTTCCTCCTCTCAAATTTGAAATTTTCAGAGGTTTCTCTATTTGAATTCAAATGGAAGCAAAATTTTGAAATGGGGTTTCAAACAAACATGAAGAATCTTTCCACTTTCATTCATTTCTCCAAAGCAAATACAATCAACATGTATGGATGCATAACTATATTCATAACATGCCAAAATGAAATTTTGGGATGTTACACCCATCCACGACATCAGGGACGTCACCCTCCAAACGTGCTCTTCCAAAGGGAAGGAGCTAAGCTGCCACAACAGGGAGCGCACGGTGCATACCCCCAGTACAGGCTCTTCCAAGGGGTATGAATTGTAATGTTCAGAAATGCAATTTGATATGCTGGAGTATGAATTGTTCAGTTCAATTTCAGTGCATACGTTTGGTTGTCTGTAGTGAGCATATATCTTGTTTAGCGTGATATGTGGTTCTTTGTTGTGAACATATGTCCAATTTCATTGCTAGATTTGGTTGTTCAATCATACAATTGGTTCCCGTTAAAGCTGGTGTATTTAACACACCCCTGTTTATTTCAGTTTTCTCACAATGTGATGTTGAATAATACAATTTTATGTTTAAGCACATGGTGCGTTCTATCTTCTATGCAATTTCAACAATACTGATATGAATGATTGTTTGGTTGCTGTTAAGTCTGTTGTAGTGAGCATTTGCTTCCTTTAAAGGTTTTTGGTTGTTTGTGGTTAGCATTTGCCCAGTTTCAATTGCTATATTTGGTTGTTTGTAGTATGCCTCTGATCTACTCTGCTTTTCTTTCAAGAATTTGCTATGCTGGAGTATGAATTGTAATGTTCAGAAGTGCAATTTGATATGCTGGAGTATGAATTGATTAGTTCAATTTCACTGTCTATGTTTGGTTGTCTGTAGTGAGCATATACCTATATTTGGTTGTTTGTAGTCTCTGCTTTGCTGTCAGGAATTTGCCTCCTTTGCCAATGAGACCCTTTTGTCATTTATGAAAGTCGTGTTCTATGGCAGTGTTTTGGCATCGTCAGCTGCCAAGTCAGGACTCATTGACGACGACCCTATGCTGGAGTATGAATTGTTCAGTTCAATTTCACGAACGCCTATGTTTGGTTGTCTGTAGTGAGCATATACCTTGTTTAGCTGTTTTTGGTTGTTTGTAGTGAACATATGTCCAGCTTCAATTACTAGATTTGGTTGTTCAATCATACAATTGGTTCCTATTAAAGCTGGCATAGTTAACACGCCCCTGTTTATTTCGGTTTTCACACAATGTGATGTTCAATCATAGAATTTGATGTTTAAGCACATGGTACGTTCTATGCAATTTCAACAATACCGATATGAATGACTATTTGGTTACTGTAGTATGCCTTGTTTATTTAGTTATTCACAATGTGCGGTACAATTTTATTAATACCAGTTCAATGGCCATATTTGTTTCCTGTTAAGCCTGGTGTACGTAATACACCCCCTGTTTTTTTTTTCACTCCATGATGTTCAATTATACAATTTGATGTTTAAGTACAAGCTTTGTTCTATGCAAATTCAACAATACCATTATGAATGACTTTATTTGGTTGTTGTTAAGCCTGATGTAGTGAGCATATGCCTATTTTATTGGTTTTTGGTTCACATGGCTATATTTGTTTCCCATGTTATTCTCCCTCCGCCCCATAATATAAGACGCTAATACATCCAATATGTTAGTACATTGGATGTAATTAGATCTTATATAGTGGGACGTAGAGAGCATCATATGAGGTAACTAATAAAGATTGTTAGTACAATGGGACAAAATGTGGCAATTAAACTATTTATTTACATTTTGTCCAAGACAACAGTGGTATGCAGTATATTAACTCAGAACTCTGTACCCTTTGTACTGCACATAATGAGTTGCTACATGACAATCTTTGTATCTTTTTCCTTTGTAGTAGTTCCCAACGCATTCTACTCAAGATCACCTCTCAAACTACATGATTGTTGAACATGCAAATGTACATGTACTTCTACTAGACTAGAATGACTATCTGGAAGTCATGAAGATATTGAAGGATGGGTGGTCGGCCATCACAAGGGATTGGGCTAGAATCATGTGTGCATTCGACATGGAGGAGGGCACACTACAGGCATTCCGCTTCACCTTTTATAGCAACCAGAATATCTTTTGCCTCTTTCTTTGCCGTCTTTAATACAAGTATTCAACCGTCATTCATCATTCCTTATTTGGTGCTTATGTAATTCTTTTGTTGACGTAATTCTTGAACGTACGTACGTGTGAATGGAATAATGCATTGGTTGATGAACCTATCTATGTATATGTAAAAAGCTATTCCCTACTTTCAAATTAAAATTATGTATAATTTTAAATTGTAGCGATTAAAATAATAATAAAATGCACTGCAGGTCATTACGCCGCACACGGTTTGTCAGTTCGTTTGTGATATACCTCATGATCCGACACATTTCACAGATAGAAAACGTGTGCGCCGATGCACACAGTTGCCATTTACAAACCGTGTGTGATTTCAGACAATATAAAAAACGGTGCAACCGAATTCAACGTTGGTGATAGAATCTCTATCGCACACAGTTCAAAATGATAAATTGTTTGTGATGTAGTATGAATCGCAAACGTTGGATCACGGAATAGTGCGTGCGATAGTTATCCTGTCAGACGCGTGTACGACATTCAGACGTTTCTTAAACTAATTCAATACTTGTACGACGGTTAAATTATCATCTTAGTTAAATATCGCAAACGGTTCCGACAATATAAGTGTGCGTGATATACTCCTTATCCTACACGCTTTGCAATTATTAACTGTTTGCGATTCGGCACACATCGTAAATGGTGCGCTACAGAATAGCATGTGCGATGTTAGTGTGATCTCACACTAGTTGCAAGGATGAGCCATATGGGAAGGATGCCATATCTCAAACGGTTGACCGATGACTCTCATTTGTGATAGATGCGGACATCCCATACGCTTAGTTTTGCCAAACGTTTGCCTTCGTTGGCCACCATCGCCGACGATTTTTATGTGTCGTGTGGGATGGACCCCCTATCGCCCACACAGGCAAGGCGACGGTTTAAAACTACGTCGCGGAAAGGGGTTAAAAACCGTTTGTATAGCACGTCGCTGCACCAGTGTGTATTTATATGTGAGACCACTCTTTCATTATTACTTTTTTCATGAATTGCATCAATGACCAATGTTATGTTTGTCAACATCCAACAAACTTCAATTATACTCTTTTTATGTGAAGTCATCACTGCCCATTGGATGAGCATATGATCTTTTTATTCTTTTCATTGCTAGGTTTGATGCAAGAAAGTAAAGCAAACAAACTCAAACTACTATTTATTATATAACTAGCACACTCGATTACATAGATAGATATATCGATAGATAGATAGATAGATAGATTGATAGGTAGGTATGTAGGTAGGTAGATAGATTGATAGATAGATAGATAAATAGATAGATAGATAGATAGGTAGGTAGGTAGGTTGATAGATAGATTGGTAGGTAGGTAGATAGATAGATAGATAGATAGATAGATAACTCACAAAGCAAACACTCGAAACTAAATCATACTAAAACTTTATTAATCTAAATCAATGGATAACTAAGGATAGAACTAAGATAATGACGGTAAAAGTGATGGTAATACGATAACAGGGCACCTCCACCAAGCTTGGAACAAGCCAAGGGTGTTGCCCATACCCATGTACTCAAGTTTCTTTCTTCGGCAATGGTGGGGATGAAGTGGTGGGATTGTCCTCCATCTTGCAAGGAATGGGCTCCCCATCCAAGAAAGAAGAACGTGTCTCCGGAATCCTGAAATATGCAACTATGTGTTGGGGAACGGAGCATGAATTTCAAAAAAAATCCTACGCTCACGCAAGATCTATCCATGGAGATGCATCGCTACGAGAGGGGAGAGTGTGTCTACGTACCCTCGTAGACCGTTAGCGGAAGCGTCTCACAATGCGGTTGATGTAGTCGAACAATCCTTCGAGCTCCACCGATCGAGTACCGAACGTACGGCACCTCCGAGTTCTACACACGTGCAGCTCGGTGACGTTCCTCGCCTTCTTGATCCAGCAAGACGTCGAGGTAGTAGATGAGTTCCGTCAGCACGACGGCGTGGCGACGGTGACGGTGAAGTGATTCCGGCAGGGCTTCGCCTAAGCTCTCCGAAAATATGACCGAGGTGGAAAACGGAGATCGGGGCACCGCACACGGCTATGGGACAATTGTGTGTCTCCAAGGGGTGCCCCTCCTCCGTATATAAAGGAGGGAGAGGGGAGGAGGCTGGCCCTAGGGGCTGCGCCAAGAGTGGGGAGTCCTACTAGGACTCCTTAGTCCTAGTAGGATTCCACCTCCCATACGGAGTAGGAAAGGGGGAAGGGAGAGGGAAAGGAAAGAGGGGGCTGCGCCCCCTCCCCTAGTCCAATTCGGTTTGGACAAGGGGGGGGGCGCGTGCCTCCTCACGTGGCCTGCCTCTCCTTTTCCCGTATGGCCCAATAAGGCCCATTACTTCTCCCGGTGAATTCCTGTAACTACCCGGTACTCCGAAAAATACCCGAATCACTCGGAACCTTTCCGACGTCCGAATATAGCCTTCCAATATATGAATCTTTACCTCTCGACCATTTCGAGACTCCTCGTCATGTCCGTGATCTCATCCGGGACTCCGAACAACATTCGGTCACCAATCACATAACTCATATAATACTATATCGTCATCGAACCTTAAGTGTGCGGACCATACGGGTTCGGGAATGATGTAGACATGAACGAGACGACTCTCTAGTCAATAACCAACAGCGGAACCTGGATGCTCATATTGGTTCCTACATATTCCACGAAGATCTTTATCGGTGAACCTCATATGACAACATACGTTGTTCCCTTTGTCCGGCGGTATGTTACTTGCCCGAGATTCGATCGTCGGTATCCAATACCTAGTTCAATCTCGTTACCGGCAAGTCTCTTTACTCGTTCCGTAATACATCATCTTGCAACTAACTCTTTAGTCATGGTGCTTGCGAGGCTTCTGTGATGCTGTATTACCGAGAGGGCCCAGAGATACCTCTCCGATAGTCGGAGTGACAAATCCCAATCTCGATCCATGCCAACTCAACAAACACTTTCGGAGATACCTGTAGTGCACCTTTATAATCACCCAGTTATGTTGTGACATTTGATACACCCAAAGTATTCCTACGGTATCCGGGAGTTGCATGATCTCATGGTCAGAGGAATGTGTATTTGACATAGTGAAAGCAATAGCAATAAACTGAACGATCATTTGCTATGCTAACGGTTGGGTCAAGTCCATCACATCATTCTCCTAATGATGTGATCCCGTTATCAAATGACAACTCATGTCCATGGTCAGGAAATCTTGACCATCTTTTGATCAACGAGCTAGTCTAGTAGAGGCTTACTAGGGACTCAATATTTGTCTATTATCCACACATGTATTAAGTTTCCGGTCAATACAATTCTAGCATGAATAATAAACCATTATCATGAACGGAGAAATATGATAATAAACACTTTATTAATTGCCTCTAGGGCATATTTCCAACAGTCTCCCACTTGCACTAGAGTCAATAATCTAGTTTACATCTCCATGTAATTAACATCCAATCAGTTCTAGGGCTGATCATGTTTTGCTTGTGAGAGAGGTTTTAGTCAACGGGTCTGCAATATTCAGATCCGTGTGTTCTTGGCAAATCTCTATGTCATATGTAGATGCTGCTACCACACTCTGCTTGGAGCTACTCCAAAAAACGACTGTCCCACTTTACGTATCCGGTCTGAGACTCATAGTCTTCCGGATCGGTGTTTAAAGCTTGCATCGACGTAACCCTTTACGATGAACTCTTTATCACCTCTATTCCCGAGAAATTCTTCCTTAGTCCTTTTCACGTACTTCAGGATATTCTTGACCGCTGTCCAGTGATCTACTCCTGGATCACTTTGGTACCTTCCCACCAAGCTAATAGCGAGGCATACATCAGGTCTAGTACACAGCATGGCATACAAAATAGAGCCTATGGCTGAAGCATAGGGGATGACACTCATCTTCTCTTTATCTTCTGCCGTGGTCGGGCATTGAGTGTTACTCAATCTCATACCTTGCAATACAGGCAAGAACCCTTTCTTTGACTGATCCATTTTGAACTTCTTCAAAATCTTGTCAAGGTATGTGCTTTGTGAAAGTCCAATGAGGCGTCTTGATCTATCCCTATATATCTTGATGCCTAATATGTAAGCAGCTTCTGCGAGATGCTTCATCGAAAAACTTTTGTTCAAATAACCCTTTATGCTTTCCAGAAATTCTATGTCATTTCCCATCAACAATATGTCATCTACATATAATATGAGAAATGCCACAGAGCTCCCACTCACTTTCTTGTAAATACAAGCTTCTCCATAAGTTTGTATTAACCCAAACGCTTTGATCACTTCATCAAAGCGAGTATTCCAGCTCCGAGATGCTTGCACCAGTCCATAGACGGATCGCTGGAGCTTGCATACTTTGTTAGCGCCTTTAGGATTGACAAAACCTTCCGGCCGCATCATATACAATTCTTCCTTAAGGAATCCATTGAGGAATGCCGTTTTGACGTCCATTTGCCAGATTTCATAATCATAAAACGCGGCAATTGCTAACATAATTCTGACAGACTTTAGCATCGCTACGGGTGAGAAAGTCTCATCATAGTCAACTCCTTGAACTTGTCGATAACCTTTAGCAACAAGTCGAGCTTTATAGACGGTGATATTACCATCAGCGTCCGTCTTCTTCTTAAAGATCCATTTATTTTCAATAGCTCG
Source organism: Elymus sibiricus (assembly GCA_039707655.1). NCBI lineage: Eukaryota > Viridiplantae > Streptophyta > Magnoliopsida > Poales > Poaceae > Elymus > Elymus sibiricus. Next base: position 253,551,827 of record CM077667.1, on the reverse strand, counting down.
CCGTTCATCGGGCAAGTCTACCAAAGTCCACACTTTGTTCTCATACATGGATCCTATCTCGGATTTCATGGCCTCAAGCCATTTCTCGGAATCCGGGCTCGCCATAGCTTCTTCATAATTCGAAGGTTCACCGTTGTCTAACAACATAACCTCCAAGACTGGATTTCCGTACCACTCTGGTGCGGAACGTGTCCTGGTTGACCTTCGAGGTTCAGTAGCAACTTGCTCCGAAGTTTCATGATCATCATCATTATCTTCTTCTCTGGTCTGTGTTGGTGTCACAGAAATTTCTTTCTGTGGCGTACTACTATCCAGAGGAGGTACAATTACCTCATCAAGTTCTACTTTCCTCCCACTCACTTCTTTCGAGAGAAACTCCTTCTCTAGAAAGGATCCATTCTTAGCAACGAAAACTTTGCCTTCGGATCTGTGGTAGAAGGTATACCCAACAGTTTCTTTTGGGTATCCTATGAAGACGCACTTATACGCTTTGGGTTCAAGCTTATCAGGCTGAAGCCTTTTGACATAAGCATCGCAGCCCCAAACTTTCAAAAACGACAGCTTAGGTTTCTTTCCAAACAACAGTTCATACGGTGTCGTCTCAACGGATTTAGACGGTGCCCTATTTAAAGTGAATGCAACTGTCTCTAATGCATAACCCCAAAACGATAGTGGCAAATCGGTAAGAGACATCATAGAACGTACCATATCCAATAGAGTACGATTACGACGTTCGGACACACCATTACGCTGTGGTGTTCCAGGTGGCGTTAACTGTGAAACAATTCCACATTGTCTTAAGTGAGTGCCAAACTCGTAACTCAAATATTCTCCTCCACGATCAGATCGTAAGAACTTTATTTTCTTGTTACGATGGTTCTCTACTTCACTCTGAAATTCTTTGAACTTTTCAAACGTTTCAGACTTATGTTTCATTAAGTAGACATAACCATATCTACTCAAATCATCTGTGAACGTGAGAACATAACGATATCCACCGCGCGCCTCAATACTCATTGGACCGCATACATCGATATGTATTATTTCCAACAAGTCTGTTGCTCGCTCCATTGTTCCGGAGAACGGAGTTTTAGTCATCTTGCCCATAAGGCACAGTTCGCACGTCTCAAATGATTCATAGTCAAGTGATTCCAAAAGTCCATCAGCATGGAGTTTTTTCATGCGTTTAACACCGATATGACCTAAGCGGCAGTGCCACAAATATGTGGTACTATCATTATCAATTTTGCGTCTTTTGGCATCAATATTATGGATGTGAGTATCACCACGATCGAGATTCAACAAGAATAAACCATTCACAAGTGGTGCATGACCATAAAAGATATTATTCATCAAAATAGAACAACCTTTATTCTCTGATTTAAATGAATAACCATCTCGCAATAAACAAGATCCAGATATAATGTTCATGCTCAACGCAGGCACCAAATAACAATTATTTAGGTTCATAACTAATCCCGAAGGTAGATGTAGAGGTAGCGTGCCGACGGCGATAACTTCAACTCTTGAACCGTTCCCGATGCGCATCGTCACCTCGTCCTTAGCCAATCTTTGTTTATTCCGTAGCTCCTGTTTCGAGTTACAAATATGAGCAACCGAACCAGTATCAAATACCCAGGTGCTACTACGAGTATTGGTAAGGTACACATCAATAACATGTATATCAAATATACCTTTGTTGATGTTGCCAGCCTTCTTATCTGCCAGGTACTTGGGGCAGTTCCGCTTCCAGTGACCAGTCCCCTTGCAGTAGAAACACTCAGTCTCGGGTTTGGGTACCGACTTGGGTTTCTTCGTGGGAGCAGCAACTGATTTGCCGTTCTTCTTGGAGTTCCCCTTTTTTCCCTTGCCCTTCTTGAAACTAGTGCTCTTCTTTACCATCAACACTTGATGCTCCTTCTTGACTTCTACCTCCGCAGCTTTGAGCATAGCGAAGAGCTCGGAAATAGACTTTTCCATTCCTTGCATATTATAGTTCATCATAAAGCCCTTATAGCTTGGTGGCAGTGATTGGAGAATTCTGTCAATAACCGAATCATCTGGAAGATTAACTCCCAACTGAGTCAAGCGGTTATGCAACCCAGACATCTTGAGTATATGCTCACTGACAGAACTATTCTCCTCCATCTTACAGCTAAAGAACTTGTCGGAGACATCATATCTCTTGACCCGGGCATGAGCTTGAAATACAAGTTTCAGCTCTTGGAACATCTCATATGCTCCGTGATGCTCAAAACGTCTTTGGAGCCCCGGTTCTAAGCCGTAAAGCATGGCACACTGAACTATCGAGTAGTCATCAACACGTGTCTGCCAGGCGTTCATAACGTCAACAGACGAGGGAGGGGACGCGACACCTAGCGGTGCATCAAGGACATAAGCCTTCTGTGCAGCAATGAGTATGATCCTCAGATTACGGACCCAGTCCGCATAGTTGCTTCCATCATCTTTCAACTTAGCTTTCTCTAGGAACGCATTAAAATTCAGTGGAACTACAGCGCGGGCCATTGATCTACAACATACAATTGCAAAGATTATTTAGACTATGTTCATGATAATTGAAGTTCAATTAATCAAATTACTTAAGAACTCCCACTTAGATTAACATCCCTCAAGTTGTCTAAGTGTAACATGATCCACATCAACTAAACCATGTCCGATCATCACGTGAGGTGGATTAGTTATCAATCGTGAACATCTTTCATGTTGATCATATCTACTATATGACTCATGTTCGACCTTTCAGTCTCTTGTGTTCCGAGGCCATATCTGTATATGCTAGGCTCGTCAAGTTTAACCCAAGTATTCTGCGTGTGTAAAACTGGCTTACACCCGTTGTATGCGAACGAAAGAATCCATCACACCCGATCATCACGTGGTGCTTAGAAGCGTCGAACCTTCGCAACGGTGCATACTAGGGGAGAACACTTATCTTGAAATTTAGTGAAGGGATCATCTTATAATGCTACCGTCGTCCTAAGCAAAATAAGATGCATAAAAGGATTAACATCACATGCAATTCAATATATGTGACATGATATGGCCATCAACGTCTTGTGCCTTTGATCTCCATCAGCAAAGCACCGTCATGATCTCCATCGTCACCGGGTTGACACCTTGATCTCCATCGTAGCGTCGTGACACCTTGATCTCCATCGCAGCGTCGTGGTCGTCTCGTCGGCTATTGCTACTACTACTATTGCTAACTCATAGCGGTAAAGTAAAGCAATTACATAGTGTTGGCATTGCATACAATAAAGAGACCACCATAAGGCTCCTGCCGGTTGCCTGATAACTTTACAAAACATGATCATCTCATACAACAACTTATATCACATCATGTCTTGACCATATCACATCACCAGCATACCCTGCAAAAACAAGTTAGACGTCCTCTACTTTGTTGTTGCAAGTTTTTACGTGGCTGCTACGGGTTTGCAAGAACCGTTCTTACCTACGCAAAACCACAACGTGGTGTAGTGATTGCTTTTTGATCTTCTAAAAGAACCCTCTTCATTGAAACCGATTCAACTAAAGTGAGAGAGACAGACACCCGCCAGTCATCTTTATGCAACGAGTGCACGTAGCGGTGAAACCTGTCTCACGTAAGCGTACGCGTAATGTCGGTCCGGGCCGCTTCATCTCACAATACCGCCGAATCAAGTATCAACTAGTAACGGCAAACAATATGTATACACCCACGCCCACAACTCACTTGTTTTCTACTCGTGCAAAACATATGCATAGACCTGGCTCGGATGCCATTGTTGGGGAACGGAGCATGAATTTCAAAAAATTTCCTACGCTCACGCAAGATCTATCCATGGAGATGCATCGCTATGAGAGGGGAGAGTGTGTCTACGTACCCTCGTAGACCGTTAGCGGAAGCGTCTCACAACGCGGTTGATGTAGTCGAACAATCCTTCGAGCTCCACCGATCGAGTACCGAACGTACGACACCTCCGAGTTCTACACACGTGCAGCTCGGTGACGTTCCTCGCCTTCTTGATCCAGCAAGACGTCGAGGTAGTAGATGAGTTCCGTCAGCACGACGGCGTGGCGACGGTGACGGTGAAGTGATTCCGGCAGGGCTTCGCCTAAGCACTCCGAAAATATGACCGAGGTGGAAAACGGAGATCGGGGCACCGCACACGGCTATGGGACAATTGTGTGTCTCCAAGGGGTGCCCCTCCTCCGTATATAAAGGAGGGAGAGGGGAGGAGGTTGGCCCTAGGGGCTGCGCCAAGAGTGGGGAGTCCTACTAGGACTCCTTAGTCCTTGTAGGATTCCACCTCCCATACGGAGTAGGAAAGGGGGAAGGGAGAGGGAAAGGAAAGAGGGGGCTGCGCCCCCTCCCCTAGTCCAATTCGGTTTGGGCAAGGGGGGGCACGTGCCTCCTCACGTGGCCTGCCTCTCCTTTTCTCGTATGGCCCAATAAGGCCCATTACTTCTCCCGGTGAATTCCCGTAACTCCCCGGTACTCCGAAAAATACCCGAATCACTCGGAACCTTTCCGACGTCCGAATATAGCCTTCCAATATATGAATCTTTACCTCTCGACCATTTCGAGACTCCTCGTCATGTCCGTGATCTCATCCGGGACTCCGAACAACATTTGGTCACCAATCACATAACTCATATAATACTATATCGTCATCTAACCTTAAGTGTGCGGACTCTACGGGTTCGGGAATGATGTAGACATGACCGAGACGACTCTCTGGTCAATAACCAACAGCGGAACCTGGATGCTCATATTGGTTCCTACATATTCCACGAAGATCTTTATCGGTGAACCTCATATGACAACATACGTTGTTCCCTTTGTCCGGCGGTACGTTACTTGCCCGAGATTCGATCGTCGGTATCCAATACCTAGTTCAATCTCGTTACCGGCAAGTCTCTTTACTCGTTCCATAATACATCATCTTACAACTAACTCTTTAGTCACGGTGCTTGCAAGGCTTCTGTGATGCTGTATTACCGAGAGGGCCCAGAGATACCTCTCCGATAGTCGGATTGACAAATCCCAATCTCGATCCATGCCAACTCAACAAACACTTTCGGAGATACCTGTAGTGCACCTTTATAATCACCCAGTTACGTTGTGACGTTTGATACACCCAAAGTATTCCTACGGTATCCGGGAGTTGCATGATCTCATGGTCAGAGGAACGTGTATTTGACATTGTGAAAGCAATAGCAATAAACTGAACGATCATTTGCTATGCTAACGGTTGGGTCAAGTCCATCACATCATTCTCCTAATGATGTGATCCCGTTATCAAATGACAACTCATGTCCATGGTCAGGAAATCTTGACCATCTTTTGATCAACGAGCTAGTCTAGTAGAGGCTTACTAGGGACTCAATATTTGTCTATTATCCACACATGTATTAAGTTTCCGGTCAATACAATTCTAGCATGAATAATAAACCATTATCATGAACGGAGAAATATGATAATAAACACTTTATTAATTGCCTCTAGGGCATATTTCCAACACTATGCTCATCCTTTTAAACCTGGATTCATACTCATAATTTAGTTTTTGCAGGTCATAGATTTGAGCTTGCATATGCTCGATCCGGTCATGAAGTTTGAATATGGCTTGTCCAATATCTTTGTTGTCCAACTTATGCTCTCGGATGAATTCCGTGATCATGAAGTGATTAGCACTCAGACCATGCTCAACAATCCCTTCGCACTTGAAGATTTCCTGCTCCACCGCCTGAAGCCTGGCCTCCTCGCTTCCCTCCTTCTTTTGGCTTTGAAAATCCCGCATGTGGAGCACCACCTCACGCATCTCAATGGTTTGAGGGTGCTTCATCACCTCCGACATGTAGGGGCTGATGACCTTCTCGACGAACTTGTCGTTGGTCGAGGTTGATGAAGACATAGCGATCTAGATCTACCAGGAAAATAGCTCGAAACAAGAACATGGGGAAAACTTGTGATACGGTGGTCAAAACATCAAGGCTTATATATATTGAGTTTTTCCTGTGCAGGACAAGTCTACAAAACGAAAATGGAGTCAGCAAAGTCCACGAGAGGCCCACGAGCTAGGCATGCGCGCCCTGGGGGTAGGGCGTGCGCCCTTGGCTCGTTGGCACCTCGTGCACTTTCCTGTCTGGTTAATATTTTTGTAAATTTTTATTTATTTCGAAACAAACACAAATTGCTTTTATGGAATTGTTGGAGTCGGTTTTCTTGCCGTACCACATACCTTCCCCTTTTCAGGATTCCGGGGCATTTTGGAAAGTCTCTTTTATGTGCTACGCCGGTGTCAACGTTTGGATAAGGTTGGTTTCCTTGTTAATTGGTGTACCTGAAATATAATGTTTAATTCTTAGCCCATTAACGACCTTATGATTTGTGCCTTCGGTGTTGTTGATCTTGATGGGCCGGAGCGATAAACCTCCTCGATAATATAGGGTCCTTCCCATTTGGAGAGGAGTTTTCATGCAAAGAATCTGAAACGAGAATTGTATAATAGAGCATGATAACCAATATTAAATTCTCGTTTTTCTATTCTGTTTCCATGACATCTTTTAACCTTTTCTTTAAACAGCTTGGTATTTTCATAAGCTTGTCACCTCCATTCATCTAGAGAACTACTGTCAAATAACCTCTTTTCGCCAGAAAATTTAAAATCATAGTTAAGTTCTTTAATTGCCCAATATGCCTTGTGTTCTAATTATAGAGGTAAATGACAAGCTTTTCCATAAACCATTTTATATGGGGACATACCCATAGGATTTTTAGAAGCGGTTCTATATGCCCACAATGCATCATCAAGTTTCTTAGACCAGTTCTTCCAAGATCTGTTAATGGACTTTTGAGAAATTAACTTTATTTCTCTATTACTTGGGTCAACTTGACCACTAGATTGAGGATGATATGGAGAGGCAATTCTATGATTGACATCATATTTAGCTAAGAGTTTACGAAATGCACCATGAATAAAATGTGAACCACCATGTGTCATTAAATATCTAGGACTCCAAACCTCAGAAAGGTAACTTCTTTAAGCATTTTAATAGAAGTGTTGGAAAAGCTTCTATCCACTTAGTAACATAATCAACAACAAATAAAATATGAGTATATCCATTAGAGGAAGGAAAAGGTCCCATATAATCAAAGCCCCAAACATCAAATGGTTGAATAACAAGTGAATAATTCATTGGCATTTCCTAACGTCTACCAATATTACCAATTCTTTGACATTCACCATAAGAAAGGACAAACTTACGTGCATCCTTTAAGAGAGTAGGCCAATAAAAACAAGACTGTAGTACCTTATGTGCAGTTCTCTCTCCCGCATGGTGTGCTCCATATGCTTTGGAATGACACTTCCATCGGATTTGTTCCTGTTCATGCTTAGGTACACAATGTCTAATAATACCATCTACTCCTTTATATAAATGTGGGTCATCACAAAAGTAATGTCTCAAGTCAAAGAAGAACTTTTTCTTTTGTTGGTACGTGAAATTAGGTGGTATATATGTAGCAACAAAGTAATTAGCATAATCTGCATACCATGGACTACTATGAGAAGTAGAGGGATTTATAACAGCTAATTGCTCATCAGGAAAACTATCATCAATAGGCAGTGGGTCATCCAGAACATTTTTCATCATAGAAAAATTATCTACTACGCAGTTTTGAGCTCCCTTCCTATCAACAATACGCAAATCAAACTGTTGACGTAAGAGAACCCAACTAATTAGTCTAGGTTTAGCATATTTCTTTTCCATAAGATATTTCATAGTAGCATGATCGTTGTGGAATCTTGCTTTAGAATCAACTATATAAGATCTGAATGTATCACATGCAAACACAACTACTAGAAATTCTTTTTCAGTAGTAGCATAATTCTTTTGAGCGGTGTCTAGAGTTTTACTAGCATAATGAATAACATTCAATTTTTATCAACTCTTTGTCCTAGAATAGCACCAAAAACATAGTCACTAGCATCACACATTATCTCAAAGGGTAGGTACCAGTCAGGTGGTTGAATAGTAGGTGTAGAAATTAAGGCTTTCTTAAGTATTTTGAAGGCTTCTACACAATCATCATCAAAAGCAAATGGAATATATTTTTGCAAAAGATTGGTAAGAGGCCAAGAAATTGAAGAGAAATCTTTAATGAACCTTCTATAGAAACCAGTATGACCAAGGAAACTTCGAATACCTTTGATATCTTTAGGACATGGCATTTTCTCAATTGCATCAACTTTAGCTTTATCTACCTCAATACCTCTTTCGTAGATCTTATGCCCAAGTACTATACCTTCATTGACCATAAAGTTGCACTTCTCCCAATTCAAGAAAACATTAGTTTATTCACATCTCTGCATAACTCGATCAAGGTTGTTTAGACAATCATCAAAAGAGCTTCCCTAAATGAAGAAATCAACCATGAATACGTCAACAATCTTTTCACAAAAGTCAGAGAATACAGCAGTCTTACATCTGTGAAAGGTAGTGGGTGCATTGCATAAACCAAAAGGCATACGTCTATAAGCATAGGTTACAAAAGGACAAGTAAATGTGGTTTTCCCTTGATCTTATTTTGCTACATGCATTTGAGAAAAAACAGAATATCCATCTAAGAAACAAAGTCTGTATGCTTAAACAATCTTTCTAACATTTGATCAATAAAAGGCAAGGGGTAATGATCTTTTCTAGTAGATTTATTTAATTTCCTGAAATCAATTACCATCCTATAGCATGTTACAATTCTTTGTGGGATAAGTTCATTTTTATCATTAGTAACAAGGGTAATCCTCCTTTCTTAGGAACACGATGAACATGACTTACTCATCTGCTATCGGCTATATGATAAACTATACGTACCTCCAAAAGCTTTAATATTTTAGTTCTTACCACATCCTTCAATTTAGGATTAAGACGACGCTGGGGATCAACAACACGTTTAGCATCTGGTTCCATATCGATCTTAAGCTAAGATAAAGTGGGACCAATGACCTTAAGATCGTCCAAAGTATATCCAGTTGCAGCACGGTGCTTCTTCAGAACCTTAAGTAACCTCTTTTCTTCGTGTCCTGAAAATTTAGCACTGATAATAACAGGATCATATCTTCTTTTCATCAAGATAAGCATATTTTAGTGTATGAGGTAGCTTCTTAAACTCAAACACAGGGTCACTCTTAGGAGGTAGAGGGTCTCCCAAGGTATCAACAGGAAAATTGTGTTTAAGGATAGTTGCTTGATTAAATAATATATCAACTATTTCTTTCTTTCTTCATATGCATATTATTTTTATGGTCTAGCAAATATTGTTCTAACAGATTAGTAGGAGGCACAACAATAGAGGCAAGACCAATTATTTCATCTTCACCAGAAATTCTTCCTCGTGCATATGTCTACTAAACTTGGAGAAATTAAATTCATGAGATACATCACCAAAGTTAACACTGACTGTTTCCTTAGTGCAATCAATTTTAGCATTAACAGTATCCAGGAAAGGTCTACCTAATATAGTGGGACAAAAACTATCTTGTCATGATCCAAGAACTAAGAAATCAGTACGGTATTTGATCTTACCACACAAGACTTCAACATCTCTAACAATCGAAAGTGGTGAAACAGTCTCTCTGTTTGCAAGCTTAACAATAGCATAAATATCTTATAACTCAACAAGTGCAGTTTCATGCATAATTTCCTGATAAAGAGTAACTGGAATAGCACTAACACTAGCACCCGTATCACATAAGCCATGATAACAATGATTTCCAATCTTAACAGAAACAACGGGCATTCCAACAACATGTTTATGTTTATCTTTAGGATCTTGCTTAGCAATGCGAGATGCTTCATCGCATAAATATATAACATGACCATCAACATAATCAACCAATAGATCTTTAATCATTGCAACTTTAAGTTCTGCCTTTATTTGTTCAGAGGGTCTTTGTGTTTTGATATTACTTTTATTAACCACAGTTGCAACTTTAGCATGTTCCCTAATCCTAGGAAAAGGTGGTTTCTCGATATAAGCAGTAGGCACAACTAGATCAAAATTATAAATGATTGTTTCTTCTTTAGCTATAACAGGTTCCTCACAAGTTTCTTCAGTAGGTGGGTGAAATTTAAACCATTTCCCCTTAGGGAGATCAACATGAGTAGCAAATGATTCACAAAAAGTAGCTACTATCTCAGAGTCAAGTCCATACTTTGCACTAAACTTATGAAAAGCTTCAGTTTCCATAAAAGATTTAACACAATCAAAGTCAAGATTTGTACCTGGCTCTTTACGTTTATCGATTTCCCAATCTTCAGAGTTGCGTTGAATTATTTCCAAAAGATCCCATTTGAATTCAGTAGTTCTCTTCATAAAGGAACCAGTAAAAGAAGTATCGAGCATTGATAGATTATCATGAGAAAGCCGAGCATAAAAGTTCTGTAAGATTATTTCCCTTGAGAGCTCATGATTGGGGCATGTGTGCATCATAGATTTGAGCCTCCCCAAGCTTGAGCGATACTTTCTCCTTCACGAGGCCAAAAATTATATATATAATTCCAATCACGATGAACCAAATGCATAGGATAAAATTTCTGGTGGAATTCCAACTTCAATCGATTCCAATCCCCTGTGCCGGCATCATCCAATAGCCTATAGCATATCAATGCCTTTCCCTCCAAGGATAAGGAGAAAACCTTCTTATTAACACCATCTTCGGATAAACCTGCAAGCTTAAATAATCCACAAATTTCATCTATATAGATCCAATGCATATCAGGATGTACTGTTCCATCTCCTGCATTAGGATTAGCGAGCAGTTTCTCTACCATACCCGAAGGAATTTCATGGTAAACATTGTCAGTAGGTTCAATAGGTTGAGAAGCGGCCCTTTCCACTTTCAAACGAGGTGAAGATACCCCGAACTAACCCCTCAAAGGATTATCTTCCATAGTAACAAGTGACAATAAATTTCAGCACGTAACAAAAGTGTTTCCTTACAAAATTCCACTTACCAAAGGCGCTTCACTCCCCGGTAACGGCACCATAAAAGAGTATTGATGACCCACAAGTATAGGGGATCGATCGTAATCCTTTTGATAAGTAAGATTGTCGAACCCAACGAGGAGCAGAAGGAAATGACATGTGGTTTTCTGTACGGAAGTTTCTGCAAGCACTCAAAATAGCAGCGATAGATAGTTTTATAGCAAGGCAATTCGTAACAAGTAACAAGTAACAATGGTCAAAATGGTGCATAAAGGTGTCCCAATCCTTTTTGTAGAAAAGACAAGCTGGAACGTACTCTTATATGAAGCAAAGTGCTCTCGAATACACATGGGAATTTCATCTAATCACGGTTCATCATGTTGAGTTGATTCACGTTCGTTACTTTGATAATTTAATATGTGGGTGGGCCGGTGCTTGGGTGTTGTTCTTACTTGAACAAACAACCCACTTATGATTACCCCCTCTCGCAAGCATCCGCAACTACGAAAGAAGAACTAAGATAAATCTAACCATAGCGTCAAACATGTGGATCCAAATCAGCCCTTTACGGAACAACTCATAAACTAGGGCTTAAGCTTCTACCTCTCTTGCAACCCATCATCTACTTATTACTACCCAATGCCTTCTTGTAGGCCAAAATATGGTGAATTGTCATATAGTCGACGTTCACAGGACACAACTAAAGGAAGAGCAACATACATATCATCAAAATATCAAACGAATACCAACATCACATGATTATTTATGACAAGACTTCTCCCATGTCCTCAAGAATGAAACTAACTTACAAAGAATCATCAAGTTCAAGATCAGAGGTGTAATGAATATGCTTATGAATCTGAACATATAATCTTCCACCAATTAAACCAACTAGCATCAACTACAAGATGTAATCAACACTACTAGTAACCCACAGGTACCAATCTGAGGTTTGAAGACAAAGATTGAATACAAGAGATTAACTAGGGTTTGAGATGAGATGGTGCTGATGAAGATGTTGATGAAGACTGGTCCTACCATGATGGAGGAAGCGTTGGTGATGACGATGGCTTTGATTTCCCCCTCCCGGAGGGAAGTTTACCCAGCGAAATCGCGCCGTCGGAGAGCAAAAAGTGCTCCTGCCCAGGTTCCGCCTCGAGGCGATGGTGCTTCATCCGAAAGTCTTCTTATGATTTTTTTCTAGGGTAAATGACATCATATAGGAGAAGATGGGCACCGGCGGCCCCCCCAGGCTCGTGGCCACCTGGTGGGTCCGCTTCTGTTGATTCTTTCGCCGATAATTTTTATATATTCCAAAATAATCCTTCGTCAATTTTCAGCTAATTTTGAGTTCCAGAGAATATACAACTCTTCGGTAGTCTTTTCCGATCTAGAATTCTAGCCACTGGCAATCTCTCTCTTTGTATGGAACTTGCAAACTAAGAGAGAAAAGGAATTAGGATTGCATCATACTCCCTCCGTCCATGAATAAGTGTACATCTAGTTTTTATCCTAATTCAAAGTTTTAAAACTTTGACCAACTTTATTGAAAAAAGTTGTAGCATCTATGGCACTAAATTAGTATTAGTTGATTCATTTTAAAATGTACTTCCATGATATACAAATTTAATGTCATATACTCCCTCCGTCCCAAAATAAGTGTCTTAACTTTGTACTAGCTCTAGTACAAAGTTGTACTAAGCTTGAGAGACTTATTTTGAGACAGCGGGAGTATGTTACTAATATTTTCTATATATTTGGTCAAAGTTTTAAAACTTTGACTTAGGACAAAAGCTAGATATACACTTATTCGCGGACGGAGGGAGTAAAGTTTAAGAATGACTCAAAACATAATAAATATCAATGGAAAAACATGATGCAAAATGGACGTATCAATTGTTAGTGGAGTACTTAGCTTTTAGACACAAATCAGCGAGTCCTGCTGTGAGTTTGCCGCGGGTATAAGGATGGAAATTTTATGCATAGACATGGATACCCACAGATACCCGACACAAATGGACAGGGTTTGGATATATTTTTATACCCATGGACAGCGCCCGAACCCGATCCGACTAATCATGGATATGGTATGGATATAATTTTATATTCGTGGATATACCGAACCCGACCCGTAAGGTATTCCCTGTCCGCTTTTCTTTATTATAATAGAAAAAATAAAGGAAATTTCTCTAATCCCCATGGACACCTAGCAATTACTCCACGTCTCCTTCTCGTTCTCATCTCCTCGGTAAACGGCTTGTCAATCGTCATTAAGGATCTTCTCATCTCCTTGACTCTTCTCCTACGCACCTACATATAGCACGCGCCGCCGTCCACATGTGGGACCGCACTACAGCAGGCCAGTAGCCAACTCCATGGGCAGGTGGCTGTCCAGCTCCATCTTCATAGATCCCCCTGACTCGTCCATCTCAGCTTTTCCAAGCACGTATCATACCACCTGTTTGCACGTGCGACAGCGAGGTGGAGCACAACGATGCAGCGTGCGACGACACGCACGACCAGGAGTATGGAGGCACAGTGGTGCAACGAGGCGGGCGCAGACCATGAGGAGCAGGACCATGTCATGGAGGCGACGACCACGCCAAACAGCCAACCGTCAGGGTAAGTTGTTTGTTCCTGTTCGTGTACGTCTACTATTCTTGTGCATGACGTGCTTGTTCATGACTTTGTATTAGTAACTGGATTAGGGAACAATAGATTTGTAGTGGTCAATTTATGTTTGTTAATTTGTGGCAAAAAAACATGGACTTTGCTGCATTACTGATCTGTAGTGGTCAATTTCAGTCAAATTACACTACAAATCTGAATAAAAAGTGAAATCTGACTGTAAATCAGAGAATATGATATTTGTAGTGGTCAATTACAGTCGGATTCAACTTTTGTACACACGACCTGATCTATAGATATGCCTATCAATAAGTAATTCGTTTTTTACAAAATCAGTCAGTTCATTTTTGAATTTCAATCAAGTGGGCTATGAATAACTAATACTTATAAATTTAGAATTTGACTGATTAAGATCCATTTGCTCAACATGCTCCATGTCATGCGCTGAACTTCGTGCATGTGATGTGCTGGAAAAAAAGAGATCGCAATTTGTGCTTTAGTTATTAGTTTTTTTGTTTGTAAAAATTGCATTTTAGGTATCGAATTTGTACAATTCACACATTATGTACCTAGTTTCACTTTAACAAAAACTAAAGACTTTGTTCATTGTATAGCGCAATGGCTACTCATGAAGAAACTATGGTAACATATTACACTCATTACAGTTGATTTTTACAGGATAAAATATTGGGTTGTTCGTTTCCATGATTTTAATTATTGTTCTTATTACCTGTTCACAAGAAGGATGAGTCTGAGTCTATCATAACTGAAGCTTTGTCCGCCATTGTCACACCCTGGGTTTTGCCTCATGACTAAGTTAACATGACTCAAAAAAATCAGGGCCAGCAAAAACTTTTTGTGTGATTGTGATGCTTGACTTGATTGATGATTGCTTGATTGCTTGCTTGTGATTTGAGTCATAAACTTGATCCTACTCTCAAAACTCATCTACTTGATCTAAACTCTCTGCCCAATGATCATGCCATGTGTATAGGACTAAAATATATTTTTATAAAATATTATTTTAACCAAAAAGAATTTATTCAATTTAGGTTTTCCAAAACCCCTGAATTGAGGTTTGTACTACAAGTCCTCAAATTGGGTGGATTGTTTTTCCCAAAAGATCCTATTTAAAACCTAATATATATAAGACTTCCCAAAACCACCAAATATTATTTTTAAGGATTATTTCCATATTTTATTTAAAGGCTTTTTCTTAAGGCCAGAAATGGTCTTTTATAGGGAAAAATTATTTTTATGCTTTCAAAATATTTGAGAAAATTTAGGGAAACTCAGTAGACATATATTTTCCATATATATGAGTTTCAACACATGGTCATGTTCAAAGTATTGGACAAAACCCTTCAAAACTCTTTCTGCATATTTCAAACATTTGAAATGTTTCTATAGGAAATATTTTCAAATAAATCCAGGAAAATTCTAGCAAGTCACATATACCTAATATGATGATCTTTCAAAGTTTCACTCCAATAAAAATAATTTTGGTTCACCAAAACCCCTCAAAACCCTCTCTGTGCAGATCCAAACTTGAGCAACTTTACATTGCCAAGTGTCTCCAGTTGTTCTCAAACCTTGTGGACATGTTCTAATCCTCTAATACTGCATCCGCACCAAGTGGTGCATCAAGGAGAACAGATCCACTTGTCCAAATCTGCCCAAACCCATTCCTGCTGATTTCTAGAATTAGGAATGTTTGCATTGTGAAGTTTCCCCATTTGGTCCCAACCTTTTTGGGCACGCTCTAATACCCAAATGATGCCACCACACCAAGTGGTGCATCAAGGAGAATGGATTTGCATAGCTAGATCTAAGATAATCCATTTCTGCCCATTTCTTGGGTTTATGAAGTTTGCATTGGCAACTTTCATCAAATAAGCCCAAAATTGGTGATCAACCTCATTTCTACCGATCAATCACTCTTGTTCAATTCCATAGCAAGGAGAACAATTTAGCTAGCTCAAACTTTCATCAAACACCTTCTGCCATTTCTAAAAGTTACTGTTTTCACCACTTTTACAATTCCCCCTTGCTCTCAAATTTTTACCAGAGTCACTCACATACCTCTTCTACCTCCAGTAAGAATCCTACACTCCCAGCTCAATGATTGATGGGGTAAAAACCCCAATTACCCCTCTGGACAGCAGTTTTTCCCTCTCTCTCAGCTTCCCTTCTCAACCAAGCACCCCCAGCAGCATCCAATTCCTCCCCACTTTGTTTACTCCCCCCTACACCCTCTAGACATTGGTGGCCGCGCCCAAAACTACAATGGCATGCCATTTGGGTGCTCTGGAGCATGCTACAGTGCACCAGAGCACTGTAGCGGCGCCCATCCCCACCTCCCGACCGCCTCGGGCTCCTCCAGCACTCCAGCATACTCGTCTCGGCATCCGTGACACGGCAAGATGTGGCCCCCTCCTCCCTCTCTCTCCTGCCCGCACCAAGCACACTCTCTGCTGCCCCCCATGGCCAGTGGCCAAACCCACACGCGTGAGCTTCCCTGGTCGTCCCGACCCCGTGCGGCAAACACGTGGGGCAATTCCTAACCTCCCCTATCGCCTGAGCCTTCTCCCCGGAGGCCCCCTCTCCTTTCACCCAAACCGAGCCACAGTGGCATGGTCGAACAGGTGGCGTGCACCCGAGCTCAGCTCCTCCCCTGCCTCACCCGGCCCTCTTCCTTGATTGCCTCGAATGCCCATGGCCCCGCCATGATCCCGCGCACATAGCACAACCTCCAGTTGGCTCTCATGCCCCTGGTTGTAAGCTCCCTGAGCTCGCCGTGGACCCTGTCCACTGGACATCATCGCCGCGCTATAAAAAGCGACCACCGAGCCCCATTCCCTCCATTTTCAGCTTTCCCGCACTCCCAATCGCGTGCCCACACTCTTTGCCCCTCGCTCGGGTGCTCGGAAGCTCGAGTTCGAGCAGGAGGGCCGCCGCCGCGGGGCATCACCGTCCGCACGATACAGAGCGTCCTCTCCTTCCCCTGAACCTAAACCCTCTCTCCAATCGGCGAAACGCAAACGGAAGTGAGCTCGCCGACCTTGCCTCCTTCCTCCGCTGCTCGGGTTCGATGTCGCTGGCGTTTTTGTCACCTCCGGCGACCAGCGTCCCCGTCACCCGACCTTCGGCAGCTCCCCCGAGCACCATGGTGCCCCCCGTTCACGTCGCCATCGCTGGAAGCACCCGCGGTGAGCCTATTTGCCTCCCCGGTCGTGAGGAAGGAGATGACAAGTAGGCCCCACTTGTCATTCTCCCTTCCCTCCCTCCTCTCACTGACGACTGGGACCCAGTCGTCAGGTTCAAATGCCGTGGGCGGCGTGTACCGCTTCGTGCGGTGGCGTACTCCCTGACTCCGCCTTCGACGTAGCCCTCTGCGCTGCGCTGTGCCTAGGATGGATCTCTCCTGGGCCAGCCCAGCTGCGACTGTGTTGGCCCATGTGAACAGTGGCAATTTCCTTTTTCCTTTTTCTAGTATATTCCAAAATCTCCACAAAAATAAATATATGTCCAAATGACATGATTCCAACTCCCACATTTTTCTCAAATTCCAAAGAATTTAATGGTGCAACTTTCATATTTTTCTATCACCAGTTTCTGTGCTATTCAAATTTAAATCTGAATTTCAACCTCCGAAAGACCCCTTCTTCAAATCCCTAGAGCATTCATCCTAGCTCCAAATGGTATGGTTCAAGTTTCCAGAGACTCCAAAAATGTTGCTCTATTTATCTGTGTCTGGTTAACATTTTTCCCATACAATGTACCAACTGGATCTAATAAATATCCCTATCTTCCATTTATTTCACCTTGAGAAATTCATAGGAAAATCATCCCAACTGCAAATCCAGTGAAACCACTTCCAAAATGTTTCTAAAATCATGCCCTATTTGATGAGGGCATCCACTCATTTTTATAAAAATGTTCTCTGTAGACTTCATGTAGGATCAACAATACCTCCATTTCCACCATCCAAAAATCTCCGGTAATCCAAATCCATTAGAGCAACTTGAGGAAATTTTATTGTGACCAAGGAAGACTTTGCTGAGCTAGGCAAGCAGCCCTTCGACCAGGTCAAAGAAACCATTTTATGCATCACATATGGCACTTTATTCTGTTGCATTGAATCATGATGAAACGGTGACCACCGTAGTGGGTCACCTCCATTACATTCCTCGTTGATACTTGCACTTAGCATGACCCTACCTTCTTATGTGGGTTGTGCATGTGGGAAGTAGTTAGTATGCTAAGTAGTTGCTACGCAAGTGGGATGGGAAAATTCATGGTGTCGGAAACAACAGTGTTTTCAAAGAATTTTCGAAAACCCTGTCGGGTGCCACTAATGCCCGAGGGAGATGATGTTGAGCTAGGTAACCACTTGACAAAGAAGTGGTGTACCGAGGCAAGTGAGTGTGTGTGTTTTCGAAAACGGAGAGATTTAAGATTTGTCGACCGTCCCAACCTTACATGTACAACCACTCTACCCCTATATGGGAAGGGGCCTTGTTGATTACCTTGGTCGATGCTAGCAGAGAGCCCGCATTACTAGTGGCGGGAGTGACGTGGTCACTCTCGATATGGGGTCGTGCCAGGTAGGGCGACCAGGGTGTTTTCACAGACACCGGGCACACCGTTGTGTTCCTTCATGGATGGTACAATGATTAAGCGAGTCTCATGTGATGTACATCATGAATATGTGGGCCAACGAGTGGACTCTTTGTTTAGTGTCGTCAAGGGAAAGGCATTGTTCGGGTGCTTACCTCGGGTATGTAATATACCGCGAGTCGTGGGTGACACAGAAGTTCCCCGAGTCTTGTGGGTAAAGTGTGCAATCTCTGCAGAATGTAAAACTATTCGAATAGCCGTGTCCATGGTCAAGGACAGTTGGGTGGTGTTGCTTAAACTACGTCCGATGTTTTCACAAAACATGGTGTGTGAGAGAGAGAGATAAAAAGCTGGTACTTGAGCTAAGTCATATGACTTGGCATGATGATTGAACATGTGATGTTCAAACCCTGTCTATATTGATATCTATAACCTGCTCATATGGATATCTGCAACCTATTGATGCATGCTTTTACAATTGATTGAACATGTTATTACACTCAAAATTAGCTTTCTGCAACTTACCTACTTAGTTCTTTATCATGCATTGTTAAACCTCGTTCCAAACATGGGTTTCTTGCGAGTACATTCAAAGTACTCATTAGCTTGCCACTGGTTAATTTATTGGCCAGGCATGAAAGAACAAGGTATTATGAAGAGCACCATGGTGACGAACATGCGAGCTAGGACGCTTCCTAGTCAGAATGCCTGCAGGGTTAAGGAAGATGGCATGGGTTCACGCTATCGTTGAAGATTTCCGCTGTGAGTTTATGAAGACTTGGCCATAGGGGCCATAGTTGAACAAAACGGTATGTAATGGATGTAAGACTCTTGTTATTCAGTTTCTGTGTGTTCAGTGAGCATTGATCTCGGGGATCACTCTGCACGTACATTCGGTGATCACGACTTATGAGTCGGGGTCCCCACAGAGCTGGTATCAGAGCCATCCTGACTGTAGGAAGCCCTTAGTTAGCATGGACGTTAGTTAGGACAAGAACTAGCCCTCAGACCCCAAATCACTTGCAAAACCTATTGCACTTCTCTCCTCTTCTGATCTAGCCAACTATAAAACCTTTTACCCACACCTCATCCTCTCTTGTCGTATTAACCCCTTCTCTGACCATCTTGTAGATGGCCGTCGCTCCCATGAGACTCCTCATCACCGGATTTCCACCACTCCTGAGAGACTGCCTCGAGCAATGCCACTATCCTTCGGAGCCGATGTACACCCTGCACGAACTGGACAATGGCGAGTCTAGAATGGAGTTCTACGCCAAGGTGGTCGTACCTGCCAAGACTCCACCCCAGAGTTGGTTCTTTGTTGGACCGCCTATGCCAACAAGGGACATGGCCATTCAGCAGGTGGCCTATGAAGCCCTCCTTCGTCTTCGAGATCTCCTCCTAGAAATGAAGGGATAACAAGCTACCCGCTACCTACCTGGCAAGAGTGGATTAGGAGCCCCTACTCAGGAGATGAAGCTCCCAGGAGATGAAGACCCAACCCTCAAGCTCCAAATCCGCTTCACCAATGCGGCAGACCACCTTCTGCGTTACCTTATTGAAGAATTCCTCAAGTCTCGCCAGGATTTCCCTTCACTTCTGCACCTTCACTGCCTTGAGAAGAGAAAGGTGATTGAGCTAGAACAACAAATTGCTGCCCAGCAAGTCTACATCGCCAACCCAAAGCAGCAAATGGAGGAACTTAAGGAAGCCTGCAACCGAGCCCCGCACAAAAGGAACAGGAACAGATTCCCATATCCACTACATGGGAGACCATCTCCACATCCCCAACGTCGTAACCCAAGGATGAATGGAAACCTCTTTGCTCCCGTCACATGCCACGGATGTGGCGAATATGGGCATATTGTTAAGTGGTTTTCCAACAGGCAGCCAACCGTCGCCTACCCACTGGTGCCACAGGAAGACCTAGAAGTTGAAGACTGAGAGTGTCCTTCCCTCCAAGACATGAAGAAGGGCACGACTACTTGAGTCCGAGAAACCCTAGGGTAGGATGAGTCGTGTAACCCCTGTGCGAAGTCGAGTCCGTGTGATGGTTCAAATGAAACCATGTTGTGTGATGTTTGCTTTTATCTGTTTGTGTTTGGGTATAAGTCGCACTTTTTCCCTAGGCAACGTGTACGCAACTATACCACCTAGCTTATCTTAATGAATGTGTTGGCCTTTTCGGCACTTGTTTGATTACACTTGCACTATATAACCCCCTTTAGGCACCTCTCCTCTATGCTACTTTCCCCTCTCGCCTTTCTCATCAACTAAAGACCAGCAAGACAAGATGCACCAAGGATCCACCTCAACGATCAACTAGCACTGAAGACTCATGACAACAACCTACTCAACCAAGTGCAACCCTGTAAGGGTTATGTTTTCCCCTCAAGGTTGGAAGCCCTTCCCTAGATAGACCCAGACCCCACTAGACACCCCCAGCTCAAACCCTTAACCATCTGCTTAACATACGGGTTTGCGCGAGAACACTGGTTAAGCTTCGATAACCTTGGTTTAACACTGGGTTTCATCATGGGAGTGATCGTAGTGAGAAAACACATTACATCCTTAAACTAGCACTTGATCTCACGATGCCATAGGGAAGATCGTTTTGAGGATATATGATTAGTAGACTAATGATTTGATGAGGTTCTAATAGATATCTTGAGGATATAGCTAAGACCTTTGATGGATGACGAGACTTTCATGTTGGTAGAAGAACTCTATGGATCAAATTAATAGAGTTGCATAACTTACTATGCCCTTGAGTAAATTGGATTTAGTAGGACGATTGTGATCACAAGCTGAAATTCTTGTTGGTATAATAATTTGGCATTGTCAAGTAATAGTAGTGGATTCATGATGTTATGATAATGACTTGGAGGAACAAGTAGGAATTCTCATAGGACATAAGATTTGGATTTAAATAGGTGCTCCTAATAGGGTGTTAAAGGTAAATGAGACTACATGGTTCAGAGTAAGTTGGATTTAGTTAGGTTATCTCGATATTGATACCATGTTTCTTGATGGGAGACAGACTAGAAACACTGGATCGTTGTCCGATTTGATTCGAGGATCTATATGCACCTAACATTCGAGTCTACTAGATCATCATGGTAGGAATTGGTGGACATACTACAATGAGATAGTCATTTCAAGGACTTGGGGACTATAGGAACTCTAGGAGATACATGGAGCAATCACTGGTATTGATTATGTACCAGTAATGGATCAGGTGGTATTGGATGGTATTCGTGGATCGATTAAACTGGATTCATTAGGAAGGAAACAAGATCTTGGATTGGTATATTACGTGTTTCCTTAGCATAGAGATGCAACACGTTAGACCTTGGATATATTAGCTAAACACTTGGATTTGTAGTGTCACAACCAAGCTTAGCAGCTTGCATGCTTTCCCAAGGATTTTTACATAGGGATATATTTGAGTTAGCTGTAGTATACAAGTTTGCCGTCTCCCATGGCTGACGGGAAAGGGCACAACCATGGACGGCAAAAGCCTTTGCCGTCCGCCAGCGGACGGCAAAATTTTGGGCCGAATAAACTCCGGCAAAGAGGTTCTTTGCCGTCTGCCTTGGCATAGCGGACGGCAAAGTTTTTTTGCCGTCAGCCTGCAGACGGCAATGCGGCTGGACGGCGTAGTACTGATGTTAGTACCGTTAGGTGGCTAACAGCCCCAACCAAGCCCTTTGCCGTCAGCCCCCGGACGCCCCCCACTCAGTCCTTTGCTGTCTGCCCCGGACGGCCCCACACAGTCCTTTGCCATCTGCCCCGGACGGCCCCGCCCAGCCCTTTGCCGTCCGCCCCCTGACGGCCCCACCCAGCCCTTTGCCGTCTGCCCCTGACAGCCCCCCCGCCCAGCCCTTTGCCGTCTGCCCCGGACGGCAAAGAAGCCAAATGGCCCTAGGCCTGGCGCTCCCAGGTTTAACAGATGGCTGCCACGTGCCCGCTTTGCTGACGGTGGCCGTCGGCAAAGAGGTCTTTGCCGTCCGGGGCAGACGGCAAAGAGGCTATATTGCCTCTTTTTTGCCTGTTTTTGTTATATTCAACAATTTTCACAGGCAAATATATGATATGTATATATATATTTCACAGAAACAATATGCCTGCCATATGGATATGATCAACCAACAATTATACCAAATTAAAAGTATCAAATGTCACATTGTTCACCATATTACAATAGTTTCATCCATACATACATAGTCTCATACATAGGTAGAAAGTTTCACGTAAGTTCATCGATACAAAATGAAAACAGAAAGTAAACACTAGCACTACATCAAAGCAAGCTGCCGTGAACTCAATCAAATCTGCAAAATTGGAAATAAGAAAGTTAGAATAAGAATACTAGAAGAAGTAGAAGAAGATCTAGAAGTAGAAGAAGATCTAGAAGAAGAAGATGATGAAGAAGCGTTTTTCTTCTCTCTCTTTCTCCTGTTGTTTTTCTTCTTCTTAATGCTTATTTGTGTCATTCTAGAGCTAACCTAGGTAATTATCACATTTTTGACCTAACTAAGCTTATTGTGTCATTTTGCAAGAAAATAAGCTAAGTCTATGGCATCTATGAGGTTACCAAGTCTATTATGCCATTTTTGAGTTAACTAAGCTTATTATGTCATTGTGGAGGAAACAATGCTAAGTATAGGTCATTTTAGAGCTAACTTAGGTACAATATGTCATTTTGGAGGTAAGTAAGCTTACTATGTCTTTTTAGAGGAAACAAAGCTAACTTAGGTAAAATATGACATTTGTCTAAGTGCTAAATTTGTCTTTGTGGTAAGTTTGTCTAAGTGCTAAGTTTGTCTTTGTTTGAGAAAATGAGCCAAGTAAGTGGCATATTAGGTCTTACCGTCCTCGTCATCACGGAGGTGAAGCACCGGGGTTGCTTGGGCCGGTGTCACCTGGAGCACTACTTGGCCCTGGAGAAGGATCGTGCGATGCGGCTCGGGAGTTATGCTGCACCAAAGATCATTTGCGTTAGCATGATGACGCTGAAATGTTAAGACTAGTAACTAATGAACATTAGAATGAAACTCACCGTTCGAACCGTGGTAATGACTGGCATCGGCGGAGGGGTCTGGCCGGTCTTCTTGCACAAAGACTGCATATTTGGTTTTGACAAGTCAATCATATTGGTTATTAATGAAACGAACATGTAGTGCATGATTTGGCTAATATGAAGAAGAAACTTACCACGAGGAGCTCGTACATGGCCCGGTGAGATGCATCGTTCCGTACCCTCTCCTCCTCCAACAACCTAGCCGTCCTCTCCTCCAAATCCCTCTTCTCCTCCGCCGCCTGCCGGGCCTGTTCCGCCAGAAGCGCCTGGGTTGCCTCTCTCTCTTTCTGCAGAGCAGCCTGCAACACAACTCCTCGTTAGCATTGTAATCATCTTTGTTCGCACACACAATGTAATGGAGGAAAGCTATCTGAGTCCGTATGACTAACCTCGATGGCGAGCTGGACTAGCCGTGGACGAGGCGTTATCTCAGGACAGGAGCTCGTTTGGCGTTCCTTGATCTGCCGGAGAGTGCGCGAAGACCGTATAAGTCCATCTCCAATGGCTATATGGCCATGGGGCCTCCCGCTGCCAGTTATCATCACCAGCTCTGGATCAATAGGATGCTGGCTCGGGTTGATGTCCTCCCCATTCACCGCCTTCCCCACATCTCTGTACCTCACGAGCTTGTTGTGGGAGGAGATGTTGGTGAAGTTCTCGGGATTATCGAGGTCAGACTCAGAGAATGCCTTGGCCTTCTTGTACAAGGCAGTATGGGCCATGGCATAGAGGTCGTACACCTGTGGCACCTCTGTCTTATTGTAATGCGCCTACAAGAGAGGAACAAAGTATTAATAAAGGGGTCAAGCTAGCATCAATAATGAATTGCAGGAATCATGAAGCAAACCACATACCCAATTCCGCCCGAACTGAAATAAGTTGGCGCTGCCTTGATGGTGTGGCACACCTTCCATTTGGGCACGCCATTCCTTGGCATCGTCGTGGACGGCTCGCCATTCGTCAGAGCACCACTCATTCACCAAAGCCTCCCAACAATCCATCTTATCCGCACACCATCTCAGGGGCACCTAAGTTAGTAAAGAGAAATTTGCGAGCTACGCCTACGAATCAAAACAAGGAAACTAAGTACAAGGCCTTAAGAATAGGTAATTACCTTCATGTACTGCTCCTTGTGCAGAAACTTTCCGCGGCACGACGACTTGTCCTTCTTAATACGCCGCGAGGCGTAGTAGTCTCGAACAGCCTGTACCCGAGCCTCATGCCGTAAGTTCTGTAGTAGGCGCATGCACTCGTCTTCGATAACCTTTGCCACGGCCTCCTCGTATCCCTCCTCACACCTGTAGAAGGTCTGCAATCAAACGAGACAACACTGATTAGTACAATAACTAGCTATTATTGATTTTTTATTGTGTAAAGGAGAAATTACCCAGAACTTTTTGATCACCATGTCGGCCCTCGTGTGGCACAACACATCATCGATCATCTCCTCCGACGGGGCCGGGGCAGCCAAGTAGTGCTCCCGGTTCAATCCTAACTCTGGAAGCTTACCCTCGCCGGGCAACGTGACAAACCCCGGGAAGTTATGCCGTAAAATCACACCAAGGATGGAGTTGGGCCTGCGGACATCCTTGGCGTGAATCCAACCCCTACAGTATGACAAAGCCAACGCATTAGATATGTGAAGAAATGTGAAGGAAAAAGGTTTAAAAAGAGTAAATGCACTTACTTCTCCTTTTCAGGCCTAATCGGCCACCTCTGCTCGTGGGTCGCTGGCACGGGCGAGAGCCGTGTACACCCACGCTGGTAGACGGTGGCCCCCTCAACCACCTCGTCCCCGCTATCAGAAAACTGATCCCCGCCACCATCAGCATGGCCACTCGGCTCCGGCTGATGCAGATCCGGCCAGGTATCCCATCCAGTCAAAGCGTGTGGAGTCTCGTAGGATGAAGCGTCTGGGACAGAAGGATCGTCGACCCGAGGCTCGTGGACAGGAGTCCTTGTAGCCTCCACCTCAGACGGGTCCACCGTAGCAGTCCTGTGCTCGGGTGAATCAGCTGGGGGTGGCGGCGAGGAAGGCGTAGCAGCCTTCGTACCTCTCCCGCGGCCACCACGTGTACCTTTAGGAGCTCCCTTCTTCCCCCGACCTCCTCTCCCGGTGGGCAACTTCGCCGACGAAGAAGCGCCCTCGGGTGTCCCAATACTGTCGTACAACGCTCTCCGGAGAGTTTGGGGGTGGAATGGAAGTACCCCTCCCACCACGCGCCGACGAAGGAGCCTCAGATCGCTCTTGTCCCGCGCCCACCATCTTTCAACACCTGCCATGACAAAGAGTAAACGAAATTAGTACAGCATAAAAAAATTGAATACCGACATGAATAATAATATGTATATATATAATTTGAGTGTATCATCATCATGTATATAATAAAAATTGAATAATACTTGACATGAACTAATAATAATCTTCATCATCTATATATGCTCTGGGATCAATAAATGCATCATCATCATCACTATCATCAATAAATGCATCATCATCATCACTATCGGGAACAACATGTGGAAGGCCTCCTTTATGTAATCGGTCAAGCATTGAGAGGTCATCCGCAGCAGTAACCTCTTCTTCTTCCGTCTCTTCTTGTTCCATCTCAGGGGTGAAGTCGGATTCACTGTCGCTGTCTACTTCAATGTTCTGGGGTGAAGTAGAGCGGTTCTTGAAATGTTTTTTGGAAAGACGTGTTTCTTGGAAGAATTCTCCTTCATATGTGTCTGGGTTAATGTGAGGTTGATAATCATCTTCATTGAGGGGAGGTGGTCTAAAACGTGGCGGCACATCATAAACGACATCCCAACCATTCAGATTTGGATCAGTTTGGCAGGCCCACGGTAGATAGAAAACTTGGGTCGCCTGTTGAGCCGTAATATAGACATCGGGAACATCTAAATGGGTGCTTTATTTGATTTCGACTAGCCCTATATGTTCATGAGTCCTTCTAGTCTCCTTCGGCTGGAACCAATAACATTTGAAGACTACGACGTTTGGTGGGTTTTCACCAAAGAATATAAGTTCATAAATTGCTTCAACTCTTCCATAATACTCGACACCTCCTTTGCCGATAGCAGAGACATAACAATTTGTAGACTTTCGGTCGGCCATAGGTAGCTCTTTGCCAAAAGTACGAAAGCGATACCCGTTGATGTCGTATTTGTCAAATGAACGGACCTTATAGTCAAAACCATTAGCGACTTGTCTCAATTCGGCGTCCATAGACTCTGAATTAGCCTACAAGTTTAATACGAAAGGATTGTTAGATTCGCCGCAAACTAGATGAAGAAGTGAAATGGTCTAATGGAAATTACCGTTTGTTTGAACCAAGAGATGAAACCGAGATAGCCGCCTCCATGCTTTGCCAGAAGCTCATACTCTTCGATGGAATCCTTTTGGATCACCGCTCCATCCGAGAATTAGAAGTTCAAAGGAATTAGAAGTTGCGAAACAATGTACCGAGAACTTACTCGATGTACGGCCACACTTCTGTTAGGTTGTTGAAGATATACAATGAAATGGTGTGCCATTCTTCGACATCCAACGCTATTGCTTTCGAAGCACCGGCTGGTGCGAGCTTCCCTTTGAATAGGCTGAGGTTGGATCGACCTTTTTCACGGTCGCCATCATTGTACCGAGGCTTCGGATTATGCAAATGACGATTCTTGGCCTCGTAGTGTATTGTCACGAAGTTTGCCGCCTCCTCAGTAATGAATGCCTCGGCCATCGATGCTTCAATTCTACGTTTATTTTTACATTTTGCTCGAAGCGTCTTCTGCATCCTCTCAGTTGCAAAGCACCAACAATTTTGCACGGGTCCCCCCAATCTTGCCTCGGTCGGGAGATGCAAAATCAAATGCTGCATTGGATTAAAGAAGCCCGGTGGAAAGATCTTTTCTAACTTGCAGATTAACTCCGGCGCCAACTCTTCTAGTTCATCTAGCACGTCAGGCGATAGTTCTTTCGCACAAAGAGCACGGAAGAAATAGCTCAGCTCTGCCAGTACTAGCCATTCATCCTCAGGGATAAAGGCACGCAACATCACCGGCATTACCCGCTCAAGCCATATGTGCCAATCATGACTCTTGAGACCAAATATTTTCAATTTGTCAAGGCTTGCTCCCCTCTTTAGATTCGCTACATACCCATCGGGGAACATCAACTGCATTTTCACCCACAAGATCATTCCCCTCATAGCTGGCCTTCCAAGATTGAACCATGCCTTTGGCTTCCTCCAGTTCTTCTTTCCTTTCGGTTGTCGCATGTTTTGTAACGGTCTATCACATAGAGCCTCCTGATCGACTCTAGCCTTAGGATTCTCCTTTGACTTCCCCTCTATGCCGAACAATGTACCAAAAAGGGCCTCGGCGATATTCTTTTCAGTGTGCATCACGTCGATATTGTGTGGGCAAAGGAGGTCTTTAAAGTAAGGCAGATCCCACAAGCATATCTTGTGAGTCCAGGCGTGTTCCGAATTATACCCTTCGAAATATCCTGGACGCTCTGGATCAGGCTCAAGAGCGTTTAACTGATCCAGGGTCTGTTGGCCTGTCAATGCAGGTGGTGCAGAGTTTTTGACAACTCTACCTTTGATGCTATTCTTCTTGTCTTTTCTGAACTTATGGCGAGGATCCAGGAACTGTCTATGCAAGTCGAAGCAAGAATACTTGCGACCCGCCTGCAGCCAACGGAACTGAAGAGCTGCCTTGCATGTGGGGCACGGGAACCTTCCATGCACACACCAGCCAACGAATAGCGCATACGCCGGCAAGTTTTGTTTTGTAGCGGCGTCATATGTCTTGATCCCATTATCCCAAGCTTCTTGCAATTCATCCTTAAGCGGCTGCATGTACACATTCATATTCTTCCCCGGATAGTTGGGCCCTGGAATTATCAACGTCAAGAAAATGTTCTTTCTTTTCATAATCTCTCCGGGGGGAGATTGAGTGGAATGACAAATACAGGCCAACAACTATATTGGGTTGCCGTCATACCAAACACATTGAACCCATCCGTGCTGATGGCGACTCGAGGATGCCTTGGATCTGCCGCTTTATCCTTATGTAATGCATCGAAGTGCTTCCACGCAAAAGCGTCTGAAGTGTGTCCCAACATCGGATTCCCATCTGCATCTAGTTCGGTTCTTTTGCCCAATTTGTGCCACGTCATCTGTCTGACCGTCTCTTCGACCATGAAAATACGTTGAAGTCTTGGTATGATTGGCATATACCGAAGAACATTAACTGGGATTTTGGTCTGACTCTTCTCACCCATACCGTTGTCTACCACAACATACCTGGAAGACTTGCAAATGGGACAATAGTTCAAGCCCGCATACTCAAGTCTAAATAAGACACATCCATTCTCACAGGCATCTATCTTCTCATAGGGCATCTTAAGCACAGGTAGGATTTTGTCCGACTGGTACAGGTTTGCAGGCAATACGTGGCCTTTGGGTAGAAAGCGTCCAAATATTGTCATCATCGCGTCGTAGCATTCTCTGCCCAGGTTGAACTGAGCCTTCAGAGCCATTACTTGCGCGATGGCATCCATCTGACAAAGCTCAGTGTGCTCGTGGAGAGGACGTTTTGAAGACTCCAACATTTCATAGAAGGCCTTTGCAGATTCCTCCATCTCATTGTCCGAATACCGAGCATCATCAAAGTCTTGCACCATGTCTTCGATCTCGGTACCATGCTCGTCGGTGCGACGGCGAACCACCTCAGCTCTGGCACATTGGGAAGACTCACCATGAAATCTCCACACCGTATAATCAGGCGTAAAACCCCACTTCTGCAAGTGTTTACCCATTTCATCACGTGTCCACTTTTTATGGTTGTCGCACCGGAGACAGGGGCACCAGGTTATTTCCTGGCCATTTGCAAATGCATCTCTCAGAAACCACTTGGTTTTTGTTAACCATTCAATGGTCATGTCTTTCTTACTAGGGTGACCGTTGTACATCCACGCACGATCACTCATCTTGCCTACCTACTAAACACACAAGAAATATATATATAATTCATCATCTATATTCATCAGTTAATCAAGTTTGTCTATTTTATTACGTCCATGCAACCTACAAGTTAATAGGTAAAGATAGGTCCTAATCCCACCCGAGTATGTGTAGATTGGGTTCGTTTTCCCATGCTCTGCTCCGGATCCAACGCAGAATTTCGGCAGCACCTCCCCGTTGTTCTCCTGATACACGTCTCGGCAATAAGCAGAGAGGATGTGTACCCGGAGAACAACAGGGAGGCACTGACGAAATTCCGCATCGGATCCGGAGCAGAGCATAAGGGAAAACGAACCCAATCTACACATACTCGGGTTGTCCATGGATAACGTTGGACAATTCGAAAGGATGGCGGTTATAAATATGCAAAGACATGCATATTTATAGATGCCGCCCTTTCGACCGGGAGACGCATACTGGTCACGCATACTGATGATTGAAGACACCTATAGCTAGCAAGTTTCATCGGCACGAAGACCGGAACAGAGAAAATTAAGGGGGGGAGGAGATGTCATTTGTGCTCACCCACGAACGCAGGGGAGCTCGTCAAACGCACAGGGAGGTCGTCGAACAGCAGACCCTCGCAGCGATGAAACAACTGCACATTGAAATCCACCCGATCAACACAAATATGATGTTTTTCATAATAGCTAGAATCGGAATATATATATGACCAAACTCATAATTTACAAAACTATGACTCCGTCGGCCTCAAGAAAGCCGAAGAGGTGTCGGGGGTTGGGGGTCAGTGCTGTCGGGAGTCAGTGGCGTCGGGGGTCGGGGGTCAGTGGCGTCGATCGAGGGTCGGGGGTCAGTGGCGTCGGGGGTCAATGGCGTCAGGGGTCGGGAGTCAGTGGCGTCGGGGGTCAGTGGCGTCCGGAGTCAGTGGCGTTGGGGGTCAGTGGCATCGGGGTTGGGTGAGGGACTCCTGGTTTAAGGGGTCCTTGGGAGGCCGACCTATTTCTTATGAGCCGGACTATATGGGCCGCTTGCCGAGCATTGGATTGATCGAAGACCCTGTCTCCAGGAAGGAAGCTTCGGGAATCGTGGCGTATACTCCACGTTTGGAGTAGTGAATAGGCATGTTTATCGCTTCGACGTGTAACCGACGATGTGTAAACCCTAGGTACCCTCGGCATCTATATAAGCCAGAGAGTTTTAGGTTGTAGAACAAGAGAACTCATCTAGGGTTTTAGCTATTCGATCTCGAGGTAGCTCAACTCTGTAACCCTTATACCATCAATATAATCAAGCAGGACGTAGGGTATTACCTCCATAGGAGGGCCCGAACCTGGGTAAACATCGTCTCCCTCGTCTCCTGTTACCATCGATTCAAGTCTCACAGCTCGGGACCCCCTACCCGAGATCGGCCAGTTTTGACACCGACATTGGTGCTTTCATTGAGAGTTCCGCTGTGATCGCCAAAGGAATCGATGGCTTGCCTCGTCATCAATGAAGAGGTCCGCAATACGGACCCTTTCGTCCCCGGACAGATCTTCGCTTTCGGCAGCATTGTGCTGCACGCCGACCCGACCGGCCATCTAGGCCGTGTCGGAAGTTTCGCCCCTGATCAAGAGGTCAGATTCGGGAACCTGGAGTTCTCCGTAGACTCTCGGGGCGACCTGTCACTAACCGGGCTCGCGGTCTCGCCTGCCACGCCCGAAGACTCTAAGGCTTTAACCTCAGATCCATCTTTCGGTCCCGCCCACGGGATCTACCCTGGCGAGGAACCGACTCTCAGTCCAGACCCGGTCATAGTGCCAGACGTCTGGACACCTGTTCTTGCCGAACACTCCCCCGCGCGGACGCATCAGAGGTTAACTCCGGAAGCTCTGAGCAGGCCGACCCGATCGAGCTCTCGATACTCAACGAGGCCCTAGATCGGATCTCGTCGATGAAGATTACCGACGACCCAACCCCGATCTGTGCTCAGATCGGGCTCAAGGCGGGTCAGGACGAATTTTTCGTCCCACCCACCACTCACTTGGTAGCCACTGTCGAGGATTTAACTGACATGTTGGACTATGCCTATGAGGAGGCAGAATACATGGATGAGGAGGATCGCGCCCTCACCCCCGTTAACACCGGGCGGTGGACTGCCACCTCCACATACGACGTCTACATGGTGGACACTAAGAAAAACGATGGCGACAAATCGGGTGAAGCGCCGTCAAGACGCCGAAAGCCGCATAAACGGTCAAAACGAAAAAAGGGAAGAAAAGCTATCGACGGCACCGGGGACGGAGACACCTCGGAAGACCTCGGCGATCCCAAAATCCCCGAACAGCCGTTAGAGGGTCAGGAAAGGCCGGAAGACCGGCGCAACCCCGACGATCTAAATGATTCCGAGGACGACAATTACCTCCCCCCTGTCGAGGAGGAGGACATCCCGGAAGCCGATGACTTCGCCATCCCCGATAATCTTGAAGATCAGGAACTGTTCAGGCAACAACTTATAGCCACGGCCCGCAGCCTGAAAGCAAAAGAACGGCAGCTTAAGGCCGAACAAGACAACCTCCACGATCGATGGACGAGAGTCCTCTCAGCTGAGGAAGGATACGGTACCGGTCTATCGGACCAACCTAAGATCTATCAACGCAGAAGGCTGCTACCACAATTCGATGACGAGCTCACTGATACGCCGTCCCCCAAACATACCCCATACGACAA
The DNA here is from genome assembly GCA_039707655.1 of Elymus sibiricus. Lineage (NCBI taxonomy): Eukaryota > Viridiplantae > Streptophyta > Magnoliopsida > Poales > Poaceae > Elymus > Elymus sibiricus. The sequence continues at coordinate 253,519,813 of CM077667.1, read as the reverse complement.
GCCAGACCGACCTCCTCGAGGACGAGATAGGACGGCTGACGACACCGGCTATAGGCCGACGATGCCCCGTAGACGGGGCAAAGAGCCACTAGAGTCCGATGACAGGTTCGACCTGCGACACGACCTGGACTACAGAGCAGGTCGTACGCGATCCATCTACAGATCCAGAGGATACTCACCCGATAGACGGGAAGGGTACCGGCCTTGGTTTGACCGCAACAATAAAGGTCGGGAACTAAACCGGGCTAGGACAGACGCCGATCACTGGCGCGACATAGCTCGGGTCAGAGGCGCTGCCCACCCACTGTGCTTCACGGATGAGGTGATGCAGCATCAGTTCCCGGAAGGGTTTAAACCCGTAAACATAGAACAATACGATGGGACAACTGACCCAACCTTATGGATCGAGGATTCCCTCCTCCACATCCACATGGCGCGAGGAGATGACCTCCACGCCATCAAGTACCTACCCCTGAAGCTTAAGGGGCCAGCTCGGCACTGGTTAAATAGCCTCGCCGTAAACTCCATTGGGTGCTGGGAGGATCTAGAAGATACATTCCGATCTAACTTCCAAGGCACTTATGTTTGGTCGTCGGACTCTTCCGACCTAAGCAACGTCGTCCAGAAGCCAAGAGAATCCGCGCGGCTATTTTGGAATCGGTTCTTGACCAAGAAAAACCAGATCGTTGACTGCCCGGACACCAAAGCAATAGCCTCTTTCAGGCACAATATTCGGGATGAGTGGCGGGCTCGTCAGCTTGGCCAGGATAAACCAAGGACAATGTCCGCCCTTACATCACTCATGACTCGCTTTTGCGCGGGCGAGGATAACTGGCTAGCAAGACATAGCCACAACCCCGAAGACCCCGGAACCTCCGAAGTTCGGGATGGAAACAGGAAACAAAAGCACAACAAGAATAAGCGCCGGCACAACAATAGTGATGCCGATGACACGGCCGTTAACGCCGGCTTCCGCAACTCCCGGCCTGGGCAGCGGAAGAAGCCTCCTAAAGGCAATCGCGACGGACCCACCCCGCTGGACAAGATCATGGAGAGGCCTTGCCAGATCCATTGCACTCAAGAGAAGCCCGCCAACCACACCAACCGTAACTGTTGGCATATTCAAACAGGCCGGCAAGCTTGCATCCGAGGACCAAGGCAAGAGCCCACGCAGCGAGGACGAGGATGAGCCCCGCGGACCGATCGGTGGCGGACAAAAGAAATTCCCTCTAGAGGTAAAAACAGTAAATATGATATACGCCACTCATATACCCAAAAAGGAGAGGAAGCGCACCCTTCGAGAGGTCTACTCCGTAGAGCCTGTAGCCCTGAAGTATAACCCATGGTCGGCATACCCGATCACCTTCGATCGATGTGACCACCCGACCAGTATCCGTCATGGGGGTTCGGCTGCCCTCGTCCTAGACCCCATCATAGACGGGTATCACCTCACTAAAGTCCTAATGGACGGAGGAAGTAGCCTCAATCTGATTTACTCAGACACGGTGAAATAGATGGGCATAGATCCGTCAAGGATCAAACCCAGCAACACTACCTTTAAAGGAGTGATCCCAGGCGTCGAAGCCCAGTGCACGGGCTCTGTAAGCCTGGAAGTAGTGTTCGGCTCGCCCGATAACTTTCGAAGCGAGGACTTGATCTTCGACATCGTACCTTTCCGCAGCGGCTATCACGCCCTGCTCGGTCGTACAACGTTCGCTCGCTTTAATGCCGTCCCACACTACGCATACCTCAAGCTCAAAATGCCCGGCCCCAAGGGGGTCATTACTGTCAATGGCAACACAGAGCGCTCCCACCGAACTGAGGAACATGCGTTGGCCTTGGCGGCTGAATTCCATTACACTGATGATCGGCAAACGCCGACATCTGCCGTAAAAGCACATAAGGCTGGGAAGCGAGCTCGGTTTCAACCTGAAGTACCAGAACCTTCTTCTCCCCATAAATAGGGACTCGCCCCCATCGCACAACCCTAGAACCAGCAAAGTACGTACCGAGGAGGCACAACTTCACGCTCAAAATTCCATGGGCAGCGGTGGGGAAAAACTATCAAAGGGTAAGTGTTCGGCTGGACCGAACTATCACCATCAAAACGTCTTCGGACACACTACAGGTACCATAAAGTACCTGCTAAGGCGTAAAGCTCATTCACACTTCGGCGACTTCTCAAGATTTTTCTCCAAAGTCCGCTCGCCGAACAGCAAAACCCATAGCGGTATACAACTCCTTAGGAGACGCAGGAGCGGACAAACGGCAGGGCACATCGAGGACGTCAGGTCACCCATCGAAGACCCCTGGTACAACCCCTCCTGTAAGGTTTAGATTTCATTTTTAAATACCTGTAAATAGTTGCATCAGCAATTTGAATAATAAGAGTTGTTGAGTAAAATACAGATATATCATACATGATCGCTTCGCGGTCTTTTTTGGCACACTCTCTATTTTCCCCCTCTTCTTGCGAACCTGTTTGGTATACTTTACGATGCAACCGGCTAATAGACCGGGGGCTCGAACTTAAAAAATCGCCCTAAGCACAACTGATTTTGCGTTCGGCGTCTTGGAATTCCGCTTTATATGCATTGGTTCCGAACTATGTCTTGGGTCAATAGTTGGGTTGCCCGGCTCCTGTGCTTGCCCCTTTACGTTCCGCTCGTTCGGCTAAAAGGGCAAAGGGAGAACCACTGCGATTGTGCTTCCGGCTAGCCTGGTCAAGCACCTCAGCGGAGAAAGCCGAAAACTGACTGTCATGCGATGGGTTTGGTATTAGTACAAACCATGTGATATCGGCTTTGGCCGCGGTTCATCCGAACATCACAAACCCTTGGGGGCTAGTCATCAGCCCCCCGCACTCCTTTCTCGCGCCCCTACGGCTAAGTGAAAGCAATAAAGCATTATGGTCCGATTGCCTTGTCCGCCCCACACTACCACCTTCGGGTACCGATAGCTCGGCTAAGGGTCACAGTGCGTTGGCAGAGACACCCCGCGTAGTATCTACATGGGGGCTGAAGCCGACGACTCGCAACTTTCAGTTTCAACGGCCACACAGGAGTTATAAAGGATGCAAAACACGAAAGACATGATAAACCATGCATCTTAAATATAAACGCGTTAAAAGGTCTTCGGACATATTACAACGCATTTACTCATAAATGTTTTCTCTCGAACATTGAGCCTCTATTGCCCGAGCACCCTCCCTAACTACGGAGAAGTATCGCTCAGGGCACCTATGCTCCTTTCCAGGGGGCGGCGGAGCAGTGGCTATCTTCGTCGTATCAAGACCTGGCCAGTGCACCTTGGCCCTTGCGAAGGCCATCCGAGCTCCCTCGATACAGGAGGACCGCCTTAGTGTGTCGATCCGAGGCGAGGCGTTACTCAGCTTCTGCACCAGGCCGAAGTAGTTACTCGGCAACGGCTCGTCGGGCCATAGCCGGATGCAGAGATCCTTCATGGCCGGCTCCGCCATCCGGTGTAGCTCCATCAGCTGCTTGAGCTGCTCAACGAGAAGAGGAGAGCGCTCGGAGGCTTCAAATTGCGCCCAAAACAGCGGAGCTTCATCTCCCTCTCCCCACGAAGCATAGAACTGGTTCGCGTCCGATGTGCTCTTTTGGAGGTCCGAGCAGGCGCCTAAGGAATGCCACACTTGGGTAAGCAATGTGAACTTGCTATCCCCGAAGACACACTGCAGTAAATACGGCTTACCATCCGTGATAGCCTTGACCTGGCTGACTTGCTCTTCAAAGAACCGCCTATCCACCCGCTCCTTCTGGAGATCGGATTTCAGAGTGGATAGTTCGGCTGCCAGCTCCTTGCCTTTATGCTTGAGGTCCTTGCACTTTTGACCGGCGTCTTTGAGCTCCTGCTGGATTTCCTCCACCCGAGCCTCATGTTTGGCACTGGTGGCTTTTAAATCGGAGAGCGCGGCAGCCGCTCGTTCGGCCGCCGCCTACTCGCTCACGGCCTCCTGTTTCGCCTTCTGAAGCTCGGCCTTGAGCTTCTCAATTTCCTTCACCGAGGCTGCGTAAGCATCAAACATATAAAAATACTGCATCGATAGTACGGTGATGAAGAATTCGGATATTATAATCCGTCTTACCTTGCGCCTCGTCGAATCTCTTATTCAGAGCGTCGAGCTCATCTTCGGAGCTCTTGAGCTTCCGATTTAGCTCGTCTAGCTCGGTGGCATTAACAGCCGCCGCCGATGACGAAGCCTACACATAACAAACCACTATCAGGTTACATGGATTCAAACCTCCAAACTATCATAAACATGATCACATGTTCGGTCCTCTTAAGGGCTATTGGAACATTCCGAACAAATATTGTCTCATGCATTGTCCGGTTAATGGTCTATGATTGACCCCCAGGTGAGTTTTTCCAAACTCACCTAGGGCTCGGGGGCTGCTATATATATAACGATAGCACAAAAAATAGTAAATTCACAAAAAATTGCGTGGCTTACCAGGAAGCCCGTCAGGAGACCCTTGAAGGCCTCCTTCAGTCCGCTATCAACGGACTGAATGCTTTGTAAAACCGCACCCATAAGGGTGCAGTGCTCCTCGGAGATGGAGGCGCTTGACAGAGCCTCCCCCATAGCCGGCCACCCATTGGTCGGTGGCGCCGGTGGAGATCGGTTAACCCGATCTCCAACCGGGGATTGAACCGGTGCCTTCGGTGGCATGGTGCGCTCCGGAGACGACCTTGGAAGGGACTGGACATCCCCTCGTCCAGTCTCCTCAGTATCCGGGAGGGGCTTTTCCCCCCGGTCTTCGGCGGCTGAGGCATTAGCCTCGACCATGATGTCGTCGCCCCCACCGCTGGTGTCCGGCTCCAAAGGAGCCTGTTGGGATGACACCTCCACGGCATCCTTCGCGGCGCCCGGAGGAGAGGGGTGCGACGCAGTCCCGCTCTCCGCTAGCTCGGCGGGCGGGGTCTCCCCGTCCGAGACTTGATCGGCGGGGAGAACACGTGGTGGGCTGCAAGTCAATAGGCGCTCACATGTTAATAACATTCAAAACTTAGCACTAATAGCTCAGGAAGTCTTCGGATCTTTACCTTCAAGCTGGGGGCTTGACCCTGGGGTTCCTTCGTGGAACCTTCTCGAAGTCCTCGGACTCGGTATCCAAGTCCGAACTATCGTCGGACAGAATTAACTGTGTCCGACACACTTTCTTCGGGGCAGGAGGAGGTACATCCTCTGTGGCGTCCGATGACGCCGCCCTCTTTCTTTCGAGGGGGGAATCGCCTTCCCCCTCGCCCTCGTGCTCCTCCTCTTGGTTCGAGGAGGCATGAGTTTCCTCGGACACAGCCTCCGGCTGGTCCCTGATGCGCAGGCCTTCTCGGCCTGGTTTCTTCTTCTCCTTCTTCTCTGGCGCCTTGTAAGGCGCCACGACAAGCATCTCCGACAGCAGCTGGGACCTAGGGTCTTCGGGCTGTGGAGCCGGGCATTTGATGCCCGTGGCCTTGCTCAACCATTCCTGCGGAAGTGATCGGAAAGTGCTTAGATTTTCTTCAGGAAAGCGAAGCTGATCAAGCGAAGCTATGTTATACCTGGGAAGGGGGTTTATCGGCGCGCAGGCCCCGGTCCTCCTTCTCGGCTGGCCAGTTCTCCTGCGCCTTGAACAGCGCCTTCCACAGCTTCTCCCGAGTGGTGCGGAAGAGCCGACGAATCGTAGGCTCATCATCAAGCCGATAAGTCCACATAGGAGGGTCCTGGCGCTGGCAGGGGAGGATGCGCCGCCGGAGCATAATCTGGACCACGTTGGCCAGCTCGATTTTGTCCTTTATCATGGAGGCGATGCGCCTCTGCAGGTCGTCCACATCTGTATCCGACCCCTAGTCGAGGCCCTTTTGGACCCATGAGGTCAATCTAGTCGGGGGACCGGATCTGAATTTGGCAGGAACAGTTCCGCCCTCCTCCCTTGGCTCGGTGATGTAAAACCACTCTTTTTGCCAAGTCTTGATGGTGGCGATGAAGGTGCCGGATGGCCATCCTACGCGGGGAAGCTTGCTGATGACCGCCCCGCCGCAGTCTGCGTGTTCGCCTGTGACACACTTCGGCTTGATATTGAATATCTTGAGCCATAGTCCGAAGTGTGGTTCGACCCGCAAGAAGGCCTCGCAGACGATGATGAAGGCCGATATGTGCATGAAGGAGTTCGGCGGGAGGTCGTGGAAGTCGAGTCCGTATAAGAACATGAGTCCCCTAACGAAGGGGTGGAGCGGGAAGCTCAGTCCTCGGATGAAGTGAGGAATGAAAACCACCCTCTCGCCTGGTTTGGGGGTGGAGATCACCTGGCCCTCCTCCGGGGCGCGGTGGAAGTTGTTGGCGGGGAGGTAGCCAGCGTCCTTGAGGTCCCGGATGTCCTGGTCTGTGACCGTGGAAGCCTCCCACTTGCCGTTGGAGCCTGAGCCGGCCATGGCTGAGCTCGGAGGAGGAAGGGTGGAAAACCTAGATCTAAGCTCTGGAGGCTCAGGAGATTGGGGAAGCGGGGATGCGAATGGGAAGCGCAGTTAAGCCTTGGGGTTTTCTTTCCCTTTTATTGGGCTTGTCGCCGGTTAGCCTCCCTTCACTATGCCGTGAATCCCTCCGCTTCCCAAGACGTGCGAGCCGTTATACGCGCATGATTAAACATATCCCGTGTGAAACGGAGCACGATCTGTGCATTGATGGATCATGCTGATGAAAACGGCCTCGAACCGCGAATCGAGTTTTTTGCGACTGGTTCAGCGGTCGTGGTCGGCCGTGACCTTTCATCTGAAAGGTTGTCAGGGAGCACTATTTACTCCTTGACATTTGGCCTTCAGGGCCGAGTTATTCATGGTGTTCGGACGATCCATGATTGGGAAAACTACGCGTCGTCGGAGGCCGAACTAAACTCGGCCGATCACTATTTGGAGAAAGGAACTTGCCTCGCAAGCTAAAGATTCTGATCATATGAAGCAGCTGGAGCTAGGACCCTTGGCGTTGGAGGCTAGTTCGGGGGCTACTGAGGGAGTCCTGGTTTAAGGGGTCCTCGGGAGGCCGACCTATTTCTTATGGGCCGGACTATATGAGCCGCTTGCCGAGCATTGGATTGATCGAAGACCCTGTCTCCAGGAAGGAAGCTTCGGGAATCGTGGCGTATCCTCCACGTTTGGAGTAGTGAATATGCATGTTTATCCCTTCGACGTGTAACCGACCATGTGTAAACCCTAGGTACCCTCGGCGTCTATATAAGCTGGAGGGTTTTAGGTTGTAGAACAAGACTACTCATCTGGGGTTTTAGCTATTCGATCTCGAGGTAGATCAACTCTGTAACCCTTATACCATCAATATAATCAAGAAGGACGTAGGGTATTACCTCCATAGGAGGGCCCGAACCTGGGTAAACATCGTCTCCCTCGTCTCCTGTTACCATCGATTCTAGTCTCATAGCTTGCGACCCCCTACCCGAGATCCGCCGGTTTTGACACCAACATCGGGGGTCAGTGGCGTCGGGGGTCGGGGGTCAGTGGCGTCGGGGGTCGGGGTCAGTGGCTTCTTCTTCCTCTTCTTCTTTTTTTCCTTTTCTTTTTCTTCTTCTTCTTCTTCTTCTCCTCCTCCTCCTCCTCTCTTCTTCTTCTTCTTCTTCTTTTCTTCTTCTTTTTCCTTTTTCATTTTTTTCCTTCTTCTTTTCTTCTTTTTTTTTCTAACCTAACTAACTAACCTAACCTAACCTAAACTAACCTAACTAACTAACCTAAACTTACCTAACTAACTAACTAACCTAAACTAACATAACTAACTAACTAACCTAAATTAACTAACTATCTAATTAACATAAATAAAAAACAGAAAAAAACAAAAAAATCACCTTTGAAGGTGCCGGTGGAGGAGGGGTCCGGTGGAGCGGACTGGGAGGGAGGAGGTGGGGCGCCGCGGGGAGGGGGGCTCGCCGCAGGGCGGCGGGACGGCGGGGCGGCCGGTGGGTGGGGGCGGCGGCTGGTGGGCGTCGAGGAGCGGCGGGAGGGAGGGGGAGAGAGAGGGGGCCGCAGGGAGGGGGGCTCGCCGTGGGGCGGCGGGGCGGCCGGTGGGTGGGGGCGGCTGCCGATGGGCGTCGGGTCGGGGCGGGAGAGGCCGGAGGGAGAGAGAGAGGGTGGCGGCGCGGTGGTGGGGGGCGGGATGGAGATGCGGGAGAGTGAGGGGGGTGGAGGTGGATCCGGCCGTTATGGGTGGCGTCCACTTTGCCGTCTGCTAGCAGACAGCAAAGAGGGGATGGGGGCGGGGGGTGGGGCCCCGCCGTGACCGTTAGGGGGACATCCTCTTTGTCGACCGCTAGCGGACGGCAAAGAGGGGGGAGGCAGACGGCAAATCTTACCCGACAGCAACGATGTACCAAGGGTGCGGTGGGGCCCGCCCGTAACCTTTGCCGTCTGCCTGCCCAATCTTTGCCGTCCGCTAGCCGACGGCAAAGGGCAGGCTGATGGCAATGGCTTTCTTTGCCGTCTGCCTTACCTTTGCCGTCTGTTTTCATCAAGCTGATGGCAAAGGCATTCTTTGCCATGTGCCAGCGAACGGCAAAGACATGGCGGATGGCAAATGATCTGATTCTAGTAGTGGTATGCATATGAGATTTTGGTTTATTCTTTCTGTCAAAACCATGGAGACATGAATAGAATGAGTGATATTGGAGCTGACTTATATGAGATGGTTTCTGATTAAAGTGATAGGTAGGACTATTGGAATCTAAGAACTATGCTCAAGGATAAGATGATAGGCATTCACTTACATCATAAGCTTCTTGAAGCCCTGAAGCTTTACCAAGCCAGAACGTGTTCGGATTATGACCATAGGCTTTGGCTAAAAGTCCTTAGACTATGGCCAATAATCCACCTCGACCACCACCAATCTTGTCCATAAGGGAGGTGGACACGAAGAACTAGGGTACGTTGGACCACAAACCCCTGGACAAGTGACCATCCGGGACAAATGACCGCACCTCTCACATATCCCATGAGCAATGTGTTTATGAGATACTTGGAGAAATACCTTGTTGTCCTCATGGATGACATACTCGTTTATCCAAGGAGAGTACGGAACACCTTAGTACTATTTGGATAAGCCCCAGAAACGCCGACTGCCAAGATTATCAAGTATAAACTTTACCTTGATGAAGTTGGACTCCTCGGAGTGCTCTCCCCGCCATAGGAGACATACTTACCCAAACAAGATCAAGAACCACTACGGTTGGGAAGCCATGACAAGGAATAAGAAGCAAGAGAAGTCAACCAACACTCCTGTGCCGGCTACGCCAGCTAGACTATGTCAAGCTGCACCGACGTTCAAGCACGATGCAACCCATGGACTTGAAGGAAGATTAAAGAGTTCCATGTTTTATATGTCAGGATCCAGATCCTGACTAGGAAGGAACTTAGTAGTAGATAGCACCCCTTACTCCACCACCTTGACGGTGCATGATGAACATGATGTCCCTACTCTCTCCAGATACGTGGAACGGAGTGGAACGACTGTCATGACCTCGTTACTAGCCCCTTTTTGGACCAATCAAGGACGTGAATCCTGACTGGATCATGGTGAAACACCTGTCAAAGTTGGTCCCCCCACCCACTTACCAAGCCTCAGACCTTGAAGATTGGATGGCTGGTCTATACTTTTGGGTAGCCGGCTCATCTAGGACCCCCTCAAAAACTTTCCTAGGTGGTAGGAACCGTTTTCGCGTCAAATCTCTAAGCTTAGTCTTAGGGACGAGACTCACCCCAAGCCTTGCCACAAGTGTCTACGAAGAGGCTGGAGGACCAAGCACTCGAAGACATGCCGAAAACGTGCGTCTGTCATGACGAGGACAAATGGCCGAAGATGACTGAAGAACGTACCTAGACAGCTTCACCAAGTGGAAGACCTCAGCGAGAAGCCTAAGTTAATGCGCTTCAACACTTTCGAAGATGAAGACCACCTCGACTGAAGATCTCCTGCTTTAGGGAAGATAAGGACTTCCCCGTCGACGGGAAGCTACACCAAAGCCTTGACCCTTCTCATCTAGCATGAGACATCTACATGTCAAAAATATATGCGAGTTACCCCAGGACCAGCACATAAGCACACTACTTTGCCCCGTATTCCGAATTTGGAGTACACACGCAAGCCAGACCCTTGCTCGAACCCGTTCATCAGGCCCTTAACTTTTAGTCAGACCTGGCTTACCACAAGGACCCCGCTCACCTCTCAGAGAAAGCCGAACAACGTACTCGAAGATGTATCATCAAGCACTTCAAGATCTAGTGGAGCAACCAAACCAAAGCAGAAGAAGCATGGGAACGTGAAGACTACCCCAGACCCGAATTTCTGTATCTTTGTAACGCCTAGCCAAGGAATCTCGGGGAAGAGATTCTTGTAAGGGGGGTAGGTCTGTCACACCCTGTGTTTTGCCTCATGACTAAGTTAACATGACTCAAGAAAATCAGGGCGAGCAAAAACTTTTTGTGTGCTTGTGATGCTTGACTTGATTGATGATTGCTTGATTGCTTGCTTGTGATTTGAGTCATAAACTTGATCCTACTCTCAAAACTCATCTACTTGATCCAAACTCTCAGCCCAATGATCATGCCATGTGTATAGGACTAAAATCTATTTTTATAAAATATTATTTTAACCAAAAAGCATTTATTCAATTTAGGTTTTCCAAAACCCCTGAATTGAGGTTTGTACTACAAGTCCTCAAATTGGGTGGATTGTTTTGCCCAAAAGATCCTATTTAAAACCTAATATATATAAGACTTCCCAAAACCACAAAATATTATTTTTAAGGATTATTTTCATATTTTATTTAAAGGCTTGTTCTTAAGGCCAGAAATGGTCTTTTATAGGGAAACATTATTTTTATGCTTTCAAAATATTTGAGAAAATTTAGGGAAACTCAGTAGACATATATTTTCCATATATATGAGTTTCAACACATGGTCATGTTCAAAATATTGGACAAAACCCTTCAAAACCCTTTCTGCAAATTTAAAAAATTTCAAATGTTTCTATAGGAAATATTTTCAGATAAATCCAGGAAAATTCTAGCAAGTGACATATACCTAATATGATGACCTTGCAAAATTTCACTCCAATCAAAATAATTTTGGTTCACCAAAACTCCTCAAAACCCTCTCTGTCTAGATCCAAACTTGAGCAACTTTACATTGCCAAGTGTCTCCAATTGTTCTCAAACCTTGTGGACATGTTCTAATCCTCTAATAATCCATCCACACCAAGTGGTGCATCAAGGAGAACAGGTCCACTTGTCCAAATCCTCCCAAACCCATTCCTGCTGATTTCTAGAATTGGGAATGTTTGCATTGCCCAGTTTCCCCATTTGGTCTCAAACTTTTTGGGCATGCTCTAATACCCAAATGATGCCACCACACGAAGTGGTGCATCAAGGAGAATGGATTTGCATAGCTAGATCTAAGCAAATCCATTTCTGCCCATTTCTAGGGTTTATGAAGTTTGCATTGGCAAGTTTCATCAAATAAGCCAAAAGTTGGTGATCAACCTCATTTCTACCTATCCATCTGTAACAGCCCAAGACCAACACCCCCACTATTCATGTTGTGTTCATGCTTGCAATGCTTGGGATGTATGTTTGTTTTTATTTTTGTTCTGCACCATGCATGATGCTCATCATTGCTTTGGTTGTGGCATATTTAATTTTGCGTGTGATCTTGGGTGCAACTCCATCTTCACCTCTTCCTTTTGGCATTCTTCCATCTTGCTCTTCCCACCCTAAACCCTCACCAAGTGCCAAGCCCCAACACTAGTTTTTCCTTCTCTCATTTCTACATTTAATTCTAGTGGCATTTTTATGTTCCGAAAAAAATGTTTACTATTTCCCTAAAAACTCCTGGATTATTCCTAGACTCTATCCTCATTTTCAACTCAATTGGACCTGTTTTGGAAGGACTAAATATTTATCCAAGTTTGAACAAAAATTCAAACTTGTTTACATTTTCAGTCTTTAAAATTTCCAAAGTGATTATTTGTTTCAGTTGGGCATATTTCCAAGAGTGTAGGGGTATTTTTATATCTCACAAATTCCTTCCCTATCCCACCCTTTGTTTTTTTTTTCCTGAAATCTGTTTATTATAGAAAAACAGAGAAAGGAAGAAGAGAAAACCTTACCTGAAGCCAAAAGCCCACCTAACCTGAGGCCCAGCCACGCCTCACGCAGCCGTAGCCCAGCCCAACTCCACGATCTCCTGTTCTTCTTCTACCCCCCCTGTACGGCAGCGCATCAACCATGTCCACATCGACACCTCTTTCGATTGGACGGCCGGAGAAGCTTCTCCTTGGTCCATAAAGCCCTCCCTGGAACCCTAAGCTCCTCCTACTTCCATTTTCTCCCTCTCTTCCCCCTGCCGCCACCAAGAGAGGCCACTCCACGCCTCACCATGGTCGAGCCAAGTTGGAGCTCGTGCTTGGCTTGATCCTTCCAGCAGCCACCGTCTCCTTCCTCGGGGGCGTCAAGATAATATCCGTCGTCTTCCTCACCCCGGCATCCGACCACAAGCACCCCGAAGGCTTCTTCCTCGACATCCTACAGGTTAGCTTGTTGGGCCACACCCTGGATATCTTGGGATCGATTCCCATGAGCCCCAATTATTTTTTTTGCCTCTTTGTTTTTTTCTTTAATTTATTCTCTTTCTTTTCCAAACACGCACACTTATGATGCACCGTTTAGTTTTCTTGCTAGTTGTAGGTATCGCGTTATTCGTAGCATCGACATATGGGACACCCGGTTATCGGGACCACCCCATCATCTCGTCCATGTCCGTATACGCCCACACGTTTGTTCTTTTGCACCGGCATCTCAACGAGTTGTCGGAACCGGAATGTTGCCGTGGCATCATTTTCGGATTCATCGTCGTGGCAGCCCCTTCTTTCCGTCATGGCGACAAATGCCCATATCGTATTATATATTCTTAATTTCTTACAAGTGCATCGATTTGTACATGTCATCCTCATGCATGCTAAAAACATTTAAATGAAGTTGCATTAAAAATTGCCTAATGACTTGCTACGCGGTTTGTATCATAACTAAATAACCGTAGCTCCGTTTAAAATGATCCACATATGTAACTTGACTAGAAAAACATGTAGAATCTCATGGCACACTTTATTTTGCTGTTTAAAAAATATAAAATATGTGATCGGCAGATCTGTACCAAACTTAAGAATTGCATATGAGGTCGTTTCGGAAGTGCTATATGTTGCTTCCGTCCTCATTTAAAATGCCTAGCTGATGTAGTGTCCATGCTTCACCTCTTGCCATCATGAACAACATTTAAAATGATTGTTTAGTTAAACAACCTTAACCACATTTCTCTTAATATGGAGAGTTATTATTTTGTTGTATGTATGTTTTGCCTCTCCATTTAATATTGCGTAATTCCTTCTTCAACCTATGCCATGACCATCCATGTTAAACAACATTTAATATTGATGAATACCTAAACGAGAGGAACTAAATATTTGAATATGGAGTTGCACCAATATGCAACTCGTTGCATATTGAACTTCACTTAATGTGTAGTAATTGCTTGTTGTGATTGCCATGCCTGGCATATTTAAAACCGGACATGCATCATATTGTTTGCGCATCATACCATGCATATGTTGTGGTGTTTATCGTGTGTTGATTGTTTCTTTCCGTATTGCTTCGTATCGATAGAGTTCCGAAAGCGTTCGGAGGTGAGGATTAGTTCGACTACGTCCCGTTCGTCTGCTTCACGGATTCATTCTTCTTCCAAGCAGGATCATAGGCAAGCTGATCATTTCCCTGGATACCATTACTATCATTGTCATGCTAGATGTCTCGTTTCTATCGCTTGTCTCGCTACCTACCACTTGTATGTCAAGCCTCCCAAATTGCCATGAAAAGCCTCTAACCCCTCCATATCCCAGCAAACCATTGTTTGGCTATGTTACTACTTGCTCAGCCCTTCTTATAGCGTTGCTAGTTGCAGGTGCAATGTCTCCATGTGTCAACATGGATATCCTTTTGTTATATCGCAATATTTATTGCTATTTAATTTTAATGCACATATATACTTGGTAAGGGTGGAAGGCTTGGCCTTTTGCTCGGTGTTTTGTTCCACTCTTGCCGCCCTAGTTACTTGTGTACCGGTGTTATGTTCCATATTTTGCGCTCCTAACATGCTCGGGGTTGTTATGGGGACCCCCTTGACCATTCGTTTTAGATTAAAACTTGTATGGCAAGACCCAACTTTGGTACTACATTTGCTAAACAACTTAATAAAATGCATAGGGACCCGCCGGCACCCGCTCCTCATGAGGGTTGGTCCAAACTAGAGTCGAGTGCGGGGCCAACCCGGGGCAACTCGGGAGATGTCTATCAGGCGACTGTACGCTGTCCTCATCCGGTCGTGTCCTGAGAACGAGATACGCGGCTCCTATCGGGTTCGTCGACACGTCGGGCGGTCTTGCTAGACTTGTTTTACCTTTCTCGAATGTCTTGCACGAGAAATTCCGATAATACTTCGGCCTATCTCGAGGTTGCAGTTTTCCAATGGAATTGCCTAGGAAATCACGGGATTCGTGGTCGAGGTTATTCCCGCGGCGTGTGGTTAGTTTGTGATGGATGAGTTGGAGCACCCCTGCAGGGTTAAATCTTTCGAAAAGCCGTGCCCTCGGTTACGTGGCAACTTGGAAACTTTGTTTAACACTCGGTCATAGCAAACTTGAAGTAAACTCAAATAAAATACACCAACCGTGTGTGTAACCATGACTGTTTCTTCTCGTTATTTCTGAACCGAGAGAAAACACGGTGGGGTTATGTTTTGTTCGTAACTAGGTGTTCAGGATCTCTTAGAGATCATTACTAGTTCACGTCCGTTTATGCGACGATCATCCCCCTTTATTCTTGTACTCGTAAGTTAGCCACTCAAATAAATGCTTAGTGCTTGCTGCAGCCTCACCACTTAACCATACCTCATCCATTAAGCTTTAATAGTCTTGATACCCTTGGAAATGAGATTGTTGAGTCCCTGTGGCTCACAGATTACTACAACAACAGTTGCAGGTACAGGTAATGTGATGCTTTGACGTGAGAGCGATGCTTGTTTGATTTCGAGTTCTTCTTCTTCATCGATCTAGGATGGGTTCGAGGCCGGCGGCCTGGGATAGCAAGGATGGATGTCATTTTATCGTTTGTTTTCGTCGGTAGTCGGACCCTCCTCTTCGGTATGATATTTGGATATGTTGTTGTATTGATGTGAAATTGATGTAGCTTGTGGCGAGTGTAAGCCAATTCCATATACTCATCTCTTATTTACATGTACTTGTAATGATATCCATTCTTGCGAAACGACGAGATGCGCTTCTATCCCTGTCGATGCCCTCGTGCCAAAATAAGGATAGGTTCACATTTTGGGCTTGACAAGTTGGTATCAGAGCCTGTACCGACCTAGGAGCCCCCTTGATTGATCGAACTTGGCCGAGTCGAGTCTAGTGAAAAACTATTTTGAGTCTAGTTATATATCGGAGACTAGGATTCTTTTTACTCCTCTTCTATGCTCTGGTGAGGAATCCTGACGTAGGAATTTTGATTCTACCCTCTTCTCACTCAAATTTGTTTTAGGATCACATGGGTATTTTGGAACCTCTATGATGTCGATGTGACCTGAACTCTGTTCTTGGTGACTCCCGTACGTATGGATTGGACCCGGGGAGTTGAGCTCCAAGGGGTTCTTGACACATCGCTATCGTTCAGTTTCCTTAGTATCTCAAGACGCGGATGTTCGAAATTGTTTCAATAATATTCGTGGTGCGAAGAGTGTGGCGGCACCCAGTACTGGGGAGTGGGATCACATGTACTACCATGTTTAGTATCGTTGTGATTAGAGGGTCTGAGGTAGATGAGTTTCCGAGGTTTCTCTAGTTTTGTGTTGATGGATGTGATACACGGTGGGTAGTATTATTGCTAGGAGTTGAGTGATTTATTAAATAATTTATCCGTGTATCCGTTGGACCAGATTGCATAACCAGAAAGATTTCGGAAGTTCTTAGGTGGGAATTCAAGTAGTTACCTAGGATTATCCTTCCAACAAGTGCATAATGGATTATGTATTTGTTTCCGGCTTAATCCTCAAGCCCTATCTTTTGTTTTCTTGGAGTATGGTAATTCTAGTTGTTTCGATGTCAAGTGGTGATTTCATATCTTTCCTAACCGGTGTGTTTCTCATCAAGATAATTCATCCCTCTCCAATATTTGCAAGATCAATCCTCATATTCCTTTCCAGAGTTCGTCTCATCTTTCTCAAGTTTTCTTTGTTTTTTCCCACCCTCCCACCCTTTTTTATTTAATGATTAAATTCTCAGCCAGGTGCCTTTCTCTTCATTGATGCTTCCGCTATCATTGCTTCCGTATCGTATCTGGTGAGTCGGTGAGAAGATGCTCAGGAGTTTCAAGTTCATCATTTCTTCATTATTGTTTTCTTCTCCGGTGGATTCAATTCAACCTCTCAGTGTTTGTCATATCCTTTTTCATTCGTTCAATGCTTTCCCATGTTGGAATTCTTATTCAAGCCTCTCTTGGTTTTCATATCTCTCTATTTTATCCGGAGTGCTGAAGATATCTCAGAGGACTCGTGTTTTCGTTCCAAAATCCTTTCAATTATTTCGAGGGTCTCACCTCATCAAGTTTTCATTTGTGCCGGTGCAATCTCTCTTACTAAGCAATCATTTCTACGGTATTTCCTTCAGTGGGACCATAACCCACTGGTTTTCCCCCAGGATCTTACCTGGCTCTTCTAATCTTCCCGGAGATGTCCTCAAGTTCTTTTCAAATGTGACGTGAGAATGGATTCCATCAGTCATATTCCTTCTCCAAGATCGCTTCTAAATCATTTTCATCGTTGTCTCAACCTTTCTTCCTTCATTATTCCGGAGTGTCTCAGTAATTCATGGTGTTGTTTCTCGTCAGCATTCTCTCCGTTGAAGACCGAAGGAGAGTTTCTCTTAAATCTTGTCCATTCTCTTGAAGATTCATGGTTTAAGCTTGTTGCTATCCTATATAATTGTTTTCGATCATGAGTAATTCTTTCCACATCTATCCGGAGCATTTGAGTCTTGTTTTCATTTCTCGATCCTCCGAAGGCCATCATTTTAGAAGATTTCTTCGTCCTTAGCTTTCAGCATTCATTCTCCAATTCTTCTCAATTGTTGTCCCTTCGTTCGTATCTCAATTATTCCTCTGCCTCGTTCAAGTTTTTGTAGGCAGATCATGATCTCTTCATTCTCATGTATCTCCATTCATTCGAAGAATTCCTCATTCGTTTTCAAATTCTTACCGGCGTTGCGTTGAAGACTTCTTGAAGTTTGTGCCCGATCTCTCTCTTCAATCCGTTTCAAGAAGAATAAGTTGTATGCCAAATCCGTTGCCTGTCATCAATTTAAGTTGATGAAGGATAGGCATAACATAATTCTTATTCTTACTTCATCAAGGTGATTTCAATCCTTCTTCCGGAGTTGTTCATGATATCAAATTTTGGGTTCTAAGTTTTTCATCTTTCCTTTTTCGGAGTTCCAAGTTTTCTCAAGTATATCATCGCGAAGCTTCATCTAAATCTTTGCAACATGATAATCCTTTTCAACCTTCATTTCTTTTGATCATTCTTTCGTATACGGAGGTCCGCATGGTGGTTCTTCAAGTATTAATTCCTTCTCGAAGTGTTCTTCAATATTCTTGTTGGAGTAGCTCAAGTATTCTTTATCTTGCATTTCAAAATGCAATTCTTTATCCCTTATCTTTTGAGATGGTGTTATAGCATTCTTGATTCATAAGGAGTATCGAAGAGTAGTTGACAAGAATGAGATATGTAAACCCATCATCTTCCTCATTGGAGCTATCTTGGATTGGATTTCACCTAAAGCATTTCCTTAGGATTGTTGCTATCATCACTACTGGAATCAGGGATTTTGTCGTCAGCCGACTCTTTGCCGTCAGCAGGCGGACGGCAAAGAAAGTCATTGCCGTTTGCTGGCAGAAAGCTGACAGCAAAGGGTGAGCTGATGGCAAAGAATGAATTTGTCGTAGGCTGGTTCTTTGCCGTCAGCCAGTTGACGGCAAAGGGCCAGCCGGGCAGACGGCAAAAAAACGGCCCACGGCAAAGGGCAGCTGGCAGACGGCAAAGGGCCAGCTGCGCCCATCGGGCCCTTGCGCCTCTTAGGTCAGTTCTTTGCCGTCTGCCAGCAGACGGCAAAGGCAGGTTGGCAGACGGCAAAGGCGACGCCCTAATAACGGCCGTCCTCCACCCCTCTGTCCTCTCCCTCTCTCCCTCATCCCTCCCCTCCCTCTCCCTGACGCCCAGTGACCGCCGCTGCCCCGCCGCCCCCACCCACCGGCTGCCCCGCCGCCCCGCCGCCCCCACCCACCGGCTGCCCCTCGCCCCGCCACCCCCACCCACCCGCTGCCCCCACGCCCACCCCTGCCCCTCGCCCCGCCACCCCCACCCACCCGCTGCCCCCACGCCCACCCCTGCCTCCCTCCCTCCCTCCCCCCGACGCCCACCGGCTGCCGCCCCCACCCAACGGCTGCCCCTCCGCCCCACCCACCGGCCGTCCCCGCCCCGCCACCCCCACCGGCCGCCCCCCCCACCCCGCCACCCCCACCCACCCGCCACCCCGCCACCCCCACTCACCCGCCGCCCTGCCCCCGCTGCCCCCACCCACCCGCCGCCCCACCTCCGGCACCCTAGACGCCCCCGCCGCCCGGACGCCCCCTCCGGTGAGCTCTCTGTGCCTCCTCCCTTCCCCCCCTCTTTCGCATTTTTTCTGTTTTTTTTTTCATTTTTTAGATTAGAAATTAGCTAGCTAGCTACTATTAGAAGAAGAAAAGAAGAAGGAAAAAGGACAAATGAAAAGAAGAAGAAGAAGAAGAAGAAGAAGAAGTAGAAGAGGAGGAGGAGGAGGAGGAGATGAAAAGGAAAAACAGAAGAAGAGGAGAAAGTAGAAGAAAAAGAGGAGAAGAAGAAGAGGAGAAGAAAAGAAGAAGAAGAAGAAGAAGAAGAGAAGAAGAAGAAGAAGAAGAAGAGAAGAAAAGGAAGAAGAAGAGGAGAAGAAGAAGAAATAGAGGAGAAAAAGATGAAAATAGAAGTGGAAAAGTAGTCATACATAGAGAGATTTTTCTATCGGGATTGAATATTCGTTTTGATCGTGTGGATCTAAATGTGCAGTTTTTCGTCGCTTGAAGGGTCTGGTGTTCGACGGCCTCCCCGTGCGACTACGTCCCCTACACGGTCTAGTGGTGAGCACTACTGTCATCTCCTCCCCGACCCTCCCCTATTTGCTCTCTTCCGGTTGTCATGCCGTTGTCACTTAATTTTATTTTCATGTCAAGTTTCGTAACCTAGGTGTCTCCCGTTAGAAAGGACGACATCTATAAATATGCATGTCTTTGCATATTTATAACCGCCGTCCTTTCGAATTGTCCAACATTATCCATGGACAGCCCGAGTATGTGTAGATTGGGTTCGTTTTCCCGTATGCTCTGCTCCGGATCCTATGCAGAATTTCGTCAATGCCTCCCTGTTGTTCTCTGGGTACACATCCTCTCTGCTTATTGCCGAGATGTGTATCAGGAGAACAGCGGGGAGGTGCTATCAAAATTCTGCGTCGGATCCGGAGCAGTGCATGGGAAAACGAACCCAATCTACACATACTCGGGTGGGATTAGGACCTATCTTAACCTATTAGCGTGTAGGTTGCATGGACGTAATAAAACTGACAAACTTGATTAACTGATGAATATATATGCTGATATATATATATATATATATTTCTTGTGTGTCCAGTAGCTAGGCAAGATGACTGATCGTGCGTGGATGTACACCGGTCACACTAGTCAGAAAGACATGACCAAAGAATGGTTAACAAATACCAAGGGGTTTGTGAGAGCCGCATTTGCAAATGGCCAGGAAAAAACATGGTGTCCCTGTCCAAGGTGCGACAACTATAAAAGGCAGACAGAGGGTGAAATGGTTAAACACCTGCAGAAGTGGGGGTTTTGGCCTAATTATACGGTGTGGACTTTTCATGCTGAGTCTGCCCAACGTGCCAGAGCTGAGGTGGTTCGTCATCGCACCGACGAGCATGGCACGGGGATCGAAGACATGGTGCAAGACTTTGATGATGCTCGGGATTCGGACGATGAGATGGAGGAATCTGCAAAGGCATTCTATGAAATGTTGGAGTCTTCAAAACGTCCTGTCCACGAGCACACTGAGCTTTGTCAGCTGGATGCCATCGCGCAAGTAATGGCTCTGAAGGCTCAATTCAACCTGGGCAGAGAATGCTACGACGCGATGATGACAATATTTTGACGCTTTCTACCCAAAGGCCATGTACTGCCTGCAAACCTATACCAGTCAGACAAAATTCTCTGTGTACTTAAGATGCCCTATGAGAAGATAGATGCCTGTGAGAGTGGATGTGCCTTATTTAGGCTTGAGTATGCGGACTTGAACTATTGTCCCATTTGCAAGTCTTCCAGGTATGTTGTTGTAGACAACGGTATGGGTGAGAAGATGCAGACAAAAATTCCTGTTAACGTTCTTTGCGATATGCCAATCGTACCAAGACTTCAACGTCTTTTCATGGTCGAAGAGACGGCCAGACAGATGACATGGCATAAATTGGGCAAAAGAACCGAACTAGATGCAGATGGGAATCAGATGTTGGTACACACTTCAGACGCTTTTGCGTGGAAGCACTTCGATGCATTACATAATGATAAAGCGGCAGATCCAAGGCATCCTCGAGTCGCCATAAGCACGGATGGGTTCAATGTGTTTGGTATGACGGCAACCCAATACAGTTGTTGGCCTGTATTTGTCATTCTACTCAATCTCCCCCCCGGAGAGATTATGAAAAGAAAGAACATTTTCCTAACGTTGATAATTCCAGGGCCCAACTATCCGGGGAAGAATATGAATGTGTACATGCAGCTGCTTAAGGATGAATTGCAACAAGCTTGGGATAATGGGATCAAGACATACGACGCCGCTACCAAAAAAACCTTCAAAATGCATGTGTGGTACATGTACTTGACGCATGACTTGCCGACTTATGCCCTATTCGTTGGCTGGTGTGTGCATGGAAGGTTCCCGTGCCCCACATGCAAGGCAGCTCTTCAGTTCCGTTGGCTGCAGGCGGGTCGCATGTATTCTTGCTTTCACATGCATAGACAGTTCCTGGATCCTTGCCATAAGTTCAGAAAAGACAAGGAGAATTTCATCAAAGGTAGAGTTGTCAAAAACTCTGCACCACCCGCGTTGACAGGCCAACAGCTCCTGGATCAGTTAAACGCTCTTGAGCCGGATCCAAAACATCCTGGGTATTTCAAAGGGTATAATACGGAAGACGCATGGACTCACAAGTCATGCTTATGGGATCAGCCTTACTTCAAAGACCTCCTTTGCCCACACAACATCGACGTGATGCACACTGAAAATAATATCGTCGAGGCCATTTTTGGTACATTGTTCGGCATAGAGGGGAAGTCAAAGGATAATCCTAAGGCTAGAATCGATCAGGAGGCTCTATGTGACAGACCGTTACAAAACATGCGACAAGGGAAAGGAAAGCAAAACTGGACTAAGCCAAAGGCATGGTTCAATCTTGGAAGGCCGGCTATGAGGGAAATGATCTTGTGGGTGAAAATGCAGTTGATGTTCCCCGATGGTTATGCAGCGAATCTAAAGAGGGGAGCGAGTCTTGACAAACTAAAGATATTTGGTCTCAAGAGTCATGATTGGCACATATGGCTTGAGCGGGTAATGCCGGTGATGTTGTGTGGCTTTATCCCTGAGGATGAATGGCTAGTACTGGCAGAACTGAGCTATTTCTTCCGTTCTCTTTGTGCGAAAGAACTATCGCCTGGCGTGCTAGATGAAATGGAAGAGTTGGCGTCGGAGTTGATATGCAAGTTAGAGAAGATCTTTCCACCGGGCTTCTTTAATCCAATGCAGCATTTGATTTTGCATCTCGCGACCGAGGCAAGATTGGGGGGGCCCGTGCAAAATCGTTGGTGCTTCGCAACTGAGAGGATGCAGAAGACGCTTCGAGCAAAATGTAAAAATAAACGTAGAATTGAAGCATCGATGGCCGAGGCATTTAATACTGAGGAGGCGGCAAACTTCGTGACAGCACACTACGAAGCCAAAAATCGTCATTTGCATAATCCGAAGCCTCGGTACAATGATGGCGACCCAAAAAAAAGTCGATCCAACCTCAGCCTATTCAAAGGGAAGCTCGCACTAGCCGGTGCTTCTAAAGCAAAAGCGTTGGATGTCGATGAATGATGGACCATTTCGTTGTATATCTTCAACAACCTAACAGAAGTGCGGCCGTACATCGAGTAAGTTGTCGATACATTATTGTTTCGCAACTTGTAATTCCTTAGAACTGCTCTTATTCCTGGATATTTGATATAGTCGATACGTCGCCAAATTCTCGGATGGAGTGGTCATCCAAAAGGATTCTGTCGAAGAGTATGAGCTCCTGGCGAAGCATGGAGGCGGCTATACCGGTTTCATCTCTTGGTTCAAACAAATGATAATTACCATTAATGGACCATTTCATTTCTTCGTCTTATTTGCGGCTAATGCAACAATCCTTTCGTATTAAACTTGTAGGCTAATTCAGAGTCTATGGACGCCGAGCTGAGACAAGTCGCTAATGGTTTTGACTATAAGGTCCATTCATTTGACAGATACGACATCAACGGGTATCGCTTTCGTACCTTTGGCAAAGAGCTATCTATGCCCGACCTGAAGACTACAAATTGTCGTGTCTCTGCTATCGGCTAAGGAGGTACAGAGTACTATGGAAGAGTTGAAGCAATTTATGAACTTCTATTCTATGGTGAAAACCTACCGAACGTCGTAGTCTTCAAATGTCATTGGTTCCAGCCGAAGGAGACTGGAAGGACTCATGAACATATAGGGCTAGTCGAAATCAAACAAAGCACCTATTTAGATGTGCCCGATGTCTATATTACGGCTCAACAGGCAACCCAAGTTTTCTATCTACCGTGGGCCTGCCAAACTGATCCAAATCTGAAAGGTTGGGATGTCGTTTATGAAGTGCCGCCACATTTTAGACCACCTCCCCTCAATGAAGAGGATTATGAACCTCACATTAACCAAGACACATATGAAGGAGAATTCTTCCAAGAAACACGTATTTCCAAAAAACGTTTCAAGAACCGCTCTACTTCACCCCGGAACATTGAAGTAGACAGCGACAATGAATCCGACTTAACCCCTGAGCCGGAACAAGAAGAGGTTACTGATGCGGATGACCTGTCAATGCTTAACTGATTACATGAAGGAGGCCTTCCACACGTTGTTCCTGATAGTGATGATGATCATGCATTTATTGATGATAGTGATTATGATGATGATGCATTTATTCATCCCGGAGAATATATAGACGATCAAGATTATTATTAATTCATGTTAGGTAATCAACTTTTAGTTCATGTTAGGTATATGATGATACACTTAAATTATATACATTTTATTATTCATGTCGGTATTCAATTTTATGTTGTACTAATTTCGTTTACTATTTGTCATGGCCGTTGTTGAAAGATGGTGGGAAAGGGTCGAGAGCACTCCGCGGCTCCTTCGTCGGAGGGTGGTGGGATGGGTACTTCCATTCCTGCCGACTCTCTCCGGAGAGGGTTGCTCTCTAGTCTGCATACACCGGTGGCCACTTCTTCATCGACCCCCGTGAGAGGAGGTCGGGGGAAGAAGATAGGTAGTAGAGATGGGAGAGGAGGGAGAGGAGGCCGCGGCTAGGGTGGACCCGTCTGAGGACGAGGCTACGCGGACTCCGGTCCACGAGCCTCGGGTCGACGAGCCTTCGACCTACATGACTCCTGTCCCAGAGGCTTCGTCCCACGAGACTCCGGAGCAGAGTAGGGATGACGACATGTCCCGGCAGACCCCATGGAATACCTGGCCGGAGGAGCCTAGTGGCCATGCTGATGGTGGCGGGGATCATTTTCTGATAGCGACGAGGAGCTGCCTGAGGGCGCCACCGTCTACCAGCGTGGTATGACACGGCTCCCGCCCGTGCCGGCGACCCGCGAACTGAGGTGGTTGATTAGGCCTGATGGGGACAGGTAAGTGCATGTACTCTTTTTTAACCTTTTGCCTTCACGTTTTTTCAAATATCTAATGTGTTGGCTTTGTCATACTGCAGGGGTTGGCATCAACCCAAGGATGCCCGCAGGCCCAACAGCATCCTTGGTGTCCTTGTCAGGCAAAACTTCCCGGGGTTTGTCACGTTGCCCGGTGAGGGTCAGGTTCCAGAGTTAGGACTGACCTGGGAGCACTACTTGGCTGCACCGGCCCCGCCTGAGGAGAGGATCGACGGTGTTTTGTGCCACACGAGGGCGGAGATGGTGATCAGGCATTTTTGGGTAATTTCTCCTTTACACAATTAAAAATCAAAAATAGCTAGTTATTGTACCAATAAGTGTTGTGTCGTTTGATTGCAGACCTTCTACAGGTGTCAGGAGGGATGCGAGGAGGCCGCAGCAAAGGTTATCGATCAGCAATGCAAGCGCCTACTGCAAAACTTTCGGCACGAGGCTCGGGTGCAGGTTGTTCGAGACTACTACGCCTCGCGGCGTATTAGGAAGGAGAAGTCGATGTGCCGCAGAAAGAAGATGGAGAAGGAGCATTACATGAAGGTAATTACGTATTCTTAAGGCCTTGTACTTAGTTTCCTTCATTTGATTCCTACGCGTAGCGCTCAAATATCTCTTTATTAACTTAGGTGCCCCCGAGATGGTGTGCGGATAAGCTGGATTGTTGGGAGGCGTTGGTGGATGAGTGGTGCTCAGAACAATGGCTATCCGTCCACAACAATGCCAAGGACCGGCGTAACAAAATGGTTGGTGTGCCACACCATCAAGGGAGCGCCAACTTAAATCAGTTTGGTCTGAACTGGGTATGTGGTTAGCTTCATGATTCATGCAATTCATTCATGATTCTAGCTTGAGCCCTTTACTAATACATTGTTCCTCTCTCTCTCTCTTTTAGGTGCCACAGATGTACGACCTCTATGCGATGGCCCATACTGCCTCGTACAAGAAGGTCAAGGCATTCTCTGAGTCTGACCTCGATGATCCCTTGAAGTTCAGTAACATCTCCTCCCACAACAAGCTCGTGAGGTACAGAGATGAGGGGAAGGCAAGGAAAGGGGAGGACTTTAACCCGAGCCAGGAGCCTATTGATCCAGAGCTGGTGATGATAGCTGGTGGCGGGAGGCCCCATGGCTCGATTGCCATTGGAGATGGCCTTATACGCTGTCCTAGCAACCTCCAGGATATCAAGGCGCGCCAAACGAGCTCCTGTCCTGAGATAAGGCCTCGTCCACGGCCAGTCGAGCTCGCCATCGAGGTTAGTTATACGGACTTAGATATCTTTCCTCATTACGTTGTGTGTGTGAACAAACATGATTACAATGCTAACGAGGAGTTGTGTTGCAGGCTAATATTCAGAAAGAGAGAGAGGCAACACAGGCGCTTATGGCGGCGAAGGAGAAGGAGATGGAGGAGAGGACGGCAAGGTTGTTGGAGGAGGAGAGGACACGATCTGATGCGTCTTACCGGGCCATCTACGAGCTCTTCGTGGTAAGATTCTTCTTCATATTTGTCAAATCTTGCATTTAATGTTCGTTTCATTAATAATGAATATCGTTGACTTGTGAAAACCAAATGTGCAGACTGTGTGCAAGAAGACCGGCCAGACCGCTCCATCGATGCCAGTCATTACCACGGCTGCAACGGTGAGTTTCATTTCAATGCAATGATCTTTTCAGTGTCATCATGCTAATGAGACATTGCAGATCATCTTTGGTGCAGCTTAACTCCGGAGTCGCATCGCACGACCCTTCTCCAGGTGAAACCGGTCCGAGCAACCGCGGTGCCTCTCCTCCGTGATGACGAGGACGGTAAGCCCCAAACTTAGCTCGTTTTCTCAAAGAAAGACAAACTTAGCACTTAGACAAACTTAGCTCCTTCCGAAATATTAGTGTTAGGGGAAACGACCATCACCAACTGTCGAAATATTAGTGTTAGGTAGTGTCCACCAACATACACCACCATATAAGTGTGAGTGAGTGCGCACCATACACACCATGAGGCAAACCTCGAAAGACCAATCCTTCTTCCAATTTTGCCCGAATGACACAAATAAGCAATAAGAAGAAGAAAACAAGAGGAGAAAGATAGAGAGAAGAAAACCGCTTCTTCATCTTCTTCTTCTTATTCTAGTCTTCTTCATCTAACTTTCGTATTTCCCATTTTGCAGATTAGAGTCACTTCACGGAAGCTTGCATTGATGGAGTGCTTGTTATTTTGTATCGATGAACAATGTTAAACTTGCTACATATGTGAAACTTGTTACTATTGTAATATGGTGAACAATGTGACATTTGTTTTGGTATGTTTGTTGGATACTTGTGCTTGTGCTTGTTGTTGGATGATCATCAGTAGGCTTATTGTGAAATATATACATATGTAGCATATTTTGCCTGTGAAAATTGTTGGATATAAGAAAAAACAAAAAAAACTGGGGCAATATTGCCACTTTTCCGACGGCCACCGTCGGCAAAGCTTCTTTGCCATCTAGCACCGACGGCAACGGTGACACGTGGCACTCACCTGTGCACCCTGGGAGTGCCAGGCCTGATGCCATTTGGTACATTTGCCGTCCGGGGGCGGACGGCAAAGGGAGCGGACGAAAAAGGAGGAGGTGGCGGGGGGATGACGGCAAATGAGGTGTGGCGGACGGCAAAGGCAGCGGACGGCAAAGGAGGGGGTGGCAGACGTCAAAGGGTGCGGACGGCAAAGGAGGGGCTAACTCAAGTTTAGGCCGTCCAGCCGCTTTGCTGTCTGCTGCTTGACGGCAAAAACACTGTGCCGTCCGCTGTATAAAGGCAGACGGCAAAGCACTCCTTTACCGGAGTTCCCAGTGCCGGAAATTTTGCCTTCTGTTGCCGGACTGCAAAGGCTATGCCGTCAGTGGTCCTACCCTTTGCCGTCCGCTATGGAAGACGGCAAAGTACCTGATTCCAGAAGTGCATGGTGCTCATCAATGATCCAAGTTCTCAATGTATCCTCTTGGTGAAAGAAGTTTTGCATATCTTGTTGCTCCCAAGCAATCAATTGTTTCCTTTAGTGGCCGGTTGTCACCTCATATTTGTGAGATGTTTTCCATAAGCCCACAACAAGCTATTCTTTTCGTTGTTGATGTTCCAACAACTCCGTTCAATCTCTTCTTATAAGATGCTTTTCAAATTCAGTTGTGCTAGAAGTTGTCAATTCTCTTCTCCATTCTTTTCTTTCCAAAGATCTAGCTTCTATTCTTTCGTTCCGGAGGAATTGTGATGTTGCTTTCTTCGACCCATCATCTATTTTACCAAGATCATGTTCTTTCCTTGATTATCCATTTAACCGGAGTGTTGTATCCTCTTTTCAAGTTCCTCCTATCTTGTCAAGTTTTTCTTCTCTTTTCTACCGGAGTGCTGCCCAAATTCTTTCTCTCTCATTCCTTGCCTATCTCGTTTCAACCGGAGTGGTTTCGAATTCTCGCTTGTTCCTCATGCCATTCTTCATATCTTTGCAACCTTCAAGATTTGTTAGTTTCACTCGTTTCTCTAAGAAGCATTAAGTTTTACCTCTTCCTTTTTCTCTTCCTCTTCTCATTCCTAGATCTCGGGTCGAGATCTCTTGTTAGTGGAGGAGAGTTGTAACAGCCGAAGACCAAGACCCTCACTATTCATGTTGTGTTCATGCTTGCAATGCTTGGGATGTATGTTTGTTTTTATTTTTGTTCTGCATCATGCATCATGCTCATCATTGCTTTGGTTGTGGCATATTTAATTTTGCCTGTGATGTTGTGTGCAACTCCATCTTCACCTCTTCCTTTTGGCATTCTTCCATCTTGCTCTTCCCAACCTAAACCCTCACCAAGTGCTAAGCCCCAACACTAGTTTTTCCTTCTCTCATTTCTACAGTTAATTCTAGTGGCATTTTTATGTTCCGAAAAAAAATGTTTACTATTTCCCTAAAAACTCCTGGATAATTCCTAGACTCTATCCTCATTTTCAACTCAATTGGACCTGTTTTGGTAGGACTAAATATTTATCCAAGTTTGAACAAAAATTCAAACTTGTTTACATTTTCAGTCTTTAAAATTTCCAAAGTGATTATTTGTTTTAGTTGGGCATATTTCCAATAGTGTAGGGGTATTTTTATATCTCACAAATTCCTTTCCTATCCCACCCTTTGTTTTTTTTCCTGAAATCTGTTTATTATAAAAAAACAGAGAAACGAAGAAGAGAAAACCTTACCTGAAGCCGCAACCCACCTAACCTGAGGCCCAGCCATGCCTCACGCAGCCGTAGCCCAGCTCAACTCCATGATCTCCTGTTCTTCTTCTACACCTCTATACGGCAGCGCATCAGCCATGTCCACGTCGACACCTCTTTCAATTAGACGGTCGGAGAAGCTTCTCCTTGGTCCATAAATCCCTCCCTGGAACCCTAAGATCCTCCTCCTTCCATTTTCCCCCTCTCTTCCCCCTGCCGCCACCAAGAGAGGCCACTCCACGCGTCACCATGGTCGAGCCAAGTTGGAGCTCGTGCTCGGCTTGATCCTTGCAGCAGCCACCGTCTCCTTCCTTGGGGGCGTCAAGATCGTCTCCGTCGTCTTCCTCACCCCGACATCCGACCACAAGGACCCTGAAGCCTTCTTCCTCGACATCCTACAGGTTAGCTTGTTAGGCCACACCATGGATATCTTGGAATCGATTCCCATGAGCCCCAATTATTATTTTTGCCTCTCTGTTTTTTTCTTTAAGTTATTCTCTTTCTTTCCCAAACACGCACACTTATGATGCACCGTTTAGTTTTCTTGCTAGTTGTAGGTATCGCGTTATTCATAGCACCGACATATCGGACACCCGGTTATCGGGACCACCCCATCATCTCGTCCACGTCCATATACGCCCACACGTTTGTTCTTTCGCACCGGCATCTCAACGAGTTGTCGGAACCGGAATGTTGCCGTGGCATCATTTTTCGGATTCATCGCCGTGGGAGCCTCTTCTGTCCGTCATGGCGACAAATGCCCATATCGTATTATATGTTCTTAATTTCTTACAATTGCATCGATTTGTACATGTCATCCTCATGCATGCTAAAAACATTTAAATAAACTTGCATTAAAAATTGCCTAATGACTTGCTACGCGGTTTGTATCATAACTAAATAACCGTAGCTCCGTTTAAAATGATCCACGTATGTAACTTGACTAGAAAAATGTGTAGAATCTCATGGCACTCTTGATTTTGATGTTTAACAAATATAAAATATGTGATAGGCAGATCTGTCCCAAACTTAAGAATTGCATATGAGGTCGTTTCGGAAGTGCTATATGTTGCTTCCGGCCTCATTTAAAATGCCTAGTTGATGTAGTGTTCATGCTTCACCTCTTGCCATGATGAACAACATTTAAAATGGTTGTTTAGTTAAACAACCTTAACCACATTTCTCTTAATTTGGAGAGTTGTTATTTTGTTGTATGTATGTTCTACCTCTCCATTTAATATTGCGTAATTCCTTCTTCAACCTATGCCATGACCATCCATGTTAAACAACATTTAATATTGATGAGTACCTAAAAGAGAGGAACTAAATATTTGAATGTGGAGTTGCGCCAATATGCAACTCGTTGCATATTGAGCTTTACTTAATGTGTAGTAATTGCTTGTTGTGATTGCCATGCCTTGCATATTTAAAACCGGACATGCATCATATTGTTTGCGCATCATACCATGCATATGTTGTGGTGTTTATCGTGTGTTGATTGTTTGTTTCCGGATTGCTTCTTCTTGATAGAGTTCTGAAAGCGTTCGGAGGTGAGGATTCGTTCGACGACGTCCCGTTCGTCTGCTTCACACATTCGTTCTTCTTCCAAACAGGATCTCAGGCAAGATGATCATTTCCCTGGATACCATTACTATCATTGTCATGCTAGATGTCTTGTTTCTATCGCTTGTCTCGCTACCTACCACTTGTATGTCAATCCTTCCAAATTGCCATGAAAAGCCTCTAACCCCTTCACATCCCAGCAAACCATTGTTTGGCTATGTTACTGCTTTCTCATCCCTTCTTATAGCGTTGCTAGTTGCAGGTGCAATGTCTCCATGTGTCAACATGGATATCCTTTTGTTATATCGCAATATTTATTGCTATTTAATTTTAATGCACATATATACTTTGTAAGGGTGGAAAGCTTGGCCTTTTGCTCAGTGTTTTGTTCCACTCTTGCCGCCCTAGTTACTTGTGTACAGGTGTTATGTTCCATATTTTGCGCTCCTAACATGCTCGGGGTTGTTATGGGGACCCCCTTGACCATTCGTTTTAGATTAAAACTTGTCTGGCAAGAACCAACTTTGGTACTACATTTGCTAAACAACTTAATAAAATGCATAGGGACCCGCCGGCACCCGCGGATAATTAATCAACAACCCGGGCCAGTGCTCCTCATGAGTGTTGGTCCAAACTAGAGTCGTGTGCGGGGCCAACCTGGGGCAACTCGGGAGATATCTCTCAGGCCACTTTATGTTGTGCTCATCCGGTCGTGTCCTGAGAACGAGATACGCGGCTCCTATTGGGTTCGTCGACACGTCGGGCGGTCTTGCTGGACTTGTTTTACCTTTCTCGAAGGTCTTGCGCGAGGAATTCCGATAATACTTCGGGCTATCTCGAGGTTGCGGTTTTCCAGTGGAATTGCCTAGGAAATCACGGGATTCGTGGTCGAGGTTATTCCCGCGGCGTGTGGTTAGTTTGTGATGGATGACTTGGAGCACCCCTGCAGGGTTAAATACTTCGGAAAGCCGTGCCCGTGGTTACGTGGCAACTTGGAAACTTTGTTTAACACCCAGTCATAGCAAACTTGAAGTAAACTCAAATAAAATACACCAACCGTGTGCGTAACCGTGACTGTCTCTTCTCGTGATTTCTGAACCGAGAGAGAACACAGTGGGGTTATGTTTGTTCGTAAGTAGGTGTTCATGATCTCTTAGAGATCATTACTAGTTCACGTTCGTTTATGCGACGACCATCCCCCTTTATTCTTGTACTCATAAGTTAGCCACTCAAATAAATGCTTAGTGCTTGCTGCAGCCTCACCACTTAACCATACCTCACTCATTAAGCTTTAATAGTCTTGATACCCTTGGAAATGAGATTGCCGAGTCCCTGTGGCTCAGAGATTACTACAACAACCGTTGCAGGTACAGGTAATATGATGCTTTGACGTGAGAGCGATGCTTGTTTGATTTGGATTTCTTCTTCTTCTTCATCGATCTAGGATGGGTTCCAGGCCGGCAGCCTAGGATAGCAAGGATGGATATCATTTTATCGTTTGTTCTCGTCCGTAGTTGGACCCTGCTCTTCTGCATGATATTTGGATATGTTGTTGTATTGATGTGAAATTGATGTAGCTTGTGGCAAGTGTAAGCCAATTCCAAATACTCATCTCTTCTTTACATGTACTTGTAATGATATCCATTCTTACGAAACGACGAGATGCACTTCTATCCCTGTCGAGGCCCTCGTGCCAAAATAAGGATAGGATCGCATCTTGGGCGTTACACCATCACTCCTGTTCAGTTTCATAGCAAGGAGAACAATTTAGCTAGCTTAAACTTTCATCAAACACCTTCTGCCATTTCTAAAAGTTACTGTTTTCACCACTTTTACTATTCCCCTTGCTCTCAAATTTTTACCAAAGTCACTCACATACCTCTTCTACCTCCAGTATGAATCCTACACTCCCAGCTCAATGATTGATGGGCTAAAAACCCCAATTACCCCTCTGGACAGCAGTTTTCCCCTCTCTCTCAGCTTCCCTTCTCAACCAAAGCACCCCCAGCAGCATCCAATGCCTCCCCCACTTTGTTTACTCCCCCTATACCCTCTAGACATTGGTGGTCGCGCCCAAAACTCCAATGGCATGCCATGGCATGCCATTTGGGCGCTCTAGAGCATGCTACAGTGCGCCAGAGCACTGTAGCGGCGCCCATCCCCACCTCCCGACCGCATCGGGCTCCTCCAGCATGCCAGCAGACTCCTCTCGGCATCCGTGACACGGCAAGCTGTCGCCCCCTCCTCCCTCTCTCTCTCTCCTGCCCGCACCAAGCACACTCTGTGCCGCCCCCCATGGCCAGTGGCCAAACCCACACGCGTGAGCTTCCCTGGTCGTCCCGACCACGTGCGGCAAATGCGTGGGGCAATTCCTAACCTCCCCTATCGCCCGAGGCTTCTCCTCGAAGACCCCCTCTCCTCTCACCCAAACCGAGCCATAGTGCCATGGTCGAACATGTGGCGTGCACCCGAGCTCAACTCCTCCCCTGCCTCACCCGGACCTCTTCCTTGATTGCCTCGGATGCCCACGGGCCTGCCATGATCCCGCACACCTAGCACAACCTCCAGTTGGCTCTCATGCCCCTGGTTGTAAGCTCCCTGAGCTCGCCGTGGACCCTGTCCACAGGACTTCATCACCGCGCTATAAAAAGCGACCCCGAGCCCCATTCCCTCTGTTTTCAGCTTTCCCGCACTCCCAATCGCGTGCCCACACTATTTTCCCCTCGCTCGGGTGCTCGGAAGCTCAAGTTCGAGCGGGAGGGCTGTCGCCTCGGGGCATCACCGTCCGCACGGTACAGAGCGTCCCTAGCCTCCCTTTCATCTCCCCGAGCGCCCTCTCCTTCCCCTGAACCTAACCCCTCTCTCCAAACGAGAGTGAGCTTGCTAACCTTGCCTCCTTCCTGCGCCGCTCGGGTTCGACGTCGCCGGTGTTTTCGTCACCTCTGGCGACCAGCGTCCCCGCCACCCGACCTTCGGCAGCTCCCCCGAGCACCACAGTGCCCCCCGTTCGCGTCGCCATCGCCGGAAGCACCCGCGGTGAGCCTCTCTGCCTCCCCCGTCTGGAGGAAGGAGATGACAAGCGGGCCCCGCTTGTCATTCTCCCTTCCCTTCCTCCTCTCACTGACGAGTGGGACCCAGTCGTCAGGTTCAAACGCCACGGGTGGCGCGTACCGCTTCGTGCAGTCGTACTCCCTGACTCCGCCTTCGACGTAGCCCTCTTCACTGCACTGTGCCCGGGATGGATCTCTCCTGGGCCGGCCCAGCTGCGACTGTTTTGGCCCATGTGAACAGTGGCAATTTCCTTTTTCCTTTTTCTGGTATATTCCAAAATCTCCACAAAAATAAATATATGTCCAAATGAAATGATTCCAACTCCCACATTTTTCTAAAATTCCAAAAAATTTAATGGTGCAACTTTCATATTTTTCTATCACCAGTTTTTGTGTTGTTCAAATTCAAATTTGAATTTGAACCTCCTAAAGACCCCTTCTTCAAATCCCTAGAGCATTCATCCTAGCTCCAAATGGTATGGTTCAAGTTTCCGGAGACTCCAAAATTTTTGCTCTATTCATCTGGCTCTGGTTAACATTTTTCCCATACAATGTACCTACAGGATCTAATAAATAGCCATGTCTTCCATTTATTTCACCTTGAGAAAGTCATAGGAAAATCATCCCAACTCCAAATCCAATGAAACCACTTCCAAAATGTTTCTAAAATCATGCCCTACTTGATGAGGGCATCCACTCATTTTTATAAAAATGTTCTCTGTAGATTTCGTGTAGGATCAACGATACCTCCATTTCCACCATCCAAAAATCTCTGGTAATCCAAATCCAATAGAGTAACTTTAGGGAATTTTATATTGACCAGAGATGTCCTAGAAAAATAAAACTCCTATTTATAGAGCACTTTTATTTTCTGCTTGTTGTGTTGCTTATTACGGTTGTATCCGGCGATAGTTGACGAAGTAGACGAAGCGCTCGGAGTTGGACGAGAAGCGTGTAAACACCTCGAAGACTTTGCTGAGCCAGGCAAGCAGCCCTTTGACCAAGTCTAAGAAACCATTTTATGCATGACATATGGCACTTTATTCCGTTGCATTGAATCATGATGAAACGGTGACAACCATAGTGGGTCACCTCCATTACTTTCCTCGTTGATGTTTGCACTGAGCATGACCCTACCTTCTTATGAGGGTTGTGCGGGGGGGGGGGGGCAGTAGTTAGTATGCTAAGTACTTGCTACAAAAGTGTTTTCAAAGACTTTTTGAAAACCCCGTCGGGTGCCACTAAAGCCCGAGGGAGATGATGTTGAGCTACGTAACCACTTGACAAAGAAGTGCTGTACTGAGGAAAGTGAGTGTGTGTTTTCGAAAACGGAGAGATTTAAGATTTTTCGCCCGTCCCAACCTTACATGTACAACCACTCTACCCCTATATGGGAAGGGACCTTGTTGATTACCTTGGTCGATGCTAGCAGAGAGCCGACATTACTAGTGGCAGGAGTGACGTGGTAACTCTCGATACGGAGTCGTGCCAGGTAGGGCGGCCATGGGCTGTTTTCACAGACACCGGGCACACTGTTGTCTGCCTTCATGGATGGTACAATGATTGAGCGAGTCTCATGTGATGTACATCATGAAGATGTGGGCCAACGAGTGGACTCTTTGTTTAGTGTCGTCAAGGGAAAGGCATTGTTTGGGTTCTTACCTATGGTAAGTAATATACCGCGAGTAGTGGATGAGACGGAAGTTCCCCGAGTCTTGTGGGTAAAGTGTTCAACCTCTGCAGAGTTTAAAACTATTCGAATAGCCGTGTCCACGGTCAAGGACAGTTGGGTGGTGCTGCTTAAACTACGTCCGATGTTTTCACAAAACATGGTGTGTGTGTGAGAGAGATAATAGGCTGGTACTTGAGCTAAGTCAGATGACTTGGCATGATGATTGAACATGTGATGTTCAAGCCCTATCTATATTGATATCTATAACCTGCTCATATGGATATCTTCGTCCTGTTGATGCATGCATTTACAAGTTGATTGAACATGTTATTACTCTCAAAATTAGCTTTCTGCAACTTACCTACTTAGTGCTATATCATGCATTGTTAAACCTCGTTCCAAACATGGGTTGCTTGCGAGTACATTCAAAGTACTCATTCGCTTGCCACTGGTTATTTTCTTGGCTAGGCATGAAAGAACAGGGTATTATGAAGAGCACCATGGTGACGTACATGCGAGCTAGGATGCTTCCCAGTTAGAATGCCTGTAGGGTTAAGACAGATGACATGGGTTCACGCTATCGTTGAAGATTTCTGCTCCGAGTTTATGAAGACTTGGCCATAGGGGCCATAGTTGAACAAAATGGTATGTAATGGATGTAAGACTCTTGTTATTCAGTTTCTGTGTGTTCAGTGAGCATTGATCTCTGGGATCACTGTGCACGTACATTTGGTGATCACGACTTATGAGTCGGGGTCCCCACAACCATGTAGTAAAGAAAGAAGATGATGCCTAGAAGAATTCCTTCCTTCATTTATAATGAGAACTATGATGTACTTATGTCTCCTTGCTGTAAGAAACTAAGATTGAAATTATGTTAGGTTATTCCTCTATCATTTTGTAATAAACTAAGACTGAGAAATTATGTTGGGTTATTCCTATGTCATTCTATGAGGAACTAAGACTGGAAATTTCGTACTTATGCTTATTTCATATTTTGCTATGTCATTCTATGAGAATATGAGCTTATTGCATATGGTGCACTTCTCCGATGTCATTTTTTGAGCATTTGAAAATTTATTTCTTGTTGTGTAGCTGCGCAATGCCATTTTGCGATAATCTGAGCCTTTATGTGAATGTTGTGATATGTTATGTGGTTTTTCAAGGTATTATGTATAATTGTTTTTACAGGACCCAATGGGTATCCATTGGTTATGGATATCCATCGGGTTTGGACATGGACACAACTTCTGCCCGTTGGTTTTTGCATGGATGGGCCAAGAATATCCTCATGGACATGGATTTGGATTTGATATTGTTCAACCCGGGCCGAACCCGATCCATTGCCATCCTTACGCGGGTAATTGGATACCCCTACAGTCAGTGATCTCATGGCGGTGCGTCATCCAGTGAAATGGCAGGTCACCATGTTCGAGGATATCAGGCATAGCCCCCAGGCCTACGCGATGGAGTAGTCTGCCTTGACGGAGATGTTGCGGAATCTGTCCCCGCTAAAGGCGATCTCGATGACGAACAAAGTATTCTCAGGCCCCTTGGGCGGAGCCTCCACGATTAGTCCTGCCGGGGAGGCCGGCGTGACAATGGATCCAGCTCTAGCAGGAGCGCTCGAGACGGCGGGTCCCTCCCGCGATGTCGACAGGGCTTGCTCACTCGCATTCATGGGAATGACCTCTCCTGGGAGAACTAGCTCAGTGCGACGAAAGAGGGAGACCCGGGCAGGATGCCAGCCTCCACGGACAAAACACACTGCCGCCACGGTCGTCACCGCCTGTGCCGCGAGCTCTGCACAGACCCCGGGGGTGTTGACGTTCTCAAAGAATGCTGCAACGACGGCAGCCTCTGGAATGCCTCCAGTATGTGTGTGCAGCTGGCGGGAACAAGCGATGTAGCTCCTGAGCTGCCACCCAGCCCACTGCCGGAGACGCAAGAGGGAAGTCAACGTGGGCCTTGATAGCCCGTGGTTCCTCAAGCATGGGACTCCTCCCACCGCGCCCCTATGATCGCGTGCCGCCTAGGTGGGCAGCGCGTGAACGCGGCACATCGGGAAGAGACACTGCCCAAGCCAATGCACCTTGGCGCGCCATAGGATGAAGGATCTTGCCCCGCACCACGCTTGCCGGATCAGGTGGTTGGAGGAACGAAGGAAGTGGACCAAGACAGATGAAAACGCCTCAGTCCCCTACCTGTCGTGCCAGATGTCGAATTCAAAGAACCTACATATGAGTTGTGAGCAACAAATCTTTGAGAGTTCGGCCAGGGATAGAACACGTCTAACTATCCTAAGTCATGGATGAAATGTAGTGGATGAACACGAAGAACTACCCAGGTTCGGGGGACCTTCTTGGTGTAATACCCTACTCCTGCTTTGTTGTATTGAAATGGTAGAGAGCTACAATCCGTGTTACAATGGTGAGAAGATTGACCCCCTCCAAGGCCTCGGTCTCCCCTATTTATAGTGCCGAGAGAGGCCTTGTCGGAGGGTCTGATATGTTGAATATACACTTGAGTAGGCTAGTATAGCCTGTACCATGTCGACATGGTCACCCATGGCATGCTTGTACGAGTGATGATGACGTCCTTCCAGGACAGCGTGTTACTACCCGGATACTTACCTGCCTCCTTTGGAATTCGTCGGTTGGTAGCGAGGTACCGCAACTGTGGCGGTGTAAGCGGAAGGTGAATCTTACTGTGGATGTCGTGGATGTCTTGGGCCGAACGGGTCATGCCGAAGCCCACGCTCAAGGGCTAGTCATTCAACCTTCGCCCCTCCTGGCACATGCAGTAGTGTTCCCCGATACAAGCCATCATATGACCTTCAGAGTCAAAGCTCCCTCCTCCCGAAGGGGCATGTAACGCATTGCCACGGCCTCCCTGGAAGGCCCCACGAAGGGCTTACTCGAGGAGAACCGCATTATCCTCTTGAACTTTTCCCCGATGAACCACGACATAGCGCCCCAGGCTCATCAGGTTCTTCAAAAGGTATTCTCCGAATGGACACATATCGGTGCCTTCATCGCCAAGGCTAGTCTTACCGGGTTAGTAATACCCCCGGCTTTACTGTCACCGATACCCACCTCCTCCGAGGCCTCGGCTAACCTTTTAACACCTTCTTCTTGGGCCTTTTATTCTTTTACGGGCTCCAGTTTCACCATCTGGCCCCAAACTTCATCCTCCAAATATCCACCTTCATAACATTCGGTGAGCCTTCCTCCGCATTGAGCCCCACCTAATTGAGCTCTGGCTGAAGGTGTTCTGCATCAAGCCGTACAACTCTAGTTCAGATCTGGCAGAATGCGGTGGGGGGGTCAGCAAGATCACCAAGGTCTTCTGGCCAAAGGGCACATTTATCGTGAGAATAAACTGATGGCCAGAGGAGTGGCTCTATATGGACGATATGCTATCTGGGAACCATCAGGGGGGCCTGAGTATTTGCCGCCCTCTACAAAGGCTCCATACTTGGACCTCCAAAGGCTACTAGGGGTGCAGGAGGAGGATAAGATGCTCCAGCAAAAGGTGAAGGCCGTCGTTGGGATGGGGGTCACGCTGGTGGACGTCACCACATGATGCACCCTCGCAGGATCCTACCACTCCAAGTACAAGCTACTCCAATGCGAAGGCACTCGGCAAAGAACACGAAGGTGGTGCTGCAAAGTTTCTTCCGGGGAAGGGACCTCGACAGAATGCGGAAGCTACTCTTCAAGCTCAAGAGCAACATTCCCATCTATGGCTGAGGATATCAGCTGGTGCAAAACACACACCACCACCAGGTAAAGGTTTTTTCCTCAATCAATTGCTAAATTTCCTATCGATCCTCTTTGACTGGTTGGTCAATTTGATGTATTCCATGCAGATTTGGCGCACATGTGCCAGGAAGATCAAGTCCCCGGCACCGCACCAAGAGCACTTTGAACTATATCACTTAATCAAGAAAAACACAAAGCCTCGATTGAATTGATGGACTTTGATATTACAAGAACTAGCTTTGCATATAATCGATAGGAGTGAAACGCGCGACATGGAAGCACAAGAATCCATGATGATGGAAGTTGCCATGAATGAGCATGGGTCAAAAAAGATTTGTGTTCCTTTTGCAACTATTGTGGCCCTTACATGCAACGTGCAACGTACTTTAGGAAACATCGACCCGCCTATGGAGCATCTACTCCCATCTGTTCCAAAGCAAGAATCATGCAAGTTACGATACTTTAAATTAAACAATTATCTTGAAGATGTTAGTCAAGACAAGCTTCTATTAGGATCGAAAGGTTAAAGTGGAGACTAGGGATGAGGGTTTTGATGGATTTTGCAGTGATGGTCGCATCGGGGGCCTGGCACTTTTCTGGGACAAGAATCTGCATGTCACCATACTAGATTCCTATGCTAGATATACTAATGTTCATTCGATTGATAGAGCAGATAATTAGAGATAGCAAGCCACTTTTTATGTTCAACCACGTGTAGAAAATCGTCATCGCCTCTGGGATCACCTTGCAAATCTTCATGCGGTTTTGTCGGATCAATGGATTGTTAGCGGATACTTGATGAGGACATCCCTAATTCGCCTTGTTTATCATATTCTTCTTGTGATAAATCTCATCTAACAAATGAAGCTTCTACAAAGAAGATCCATTTGGATCCCATGACAAGGAGCCATGACAAACAAATACAAAAGGATGTGAATGTGCTCCGAGCCGATCATAATTAAAATATCCGTGAGAACTTTATATTGCCTAAATCTTGTGTGTTGATTTACTTAGGTTCAATATTAAGGATAACCAACAACGTTCAGCTAATGAAGAAACAAATTCTGCAACATGTACAACAAGTTTGAAGAAAACAAGTTTCACCTCTATTGTAAAGCATGTTTCTTGGTGACAAGGCCAACTAGTTACACCTCATTGAGAAACAACAAGCCATCTCACTATCTACTATTGCATGCATAGTTCCATAATTCATCCCAGGACTTGTTGCATCATGACACACGAATATATGAGTATCCACTACCAGTGGAATGCTAAAATGGACATTGTATGAAGTCTACTTTCAAGAAAATTAAATGGTTCCTCATTTGGAGTCTTCACTCAAAGGATATGATATTTCCAATTCGAGTTGTCCAGAGCATTAATTGTTACATGAGGTTCCATGTATTTGCTCTCTTTCCCATCTTGTTAGCACAAATTTGAGCCCCCCTTTTGGACTAGTTTTCACACCTAAGCTAAGGCTACTCATAGTGGGGAGTATTATATACTAGTATCATGCATATGATACTAGTGTATGATACTACCTTCATAGTGCATAGTACCATAGATGATGTTATTTATTGACATGCATGACACATAGTACCATAGCATTTGTTATGATACATTATCTACCTATGTTACTCTAAACCTCTCTCTATTCTTTAATTGTATACAACATCAGCGTGTTTTCTAGTCCCGAGTGCATGATACGGCTAAGATACCACTACTATGGCCAGCCTAACAGGGTTATTCCTAGTACCCTCACTTCAACCACAACTCTTTCGCAATTTTTGTTCAACAAAGGTTAGCTCAGGTAACTAGAATCTTGTTCGAGAGTTCACTTCCTCATTAGCTCTTCTAAAGTTGCCTTGTGAGAGAGTAAAGTCACTTTGTGATTTACAACAATAGTTGAGGCGGCGACCGGTTGTGCTTCCAACTTTGTGTGTGGTTGCGTCGATTGGAAACTTAGAGTGTGGTTGGGTGAGTACTGGTCACTAGTCATTGCATATGAAGTAGCTTGCTCTGGTCTCATCAGGTTGCACTAGCAATCTTTTACCTAATAAAGTTGTTGGCTGGGATTGAGGGTTTCCTTTGTACTCTCCAGGTGGCGTTGATTCGTTTCATCAAGCAGATCCCATCTGAAGATTGGGCAACCACATATCAAGACCTCAATGAGGCACTGTGGCAGGACGAGCACTTCTAGACATCTTCTTGCTTGGAATGCCAATTGTTTGGGCTTCAAGGTTGTCTTATGGAGCGTCAGCTTGAGTACCTTGGTTTCTCAGGTGCACCATTTAGATATGATAA
The DNA here is from genome assembly GCA_039707655.1 of Elymus sibiricus. NCBI lineage: Eukaryota > Viridiplantae > Streptophyta > Magnoliopsida > Poales > Poaceae > Elymus > Elymus sibiricus. The sequence goes on along the minus strand of CM077667.1, from coordinate 253,479,016 downwards.
GGGACAATAAGGTAAGAGGAATGTGTGTCCGGCTAGATAGAGCATGTGTGTACGGGGCATGGCGTGAGATGTTTCTAGTATCTCAAGTTGTTCAATGTGATTTGTGTCACACAAGATGGTGTGCAGCAGTGCCATGCTATGCCGCGCTACGAAATTATGTGGGAAAAACATCCGGTCTTGTCGGAGTTCGTGGCGGAAACATGGATGAAGAAGAAGCTGACTGGGAATTTGAGGTCCATTCGTGACGCACTAAATGATATGATGAATAAGTTAGAGTCTTGAAGCAAAGAAAACTTTGGCCATGATATAAAGGAGATTGAGAAGCTTCGGTAGGAGCTTGCTGACCTACAACTCGAGGATGTGAATTATATGGCCATATAGCTAAAGATGGACTAGCTTGACGAGATATTATACTGTGAGGAGGTTGCAGTGGTATCACATCATTTGGATGAAGCAGGGAGAGCAGAACAACACACATATTGTAACGCCCAAGGTGTGGTCCTATCCTTTTAAGGCGCGAGGGCCTCGATGGGGATAGAAGCGCATCTAGTCTTTTCGCAAGTGTAGAAATCATTGCAATACATGTAAAGAGGAGATGAGTATATGAGTTGGCTTACAATTGCCACAAGCTAAATTACAATTCCACACAATCATCCATATATCATCCATAAAATGCAGGGTCCGACCACGGACGAAATCAAACGACAAAAGCAATGAAGTCTATCACGCTAAGCCTAGGAATACGACCAAGTAGCTCCCTACTCATCCGGGTACGTAACGTACATACGCCCACGCTCCTCGTCGAACTCCCACTGGAGCTGAGAAGCGTCAACCTGCTCAAACTCGTCAGTACCTGTACCTGTATTGTTGTAGTAATCTATGAGCCACGGGGACTCAGCAATCTCATTAACCCGGGTACCGAAACTATGTAAGACAATGGGTGAGGTATGGTTAAGTGGTGAGGCTGCTGCAAGCACTAAGCATTTATTTGAGCGGCTAACTTATGAGAGCAAGAATAAGTATGGTGGTCTACGCACAACGGACGTGAACTAGAATGATCACTAAGTGATCCTGAACACCTACTTACATCAAACACAATCGCACCATGTTCTATCTTGGTTCAAACACACAAGCAGAGACAGTCACGGTTATGCACACGGTTGGTGTATTTTAATTCAGTTTACTTTAAGTTTGCTATAACCGGGAGTTAAATAAATTTCCAAGTAGTCACATAACCGCGGGCACGGCTTCTCGAATTTTTTTTAACCCTGCAGGGGTGCTCCAACTCATCCATCACAAACTAACCACACGCTGCATGGATAACCTCAACCACGAGATAGCCCGTAGTATCCTCGGGAATCCGGTGGAATACCTCAACCTCGACATTGCCCGAAGTATCCTAGGAATCCTGTGCACAAGACATTCGAGAAAGGTAAAACAAGTCCAGCAAGACCGCCCGACGTGTCGACGACCCCGATAGGAGCCGCGTATCTCGTTCTCAGACACGGCCAGATGAGCACTACATACGGTGGCCTGATCGAAATCCCCAAGTTTCCCCAGGTGGCCCCGCAAGTGGCTCTGGTTTGGACCAATACTCATGAGGAGCATTAATTATCCACGGGGTAGATAAGCCCTATGAATTTTAATTAGGTTGTTTAGAAAATGTAGTACCAATGTTGGGTCTTACCAGACAAGTTTTTATCCCAAAACGAATAGTCAAGGGGGTCCCCATAACAATCCCAAGCATGTTAGGAGCGCTCAATATGGAACATAACACCGGTACTCGGAACTAGGGCGGCAAAAGTGGAACAAATCACCGGGCAAAAGGGCAAGCCTTCCACCGTCACCAAATATATATGTGCATTAAATTAAATAACAGTAAATAAGGTGATATCTCCAGATATCCATGTTATCACATGGCAACAACCTGCAACTGCAACTAGCAATGTTATAAGATAAGGGCTGAGCAGCGGTAACTTAGCCAATCAATGTTTTGCTAGGTAGTGGAGGGGTTAGAGACTTTCATGGCAATTTGGGAGGCTTTACAATTTAAGTGGTAGGTAACAAGACATAACGGTAGAAACGTGACATCTAGCATAGCAAAAATAATATCGGGATCCGGGTAACGATCATCTTGCTTGTAGGGTCTTCAGAGGGATAAAGAGTTGGGTCCTCGTAGGTGTTCTCCCTAGGATCCTCGTACTCAGGCTCAACACTCGGGTCTACCCAAAGAGAAAACAACACCAAATAAACATACAATCAAGGTGCAATGCGCAACCAAAGATGATGCATGACCAATTTGATGTATTTAACATGGCAACGCTATGCTAGTCATCTTTCTCATGCAATTATTTAGTTTCTTTAGTATTCTGGACAGAACCTCAAGATTAGTTTTTTGGACATGCATGAACATGGAAAATATGAATGCTCCTCGTAAAAATAATGCAAATGCATATGGAGAACGTTGCAAACAGAGTAACAGAACTCTCGGAACACTCACGACATGGTTCTAGCGGTAACGGAGACAAAAACAAAGATGAGGAAGGCCATGGGCAATTCCTTAGTATACCAAGGGTGCCACTGGATTGGAAATGAAAATATAGTAGGAATAGACCTAAAGATCAAGCCAAACAAGTGGGTATAACCCTTACGAGGCACAAAATAAGAACACAAGCAATCTGTCCAAAAACAGCAACATCTCATATTTCACCCCAAAACTACCAGCTACAGCAAGCTATCATGCACAATCAAGACATGAAGACGAAGTCTACACAAAGCTCAACATTTCATTTCACTGCAGCAACATGAAAGGAAGCATTGATCAATAGAAAATGAGCTCACAAGATGACATGTTGGAACAACTTTTAAGGACTTAGTGAAAATTACCAGTTTTCACAATCTGAGTTAACAGGATGGCATTTGACCGCAACAAATACACATGCCACAGGGACTTTCATGGCATGAAATTTAATAGGGTTATAGAGGACAACATGCACATCAATTCACTCCATTATAACAACATCAAAATATGCACAGATCACTGGCTATAATCCTCCCAACGTGTCATATTGAACTTAACAGCCTCCCAGACTTAGAAAAATTTAACAAGTGGCAGGGAGGGCAATTTTATCAGGATGACATGTTTCACAGCAAATTTAACCAAGATGCAATACTTCTACTTGCAAGAAATTGGTACAAGCTAACAGAGGACAGCATGCTCAATAATGCATTCCTTTCGGCCAACCCCAAAGGAACCATGGATTCATGGAAATCATCATGGAAACATGGCAACAAAATAACCAGATTTATACTTAGAATTATTTGAGGCTATGAAAACAGTAACATTTTATAGCATGTTGGCAGGAAGAATTCAACATCCAAACTTGGTTTCTCATGGAATACAAAATTACCAGGGGCAAGTACACATAACAAAGGGAAAATTCCATGTTGGCAAGTTTGTCAAATAGTGCAAGGTTTAAATCATGCAAAAATAACAAAATGGCATATTATCACAAAATAGCTTTCACACAATGTTGCTCAAATGACCAAACTAGCACCACATATGGATTCATTGTATTTTTCTACCCCAAAATCATATATAACATGCCTATGTTCCTGTAGAAAATAATGGCACAAACCTATTGCAAAAAAAGCATCTACTAGGTATAACCTAGTATATGCCATATTTGGCTTATGCCCGAATTGGCAGCTAACTAAAATGGAAATGCCAGATTGGGCAACTTACCCTAAATGGCAAAATGCTGAAAACAGAGACTAAAATGAAATAAACAAAACAAAAAAGGGGACCCACTGGCAGTGGCACTAGGCCCTGTGTGGGTGACATGTGGGTCCTTGGGCCCACTCTCAGTGGCCAAGGAAAATAAATGGAAAAAGGTGCCCGGGGGGGGGGGGGGGTTCGAACCCGGGTATCCCTGGTGGTGCACAAGGCGAGCTACCACAGGGCTACAGCTCGGCTTCTGCTAGAGAAGGGGCTAAAACATATTTGAACCAGACTCGAGTGCTGGGCTTCTCCTTCCCTAAGACAGAGAAGATACCAATGGCGCCGGCGAGTACTCTGGCGACCACCAGAGCTGGCTACCGACGGCGGGGGTGCGGAATTGAAAGGGGATCGCGAGAGTGCTCTCTGGTGGTGCGCGCGGGGTTGCAGCTCGACCTCATGGCGAGCTTGCCTCGTCTATTGCAATGGCGGACGGTCCGCAAGCGCGGTACAGAGGGTGCACGGGGCTGATGCCCTGTGGAGGCATGTGCGCAAGAGCGAGGTTGTGCGCAGGCATGATAGGAGAAATGCACGGACGAGCAAGAATAGCAGCGCAAAAAAATAGTACGTTTAAACTACGACTATTGCTGGAGCACAGAAGACACGATATTGGCATGGATAGCACGACATGCACGGGACGAACACGCTGAAAACAAAACGGCAGGGGAACGATGGAGCTCACCTAGCGTCTTGTGGACATGGAAACGAGGGCTAGAAGGCGATGGAGTCAACACGGGGAAGTACCGAAGTTCAGCTCGTCCCGGATCCGGGACGCAGGGAAGAGGACGGGTTGGGGAGGCGATGTTCCCGTGGCCTAGCGAAGCTTGTGTCAATGCAGGAGATGCGGGGACTCCAGGGCTTCGATCCACGTCATCGGGGAGGAAGAAGACGACGCAGAGGGGCTACCCCGAGCATGATCTCGAGCTCGGTCGGAGCATGGAGATCAGGGCGTTGATGTGGCGTGGCTAGCCTTACCTGACGGCGGAGAGGGGAGGAGAGGGACAGAATGGGTCGATGGAAAACCCTAGGGCACCGCGGACATGTTTTGTAGGCGTGCCGGGCTTCCGACGACCGTCAAATCGCAGGGTGGGCGACGTGTACCTTCTGTATGCTCGACCATACAGGGAGACGACAAACAAGCGTAGGGAGGCCGGCTGGGCTTGCGGGGAGGCAAAGGCCCAAGTGGGGAACTGCTCTCTCTCTCTCTCAAACAAAATGTTTTTTTAAATAAAACCAGAGAAGGCAAAAAATGTCCAGGGAGTTTGGAATAGAATTGGAGTGAAACAAAAAAAATCTGGAGAGCTGGGAATATCTACAATTTTATAAAATTGGTTTAGGGATTTTTAGAGAAAATAAAATACACCTTTTTATTACCATTGAATCAGTTCTGCAAAAAATACAAAATGGGAAAAGCAGCACATGGCTAAGTACTATTTTTAAAATACCCTACAGAATATTAGGCAACTAAGCAACATATATTTAGTGGACTAGGGCAAACAAAATACCACTAATTGTAGAATTGCAAAAAAAATTAGGAGATGGAGGTATTGAAACAAAGGGATACTTTGAATGTGGGTTTCACACATGGACATAGCACTTGGGTTTGCAACACAACATCACAACACACACCTCCACTCAACCATAACATGGTCCAAACTAATTGATGATGACATGATGGCATGATGCAAAAATGATATGAAGAATTTTTTTATTAGTCAAGCCACATGATGGCATACATGGAAGGTCACACATGGAATATATTGCAAAGATGGAAAGGATTGCACTTGGGCTGTTACAACTCTCTCCCACTACAAGAGGATCTCGTCCCAAGATCTAGGAACGGAAGAATTCGGGAAATTCGGAACGGAGAAGGTCCTCTCGTTCCCAAGTGGCTTCTTTGTCAGAGTGATGTGACCACTTCACCTTTAGAAACTTGATTGACTTGTTGCGAGTCTTACGCTCACTCTCTTCAAGGATAGCAACTGGATGCTCATGATAGGATAGGTCTGCTTGAAGATAAATGTCTTGGAGATCAACGGTGCGCTCGGGAGTCTTGAAACACTTCCAGAGCTGAGAGACGTGAAACACATCATGCACATTTGAGAAATTGTAAGGAAGCTCGGGTTGGTAGGCAAGATGTCCTCTCTTGCCCACAATCTTGAAAGGACCCACAAAGCGTGGAGCAAGCTTTCCTTTGATGCCAAAGCGTTGAGTGCCCTTCATGGGAGACACTCGGAGATAGACCAAGTCATCGATCTGAAGGGTCATATCACGATGCTTGCTATCGTAATAGCTCTTCTGGCGGTATTGAGCTGCTTTGAGATTTTCACGAATGACACGACACATTTCTTCTGCTTCAGTGATCATGTCATTACCAAGGATTTGACGCTCATCGGTTTCAGACCAATTGAGAGGGGTGCGGCATTTCCTGCCATAGAGAATCTCGAATGGGGCCTTGCCGGAACTTGCTTTGAAACTGTTGTTGTATGAGAACTCGGCAAACGGAAGGCAATCTTCCCACTTCATGCTAAAAGAAATAACACAAGCTCTAAGCATATCTTCAAGGATTTGATTGACTCTCTCAATTTGGCCACTTGTCTGAGGATGGAAGGCTGTACTGAAACGGATCTTGGTACCCATTGCAGTTTGGAAGGAATCCCAGAACTTGGAAGTGAAGATACTTCCACGGTCTGAAGACATAAGGTGAGGAATACCGTGCAAAAAATGATCCTTGATGTGTACAGCTCTGCGAGCTGAGCTGCCAAGATCGATTCTTTGACCAGAAGGAAGTGGGGAACTTTGGTGACCTTGTCGATGACCACAAAGATGGCATCATTACCTCTCTTGGACATAGGAAACCCAGTGACGAAATCCATCTCAATGTGATCGAATTTCCACTTGGGGATAGGCAAAGGCTGAAGAAGACCTGCTGGACGTTGAAGTTCCGCCTTCACTCTGCGACAAACATCACACTCGTTCACAAACTGAGCAATCTCACGTTTCATACGAGTCCACCAGAAGGTTTGCTTGAGATCCTGATACATTTTGGAACTGCCTGGATGAATGGAGAGGTGAGAATTGTGCACTTCGTCCATGATAACTTTCCTAAGCTCTCCTTTTGGGACCACCAGACGATCCTCGAAAAGCAAGGTGTCTTTGTCATCAACACGGAAGCACTTATACTTTGGAATGCTCTTGCCCACACCTATCTTCACCTTCTTCACCATAGCATCGAGAAGCTGAGCTTGGCGAATCTGATCTTCCAAAGCTGGAGAGACTTGAAGGTTAGCAAGAAATCCTTGAGGAACTACTTGGAGATTGAGCTTGCGGAAGGCTTCACAAAGCTCGGGTTGGAGAGGCTTGAGGATAAGACTATTGCAGTACGCCTTTCTGCTCAAATCGTCTGCAATGACATTTGCTTTGCCTTGAGTATACTCAATGCTCAGATTGTACTCCTGGATCATTTCCACCCAACGTGTTACCGAAGATTGAGATTGGGTTGAGTGAAAATGTACTTTAAGCTCTTGTGGTCAGTGAACACCTCAACTGGTCTTCCCAACAATAGATGTCTCCAGGTCATCAGAGCATGAATAACTGCCGCCAGCTGAAGATCATGAGTGGGGTAGTTCTTCTCACTTGGCTTCAGCTGGCGCGAGGTATAAGCAACTACTTTTCTTTCTTGCATCAAAACACCATCAAGACCTTGGAGGGAAGCATCACATAACACTTGAAAAGGTTTGGATTCATCAGGAGGAGTGAGATCTGGAGCTGAAGTCATCTTTTCCTTGAGTGTATTGAACGCCACATCACACTCAGGAGTCCACACATATTTGACATTCTTCTGGAGGAGATTAGACAAAGGCTTAGCAATTTTTGAGAAGTTCTCCATGAATCTTCTGCAGTAACTTGCAAGCCCGAGGAAGCTACGAAGCTTCTTGACATTCTGGGGAGGCTCCCACTTCACGATGGCCTCAACTTTCTTAGGATCCACCTTGATTCCCTCGGCAGAGATGACATGCCCAAGGTACACCACTTCATTGAGCCAAAACTCACACTTGGAGAACTTTGCATAGAATCGATGCTCTCTTAGCTTGTCAAGCACAAGTCGGAGATGCTCTGCATGTTCTTCTTCGGTTTCAGAGAAGACTAGAATGTCGTCCAAATACACCAAGACGAACTCATTCTTGAAGGGAGAGAAGATGAAGTTCATCATGCGGGAGAACATCGAAGGTGCATTTGCGAGGACAAAGGACATGACGGTGTACTCATAAGAGCCAAAACTAGTCCTGAAAGCAGTCTTTGGAATATCCTCTTCACGAATACGGATTTGATGATAACCCATTGGAAGATCTAGCTTCGAGAAAACCTTGGCCCCTTTCATTTGCTGAAACAACTCATTGATGTTGGGAAGTGGGTACTTGTTCCTGATTGTCTTCTTATTCAATGGATGGTAATCGACGCATAGTCAGTCCGTGCCATCCTTCTTCTTGACAAAAAGAACACCACAACCCCAAGGTGAAGAACTTGGTCTGATCAAACCCAGACACTCTTGTTCATCTAGCTGCTTCTTCAATTCTTTCAGCTCTTCGGGGCCAAGCTTATAAGGATGCTTGCATACCAGTTCAGTTCCAGGCTCGAGTTCAATCACAAACTCTACTAGCCGGTGAGGAGGCATTCCTGGCAATTCTTCTGGAAAGACATCTTGATACTCACAAACGATGGGGATTTGGGATATGGCTGATATCTCACCCTTCTCATTGAGAGAAAAGAGTTGAATAGTATTATCGCGAGCAACGAAAATGATCACATCTTCGGAAGAATGAGTCAATTGGACTTCTTTGGCTGTACAATCGACATAAGCCTTTTTCATCCCAAGAAAATCCATGCCAAGAACTAGATCAATATCGTAATTACCGAGAACAATTGGAGAGGCTAGAAAGGAATAGCTGCCCATTTTGATAGAAACATCCGAAACAAGCACATTCACAGTCATTTGCAAACCCGGAGAAACAATCTTTAAAGGCCTAGGAGTCTCTTCTGTTACTAGATCATTCCTAGCAACGAATGGTCTTGAAATGAATGAATGTGATGCACCAGTGTCAAACAAAACTTTTGTAGGAATAGAATTAACCAAGAGGTTACCCAATATCACTTGAGAAGACTCCTCTGCTTGAGATGCATTGACCATGTTCACTCTTGCTGACTTGGGGTTGTGCTTCACCATAGCATTTCCTGGAGGCCTGACTGGAGGAGGAGGCGCAAGACGCTGCTGGTTGGTGCACTTGTTGGAGTAGTGGCCCATCTGACCACACTTGTGACACGTAACATCTGAGAGCGGACGGAAGTTGCCTGGAAGAGGAACATTTGCTGACTTGGGAGCCTGAGGCCTCTACTGAAAACCTAGGTAGGGTGGGTGGGAAGGACCACGACCACCGTGCTGCTTCTGTTGCTAAGGAGGGCGAAACGGAGGTGGAGGAGGAACCCAATACTTCTGCTGCTTAGGAACAATCTGAGAGGAGGACGACGAAGTATGAGAGTCTCTAAACCGCTTCCTTGAATTCTCTAGCTTGAGCTGAACTGCCTCGAACTTTAGAGCCAAGTTATAGAACTGATCAAACTCAAGAGGCTCGTGAAGGACGAGAGCAAGCTGAAGATCTTCCCTGAGGCCACCTCTGAATTGATAAATCTTGCTCTTCTCATCAGGAACGTCTTGCTTAGCATAGCGGGCTAGATTCTGTAACTCAGAATTGTACTGATAGACAGTCATACTGCCTTGCTTTAGGTGCCTGAACTTCTCACGCATACCCTCAACAAAACTCGTCGGAATATGATGAGCTCTGAAGTCACAGAAGAAATCATCCCAGCTGACTACACGGCCACCTCTAGAATCCTTGTACTGCTGCCACCAATCTGCTGCCTGACCCTTGAGCTGGAAAGTCGCAAACTTGACATAATCCTTAGGCCTGACATTGCTGCACTCGAAATGCTTGTTCATGTCGTGGAGCCAATCGTCTGCATCAAGAGGTTGTTCACAGCAAGAGAAGGACTTGGGTTGATTTGCGACGAATTGGTTCAGAGTTGCAAAGTGCGGCTGATTATTGAAATTCCCTTGATGGCATTGATGTCCCTGATTTTGAAAGCCTTGTAACAAATTGAGCAACAACTGGGTATTGTCATTGGTTGCGGCCATCACCGCCTGCCAAGCCTCCAGAGGTGGAGGTGGAGGTGGGGGTGGTGGAGGGTCAGACTGCTCCCCCTCATGACCTGGGTTCCCATGAGTTGCTGGAGCCATCCTAAAGATGGACATGAAGATTAGAACACCATTGAGAAAGATGATTGAAATAAGATGAATCAAATGGCTTGAAAAATTGCAACGGGAATATCATCAATTGCAGTCAAACTGAAAATTAGTAAGAACGCCTTCTGCAGGTTCACGATAACATCACTTGATTACGAAACCACTTGAATAACACAACAAGGTATTGAGCTAAGGGTTGCTCAGAACAAATGTATACCCTCATACATCTGTCGAAAGATGATCCTAGGTAACTACTAGAATTCCCACCTAAGAACTTCTGAAATTGTTGGTTATGCAATCGGGTCCACGGATATACGGAGTTTAATCCATCACTCAACTCCTAGCAGTAATACTAATCTCCAATGTATCTCATCCGTCAACACACAACCAGAGGCCTCAGAAATTCATCTACTTCAGACCGTCGTAATCACAATGATACTAAAGATGGCAGTACATGTGATCTCGCTCCCCGGTACTGGGTGCCGCCACACTCTTCGCACCACGAATAGTATTGACGCAATTTTGAACATCCGCGTCCTGAGGTACTAAGGAAACTGAACGATAACGATGTATCATGAATCCCTTGGAGCTCTACTCCTCGGAAACAGCAGGCACCAAGTATAGAATTCCATCACATCGGTATCATAGAGGCTCCAAAATACTCATGTGATACTAAAAATATATTTTTAGCGAGAAGAGGGTAGAATTAAAATTCCTAAGTCGTAATTCCTCACCAGAGCATAGAAGAGGAGTAAAAAGAACCCTACTCTCCGATACAACTAGACTCAAAATAGTTTTTCACTAGACACGACTCGGCCAAGTTCGATCAAGCAAGGGGCTCCTATGGTCGGTATGGCTCTGATTACCAACTTGTAATGCCCAAGATGCGGTCCTATCCCTATTAAGGCTTGATGTCTACTACGCAACCTTCTTCTTGTAGACTCGTGTTGGGCCTCCAAGCGCAGAGTTTTGTAGGACAGTAGCAAATTTCCCTCAAGTGGATGACCTAAGGTTTATCAATCCGTGGGAGGTGTAGGATGAAGATAGTCTCTCTCAAACAACCCTGCAATCAAATAACAAAGAGTCTCTTGTGTCCCCAACACACCCAATACAATGGTAAATTGTATAGGTGCACTAGTTCGGCGAAGAGATGGTGATACAAGTGTAATATGGATGGTAGATATAGGTTTTTGTAATCTGAAAATATAAAAACAGCAAGGTAGCAAGTAACAAAAGTGAGCAAAAATGGTATTGCAATGCTTGAAAACAAGGCCTAGGGTTCATACTTTCACTAGTGCAAGTTCTCTCAACAATACTGACATAGTTGAATCATATGTAAATCCCTCACGTGCGACAAAGAGTTCACTCCAAAGTCACAAATAGCGGAGAACAAACGAAGAAATTATTGTAGGGTACGAAACCACCTCAAAGTTATCTTTTCCGATCAATCGTGTGAGCTATCCCTATAAGTGTCACGAACAGCCCTAGAGTTCGTACTAAAATAACACCTTAAGATACACATCAACCAAAACCCTAATGTCACCTAGATACTCCAATGTCACCACAAGTACCCATGGACTTGATTATACGATATGCATCACACAATTTCAGATTCATCATGTTCAATCCAACACAAAGAACTTCAAAGAGTGCCCCAAAGTTTCTACCGGAGAGTCAAGACGAAAACGTGTGCCAACCCCTATGCATAGATTCCCAAGGTCACGGAACCCGCAAGTTGATCACCAAAACATACATCAAGTGGATCAATAGAACATCCCATTGTCACCACGGATATCCCATCGCAAGACATACAACAAGTGTTCTCAAATCCTTTAAAGACTCAATCCGATAAGAAAACTTCAAAGGGAAAACTCAATTCATCACAAGAAGATAGAGAGGGGAAAACTCCATATGATTCATCTATATCAATAAAGCTCGCGGTACATCAAGATCGTGTCACCTCAAGAACACGAGAGAGAGAGAGATCAAACACATAGCTACTGGTACATACCCTCAGCCCCGAGGGTGAACTACTCCCTCCTCGTCATGGAGACCGCCGGGACGATGAAGATGGCCTCCGGTGATGGTTTCCCCCTCCGGCAGGGTGCCGGAACGGGCTCCCGATTGGTTTTTCGTGGCTACAGAGGCTTGCGGTGGCAGAACTCCCGATCTAGGTTTCTATCTGGGGGTTTTGGTATTTATAGGAATTTTTGGCGTCGGTCTCACGTCAAGGGGATGCTCGAGGAGTCCACAAGCTAGGGGGGCGCGCCCTAGGGGGGGGCACAGGCATGTGACCTCCTCGATCACTTCCTGGCCCAGCTCCGGTGCTTCGGGGGTCTCTTTTGGTCCATAAAAAATCACCGTAAATTTTCAGCCCATTCCGAGAACTTTTATTTCTGCACAAAAAACGACACCATGGTAGTTCTGCTGAAAACAACGTCAGTCCGGGTTAGTTCTAATAAAATCATACCAAAATCATATAGAATTATTGTAAACATGGCATGAATACTTCATAGATTATAGACACGTTGGAGACGTATCAGCATCCCCAAGCTTAATTCCTGCTCGTCCTCGAGTAGGTAAATGAGAAAAGAAATAATTTATGAATTGTGAATGCTAGCAAGTGCACAAGTTTGATCAATGATAATTCCAATCACCTTTTCTAGCATCAATATAAACCATAAATAGTAGCTCATCTCATAAGACTTCTCATGATTAAGTAACAAGCTATTCACATGTTAAAGTATAGACCAGAAAGTTTCTTGAAAACTAACAAACCATATTCCTAGTCATCGAACAATTGCAATTCATCTTATTTTCAGGAAGGGTCTATGTAAGAGCTTTGATTTAGCAAATTCCACATACTCAACTATCATATAGTCTTCCATGATTATTGACACTCAAAGCATATCTTTAGAACAAATAGCATCCATCGAACACAGAGAAAGATAGGGGCTTAATGTTTCACCTCCCAACTTATTTATCATATAGATAATTGTCAACAATAATAATTCATGATCAAATATATTTGTGTGGATATATATGTTTAGATCATTCCCCAACACATGACGCTTGCCAAGAGAAAAAGGCGAAATATAGGAAGTGGTGAAGATCACCATGACTCTTGCATAAAGGTAAGTACTAGAAAGTAAAAGATAGGCCATTCGCAAAGAGAAGCATTGATTTGCAAAGGTGCCAGAGCTCAAGCTTTTAAAATAGAGATGAATAATAATTTTGAGCGGTATGCTTTCATTGTCAACATAACAATCGAGAGATCTCGGTATCTTCCATGCTAGATACATTATAGGCGGTTCCCAAACAGAATGGTAAAGTTTTTACTCCCCCTCCACCAATCAATCACACTCCACGGCGAGCCGAATCCACGGGTACCGTCCATACAAACAACAATCCTGGGGGAGTTTTGTTTCATTATATTTTGATTTGATTTTTGAGCACGGAACTGGGCATCCTGAATACCAGCCACTTTCTCGTGAATGATAGTGAATCAACACATATCGTGAGAATAACCCACCTAGCATGGAAGATACTGACAGCCCCTAGTCACTATATGAGAGATTCGGGCATACAAAACAGAATATTATTTGAAGGTTTAGAGTTTGGCACATGCAAATTTACTTGGAACGGCAGGTAAATACCGCATATAGGTAGGTATGGTGGACTCATATGGAACAACTTTGGGTTTAAGGGTGTTTGGATGCACAAGTAGTATTTCTACTTGCTGCGGAAGTTTTGGCTAGTAAGAGGTGGAAGCAAGCACCACATGTTGGAGGATCCATAACAATATAACTTCTATACAAATATACCCAAACATAACTCATTAAGTTGTCTTCCTTGTCCAATTTCAACTAATTTGCTCGAGTTTGAAAATAATTAATGAGCTCACAATCATAGAAGATGTCCAAGATAGTATATTTATATGTGGAATCTCTCTTCCTTCAATATTCTTTCATGAATTGTTCAAGTGACCAATGCGGTGTTTGCTAACTTTCAATAAATTTTACACCTATACTTATTATGTGTGAAGTCATTACTCCCCATGGGATAAGTATATGAAGCATATTTAATTTCAGATTTATGATATTCAATTCATTGAACCATTTACTCATAGGATATAAGTGAAGCACGAGAGTGAAAGACAAACTACTCCAAAAAGATATAAGTGAAGATCAATGAGTAGCCAATAATTAAATAACTATGTGAAGACTCTCCCATCTAAGAATTTCAGATCTTAAATATTTTATTCAACAGCAAGCAAAAGAAAAATAGCACTCCAAGAATAGCACGCATCAAGTGAACGAATAAAAATTTAGGCTCAACATAGGCTAACCGATAATTGTTGATGAAGAGAGGTGGGATGCGTAGCATCCCCAAGCTTAGATGCTTGAGACTTCTTGAAATATTTACTTTTGGTGCCTTGGGCATCCCCAAGATTGAGCTTTTGTATCTCATTCAATCCTCTCATATCATTGTTTCACCTATTCTCAAAAACTTCATCCACACAAAACTCGAAAAGAACTCGTGAGATAGGTTAGTACACATAAGAATAAATCAACACTTCATGTACTGCCAAGACAAGTTGCACAATAATTTTCAAACATCATATACTGTTTACTATCGTTTCCACAATTTATATCTACCAATATAGGCTATGGAAACTATAGGATAAGTAGATAACAAAACTATGACAGCAATCTGTCCAAACAGAACAGTCTGTAGCAATCTATTAAATCAGTGTACTTCTGTAACTCAAAAAATTATGAAAATTTAGGACATGCTAAATAATTTATATGAGATCACTGTGTAAAAATTTCAGAAACTTTCCACGTTCCAGTAAAATATGAAAATTAAAACACTACAGCAAAAGTTTCTATTCTTACACAGCACACATCAAAACATGCAATGCAAGCATCCTAAGACAATTCTTGGAACTTTTTATTGAAAAACAAGATTATAAATAACACCTAACAGAGAACAACAAAATAAAATGACGCTCCAAGCAAAAATCATATTATGTGACGAATAAAAATATAGCTCCAAGTAAGATATACCGATAGTGTTGAAGATGAAAGAGGGGATGCCTTCCGGGGCATCCCCAAGCTTAGGCGCTTGAGTCTTCCTTGGATATTACCTTGGGGTTGCCTTGGGCATCCCCAAGCTTAGATTCTTGTCACTCCTTATTCTCCTCATATCGGTGTCTCACCCAAAACTTGAAAACTTCAATCACACAAAACTTAACGGAACTTCATGAGATGGGTTAGTATAATAAAGATAGATCATTCACTTAGGTACTGTCAAGACAAGATTAATAGTTGTTACCACATAATACCTACTGTATTCTATCATTCCCATAATTTATACCGCTAAATATAAGCTATGGAAACACTAAAACAAGCAAACTATCCATGCAAAACAGAATCTGTCAAAAACAGAATAGTCTGTGAAGATCTGTAGCGTAACCATACTTCCCTGTCTCTTAAAATTCTGAAACATTAGGACAACCTGAAGAATTTGTATATCAAGACTGTGTAAAAAATTCAGATCAAAAGCACGTTCCAGTGAATTTACAAAATTCCTGGACTGAGAGCAAAAGTTTCTGTTTTTGCACAGAATCAAGTCAACTATCATCCACACTATCCCAAAGGCTTTACTTGGCACTTTATTGAAACAAAAGCTATAAAACATGATTATACAGTATCTTAATCATGTGGACACAAAAAAACAGTAGGTATAAATATTGGGTTGTCTCCCAACAAGCACTTTTCTTTAATGCCTTTTTAGCTAGGCATGATGATTTCAATGATGCTCACAAAAAAGATAAGAATTGAAACACAAAGAGAGCAACATGAAGCATATGACTAGCAAATTTAAGCCTAACCCACTTCCTATGCATAGGGATTTTGTGAACAAACAACTTATGGGAACAAGAATCAACTAGCATAGGAAGGTAAAACAAGCAAAACTTCAAGATTTTCAACACATAGAGAGGAAACTTGATATTATTGCAATTCCTACAAGCATATACTCCTCCCTCATAATAATTTTCAGTAACATCATGAATGAATTCAACAATATAACTATCACATAAAGCATTCTTTTCATGATTCATAAGCATAGAAATTTTACTACTCACCACATAAGCAAATTTATTCTCATCAATAGTAGTGGGAGCAAACTCAACAAAATAACTATCATGTGAAGCATAATCCAATTGAAAATTAGAATCATGATGACAAGTTTCATGGTTATCATTATTCTTTATAGCATAAATGTCATCACAATAATCATCATAAATAGGAGGCATGCCATTATCATAACAAATTTGCTTATCAAAACTTGGGGGACTAAAAATATCATCTTCATCAAACATAGCATCCCCAAGCTCGTGGCCTTGCATATCATTAGCATCATGGATATTCAGAGAGTTCATACTAGCAATATTGCAATCATGCTCATCATTCAAGGAATTCTCATTAAGTATTTTCATAATTTCTTCCTCTACCAATTGAGCACAATTTTCGGAATCCTTATTTTCACGAAACACATTATAGAGACGAAACAAATGATGCAACCTAAACTCCATTTTTTTGTAGTTTTCTTTTATAAAACCAAACTAGTGATAAAACAAGAAACTAAAAGATTCAATTGCAACATCTAAAGATATACCTCCAAGCACTCACCTCCCCGGCAACGGCGCCAGAAAAGAGCTTGATGTCTACTACGCAACCTTCTTCTTGTAGACTCGTGTTGGGCCTCCAAGCGCAGAGTTTTGTAGGACAGTAGCAAATTTCCGTCAAGTGGATGACCTAAGGTTTATCAATCCGTGGGAGGTGTAGGATGAAGATGGTCTCTCCCAAACAACCCTGCAATCAAATAATAAAGAGTCTCTTGTGTCCCCAACACACCCAATACAATGGTAAATTGTATAGGTGCACTAGTTCGGCGAAGAGATGGTGATACAAGTGTAATATGGATGGTAGATATAGGTTTTTGTAATCTGAAAATATAAAAACAGCAAGGTAGCAAGTAACAAAAGTGAGCAAAAACGGTATTGCAATGCTTGAAAACAAGGCCTAGGGTTCATACTTTCACTAGTGCAAGTTCTCTCAACAATACTGACATAGTTGAATCATATGTAAATCCCTCACGTGCGACAAAGAGTTCACTCCAAAGTCACAAATAGCGGAGAACAAACGAAGAAATTATTGTAGGGTACGAAACCACCTCAAAGTTATCTTTTCTGATCAATCGTATGAGCTATCCCTATAAGTGTCAGGAACAGCCCTAGAGTTCGTACTAAAATAACACCTTAAGATACACATCAACCAAAACCCTAATATCACCTAGATACTCCAATGTCACCACGAGTACCCATGGGCTTGATTATACGATATGCATCACACAATTTCAGATTCATCATGTTCAATCCAACACAAAGAACTTCAAAGAGTGCCCCAAAGTTTCTACCAGAGAGTCAAGACGGAAACGTGTGCCAACCCCTATGCATAGATTCCCAAGGTCACGGAACCCGCAAGTTGATCACCAAAACATACACCAAGTGGATCAATAGAACATCCCACTGTCACCATGGATATCCCATCGCAAAACATACATCAAGTGTTCTCAAATCCTTTAAAGACTCAATCCGATAAGAAAACTTCAAAGGGAAAACTCAATTCATCACAAGAAGATAGAGAGGGGAAAACTCCATATGATTCATCTATATCAATAAAGCTCACGGTACATCAAGATCGTGTCATCTCAAGAACACGAGAGAGAGAGAGATCAAACACATAGCTACTGGTACATACCGTCAGCCCCAAGGGTGAACTACTCCCTCCTCGTCATGAAGACCACCGGGATGATGAAGATGGCCTCCGGTGATGGTTTCCCCCTTCGGCAGGGTGCCGGAACGGGCTCCCGATTGGTTTTTCGTGGCTACAGAGGCTTGCGGCGGCGGAACTCCTGATCTAGGTTTCTTTTCAGAGGTTTGGGTATTTATAAGAATTTTTGGCGTCGGTCTCACGTCAAGGGGGGCCACGAGGCGACGACAAGCCAGGGGGCGCGCCCTAGGGGGGGCACCCCCTAGGCTTGTGGCTGCCTCATGGCTCTTCTGGCCCAACTCCGATGCCCCGTGGGTCTCATCTGTTCCAAGAAAAATCAGCGTAGAATTTTATTCCGTTTGGACTCCGTTTGATATTCCTTTTCTGTAAAACTCAAAAACAAGGAAAAAACAGAAACTGGCACTGGGCTCTAGGTTAATAGGTTAGTCCCAAAAAATAGTATAAAATAGCATATTAATGCATATAAAACATCCAAAATAGATAATATAATACCATGGAACAATCAAAAATTATAGATACGTTGGAGACGTATCATACCACGACCGCTGAATCAGTTATGAAAACTCGATTCTCGGTTCGGGGCCGTTTTTACATCGACACGACTCATCAATGTATAGATCGCGCTCCGTTTCCCACGGGATATAATCAACACACCAGGTTTATCTTGCGCGTGCTGAACAGCACGCGTGCCTTGGGAAGCGGAGAGACCTCTGGCACCGTTAAGGGAGGCTAATCGGCGTGACGCCTCATAAAAGGGGAAAAAACCCAAGGCTTACTCGCGCTTCCCATTTGCATCCTCTGCTTTCCCAATTTTCCCCAGCTCTGAGAGCCCAGATCTAGTTCTTCCTCAACTTCCCACTGGAGCTGAGAAGCGTCAACCTGCTCGAACTCGTCAGTACCTATACTTGTATTGTTGTAGTAATCTATGAGCCACGGGGACTCAGCAATCTCATTCACCCGGGTACCGAAACTATGTAAGCCAATGGGTGAGGTATGGTTAAGTGGTGAGGCTGCTGCAAGCACTAAGCATTTATTTGAGTGGCTAACTTACGAGAGCAAGAATAAGTATGGTGGTCTACGCACAATGGACGTGAACAAGAATGATCACTAAGTGATCCTGAACACCTACTTACGTCAAACACAACCCCACCGTGTTCTCTCTCGGTTCAAACTCACGAGCAGAGACAATCACGGTTACGCACACGGTTGGTGTATTTTAATTGAGTTTACTTTAAGTTTGCTATAACCGGGTGTTAAACAAATTTCCAAGTTGCCACATAACCGCGGGCACGGCTTCTCGAAAAGATTTTACCCTGCAGGGGTGCTCCAACTCATCCATCACAAACTAACCACATGCTGCATGGATAACCTCAACCACGAGATTGCCCGTAGTATCCTCGGGAATCCGGTGGAATAACTCAACCTCGAGATTGCCCGAAGTATCCTAGGAATCCTGTGCACAAGACATTCGAGAAAGGTAAATAAGTCCAGCAAGACCGCCCGACGTGTCGACAAACCCGATAGGAGCCGCGTATCTCGTTCTCAGGACACGACCGGATGAGCACTACGTACGGTGGCCTGATAGAAATCCCCGAGTTGCCTCGGGTGGCCCCACAAGTGGCTCTGGTTTGGACCAACACTCATGAGGAGCATTGGCCCGGGGGTTCATTAATTATCCATGGGGTAGCTAAGCCCTATGCATTTTAATTAGGTTGTTTAGCAAATGTAGTACCAATGTTGGGTCTTGCCAGACAAGTTTTGATCCCAAAACAAATAGTCAAGGGTGTCCCCATAACAACCCCAAGCATGTTAGGAGCGCTCAATATGGAACATAACACCGGTACTCGGAACTAGGGCGGCAAAAGTGGAACAAATCACCGGGAAAAGGGCCAAGCCTTCCACCGTCGCCAAATATATATGTGCATTAAATTAAATAACAGTAAATAAGGTGATATCTCCAGATATCGATGTTATAAAATGGAAACAACCTGCACCTGCAACTAGCAATGCTATAAGATAAGGGCTGAGCAGCGGTAACTTAGCCAATCAATGTTTTGCTAGGTAGTGGAGGGGTTAGAGGATTTCATGGCAATTTGGGAGGCTTGACATTTTAAGTGGTAGGTAACGAGACATAACGGTAGAAACGAGACATCTAGCATAGCAAAAATAGTATAGGGATCCGGGTAACGATCATCTTGCCTGTAGGGTCTTCAGAGGGATAAAGAGTTGGGTCCTCATAGGTGTTCTCCCCAGGATCCTCGTACTCAGGCTCGACACATGGGTCTACCCAAAGATAAAACAACACCAAATAAACATACAAGCAAGGTGCAATGCGCAACCAAAGATGAAGCATGACCAATTTGATGTATTTAACATGGCAACCCTGTGCTAGTCATCTTTCTCATGCAATTATTTAGTTTCTTTAGTATTCTGGAAAGAACCTCAAGATTAGTTATTTGGAAATGCATGAACATGGCCAATATGAATGCTCCTCGTAAAAATGATGCAAATGCATATGGAGAACGTTGCAAACAGATTAACGGAACTCTTGGAACACTCATGACCAGGTTCTAGCGGTAATAGACACAAAAACAAAGATGAGGAAAGCCATGGACAATTCCTTGGTATCCCAGGGGTGCCACTAGATTGGAAATGAAAATCTAGTAGGAATAGACCTAAAGATCAAGCCAAACAAGTGGGTAATACCCTTACAAGGCAGAAAGCAAGAACACAAGCAATCTGTCAAAAAACAGCAGCATGTCATATTGCACCCCCAAAACTACTAGCTACAACAAGCTATCTTGCAAAACCAATACATGAAGATGAAGTCTACACAAAGCTCAACATTTCATTTCACTGCAGCAACATGAAAGGAAGCATGGATCAATAGAAAATGAGCTCACAAGATGACATGTTGAAACAGCTTTTAAGGACTTAGTGAAAATTACCAGTTTTCACAATCTGAGTTAACGGGATGGCATTTGACAGTAACAATACACATGCTACAGGGACTTTCATGGCATGAAATTTAACAGGGTTATAGAGGGCGACATGCACTTCAATTCACTCCATTATAACAACATCAAAATATGCACAGATCACTGGCTATCATCCTCCCAACATGGCATATTGAACTTAACAGCCTCCCAGACTTTGAAAAATTTGACAAGTGGCAGGCAGGACAATTTTATCAGGATGACATGTTTGACAGCAAATTTAACCAAGATGCAATACCTCTACTTGCAAGAAATTGGTACAAGCTAACAAAGGACAACATGCTCAATAATGCATTCCATTCGGCCAACCCCAAAGGAACCATGGATTCATGGAAATCATCATGGAAACATGGCAACAAAATAACCAGATTTATACTTGAATTATTTGAGGCTATGAAAACAGTAACATTTTATAGCATGTTGGCAGCAAGAATTCAACATCCAAACATTGTTTATCATGGCATACAAAATTACCAGGGGCTAGTACACATAACAAAGGGCAAATTCCATGTTGGCAAGTTTGTCAAATAGTGAAAGGTTTAAATCATGCAAAAATAATAAAATGGCATGTTATCACAAAATAGCTTTCATACAATCTTGCTCAAATGACCAAACTAACACCACAGATGGATTAATTGGATTTTTCTACCCCAAAATCATATAACACATGCATGCCTATGTTCCTGTAGAAAATAATGCCACAAAGCTATTGCAAAAAAAACATTTACTAGGTATAACCTAGTATATGCCATATTTAGCATATGCTCGAGTTGGCAGCTAACTAAACTGGACATGCCAGATTAGGCAACTTACCCTAAATGGAAAAATGCTGAAAACAGAGACTAAAATGAAATAAACAAAACCACAACAAAAAGGGGGCCCACTGGCAGTGGCACTAGGCCTTGTGTGGGTGACATGTGGGTCCTTGGGCCCACTGTCAGTGGCCAAGGAAAATAAATGGAAATTTTTTGCCGGGGGGCGGGGGGGTCGAACCCGGGTCTCCCTGGTGGAGCACAAGGCGAGCTACCATTGGGCTACGGCTCGGCTTCTGCTAGAGAAGGGGCTGAAACATATTTGAACCAGACCCGAGCGCTAGGCTTCTCCTTCCCTAAGACAATGAAGATACCATTGGCGCCGGCGAGTACTCCGGCGACCACCAGAGCTGGCTAACGACGGCGGGGGTGCGGAATTGAAAGGGGATCACGGGAGTGCTCTCTGGTGGCACGCGCGGGGTTGCAGCTCGACCTCATGGCGAGCTTGCCTCGGCTATGGCAACGGCGAACGGTCCGCAAGCGCGGTACAGAGGGTGCGTGGGGTTCATGCCCTGCGGAGGCATGTGCGCGAGAGCGTGGCTGTGCGCAGGTACGATAGAAGAAACCCGCGGATGAGCAAGAATAGCAGCGCAAAAAAAATAGTACTTTTACACTGCGACTATTGCCGGAGCACGGAATACACGATCTTGGCATGGATAGCACGACACGCACGGGACGAACACACCGAAAACAAAAGGGCAGGGGAACGATGGAGCTCACCAAGCATCTTGTGGACATGGAAACGAGGGCTAGAAGGCGATGGAGACAATGCGGGGAAGTACCGAAGTTCAGCTCGCCTCGGATCCGTGACGCAGGGAAGAAGACGGGTTGGTGAGGCGATGTTCCCACGGCCTGGCGAAGCTTGCATCGTTGCAGGAGATGTGGGGACTCCAGGGCTTCGATCCATGCCATCGGGGAGGAAGAAGACGACGTAGAGGGGCTACCCCGAGCACGAGCTTGAGCTCGGACGGAGCATGGACATCAGGGTGTTGATGTGGCGTGGCTAGCCTTACCTGACGGCGGAGAGGGGAGGAGAGGGACAGAATGGGTCGAGGGAAAACCTTAGGGCACCACAGACATGTTTTTAGGCGTGCTAGGCTTCCGACGGCCGTCAAATCCCAGGGTGGCCGACGTGTACCTTCTGGATGCTCGGCCATACAGGAGACGACGAACGCGCGCGGGGAGGCCGGCTGGGCTGTGATGCTGGGTTTGCGGGGAGGCAAAGGCCCAAGTGGGGAACTGCTCTCTCTTTCTCTCTCTCAAACAAAAGGGTTTTCTTTAAAATAAAACTAGAGAAGGCAGAAAATGTCCAAGGAGTTTGGAATAGAATTGGAGTGAAAGACAAATTGTTCTCGAGAGCTGGGAATATCCACAATTTTATCAAATTGGTTTAGGGGTTTTTAGAGAAAATAAAATAAATCACCTTTTTATTACCATTGAATCTGTTCTGCAAAAAATACAAAAGGGGAAAAGCAGCACATGGCTAAGTACTATTTTTAAAATACCCTACAGAATATTAGGCAACTAAGCAACATATATTTAGTGGACTAGGGCAAACAAAATACCACTAATCATAGAATTGCAAAAAATAGGAGATGGAGGTATTGAAACAACGGGACAATTTGAATGTGGGTTTCACACATAGACATAGCACTTCGGTTTGCAACACAACATCCAACACACACCTCCACTGAACCATAACATGATGCAAACTAATTGAATGATGACATGATGCCATGATGCAAAAATGATATGAAGCAATTTTTTATTACTCAAACCACATGATGGCATACATGGAAGGTCAGACATGGAATATATTGCAAAGAAGGAAAGGATTGCACTTGGGCTGTTACACATTTCTAAATTTATTCAGAAGTAAGTTGTCGAGATTGTGCACCAAAAAATACTAAAAAGTATTATAAAATATAGCCCGACAGATCCAATTTATTCTTGAAATATAGAACTCGAACACACTCCCTTCGCAAAAAAATCTAACAGGTGGTGTAATGTACCCTTGGATATGGAACACATGGTGTCAGTGTAGTGAAGAATGGGTTCTCTCAGCACCCCGACTTGTGCACAGACGACAGCGGCCTTGCGCCCGACAAGCCTTTTCGGGGTACAACTACATTCAAGACGAAGCCAACTGAAGATCGAACTGCTGGCAGGCCACCTTGACGGCAGGAGAGGGCCCGGCAAGCTCCGTGTTGGCAGGCTCCCACTACCAGGCCACCGCTCCACCTCATCAGTCTGATTGTCACTTATCAACGAGGTGTTGAGCGGGCAGGCGGTTAGGTAGAGCCTTCCGGGGCACGTCGCAGCTCCGGAGGATTAACCCACCTTTATTAACACCTGTCCTGGTGCTGTGGCGAAGTACTAAGAGGTACTTGGCTAGATGACACAGAAGGAAAGGCCATCCTTGCCGGAAGATGGCGCCAGCTTGACACCTCATGGTGTATTTAATGATCTTGTCCTAATCCATCAGAATTAGGTATGCGGCACTGTAGCCACTACATGCATAGTGTATTTACTGTATTTCCACTGTGGTAACCCCTTGATCTATAAAAGGAGGTCCATGGTACCTTTTACACGGATTGAACTCTCATCCATTTACACGTAGTAGCTGCACTCCCATGCACCCTTGCCCGCAGGATGCTCTCCTTCTAACTTTGGACGTACTCATAATCCACCAAACACAGGAGGTAGGGTTTTACACCTCCAGGGTGGCCCGAACCTGTATAAACCCTTTGCGTGTTGATAGTTGGTGCGTCTCTCTGTGTACGTTGATTCCCACAGCCGAACAGCAAAGGGACCGTTTGCCGGTCCCATAGATTGTCATTCCCTGACATCTTTGGCGCTTGGTTGGGGGATCGCATGCGTGAACCTACACCAGCTTCTGCGAGTCTACTTCATCATCTTCTTCATCACCCATGGTGCCCAAGAAGGCCAAGGGTACGTCTACAACCGCTCCGTCTACGTCCAAGCTTCCTATGCCGGCGGCTACAGGCGATGGAGGCGGGGGCAGACACCGCTCCCATCACACTGGTGAGTGCAGCCACCACACCAACACCGTCCAGACCTCAGCGAGCCACGACCATGTCGTTGCGGCGTCAAAGGACAATGCGGCGGCGGCGGCAGCGAACCGCGTGCCACGTCCATCACAGGATGGCCACGACAAGCATCCGCGGGACGGCGGCGACACCGGATGGCACGTTGATTAAGATCTTGTGCATCATTCTCAAGATGCGCAAGGCCAAGCCCATCGCCAACTCACTGGCAGAGGTAGGTATCGGGCGCGGGAGCGGGATGGAGCTCCTTCTAACTCGGTCAACAGTAAGAGCGCCACCCACGCTTCGCGTCGCACCCTGCCAAAGACGCCGGTGGAGGCTTTGGCGCAAGCCCAGTTGCTGTTGGATTTTCCTCCAGTGCCAGAGAAGAGGGAGGAGTGGAGAGCTTCTATTCAGAGCCTCCTCATCTATGCCAACCGCCACAAGTTGGAGTAGGCGGGCCCTTCGAGAGCGCACCCCACTGCGTCGACAAGGCCAGCAGGCGAGTGCAGTGCTGGCAGAGTGCCTATAGTGCAATTGCCTCCTCAACAGCGGTGGCAAACTTACAGGGTCCACGATAGCGACAAGACCAGTGCCAGACCTGCAGGACTGGCACCGTGAAGACGCTCGCACCACCATCGAGCAGCGGATGGAGGCATGCCGTCAATTCAACGACCATGTCGGGCGAGAAGTTGACGAGCCAGTGCCAGGGTTGCGGGGGAGCCTGCTGTCGATGGAACGATCCTAACAATAGTACCAAGGGTATGAACAAGGGGCGAAGCCTAGCTACGGCACAGGTGTAACACTCGGATTTAACGAGTTCAGGCCCCTCTTGATGGAGGTAAAGACCCAACGTCTTGTGCCCGGAGGCTTGTGTTTTCTCCAGGGAGTATGAATACAATAGGGTGCGGAACCCTTGTCCAGGAGCTCGGGGGCAGCTTATATAGAGTGCGCCACCATCAGCCGAGCACCTTTACAAGGGCATTAAATGCAAGAACTATGGGAGTTACTGGAAACTGCTGTCTTAACTAAAGGCGTTACAGGTAATGTTAGTCTTCACGGCACTTCATGTGAGATATTAAGTCCCTCGAACGTTGCAGCTCCCACGTCGTCCCTGCTTCCTCTCGTCCGAGTGCTGGTGCCTAGCCGACTGGTGGGATGACGCCTGAAACATTGGTAGTCCAGAGACTTTAATGATAATGTGGGGCCCTAGGTAGGCCCTAGATGTCAGGTCTATGACCCTATCTCTAGTAGGTGCCCTCATCATTAGCCCCCGAATCCGTTGAGGTTTGAGAGGGCGAGTGAGCGACATTCGGGAGCATCGCCGGCGCCTCGGGGACGCCTGGAAAGTGGCTGAGAGCGTTCCCCACTTAGTCCAAGCTAAAACCATAACGGATTCAGGATCTATGAAATCTGACCCAACAAAATAGACTGGCTGCTCCGTTCAGTCGGAAAGCGTCAGATTATCTCTTGAGAGAAACTACCTGATGGCCCGAGAGCAAGTTCACTAGGAACCTTGAACAATGACACTAGGAGTGAAGGCTGACCCTCCAAGTACCCTTGCATAACTCTCATGGACATTCGTGGTTGCGTTCAAGTGAGCGGAGACCTACGACGGGTATTTGGTGGACCGAAGTATGATGAGACGAGCCGGCGAGCGCGGAGCTCATTCGGGCCAACTCGCCGCAAAATTTTCGCGGGTTTGAAGTCGTGGGTGACGCGCACGCGAGCGTGGGAGCGGTTGCGCCGTGCTTGTTGGGCAAGTGGGCGAGGCGCCTCGAATTCCGCGCCATGATTATCGCCACGTGCCCCTAGAGTACTGTACACAAGATCCCGTGGATCTCACGCCGCCCGCGGATTGATGGCTGGTGATAATCCCGATTCGCGTATAAGAGCAGATGAGCTGTGGGAGAGAGGGACAAATCCTTCTTTCCCCATCCTTGACTCCTCCAGCGCTCCGCCGAATTCTTTCCTCCCGGATTCCGCCTCCGACCCGCCGCCCCGTTTGCCAAAGATGACGTGGAGCGCAACCGCGAAAGTAGAGCGGGTGAAGAAGGGGTCCTGCGGGTCGCTTTGAGCACCGGTCTGCTGGCGGGATGGATCCAGGGTGATTGGCTAGTGCCACGGGTCACCGCGGGCTGGCTGCAGGAGATGGAGAACCAGGGGCTTCTCGCCACTAGAAGCTAGCGGCTGCCAGAGGCGGGCGAGGTCCAGCCCGTGCTGCGAGGGGACAAACGAGTCCTCCTCGTGACCCACGTCAAGCAAGTTTTTTCTGTGCCGCCGCATCCGTTTTTCTGTGTGTTTCTTGTTTATTTCGGGGCACAACTCAATCATCTTCCTCCCAATGTCGTTTCCTACTTGGCTACTTTCGCCTCTCTCTGTGAAAACTTCATTGGTTGTCATCCGCACTGGGGGCTTTTTAAGCATCTCTTCACTTGCCGAGCGATGATCGTAAAGAAAGGCGATCCGAGTGATGGCAAGACCAATGTAATTCAGCTGTCCGACAGCTTAGGCGTGCATCTCAGGGGCAAGGCTAGCTTCCCCTCCATGTCATTCCCTGATTCGGTGAAGGTGTGGCAGGATTCATGGTTTTATTGCAAACACATCCCCCTTGCTGGCGGTCACTCGGGCATGCCACCATACTCGGCGGAGCGAGTGCGAAATCCCCCGGGCTTGCTCGTGGCAAAGGAGTAGAGGGTGGATGTGGAAATCCTGGTGACCGCGGTGGTGAGTGTCATCAAAAAGGGGTGACAAGGATAGATCTCCTAGAGGTCTTCCTCAAGCGATGGATTCAGCCCCTGCAGGCCAGGGCCCGACCAATGTGGACTTATGCAGGGCTGGATGAGTCCATGCTTGTTCACTCGAAAGAGCTCGACTCGGAGACGGTGGAGGCGAAGATCAAGTCCATCACTTGTGCACGCGACAACCCAAGGGGCAGTCGGCTGGTTCCTCCTTTCGACGCGGAGAATCCAATAGCCGATGTGAGTTTTAACTTGTTCAATTCGTGTGTATTTTAGACATCCGACTGAATCTGATATGACTTCACTTCTCACTCGGTAGGTTTTCCAGACGATGATCAGCCAAATGCTGGTCGTGAGCAAGGAGCCCACGGACGTGGCCAGCGACAACGAACGCCAGGATGTGTCGGACGGAGACGATGACGATGAGGAATCATACGAGGAGCACGAGTCCAAGGAGGGGGATGAGGCCGAGTCATCCCCATCGGAGACCGTTCCGATGGAGAGTCGCACGAAGGCGTAGCAAGACCCGAATGCTCGCGGCGAAGGGTCAATTGCTGCCCGACCAGCCGCCCTAGCTCCTCCAACGCGCACCTCCAAGCGCACGCGAGGCGAGGCTGCCGAGCCGTCCGAGAAGGTAGCGAAGTAACCAAAAGTCATAGCGGTTAAGCCCCGAAAGGCCGCTCTACCGTGCATAAAGGTGCATGTGCCCGTGACTTCGAAGTAAGTTCTCAAAATGTTGTTTTGTTGATATTTTGTGATATTTCCTTCCGAGTGAACTGTGGCAGACTGACTTGATGGTTCGCAGTGCTGACACTTCAATCGCCTCACTTGACCCCAAGGCTCCGGAGAAGGGCCAAACAGAGGTAGATGCGGCGTCTTCGAAAAGTAGTCTTGGTTTGCTTTGACTTGACTACCATTTTCTTCCTCTGCTACTTATGTTCGAGTGTTGTTGATGCTCGCAAGGCCGTGTGAGGTGATTGAGATTGAAGAGGAAGACAAGGTTGACCCGTCGAACCACTCGGTTGACGTGGACGTCATGATGCGGGACGTTACTCCTCCTCGAGTGACCAAAACTTCTTTGGCCAGGGCCTTGACTCGAGTTCCGGGAACTACTCCAAGAGCCGGAGCCGCACTAGGAACCAGTTCTTCAACTGCTCCGCTGACTCCCCCGGCCACCTACATTTTCACGCTGCACCATGTCCCGAAGGATCAGGTGGGAGCGAGCAAGGAGGCGTTGATCCAACTGGGGATGATGTGTGGCCGACTAAAAGACGTGTACGACGCTAGTGAAGCATTGAAGAAGAACTTCCAAGTAAGTACTCTCGTAAGTATCAGCCTCGGTCTGGAGTTTGAGTCCTTGCATAATTTGCTTTTGCTTTTGTTTTGGATCCCGAGTGGGTTTGCACGGAGCACACTCACGGGGCCTCTTTAGTTTTGGAGCCCGAGTGGATTTGCACGGAGCACACCCACTGGGTGTTGTCCAGCTTCGATAGGGGCACGCTGAGCGCACCCACTGGGTGTAGTCCCCGAGGCTACCAGCGACTGAGTCAGTCGGCGGGAGTCTTAGAGTCTTTATAAACACAGCGTAGTCTACTAGGATGCAGAACCTGTTGCTCAGCTTGTTGAAGTAGCCGAGTGGTACTTGTCGAAGAGGGTGTGGCGATGGTCCATAGACCAGAGCCTCTCCATGTTGACCGTCGGGTTGTAGAACCTGTTGCTCAGCTTGTTGAAGTAGCCAAGTGTTGCTTGTCGAAGAGGGTGTGGTGATGGTCCATGGACCAGAGCCTCTCGACGTTGACCGTCGGGTTGTAGACCATGTTGCTCAGCTTGTTGAAGTAGCTGAGTGGTACTTGTCGATGAGGGTGTGGCGCTGGTCCCTGGACCAGAGCCTATCGACGTTGAACGTCGGGTTGTAGAACCAGTTGCTAAGCTTGTTGAAGTAGCCGCGTGTTACTTGTCAAAGAGGGTGTGGCGATGGTCCATGGACCAGAGCCTCTCGATGTTCACCGTCGGTTCATAGAACTTGTTGCTCAGCTTGTTGAAGTAGCCGAGTGGTACTTGTCGAAGAGGGTGTGGCGATGGTCTATGGACCAGAGTCTCTCGACATTGACCATCGGGTTTTCCAGTGGGGGCACGCTGAGCGCACCCACTGGGTGTCGTTCCCGAGACTACGGTCGACTATATCAGTCGGCGGCAGTCTTAGAGTTTTTGTAGATGTCATTCGGCTTGAAAGCTGTTCGAGCTTGTAGAAGTACCTCGTGCTTTCCTTGCCATAGTAGTTATTCCACCTTCCAGTGCGGGCGCGCCAAGCGCACCCACTAAGTGTAGTCCCCGAGACTACCATCGACTGAGTCAGTCGGCAGGAGTCTTAGAGTTTCATTTTTTTTGTGCTCGACTGATCAAGAATTTTTCTTCACGAATCTGATTGACCGTATTTATCAATTTCACCTCTCGTTTGTAGAGCGTCTGTGAGCTCGGAGTTTAGTACAACGCCATTGAGAAGGAGGTGGAGGACCTCAAGATCTGCTTGGAAGCGGAGAAAGCCAAGAATGCACGCTTGGAGCAGGACAAGAGCACATTGGGAGGTTAGTAAATGTCTCCCAAATGGCTTATGTGTTCTGCCTCCTCTTAGTCCGACTGAATTTATTTTACAAGATGTTCGTAGTGAGAACCTTCAACTTCTAAAGAGGCTCAAGACTTCTATTTATTTAGAAACCATGAAGCAGACTCTCGAGAGCAAGGATGCCGAACTGGCTTCAGCGTGGTAGGATGCCCGTGCCAAGGCCAAGGAGGCCAAAGACAAGCTGAAGACAGTCGGGAAACATGAGGAGGACAACAAGGTCCTGAAGATTGCAGCTGAGAAGTCCATGGCGGAGATCGAGGAACTGAAGAAGAGCTACGCTGAGTGGGAGGGCAAATATAATGCCCAGGCGAGCGTCCTTGAAGTAGAGCAGAAGAAAGTCCACGACCTCTCCTTGAAGAAGACTGAATTGGTGCAGTACATTGAGGACTTTGCTAAGGAGATGTGCGAGAAGTTCAAAGGTAACCTTCGGTCCGAGTGATCCTTAATTCTCATTAGTACTTTTCTTCAATATCTCACTTCTGATTTATTTGCCTTTCCAGACTTATGTGACGACGTCCAGGCAGAGACCGAGAAAATCGAACAAGAGCTTGCTACTTCTTGAGCTTGCGTTGGTTTTCCCTTGAAGAGGAAAGGGTGATGCAGCAAAGTAGATAAGTATTTCCCTCAGTTGTTGAGAAACAAGGTATCAATCCAGTAGGAGGTACAAGCAAGTCCCCAATCTTCGCACCTGCACAAACAATCAAACACTTGCACCCAACGCTATAAAGGGGTTGTCAATCCCTTCATGGTTACTTGCAAGGATGAGATCTGATAGAGATAGATATAAAATATTGCTAAAACGAAAAGTAAAAAGATTGCAGCAAAGTATTTTTGGTACTTTTGGTTTATAGATCTGAAAATATAATATGGAAAATAGACCCGGGGGCCATAGGTTTCACTAGAGGCTTCTCTCTTGAAGGAAAATAATACGGTGGGTGAACAAATTACTGACGAGCAATTGATAGAAAAGCGCATAGTTATAACGATATCCAAGGCAATGATTATGCATATAGGCATCACATCCGTGTCAAGTAGACCGAAATGATTCTGCATCTACTACTATTACTCCACACATCGACTGACTCCTGCCTGCATCTTTTTACGCATTAAGTTCATGAAGAACAGAGTAACGCATTAAGTAAGATGAGATGATGTAGAGGGATAAACTCAAGCAATATGATGAAAACCCCATCTTTTTACCCTTGATGGCAATAATACAAATACGTGCCTCGCTACCCCTACTTTGTCACTGGGTGAGGACACCGCAAGATTGAACCCAAAACTAAGCACTTCTCCCATTGCAAGAATTACCAATCCAGTTGGCCAAACCAAACCAATAACTCGAAGAGACTTGCAAAGATACGAAATCATGCATATAAGAATTCAGAGAAGATTCAAATAATATTCATAGATAATCTGATCATAAACCCACAATTCATCGGATCTCGACAAACACACCGCAAAAGAGTATTACATCGGATAGATCTCCATGAAGATCATGAAGAACATGGTATTGAAGAACATAGAGAGATAAGAAGCCATCTAGCTACTAGCTATGGACCGGAAGGTCTGAGGTGAACTACTCATGCATCATCGGAGGGGCAATGGAGTTGATGTAGAGGCCCTCCGTGATCGATTCCTCCTCCGGCAGATTATCGGAAAAGGCTCCAAGATGGGATCTCACGGGAATAGAGGCTTCCGGCGGCGGAAAAGTATTTTCGTGGCTCTTTTTGGTATTAGGGGAATATTTGGGAATTTATAGGCCGAAGATTAGGGTTAGGAGGCCTGCTGGGGGCCCACAAGCCAGGGGGCGCCCCCCCCCCTAGGGCGCACCCTGCAGGCTTGTCGCCTCCCGGCAGGTCTCCTGTCTTCCTCTCCAAGTCTGGTAGGTTTCTTCTGGTCCAAGAAAAATCATCGCGAAGATTTTATTCTGTTTGGACTCCGTTTGATATTCCTTATCTGCAATACTCAAAAACAAGGAAAAAACAAAAACTGGCATTGGGCTCTAGGTTAATAGGTTAGTCCCAAAACTAATATAAAATAGCATATTAATGCATATAAAACATCCAAAACAGATAATATAATAGCATGGAACAATCAAAAATTATAGATACGTTGGAGACGTATCAAGCATCCCCAAGCTTAATTCCTGCTCGTCCTCGAGTAGGTAAATGATAAAAACAGAATTTTTGATGTGGAATGCTACCTAACATATTTATCCATGTAATATTCTTTATTGTGGCATGAATGTTCAGATCCATAAGATTCAAAACAAAAGCTTAATATTGACATAAAAACAATAATACTTCAAGCATACTAACAAAGAAATTGTGTCCTTTCAAAATAACATGGGCAAAGAAAGTTATCCCTACAAAATCATATGGTCTGGCTATGCTCCATCTTCCCCACACAAAGTATTTAAATCATGCACAACCCCGATGACAAGTCAAGCAATTGTTTCACACCTTTTACGTTCTCAAACTTTTACAACTTTCACGCAATACATGAGCATGAGCCATGGATATAGCACTATAGGTGGAATAGAATATGGTGGAGGTTGTGAGGAAAAGGAGAAGATAGTCTCACATCAACTAGGCGTATCAATGGGCTATGGAGATGCCCATCAATAGATATTAATGTGAGTGAGTAGGGATTGCCATGCAACGGATGCACTAGAGCTATAAGTGTATGAAAGCTCAAAAAGAAACTAAGTGGGTGTGCATTATAATGAAAAATTCCCACTAGCTATATGAAAGTGACAAAATAGGAGACTCTCTATAATGAAGATCATGGTGCTACTTTGAAGCACAAGTGTGGAAGAAAAAAGATAGTAGCATTGTCCCTTCTCTCTTTTCTCTCTTTTTTTTTGGTGGGCATCTTTGGCCTCTTTTTTTTTATTTGGGCTTCATTGGCCTCTTTTATTATTTGTAAAGTCCGGAGACTCGTCCCAACTTGCGAGGGAATCATAGCTTCCATCATCCTTTCCTCTCATGGGACAATGCTCTAATAATGATGATCATCACACTTTTATTTACTTACAACTCGATACCTAGAACAAAATATGACTCTATATGAATGCTTCCGGTGGTGTACCGGGGTGTGCAACGATCTAGCCTAGCAAATGACATCAAAAAACGGACAAGCCATGAAAACATCATGCTAGCTATCTTACGATCATGCAAAGCAATATGAAAATGATGGTGCATGTCATAATAAACAGAACGGTGGAAGTTGCATGGCAATATATCTCAGAATGGCTATGGAAATGCCATAATAGGTAGGTATGGTGGCTGTTTTGAGGAAGGAAATATGGTGGGTTTAACGCACCGGCGAAAGTTGCGCGGTACTAGAGAGGCTAGCAAAGGTGGAAGGGTGAGAGTGCATATAATCCATGGACTCACATTAGTCACAAAGAACTCACATACTTATTGCAAAAGTCTATTAGTTATCGAAGCAAAGTATTAGACGCATGCTCCTAGGGGAGAGGTTGGTAGGAGTTAACCATCGCGCACTCCCGACCCTCACACAAAGGATGACAATCAATAAACAAATCATGCTCCGACTTCGTTACATAACGGTTCACCATACGTGCATGCTACGGGAATCACAAACTTTAACACAAGCATTTCTACCAATCCACAATTACTTACTAGCATGACTCTAATATCACCATCTTTATATCTCAAAACTATATGCAAGGAATCAAACTTCTCATAGTATTCAATGCACTTTATATGAAAGTTTTTATTATATCCCAATTGGATGCCCATTATATTAGGACTAAATTCACAACCTAAACCAATTACCATGCTGTTTAAAGACTCTCAAAATAATATAAGTGAGGTACGAGAGTTCAATTATTTCTATAAAATAAAAAAAACACCACCGTGCTCTAAAAAGATATAAGTGAAGCACTAGAGCAACATTGCCTAGCTCAAAAGATATAAGTGAAGCACATAGAGTATTCTAATAAATTCACGATTAATGTGTGTCCCTCTCAAAATATGTGTGCAGCAAGGATGATTGTGTAAAACTAAAAAGCAAAGACTCATATCATACAAGACGCTCCAAGCTAAACACATATCAGGTGGTGAATAAAAATATAGCCTCAAGTAAATTTACCGATGGATTGAAGACGAAAGAGGGGATGCCTTCCGGGGCATCCCCAAGCTTAGGCTCTTTGGTATCCTTTAATATGACTTGGGGTGCCTTGGGCATCCCCAAGCTTAGGCTCTTGCCACTCCTTATTCCATAGTCCATCAAATCTTTACCCAAAACTTGAAAACTTCACAACACAAAACTCAACAGAAAACTCGTGAGATCCGTTAGTATAAGAAAAATAAATCACCACTTTAGGTACTGTTGTGAACTCATTCTTTATTTATATTGGTGTAATATCTACTGTATTCTAACTTCTCCATGGTTCATACCCCCCGATACAACCCATAGATACATCAAAATAAGCAAACAACACAAAGAAAACAGAATCTGTCAAAAACAGAACAGTCTGTAGCAAACTATAAACTTCGAATACTTCTGTAACTCCAAAAATTATGAAAAATTATGAAATTCTGGTAAATTTGTATATCAATCTTGTGTAAAAAATTAAGACTCATTCGAGGCTCTGGTGAATTTATAAAATTCCTGGACTGAGCACAAAAGTTTCTGTTTTTCAGCAGAATCAAATCAACAATCACCGTAGACCATCCCAAAGGTCTTACTTGGCTCAAACACTAATTAAAACAATAAAACACAATTACTACAGAGGTAATAATGTGTAAAGCACTCAAAAACAGAAGCAAAAACAGAAACATAAAATAAAATTGGGTTGCCTCCCAACAAGCGCTATTGTTTAACGCCCCTAGCTAGGCATAACGCAATAGATCTAGGTATTTTCATCTTTGGTATGCAATCCATAAGTAGCTCTCATAATAGATTCATAAGGTAATTTAATTTTATTTCTAGGAAAGTGTTCCATGCCTTTCCTTAACGGAAATTGGAATCTAATGTTTCCTTCTTTCATATCAATAATTGCACCAATAGTTCTAAGGAAAGGTCTACCAAGAATAATAGGACATGTAGGATTGCAATCTATATCAAGAACAATGAAATATACGAGCACATAATTCCTAATTGCAACAATAAGAACATCATTAATCCTTCCCATAGGTTTCTTAATAGTGGAATCCGCTAGATGCAAATTTAAAGAGCAATCATCAAGTTCATGGAAACCTAGCACATCACATAAAGTTTTCGGAATCTGGAAATGCTAGCACCCAAATCACACAAAGCATGGCACTCATAGTCTTTAATTTTAATCTTAATAGTAGGTTCCCACTCATCATAAAGCTTTCTAGGTATAGAAACTTCCAACTCAAGTTTTTCTTGAAAAGATTTCATCATAGCATCAACAATATGTTTAGTAAAAGCTTTATTTTGATCATAAGCATGCGGAGAATTCAACATGGATTGCAACAAGGAAATACAATTAATCAAAGAACAACTATCATAATTAAAGTCCTTGAAATCCAAAAGAGTGGGTTCATTTCTATTTAAATTTTGACCTCTTCAATCCCACTTTTATCAATCTTAGCATGAAGATCTATAAACTCCGAATCATTGGGACGACTTTTAACTAAAGTTGATTTATCTCTAGTCCCATCTTAATCAAGATTTTTACTAGAAAACAAAGATTCAATAGGAGTCACATCAATCACTTTAAGATCTTCATCATTATTTTCACGAGAACACACTTTTTCAAGCCATTCACGCTTAGCACGCATTCTAGCGGTTCTTTCCTTACACTCATCAATAGAAGTTCTCATAGCTTTTAAAGACTCATTAATATCCCGCTTGGGTGGAGTAGATCTAATTTTCAAATAATCAATCTCAAGCGAAATTCTATCAATGTTCCTAGCCAAATCATCAATCTTGAGCAATTTTTCTTCAATCGTAGCATTGAAAACCTTTTGCGAACTAATAAATTCTTTAATATTATTCTCAAGATTAGAGGGCATCTTATTATAATTTCCATAAGAATTGTTGTAGGAATTACCATAATTATTAGAGTAATTACTAGGAAACGGCCTAGGGTTGAAATTACCTCTATACGCGTTATTACCAAAATTGTTCCTACCAACAAAATTCACATCCATAGATTCATTATTATTTCCAATCAAAGAATACAAAGGCATATCATTGGGATCAATAGAATCACTCTTACTAGCAAACAATTTCATTAATTCATCCATCTTTTCACTCAAAATGTTTATTTCTTCAATAGCATGCACTTTTTTACTAGTAGGAGATCTTTCGGTATGCCATTGAGAGTAATTAGCCATAATATTATCTAGGAGTTTAGTATCTTCTCCTAATGTGATTTCCATAAAAGTACCACCCGCGGCGGAATCTAAAAGATTTCTACAAGCAAAATTCAATCCCGCATAAAAAATTTGTATAATCATCCATAAACTCAAACCATGTGCGGGGCAATTTCTAATCATTAGTTTCAAACTCTCCCAAGATTGTGCAACATGCTCATGATCAAGTTGCTTAAAATTCATTATATCATTCCTAAGGGAGATGATCTTAGCGGGCGGAAAGTACTTGGAAATAAAAGCATCTTTACACTTATTCCATGAATCAATACTATTCTTAGGCAAAGATGAAAACCATGTTTTAGCACGATCTCGTAGTGAGAACGGAAATAGCTTCAATTTAACAATATCATTATCCACATATTTCTTCTTTTGCATATCACACAACTCAACGAAAATATTTAGATGGGATGCGGCATCTTCACTAGGAAGGCCAGAAAATTGTTCTTTCATAACAAGATTAAGCAAAGTGGCATTAATTTCATAAGATTCCGCACTATTGGCGGGAGCAATCGGAGTACTAATAAAGTCATTATTATTAGTATTGGAGAAGTCACACAACTTAGTATTCTCTTGAGTCATCGTGACAAAGCAAGCAATCTAGCACATAAGCAAACAAAAAGCAAACGAAAAGATGAATGGAAGAAGGGCGAATAAAAAGGCAAATCTTTTTGGTTTTTTCTGAAAATCATTTTAGAAGTGGGGGAGAGGAAAACGAGAGGAAAATGGCAAATAATGTAAATGCAAGAGATGAGTTTGTGATGGGTACTTGGTAGGCTTGATGTAGATCTCCCCGGCAACGGCGCTAGAAATCCTTCTTGCTACTTCTTGAGCTTGCGTTGGTTTTCCCTTGAAGAGGAAAGGGTGATGCAGCAAAGTAGATAAGTATTTCCCTCAGTTGTTGAGAAACAAGGTATCAATCTAGTAGGAGGTACAAGCAAGTCCCCAGTCTTCGCACCTACACAAACAATCAAACACTTGCACCCAACGCTATAAAGGGGTTGTCAATCCCTTCACGGTTACTTGCAAGGATGAGATCTGATAAAGATAGATATAAAAGATTGCTAAAACAAAAAGTAAAAAAAAAGTAAAAAAGATTGCAGCAAAGTATTTTTGGTATTTTTGGTTTATAGATCTGAAGATATAATATGGAAAATAGACCCGGGGGCCATAGGTTTCACTAGAGGCTTCTCTCTTGAAGGAAAATAATACGGTGGGTGAACAAATTACTGTCGAGCAATTGATAGAAAAGCGCATAGTTATAACGATATCCAAGGCAATGATTATGCATATAGGCATCACGCCCGTGTCAAGTAGACCGAAACGATTCTGCATCTACTACTATTACTCCACACATCGACCGACTCCTGCCTGCATCTAGAGTATTAAGTTCATGAAGAATAGAGTAACGCATTAAGTAAGATGACATGATGTAGAGGGATAAACTCAAGCAATATGATGAAAACCTCATCTTTTTACCCTTGACGGCGACAATACAAATACGTGCCTCGCTACCCCTACTTTGTCACTGGGTGAGGACACCGCAAGATTGAACCCAAAACTAAGCACTTCTCCCATTGCAAAAATTACCAATCTAGTTGGCCAAACCAAACCAATAACTCGAAGAGACTTGCAAAGATATGAAATCATGCATATAAGAATTCAGAGAAGATTCAAATAATATTCATAGATAATCTGATCATAAACCCACAATTCATCGGATCTCAACAAACACACTGCAAAAGAGTACTACATCGGATAGATCTCCATGAAGATCATGAAGAACATGGTATTGAAGAACATAGAGAGAGAATAAGCCATCTAGCTACTAGCTATGGACCCAAAGGTCTGAGGTGAACTACTCACGCATCATCGGAGGGGCAATGGAGTTGATGTAGACGCGCTCCGTGATCGATTCCTCCTGAGGCAGATTACCGGAAAAGGCTCCAAGATGGGATCTCACGGGAACAGAGGCTTCCGGCGGCGGAAAAGTATTTTCATGGCTCTTTTTGGTATTGCGGGAATATTTGGGAATTTATAGGCCGAAGATTAGGGTTAGGAGGCCTGCTGGGGGGCCACAAGCCAGGAGGCACGCCCCCCTAGGGCGCGCCCTGCAGGCTTGTCGCCTCCCGGCAGGTCTCCTGCCTTCCTCTCCAAGTCTGGTAGCTTTCTTTTGGTCCAAGAAAAATCATCGCGAAGATTTTATTCCGTTTGGACTCCGTTTGATATTCCTTATCTGCAATACTCAAAAACAAGGAAAAAACAGAAACTGGCACTGGGCTCTAGGTTAATAGGTTAGTCCCAGAAATAATATAAATAGCATATTAATGCATATAAAACATCCAAAACAGATAATATAATAGCATGGAACAATAAAAAATTATAGATACGTTGGAGACATATCAGAGCTTGATCCCACTCAGGAGCTTCTTAGGGACTCCTCGGCCCTCGCTGCTCTTTGGCTAGAAGAACACTGCGATCGTGTGCGGGCTTACCTCTACCTGCTGCGCACTACTGCTGCCAAGATAGACAAGGAGTTGATGCCAGGGGAGGACTTGCGCAAGGACCTGTAGTCCATCATGTTCTGACCGGATGTCGTGTCCTTCAAGATTCAATCTTGGAAGAAATATGCAGCTCGTTGTGGAGCTGACATCGCCCTCTTGCTTGTCCAAGCCCATTGCAAGGGCGTGGACGAGGAGAGGCTGAAGTCCCTTAAGGTCACAAATAGGAAGAACGCCAAGTTTGAGGACTTCATGGAAACGTTCCTCGAGGCTGCCACTCGGATCGCAGATGGCATTGATCTGGATACATTTGTTGAAGTTGTAGTTCCTTCGCCCGCAGAGTGATCTTCTGCCGAAAGCTTTAAGTCTGTTTAAATTTGCCTCGGTATGCCGAGTGGTTGATGTAACCGCTATACTTTCGCTTGAGCTCAGGGCTCGTGCAACTTGACTTCCGTTTTATCAACTTGCAGTTCATTCGATATTTTGAATGTTTTTTCACTCGAGTCTTGATCAGGTCAAGCTAAGTTGACGAGTGTGAGTGAGATCTCACAGGGAGTACTTTATTACGTAGGTGATTACAGGATCGCGGCTAAGCCCTCGAGTGTGGAGGATGTCCTCACTCGGAGTGGTTCATTACTTACGCGATTACAGGATCTCTGCTAAGCCCCTGAGTGTGGAGGATGTCCTCACTCGGAGTAGTTTTGAACTTAGGCGATCACTGGATCGCAGCTAAGCTCCAGACTACGGAGGATGTCCTCACTTGGAGTAGTTTTTAACTTAGGTGATTACTGGATTACAGCTAAGTCCTCGAGTGTGGAGCTTGTCCTCACTCGGGGTAGTTTTGAACTTAAGCGATTACTGGATCGCAGCTAAGCCCCCGAGTGTGGAGGATGTCCCCACTCAGAGTAGTTTTGAACTTAGGTGATTATTGGATCGCATCTAAGCCCCCGAGTGTGGAGGATGTCCTCACTCAGAGTAGTTTTGAACTTAGGCGATTATTGGATCAACTGTCAAGGGAACGATCCTGACAATAGTACCAGGGGTACGAACAAGGGGTGGAGCCTAGCCATGGCGCAGGGGTAACACTCGGATTTAACGAGTTCAGGCCCCTCTCGGTGGAGGTAAAGACCCTACGTCTCGTGCCCGGAGGCTTGTGTTTTCTCTGGGGGCTATGAATACAATAGGGTGCTGAATCCTTGTCCAGGAAATCTGGGGTGGCTTATATAGAGTGCGTCACCATCAGCCGAGCGCCATTACAAGGGCATTAAATGCGAGTAACTACGGTCGTTACTGGAAACTGATGTTTTAACTAAAGGCTTTACATGTAACGTTAGTCTTCACAACACTTCATGTGAGATATTAAGTCCCTCGAACGTTGCAGATCCCACGTCGTCCCTGCTTCCTCTCGTCCGAGTGTTGGTGCCTGGCCGACTGGTGGGATGACGCCCGAGTGACTTGATGGATCCAAGTGGATCCTGAATATGCATCCGAATCATTAGTAGTCCAGAGACTTTAATGATAATGTGGGGCACTAGGGGGGCCCTAGATGTCATTCTATGACCCTACCTCTAGTTGGTGACCTCATCAGCTGCCTTACGAGATGGGTTGCATCGTGTTCACCCGTGAGCTGCGGCAAGTCCGCTGACCCTCCTCAGAGACCTTCAAGACTCATCTGCCGAACAAATACGATGACAAGATCAGCCCGTCAGAGTTCCTTGGGACGTGACGAGAAGGTATTCGCCAACTACTTCGAGATACGTCTACAACATATCTACTTTTCCAAACACTTTTGCCCTTGTTTTGGACTCTAATCAGCAGAACTACTATGGTTTTGTTTTTGTGTAGAAATAGAAGCTCTCAGAATTGGACGAAACTTTTTGGAGATTTTTTCTAGAATATATAAGAAATAATGGAGGGAAGACCCACCGGAGGGGGGCCACCTCTTGGAGCCAAGCCAACAGGGCGCAGCCACCCCCCTAGGCGCGCCGCGATGGATTGGGACCACATGGTGGCTCCGTAGACCCTAATTCCAGTCCTATAAATTTCTATTTCCAGAGAAAAAATAGGAGAGAAGTTTTCATTGCGTTTTACAAGACGGAGCCGCCGCCACATCTTGTTCTTCCTCGGAAGGGCTGATCTGGAGTCCGTTTGGGGCTCTGGAGAGGGGGATTCATCGTCGTCGTTATCACCAACCCGTCTTCATCAACACCCCCATGATGCTCACCACCAAGACTGAGTGATTCCTTTGTAGGCTTGCTAGATAGTGATGGGATTTGATGAGTATCGAGTTATTTTGATAGGTCTTGATCCCTAGTATCCACTATGTTCTGAGATTAATGTTGTTATGACTTTGCTATGCTTAATGCTTGTCGGTGCACTAGTACATGGGTACCCTGTGCCCCTGACTTATGCACAGGCGGTAGAAGCAAAAACCTAGCCAATGATCAAGACAACACTTCAACAAGCTCAACGCGACAGCCCAAGCCTGGACTGCGAGGCGCCAAGCACGTCCCCGACGCTTGCCGGGGACCAAGACGTGCACACCTCCCAGAAGACCCGGCAAGCCACTCCCCGACAGGCATGAGCTAGCCAGCCACCGCTCCACCGCATCGCTATGCCTGTCACTTATCGATGCGGTGTCAAGCCCTCAGGCAGCTAATCAGCTCTCGCTAAGCACGCGGCGACACATCAGAACACAAGTTACGCTCAGTTGACACCCGCCGTGTAGCGTGTCAAGAGCTTGCCGGGGATGCACCCCCGAGCGCCACCTAGGCAGGTAATCATGGAATTTTGTCCTAAATGCCAGAGTTAGGTATGATAGCTCTGCTTAGCTATCTAATCAACAGATAATGACTATTTTGCCATTGTGGTAACCCCTTCCACTATAAAAGGAGGCCCAAGGCAACCTAGCTCAGGGTTGGCAATTCGAACCCCCGAACACTTGTACTAGCATAGCAACTCCTTCCCCAACAGCAGTCCTTCCCAGGGTTAGGTGCTCTGCATTCTTTGTATTCCTCCAATCAATCCACCAAAAAGCAGGAGTAGGGTTTTACGCTTAGCAGCGGCCCGAACCTAGGTAAATGCATGTGTCCTGATCGTCGCGTCGTCTCATGCTCTCCGCTCTTCGTGCAACGTGACTCCCCTTGCCGAACCACAAGGGACCTCAGGTCCCATAGGTGATCGTGAGCATCCGTGCCCCGACATCTTTGGTGCGCCAGGAAGGGGGCGTGCATCATTTGCGCGAACCCGAGTTCGTGAACGGTGAATCAATCTTCATCATCATCTTCTTCAACAATGGCTGCCAAGAAGAAATCCGGTGCAGCCACATATCCCTCCACTTCGAAGGCTCCCTCACACGCGGCCGCCGGCGCCATAGGCACTGCGGCGGCTGCGGGCGAGGTGGGCGTCATGGACGACGCGGTCGGCGCAGGCGGCGCCCCCGTCCAGTCCTTCGCGGCCGGAGATGGAGCAGGAGGCGTCGGAGAGGAGCAACCACAACAACAGCATGGCGAGCTCAGCCCCAACGTCGCGGGCAAGGGAAACCACCGTTCATCACCTCCCCGCAGCGCGGATGGCCGACGCCGCCTTAGCGGCGCCCGTTCCGGTGCGAGCCGTGACCTTCCGGCCGCACCCGTTGCCAGCGAGATTGTTGGGCGTGCACATCGTGCAGAACGAGATGGAGCGCCCAGCGGAGCCGCAGCCCTGCAGGATCGGCCCACCGCCCACCAGAAAGCTCCAGCGAGTGGCGCACGGCATCAAGGACGTGGCAACGCTTCTCTTGGTCCTACCAAGAGTCGATCGACGTTGCGGTCTGCCTCTTTCGCCATGCCGGGCACCACAGAGGAGGCCATGGCGCGAGTCCAGATGCTGCTCAACTTCATGCCAGCAGCCGATAAGATGGACGAATGGAGAGCCACCATTCAGAGTTTGATTTCCTTCATCGAAGCCAACAAGACCAAGCATGTAGAGCCGTCGCGACGTACGCGAACAGCAGTGGCGGCCCGGGACGGCGAGCGCATCGAAGGGGCCAGCCCAATGGTGCAGTCCCCTCCGCGACAATATGCCCAGAGGCAGCCACAACAAGCTTCGCATGCTGATGAGCACGACCAGGCGTCCATAGTCTCGTCTGGCCCGCGCGACCGCCGTGATCAATGGCACGTCCTTGAAGACCGGCGGAAAGAGGACGCGCGCATCACCATCGAGCGACGCCGGCAAGCGCACCGTCAATCCGACAAGCGCAATGGTCCAGACGTCGGCGACCCCGCGCCGAGTGCTGGCGGGTACCTTCCTTACGAGGTTGGTTGCCCTGCCTTCACTAGCGAGCTGCGACTAGTCCGCTGGCCGTCGACCCGAGCCTTCAAGCTTGAGCTACCTGAGAAGTACGATCGGAAGCTGAACCCTGCGGAGTTCTTGGGCATTTACACGATAGCTGTTCAAGCTGCGGGAGGAAGAGATGAAAAGGTGCTCGCCAACTATTTCCCTTTGGCACTCAAGCCAAACGTGAGATCATGGCTGATGCACCTGCCAGAGAATTCCATTTCGTCTTGGGTTGATCTATGCAACGAGTTCGTTGGCGCCTTCACCGGTGGTCATCAAGAGCCAGGCCAGCCCAGCGATCTCCAAGTCCTCCCGCAAAAGGAGGGAGAAACCTTGAGAAAGTATATCCAATGATTCAGCCGAGTGCACTGTAACATCCCAGAGATCCACCCCGCGGCGGTGATTCCCGAGTTCCACTTGAACGTGCGCAATAGGAGGATGCAGGCCAAGATGAATGTCAAGCTCCCCAAGACTGTTAATGAACTTTACACCTTGGCAGATAAGTGTGCTCGAGCTGAAGAAGGAAGGCGACTTCCCAGAGAGGAGGCGGGTGTCGAAGTGGACTCTGATGATGACGACGACGCCCCCGACCCGAAGGGAAGGAGCAGGAAACGCAACAAGAAGCGTAAGGGAAAAGCAGTATTGGCTGTCGAGAGCTCCGGAGACCTCGGTGCAGGCAAGAAGGCGAAAGCCGAAACCACCGGCAAGGGAGCTACTGCGTGCGCTGATTGCCGGGAGGCTGTTGCTGCTGAGAAGACCGGGAAGTCCGACGGGCCGTACTACAAAATTCACGGCACCAAGGGCCATGATCTCCAAGAATGC
Source organism: Elymus sibiricus (assembly GCA_039707655.1). Lineage (NCBI taxonomy): Eukaryota > Viridiplantae > Streptophyta > Magnoliopsida > Poales > Poaceae > Elymus > Elymus sibiricus. The sequence continues at coordinate 253,434,842 of CM077667.1, read as the reverse complement.
CGACAGGTCGAGCAACTTGTTGAGAAACAGAGGGCCGAGTACAAGAAGCACGACAAGGAAAAAGGCCAGGACGGCGCTGCCGGGAAAGGCCATGGTGGCAGAGGAGGTCGTCGCGGCAAAACCCCGCAGCAAAAGGAAAAACCCGCCAGAGGCTGAGAAAAGAAGGAAACATACGATATGAGTGAAGATGAGGATGATGATGAGGATTCCAGTGACAGGGAGTTTCAGAAAGCAACCGAAGCCATGTGCATCGACGGGGGTGCATCCTTGCATTCCTCTCGCCGCCAGCTCAAGCAGTGGGCACGCGAAGTCCATGCTGTGGAACCGGCTGCAGAATCTAGGAAGCCACTCAGATGGTCCCGCATGCCTATCATCTTTGACGAAGAGGATCTCCCTGACCGTACCACTACGGTCGGATGTTTGCCATTGTTGGTTTCTACGACAAGCCGCAACCTCAAAGTGTCTAAGATGTTGGTTGACGGCGGGGCCGGATTGAACTTGATCTCCCCTAGAGTGGCTGAGAAACTGCAGATCCTTGATGAAGAGCTCGAAGTTACAGGTAAACTCCATGGAATCAACCCCGGCAGGAGCCCACCCAAGGAAAAGATCACCCTGCCTGTGACATTTGGCGGGGAGTTGAACTTCCGGACAGAGAGGATAGTGCTCGACGTCGCCGAAATCCCACTGCCTCACAACGCAATCCTCAGTCGCCCAGCTCTGGCAAAGTTCATGGCGGCATCCCACTATGCCTACAACACCTTGAAGATGCCAGGGCCCATTGGGGTCATTTCCATCCCATCCGACAAGAAGAACACAGTTATCTGCGTGGACCAGATGTATCGCGACGCGGTAGTAGCTGAAGCCACACAAATCCCAGCTCCCGCCAAGGACACAAAGAAAATAAAGAAGACTGGCAAGAACCCCGGCAAGGACTCTGGGAAGCGCGCCTCTTCGGAGTGCGCTGCACCCGACGATGACCTGCCGGAGAGTTCCGCCAGCAAGAAGACCAGGGTCACCTATCCTGAGACGAAGAAAGTCCCGGCAAGCGAGGATGGCACTGGTGGTACCTTCACCATCAGTGCTACCCTTACTGACAAATAGGAAAGCGCGCTCGTTCCCTTCCTGCGGGAGAATGCCAATGTGTTTGTCTGGCAACCATCTGACATCCCCAATGTTCCCAGGGAGGTAATTGAGCACCTCCTTGCTGTCTGTCCTCATGCCCGGCCCGTCAAGCAAACGGTTAGGAAATAGGCCTTGGAGTGGCAGCAGTTCATTGCCGAGGAAATCAAGAAGCTTGAAGCAGCTGGTTTGGTCAGAGGGGTGCTGCATCCAACTTGGCTAGCAAACCCGGTGGTAGTGCGAAAGGCAAATGGGAAATGGAGGCTTTGCATAGACTTCACTGACTTGAACAAGGCTTGCCCGAAGGACCCGTTCCCCTTGTCGCGCATAGATCAAATTGTTGATTCCACCTCCGGATGTGACTTGCTCTCCTTTTTGGATGCCTACTCCGGTTAGCACCAGATATTCAGGACCAAGGAAGACGAGGAGAAGACCGCATTCATAACTCCATGTGGCACGTACTGCTTTGTGCGTATGCCCTTCGGGTTAAAGAGTGCTGGTTCGACCTTCGCCAGGGCTGTTCAAATTGGTTTTGGACCTCAGCTGCATAGTAATGTGGAGGCCTACATGGATGACATCGTGGTCAAGACCAAAGATGAAGCCACTCTCATACAAGATCTGGAGGAAACTTTCGCAAACTTGCGCAAGATCAACCTGAAGCTCAACCCTGAAAAGTGTGTGTTCGGTGTCTCATCCGGCAAGCTGCTTGTGTTCTTCGTATCTCAGCGAGGAATAGAAGCCAATCCCGACAAGATCAAGGCGATCAAACAGATACGGGCACCCAAGACCATCAAGGATATCAGACGCTTGACCGGATGTATTGCCACTTTGAGTAGGTTCATCTCCAAGTCCGCTGAGCGCGCCTTGCCGTTCTTCAAAATCTTGAAGAAGGCTGGCCCGATGAAGTGGACCCTAGAGGCAGATGCAGCGCTGCAAGACCTTAAGAAATACCTATCCTCTGCTCGCACCTTAGTCGCTCCTAAACCGCAAGAGCTGTTGCTTCTATATTTGGTGGCAACGAATCAAGTGGTTAGTGCAGCGCTGGTGGCGCAGCGGGAGGTGGATGGAGATTCAGCAGCCGCTGCTAATGCTGCCGGGGACGAGAAAGAAACATTCGCGGCAGGACTCGACACGGATCAAGGGGGATCTCAGCAAATGGTTGACAGCGAATCCAAGGAAGTGGCAACAAAGAAAATGGTGCAGCGGCCCATGTACTTTGTCAGTTCCCTACTACAGGGGGCTAGGTTGAGGTACTCTGGAGTACAAAAGCTGCTCTTCGGCCTCATCGTGGCCTCGAGGAAGCTGCGACATTACTTCCAAGCCCATGAGATAACAGTTGTTACCCGTTTCCCGTTGCAACGCATACTGAGAAACCCGAAAGCCACTGGCAGGATAGTTGAGTGGGCATTGGAATTGTCAAGCTTCGGATTGAAGTATGAGAACACTTCCACCATTCAAAGCAGGGCATTGGCGGAGTTTATTGCAGAATGGACACCCACGCCAGATGATGAAGCTCCGGAGACAATCCTCCCTGGCAAAAAGCACTCAAGGATTGGATCATGTACTTTGACGGTGCTTTCTCACTCCAGGGGGCTGGAGCAAGTGTGGTCCTCATCGTCCCTACCGGAGAGCACCTCAAGTACGTCGTCCAGATGCACTTCCCCCGGGAGGAAGCCACCAACAATACCGCTGAATACGAGGGGCTCCTTGCCGGACTCAGAATCGCGGTGGAGATGGGAATAAAGAGGCTGATCGTCCGAGGAGATTCTCAGCTTGTGATAAAGCAAGTCAACAAGGATTACCAGAGCCCGCTGATGGAGGCATACGTGGAAGAAGTGAGCAAATTGGAGGAGCACTTCGATGGGCTGCAAACAGAGCATGTGCCGCGAGCAGAAAACAGCATTTCTGACCATCTATCGAAGTGCGTTGTGCAGAAGCTTCCTGTGGAACCAGGAACCTTTGTTCTCCGCCTCACTCAACCATCAGTATCCCTATCAACAATGTCCAAGAAGAGAAGAAAGCTGAACTCCGACAAGCATTTCCCGGCAGAGCTTCCTGAAGCCGCTGGTAGAGAAACTGCCGGGGAGAATCCCGTCCCGGTTGACGAGCAGCTCCCTCCCGTAGGACCTCAGGGCCTAGCAGTTGAGACAAGCGCTCCCGGAGACGAGGAGATGCCTTTAGTCCTTGTTGTCGAGCCACATGCTAGAACCTGGGCGCAGCACATAGTCCGTTTCCTCCAAACAGGAGAACTCCCCGACGAGCAAGAGGAAGCCGAAAGAGTAGCCCGTCGATCAAGTATGTACCAGTTTGTGGATGACACCCTGTACAGAAGACGATCGAACGGTGTGAAATTAAGGTGTATCTGCCGAGAGGATGGACTGAGGCTGTTAGCAGAGATTCACGGAGGAGTATGTGGTTCCCACATTGGATCAAGGGCCCTTGTCGGGAAAGCTTTCCGGCAGGGTTTCTATTGGCCCACTGCCCTCCAGGACGATACTGAGCTGGTCACCAAGTGTGAAGCCTGCCAGTTCCATTCCAAGAACATCCATCAACCAGCACAAGCCCTGCAAACAATGCCTCTATCCTGGCCATTCTCGGTCTGGGGGCTCGATATCTTGGGCCCCTTCCCCCGCGCTGTCGGGGGCTTTGAGTTCTTGTTCATGGCAACCGACAAGTTCACAAAGTGGCCTGAGGTGGAACCAGTGAGAAAGGTAACCGCACGGGAAGCTATCAAGTTCATGAAAGGACTGGTGTGCCGCTTTGGAGTACCTAACAGAGTGATCACCGACAACGGCACCCAGTTCACGAGCCACGCCTTCATGTATTATATCCAAAGCCTTGGAAGCAAGGTCTCCTTCGCCTCTGTTGCTCACCCAAGGAGCAACGGGCAAGTCGAGAGGATGAATGCTGAAGTGCTGCGAGGACTCAAGACAAGGACTTTTGATAAGCTGCAGAAGAGCGGCAGGCGCTAGATAGATGAGCAGCCAGTGGTTCTTTGGTCCCTCGGGACGACACCAAATCGAGCTACCGGCCAAACGCCCTTATCCCAAGTGTACGGGGCGGAAGCAGTGCTCCCCATGGAACTCATATACGTGTCACCTCGAGTGCTTGCCTACGATGAAGTAGAGCAATAGCAGTTGCGGCATGACGATGCCACGCTCCTCGAGGAAGACCGTCTCCGGGCTGCTGTGCGTGCTGCACGCTACCAGCAAGCTCTATGCTGCTACCATAGCCGCAGGGTTCACGCCCGGAGCCTTGAGGAAGGCGACCTTGTCCTTCGGCGTGTTCAGTCCGCCAAGGGTACAAACAAGTTGACGCCGAAGTGGGAAGGCCCTTACCGGGTAGTACGAGTCACTAGACCTGTCACAGTCCGTCTGGAGACAGAAGATGGCACCAAAGTGCAGAACTCATGGAACATTGCACATATTCGTAAGTTCTACCCGTAAGGCGCGGCTGCCGGGCTCAGTCCCCGGTAGCCACCTTTTGTACAAGCCTTGCCGATGTTGCATGTAACCCTTTGTACAAAGCCAAGCGCAGACCCTGTGCAACAATAATAAAGCTAGGCATTGCATCATATCATCATCCTTACCATCTCATTACACATTTTTTTTATGACTGCAATGTTAACGCTTTTAAGTTATAAGGATTTGCTAGAACACTCGATGAAACCATAATCTTTGTTACTGTTCTCACCCTACATGTTTTACCATTGAGAAAACAGGGAAGAGGAACGAAGGAACAAGGATGGCGGCCCATCACGCTCGAAAAGAAGATACTGCTTGGAAAAGATAAGTATATCGCATATTTCCAGTTCAGTACTTCTCAATTTCTCAAGGAAACCCTTAGTATCTTCCTTACTGCGGGTTTTGGAGTCATCCATGTGGTGAAAGCCCTTGTTGGGACGAGCTGTCCCCCTGTCTTTGTTTATAAGGGTGACAAGCACCGATACCGACAAGGAGCTCTGTCGGGGAACAACGCCAACCTGTTGCCGGGGACTCGTTCCCCCACTTTGGCACTCGTGGTTTGAATGATGACCCGGCAAGTAGCTCCGTGCGGCAAAGACAAAACATACTAATGCAGTATAAATAAGGAAAGGAAAAGGATAGTACTTGCAGGAACAAAATCGCACTTATTCTCATTCATTTTTGATACAAAATGGGTAGAGATTACATTACGATTCATTAAAACTTGGCAAGCGCCTACATCTTTTGACATAAAAAAGATAAGTGCCCCGTAATCCCTTTCTTGTCCCTCTCCTCTTAGGGATTGGGTAGAGAAGGAGCAGAGGGCAAAAGGAGCGCCTGGCCGGGATTCGACGCTTCCCAACCAGGACCAGAGGGACGCGACCGGCGAGCAGAAGGGCCCTGCCCCCAGGCAGGGCGGACGAAGCCGACGGAGCGGACAAGACCGACAAGGGGAAAGAAGGCGGAGGGCAGGTGCAGATGGTGGCGCTGCCGGGACCCAGCTGGTGATGATGGTGCTGTCGGGGAACGCGACGCATCGGAGACCTCATCCGTGCTCCTGATGCATCGTAGATCCCCGACCGCCATCGTCTTCCTCATCGCCACCGCCCGAGGAGACGCCCACGCCATCGCCCAAGCTCCAGGCGTGGCGGCCCGGGGACCCACAGAGCGCATGGTCGTCCCCGGTGGCCAAAGATGGGGAATTCCGTCCCCCGCCTTAGAAGAACATGCGAAGATGAAGAGCTCTCTCCCGTACGCTCCATCCAAAGTGTTGCGGGAGGAGAGCTTCACCGCGGTAAATGACGACGCGCAGCTGCAACCACACGCACGCCCGTGGTGGCCGTCTGGGTGTTTTTTCTCCATCGCCTTGAAGAAGGAATGCGGGAACCGCAGACCGCCGCGACGCTGCACCTCCAACATAGATCCCGATGCGACGTCAACCGCATGGAGCTCCGTCAAGACTAAATAAGCGGGCAGCACGGCGGCAGGCGTACCACCGCAGCCGTCCGTGATATGGCCAGCATGCTGCCCGCTCCCCCATCCGAGGCTTCCCTGACCAACCTTCGGTTCAGAACTGTATGCCCATGATGGGAGCTGAACAGAGGTCCGGAAGAAAGGCTCTGCAAACGCGCTCGCTCGCCCCCTCCCTCTGAGCATCGGGAGAGCGAGCGCAGCTCAGGACAAAGAAGCAGAAGGGCGAGCTCTGTGGGTTTGCACTCAAGGAGAAAGAAAGGATGGATGAGCATCGCCCCTCGCGACCCCCAATTTATAGGGGAGGGCGCGGGGGCTGGCTCTCCTCCACTCCAAGGGTCGTCGCCCGTCTCCACCAATTCCATCGCCCACGATCACGGGCGAACAGGTAACCGCCCCATTGTTCCAATCCATGGCGCTACGGTTTCTGCCACGATCAGGACTTTTAGTCACGCGCACCCGTCGCTAACTCCCCGCTATGCATGCGGCGCGCATGGCGGAAACGACATGAGGTGGTGGGTCAGTGCTGACCAATAAATTGGCAGTTACTCCCTCACATTGCGCGCCTGTGCATGAAATTTGGGCCTGACCCAACGGAACTTGGCGAGCACGTGTGGGCCAGTCCCGGGGGCTCCTGGCGGTGCACTAGTACAGGGGTACCCAGTGTCCCTGACTTATGCATAGGCGGTAGAAGCAAAAACCCGGCCAATGATCAAGACAAGACTTTAACAAGCTCAATGCGGCTGCCCAAGCCTGGACTGCGACGCGCCAAGCACGTCCCCGACGCTTGCCGGGGGCCAAGACGTGCACACCTCCCAGAAGACCCGGCAAGCCACTCCCCGACAGTCCCAGAAGACATCGGTATGTTACTTGCCCGAGATTCGATCGTCGGTATTTCTATACCTAGTTAATTCTCGTTACCGGAAAGTCTCTTTACTCATTTCGTAATACAAGATCCCATGACTAACTCCTTAGTGACATTGCTTGCAAGCTTCTTGTGATGTTGTATTAGCGAGAGGGCCTAGAGATACCTCCCCGTCATACAGAGTGACAAATCCCAGTCTCGATCCATGCCAACCCAACACTCACCCTTGGAGATACCTGTAGAGTACCTTTATGATCACCCAATTACAAAGTGACGTTTATACACAAAAGGCATTCCTTCGGTGTCAGGGAGTTGCATGATCTCATGGTGTTGGGGATATAATCCCAGGGTATGACCCGCCGAGGAGGGGCCTGGTTAGGAAGTTGGCCGCTTAGCAATGAGGCCCTAAGCAGGCCGGAAGACTAAGACAAGCCTGGAGGTAACTTACCAGACGGGCCAGGCGGAAGCCCAGAGCCGGAAGGTAGTGTGTGACCCGAAGGGGTAAGCCGCCGGGAGATGACTTGCCAGATAAGGCAGAGCAATTTAGAGATAAGGTCGGTTACTAGTTGTAACCCGGCCCGGACTCCTATAAGCCCAGGGCCTCGACCTATGTATATAAAGGCGGGTTCCCTGGGCGGCTTAAGGTACGAAACCTTTGATCAAGAGCTAGGTCAAGCGAATCCGCTCCCTTGTAATCGATACTCAATCAATACAACTCAAAGAAGGACGTAGGCTTTTACCTCCTTCGAGAAGGGCCGAACTTGGGTAAACCTGTGTCTTTCGTCCCGACCAACCCCTTCAAGTTAACCACCGTAGCGATGGCTTCACCCCTAAGTCCTTTCACTAGGACATCTGCCGTGATAAAACCACGACAGTTGGCGCCCACCGTGGGGCAGATGCGTGGTGGTTTGGAGTACTTGAAGGGCTCTCTCCCAGGGATCGAGGGATACGCCGTTGGCAGGATGACTAAGAGTCGCCGCGGCAAGCTCTACATCGACGACGCTGGTTGGGGCCCCGAGGCTGACTCAATCGAGTACGGGTACCGGGTCCCCTTCGGCTTAATTCATGTTTTCATCGGGAAGATCGGCGGATCTAAGCCCGGGCCGGACATCTGCACCAACCTCGTTGAGTCAGCCCGGCGCGCGCAACCCGCCCGGATCCAACCCGGCCGGAAGTATGTTTTCGCCGGCTTCACGCAAGGCGCGGAACTTGCGGAAGATTCCGTGTCAGGAGGAGAATCCCTCGTCTGCTTGGAGGATGGATCCTCGAGCGGAGAGATGAAGTCAATTTACCAGCTTCACGACGGTGGGCTTGGGGGCTACTTCGATGGCGACAGTATTCCGGAGCCCTACGAGCCGCCGAGCCAAGCCGCCATCTTTATGGCAGGCATGGTGCCGGGTTCCAGCAGCATAACGGCTGGGGCAGCGGCTGCAGGCGCAGCAGGGTCTGGGTCAGCTAGGCCGCCGGCTCAAGTTTTGCTAGATCTCATGAATGAGCTGACAACCCTGATGGCAACCGAGGTCACAACGGAAAATCAAGCAAGCCGTAATGAGGAGATCGTGAGGCTGAAGGACCAGATGACCAGGGCCCAGGAGGATATCAATGCATTGCAGGCTCAGATGGATGCTGAGTCGGAGCGTCTCAGGGCTGAAGCTTTTCGCCTTAATCTGGATCAACAAGCCTCAGAGGCAGTTTTTCGGATGAGGCATCAGACCCGCCTGCCCGAGCAGTATGAGCCCATAAATCTTTTTAACACGTCGGGGGCAGGACCAAATGCACCTCTGACCGTGACCTGAATGGCGGAAGTGCCTGGGAATAGGGCAGCGACTCAGCATCGGCAGCCAGACCCGCCCCGCAGGAATCAGACCCCGCCGCAGTGTTTTCTGACACCACCTGGCCATTACTCTAACCCGGTGGAGAACATGATAGCAGTGGCTGCCAGGCTCAATGCGCTCCCCCTCGCTGATGGGACACCCTTCACCGAAGAGGCACGGAATGCCATTGGGTACTTGCAGACAACGGTGGCTCAACAGGAGAAGTATACTTACAGCCGGAGTCGTGTGCACTCAACCCCCATCCCAAGCCGCAGTTATAGCCGGCGATTGGAGTCACCGGCGGTCTCTAGCAGTGAGCGACGTCGGAACCCGCCCCATGATGACCCGCCCGTTGTTAACGCTCAGGCAATTGTGGATAATGCCAGAGCTCAGCGTGAGGCGGCGGCGGCCGCGGCGGCTTACCAAGAGCTGCCCCCTGTGACCCCTTCAATTTCAGTGGGAGCCGAAGTCACCTCCAGGGCTGTTGGAGTGCCGTGCTTAGCGCCGGCTCTATGGAACGACCACCTGCCGAAGGATTTTAAGGGTCCGCGCAAAGTGCCTAACTACACAGCTGATCTACCTCCAGAAGCCTGGATTGAGAGTTATGACCTAGCCATGGAGATGCTGGACGTCAGTGATGCAGTCTGTGCTAAGTACTTCATCGTGATGCTGGAAGGACCGGCTCGTACATGGTTAAAGGGTCTGCCCCCTAACACCATTAATTCCTGGGCCGAGTTAAAGGCACGATTTATCAAGAATTTTCAAGGGACGTGCAAGCAGCCTATGACGATCGTGGATTTGGATCATTGCGTGCAGCGTGAAGATGAGTCGGCCCATCATTGGGTCCGGCGGGTCTCAACTATTATCCACTCATCTGATAATATCACGGCGGCTCAGGCGGTTCTGATTCTGATGAAGAATTGTCACTTTTTGCCCCTTGAGCAGAAGCTCGGACGGCTCATGCGTTCTTGCCAGGACATGGGTGAGCTCATGGAGGCTCTCACTAAATATGCAGATTCTGACAGCATGAAGGATCCTGGTTCTGATGATGAGAAATCTAAGGGTAAGAAGAATGGCAACGGAAAGGGTCAGCAGCAGAATGGGACAGGAAATGACAACCCAGGTAATGGTCGTAAGCGGAAGCATCCAGACGGCGGGTCAGATCTGGTGGCCAATACCAACACTGGAAACAACCGCACCAAGGGTAACGGTAAACCACCTTTTGGCAAGGGCAAGCCTTTCAACATGGAAGCAATGCTCAATGACCCCTGCCCGAAGCACAATCTTCCCAATAAGTCATCCACCCACGCTTATGGCAACGACAACAGACCGCCTGGAGGGTCAGGATCCGGCTCTCATGGGTCAGGTTTCGGTGCGGGCGGCTCAGGATCGGGTTATCAGGTTCAAGGCAATCATGGTGGCCACAACCAACAGTCCGACAGTGGCGGTCAGCAGCAAAACAATCAATCAGGGTATCAGAGTAATCCTAAGCAACTTAGTGGAGCCAGTATCATGTATTCACCACGAGTCTTGATAAGCGTGACCAGAAGGTGCGCAAGAGGGCGGTTCATTCAGCAATGCCGGCTCTTCCACAATATTTAAAATGGTCCGAATACACGATATCATGGAGCAGGGAGGATCACCTGGCACGAGTTGATAACCCGGGGCAGTTGGACCTTGTGGTGGCCCCTCTGGTAGGAGGTTACAAGTTCACTAAAGTACTGATGGACGGTGGCAGCAGCATCAACATCCTGTATTACGACACTTTCCGCCGGATGAACCTGACTGACAAAGATCTTAAGCCATCATCTACAGTTTTTGTAGTGCCTGGCAAGTCGGCTTATCCAGTTGGCAAAATCGCCCTTGAGGTAGCTTTTGGTGAGGAGTTCAACTACGGGGTAGAGACCTTGTGGTTTGAAGTGGTTAAAATCAAGAGTCCATATCATGCTCTATTTGGGCGGCCGGCTTATGCCAAGTTCATGGCTCGGCCCTGTTATGTTTACTTGCAGCTCAAGATGCCAGGTCTGAAGGGGATGATTACGGTGCACGGTGATCGGAAGATTGCTCTTGAGTGCGAGGAAGGTGATGATGCGTATGCAGAGTCAAGTTGTGTTGAGGCGGAGCTCAAATTTTATAAAGACAATGTTGACCCGGCGGATATGACCCCGTTGAAGAAGCCCAGCACAGAGTCTGACCTGCCCCTGAAGTTTGTGGCAGAGGATACCAAGTTGGTTGATTTCGTTCCTGGCGATTCATCGCAGTAGTTCACTATAGGGGCTAATATGGACCCCAAATATGAAAGCACGCTCATCGAATTCATCCATGAGAATCGGGACATCTTTGCATGGAAGCCTCGTGACATGCCAGGTGTACCGAGAGAATTCGCTGAGCACCACCTTAATGTGGATCCTAAGTTTAAGCCAGTCAAGAAATTCCTCCGTCGTTTCAATGAAGAGCGGCATAAAGCTATTGGGGAAGAAGTAGCCCGGCTCTTGGCAGCAGGGTTTATCGTGGAGGTTTTCACCCGGAGTGGTTGGCTAATCCCATGCTCGTACTTAAGAAGAACGACACGTGGCGCATGTGTGTAGATTACACAGATCTCAACAAGGCGTGTCTGGTTGATCCATTTGCTCTCCCCCGTATCGACCAGATCATTGATGCAACGGCGGCTTGCGAGAGTTTATGTTTCCTGGATGCTTATTCGGGTTATCATCAGATCAAGATGGCAGTTAAAGACCAAGAGCAGACATCTTTTATCACATCTTTTGGGGCTTTCTGCTACGTGTCCATGCCTTTTGGACTCAAAAGTGCGCAGGTGACTTATCAACGCTGTGTACAGAAATGTCTTCATAGTCCGATTGGACGCAATGTTCATGCTTATGTGGATGATATTGTAGTCAAGTCAAGGAAGAAGGAGACTCTGCTTGACGATTTGAAGGAAACTTTTGATAACCTGTGGGTTTACAAGATGATGCTTAATCCGGCTAAGTGTGGTTTTCGTGTACCTGCAGGCAAGCTCCTGGGATTTTTGGTTTCAGAGCAGGGCATTGAAGCTAACCTGGATAAAATAAAGCCCATCACCTCATTATCTAAGCCGGCGTGCATTAATGACGTCCAGCGCTTGGCGGGTCGTATTGCCGCTTTAAGCTGGTTCATAAGCCGCCTGGGCGAGAAGGCTATCCCTTTGTATCAGATGATGAAGAAGACAGATGATTTTGTCTGGAGTGATGCTGCCAATGATGCGTTTGAAGCGCTCAAAAAACAGTTGGTTGAGCCACCTGTCTTGGCCGCTCCTGTGGAAAAAGAGCCATTGCTCCTATACGTGGTGGCTAATAACAAGGCTGTAATCGTTCTGGAGCGCAAGGAGGCAGGCAAAGAGTACCCAGTCCAGCGGCCGGTTTATTATGTCGGCGAGGTTTTGACAGAGTCCAAGCAAAGGTACCCGCATTGGCAAAAGCTAGTGTTTGGAGTGTTCATGGCGAATCGCAAGTTGAAGCATTATTTCCTTGGACATCCAATCACGGTGGTCAGCTCTGCTCCTTTGGGAGATATTATTCAGAATAGAGAAGCCACCGACAGGATTGCTAAGTGGGCAATTGAGCTTGGGCCTCTTAATTTGAGGTATGTGCCTCGAACAGCTGTTAAGTCTCAAGCCCTGGTGGATTTCAGCAATGATTGGACAGAGTGTCAAGCACTTGAGGAGAAGCCAGACAATACATATTGGACAATTCACTTTGATGGATCCAAACAGTTGGAAGGCTCGGGGGCTGGAGTTGTGTTGACTTCCCCTAGAGGTGACAAATTTTGTTATGTATTAAGGCTAATGTTTCCTTGTACTAACAATGCAGCTGAGTATGAAGCCTTGCTTCATGGGCTCCGTGTGGCCAAGGAGATGAATTTGAGCCGGGTCAGATGCCTAGGCGAATCAGATCTGGTGGCTCAGCAGGTTTCAGGCACGTGGGATTCTAAAGACCCTCGTATGGCGGCTTATCGCCAGGCGGTTTGATGTCATTGCTGGTCATTTTAAGGGTTATCAGGTGGATCACATTGATCGTCGGAAGAATGAAGCGGCTGATGCATTATCACGGCTGGGGTCTCTGTGTAAGCCGGTGCCACCTAATGTGTTTCTGGATGCACTGTATCACCCGTCGGTCAAATTACCTTCTGAGGAGGATTTTGCTATACCTGACCCGGAAGGACAATTAGTGGCGGCTCTCCACGCTATTCCTGATTGGACGCTGCCTTACTTAGTATATCTGACTCGTGGCGAGTTACCTGAGGACGAGACCTTGGCGCGGCAAATCATGAGGCAGTCTAAGTCCATGACTATTGTCAATTTCGAGTTGCATAGGTGCAGCGTGACTGCCGTTTTTCAACGATGTGTTTCTCTTGAGGAGGGCCGTGAAATCTTGCAAGAGATACACGCCGGCGATTGTGGTCATCACACGGGTTGAAAATCCTTGGTGGCCAAAGCTTTTCGGCACGGTTTTTACTAGCTAACAGCTCATGCAGATGCAGAGGACTTGGTTTGTAAATGTGATGGGTGTCAGAAATTTGGGCGACGTGCCCATGTGCCGGCTCAAGAGTTGTGGATGATCCCAATCACCTGGCCGTTTGGGCTTGATATGGTTGGGACGTTTAAGAGATCTAAACATAAGAAGACCCACCTTTTGGTGGCGGTTGACAAGTTTACCAAGTGGATTGAGGCGGAGCCGGTTAGCAAGTGCGATGCTGCAACAACAGTTCAGTTTGTTAAGAAGCTGATCTTTCGTTTTGGTTACCCTCACAGTATCATTACTGACAATGGTACAAATCTGTCCAAGGGGGCTATGAAAGAGTTTTGTGAAAGTGAACACATCCGCCATGATGTCTCCTCCGTGGTTCATCCACAGTCTAATGGTCAAGCAGAACGTGCTTACCAGGAAATTCTGAGAGGGATAAAACCCCGGCTTATGGTTCCTTTGGAATGAACGCTGGGTTGTTGGGCGGAGGAGTTACCTTCACTTCTTTGGAGCATCAGAACCACCCCCAACAGATCAACAGGCTACACGCCTTTCTTCATGGTTTATGGAGCGGAAGCTGTTCTCCCCAGTGATATTCGTCATGACTCGCCCCGGGTGGCGGCTTACGTTGAAATTGACAATGAGATGGCGCATCAGGACGCACTGGATGCCTTGGATGAAGAGCGGGATCTTGCAGCTGCACGATCGGCAATTTATCAACAAGATCTGCGTCGCTATCATAGCCGCAAAGTGAAGACCCGGACGTTCCAAGAAGGCGACTTAGTGCTACGTCTGATTCAAGATCAAACAGATATGCATAAGTTATCTCCCCCTTGGGAAGGACCTTTTGTGGTTAGCAGGAATCTCAACAATGGGTCATATTACCTCATTGAAATACGGGAGAGCGACAAGTCACGCACTTCCAGAGAAGAGACCAGCAGGCCGTGGAATATTGCTCATCTTCATCCTTACTATACTTGAGTCATTGACTCTCATCAATGTACATATCTCTGTCATTGTATATACCTTTTTCAATATAATAAAGCTGGCATCCCCATAATTCGGGGCCTTTGCCATTTTCATGCAACAAGTTTTGTGCAAAGAGTTGATCGTTCATAAGGTCACTTGGGGGCTTCCAACCCACTGGGTTTAGCTTTCATACCCTCTTGATTGGCTTAAAAGCCATATTTGAGTTAAACCTACCTGTTTGCAACTTGCTACTCCGCCAGGTGACCTGCCGAACGTTTGACAGTCAATCTTTTCAAGACCCTGCACTCTTCAAAGTTAAAATGGCGGCTTATGTCACGTGAGAGCCGGCTTACAGAGAGCTAGGACAAACTCATTGAGGGAGTCCTGGACTAAGGGGTCCTCGGGCCGCTGACCTGTCTCTCAATAGGCCGGCTTGATGGGCCGCTCTCTAGTTGTCGTAGGAAGGACCGGATACACCGGGCCCCATGTTTGGAAGGAAGTCCCGAAGGCGCGTCGTGCACTCCAAGTAAAGATGAGGGAATCGACATTTCCATCCCCGGCAGGAGACCTGTCATGTGTAAACCCTAGGTATCCCCCGGTGTCTATATAAACCGGGAGGGTTTTAGATTGTAAGACAGAGAAACTCATCTAGGGTTTTAGCTAATCGATCTCGACATAGATCAACTCTGTAACCTTCATACCATCAATATAATCGAGCAGGACGTAGGGTTTTACCTCCATAGGAGGGCCCGAACCTAGGTAAACATCGTCTCCTTCGTCCCCTTGTTACCATCGATCCTAGACTCACAGCTCGGGACCCCCTACCGGAGATCCGCCGGTTTTGACACCGACATTGGTGCTTTCATTGAGAGTTCCGCTGTAATCGCCAAAGGAATCGATGGCTCGCGTTGTCATTTATGAAGAAGTTCGGAACATGGACCCCTTCATCCTTGGACAGATCTTCGCTTTCGGCAGCATTGTGCTTCACGCTGACCCGACCGGCTGTCTTGGCCGGGTCGGGAGTTTCGCCCCTGAACAAGAGGTCAGATTCGGGAACTTAGAGTTCTCTGTAGACTCTCGGGGCGATCTTTCGCTCACCGGGCTCGCAGTCTCATCTGACGCACCCGAGGACTCCGAGGCCTTAAACTCGGATGTCGCTTTCAACCCCACCCATGGGACTAACCCCGGCGATGATCTGGCTTTTAGTCCGGATCCGTCCATAGCGCGAGATGGCCGGGGTACCAGCTCCTGCCGAACACACCTCTTGTGCGGACGCATCGGAGGTTAACTCCGAAAGCGCTGAGCAAATTGACCCGATCGAGTTCTCGGCCCTCAACGAAGCTCTAGATCGGATCTTATCGATGACAATTACTGACAACCTAACCCCGATCCACATTCAGATCGGTCTTAAGGCGGGTCAGGAGGAATTTTTCATCCCACCCACCACCCACTTCGTAGCCACTATCGAAGACTTAACCGATATGTTGGACTACGCCTCCGAGGAGGCAGAAGACATGGATGAAGAGGATCGCGCTCCCACCCCCATCAGCACCGGGCGATGGACAGCCACCTCCACCTACGACGTCTACATGGTGGATACTCCAGCCGATAATGGCGAGCGCACACCCGCAAAAAATGGTGATAAATCGGGTGAAACGCCGTCAAGGCGCCGGAAACCGCGCAGATGATCAAAAACAAAAAAGGGAAGGGAAGCTATTGCTGGAACCGGGAAAACGATACCCCGGAAGACCTCGGCGATCCCGATATCCCCGAACATCCGTTAGAGGACCAAGAAAGGCCGGTGGACCAGCGCAACCCCGAAGATCCAAACGATTCCGAGGATGACAACTACCTCCCCCCTGTAGAGGAGGAGGATAGCCCGGAAGCCGAAGACTTCGTCGTCCCCGAAAACATTGAGGATCAGGAACGGTTTGGGCAACAGCTTATAGTCACTGCCCGAAGCCTAAAGGCAAAAGAACAGCAGCTTAAGGCCGAACAAGATACCCTCAATGATAGATGGATGAGGGTCCTATCAGCCGAGGAAGGATACGGTACCGGTCTATTGGACCAACCCAAGAGGTATCCACGCCGACGGCTGCTGCCACAATTTGATGACGAGCTCCCTAATACGTCGTCCCCCAAGCACACTCCATACGACCAGCCGGACCGCCCTCCCCGAGGACGAGATAGGACGGCTGGCGATGCCGGTTATAGGCCGGCGGTACCCCGCAAAAGGGGAAAAGAACCAATGGAGCCTGAGGACAGGTATGACCTGCGACATGACCTGGATTATAGAATAGGCCGCACGAGATCCATCTACGGATCTCAAGGGTACTCCCCCGATAGACGGGACGGGTACCGGCCTTGGCTCGACCGAAACAACAGAGGTCGGGAACAAAACCGGGCCAGAACAGACGCCGACTACCGGCGTGACATAGCCCGGGTCAGAGGCGCTGCCCACCCACTGTGCTTCACTGACAAGGTGATGCAGCATCAATTCAAGGAAGGGTTTAAACCCGTTAACATAGAGCAATACGATGGGACAACTGACCCAGCAGTGTGGATCGAGGATTTCCTCCTCGACATTCACATGGCACGAGCAGACGATCTCCACGCCATCAAGTATCTACCCCTTAAACTTAAGGGGCCAGCTCGGCACTGGCTAAACAGTCTCCCCGAAAATTCTATCGGGAACTGGGAGGATCTCGAGGATGCATTCCGATCTAACTTCCAGGGCACCTATGTACGGCCTCCGTACTCCTCCGACCTAAGCAACGTCATCCAAAAGGCAGGAGAGTCCGCTCGACAATTCTAGAATCGGTTCTTGACCAAGAAAAACCAGATCGTCGATTGCCCAGATGCCGAGGCTATAGCCTCTTTTAGGCACAATATTCGGGACGAATGGCTAGCTCGCCAGCTCGGTCAGGATAAACCTAGGACCATGTCCGCCCTTACATCGCTCATGACCCGCTTTTGCGCGGGCGAGGATAACTGGCTGGCGAGACGAAGCCACAACCCCAAAGACCCCGACACCTCCGAAGCTCGGGATGGAAACGGGAAACCATGACGCAACAAAAATAAACGCCGGCACACCACTAGTGACGCCGACGACATGGCCATTAACGCCGGCTTCCGCAACCCTCGATCCGGGCAGCGGAAGAAGCCTCCTAAAGTCCTAATGGACATAGGAAGTAGCCTCAATCTGATTTACTCAGATACGGTGAAAAAGATGGGTATAGATCCATCAAGGATAAAGCCTAGCAACACTACCTTTAAAGCAGTGATCCCAGGTGTCGAAGCCCGGTGCACAGGCTCTGTTAGCCTGGAAGTAGTGTTCGGTTCGCCCGACAACTTCTGCAGCGAGGACTTGATCTTCGACATCGTCCATTTCCGCAGCGGTTATCACGCCCTGCTGGGCCACACAGCGTTCGCTCGCTTTAATGCCGTCCCACACTACGCATACCTCAAGCTCAAGATGCCAGGGCCCAAGGGGGTCATTACTGTAAACGGCAACACAGAGCGTTCCCTCCGAACTGAGGAACATGCATTGGCCCTGGCGGCCGAATTCCATTATGACGACGGTCGGCCAACACCAAAATCTGCCGTAAAGGCACGTAAGGCTGACAAACAAGCTCGGTCTCAA
Organism: Elymus sibiricus; assembly: GCA_039707655.1. Lineage (NCBI taxonomy): Eukaryota > Viridiplantae > Streptophyta > Magnoliopsida > Poales > Poaceae > Elymus > Elymus sibiricus. Next base: position 253,416,996 of record CM077667.1, on the reverse strand, counting down.
CCCGAGCTCCCGGAATCTTATTCCCCCTAGAAATAGGGACATGTTCCTCACTGCGCAGCCCTAGTGCCCGTCAAACATGTGCCAAGACGGCACAACTTTGCACTCAAGATTCCATGGGCAGCAGTGAGGAACAACTATCGAAAGGAAAGTGTTCGGCTGGACCGAACTGCGGCCAGTACATGTCCTCGGACATACCACAGGTACCATCAAGGACCTGCTAAAGCGTAAAGCTCATCCATACTTCGGCGACTTCTCAAGATCTTCCTCCCAAGGTCCGCTCGCCGACAGCATCACCCTTAGGGGAATACAACTCCCTAGGAGGCATAGGAGCAGATTGGCAACAGGGCACATCGAGGACGTCAAGCCACCAATCGAAGACCCCTGGTACAACCTCTCCTCTGTAAATTTTATATTTCATCTTCAAATACCTGTAAACAGTTGCTTCGGCAATCTGAGCTATAAGAATTATTGAGCAAATATAAGACCCTTATACATGGCCACTTCGCTGTATTTTATTCACTGTTCTTCTCTCATAAACGCTTCTTACGAAACTATTCGGTATACATTACGATGCAACCGGCTAACAGACCGGGGGATTGAATTTCAAATATCACCCTAAGCATCACTCCGACACAATTGATCGTGTGTTCGGCATCTTGGATTTTGCTTTATATGAATCGGATCCGAACTATGTCTTGGGTCAATAGTTGGGTTGCCCGGCTCCTGTGTTTGCCCTTTTACATTCTGCCCGTTCGGCTAAAAGGGCAAAGGGAGAACCACTGCGATTGTGCTTCCAGCTCGCCTGGTCAAGCACCTCAGGGGAGAAAGCCGAAAACTAACTGTCATAGTAAGCGAGAACCAGTCTGCAAATCCGAGCATAAGTGTCATACTAAAAAATCGATAGAGGTTATTCCGTGTTATACGATGGGTTTCGTACTTGTACAAACCATGTGATGCTGGCTTCGGCCCCGGTACATCCAAACATCACAAAACACTGGGCGCTGGTCATCAGCCCCCGCATCTTTTTTACGCTCCTACGGCTAAGTGAAAGCGATAAAGCATCATAGTCCGATTGCCTTGTCCCCCTCGCACTACCGCCTTCGGGCACCGATACCTCGGCTTAGGGTCATAGTGCGGATACAGAGACACCTCGCGTAGTATCTACGTGGGGGCTGAAGCCGACGACTCGCAACTTTCAGATAAAACGGCCACATGGGAGTCAAAATAAATACTAAAGACTTATAAGACATGATAAACCATGCAACGTTAATTATAAAGCGTTAAAAAGTCTTTGGACATATTACAACGCACTCATTCATACAAAACGTCTTTGGAGCATTGGGCCTCTATTGCCCGAGCACCCTCCATCACTGCGGAGAAGTATAGCTCAGGGCGCCTATGCCCCTTTCCAGGAGGCGGAGGTGCGGTGGCCATCTCGGTCAGCTTGAGCTTCGGCCAGTGCACCATGGTCTTTGCGAAGGCGATCCGAGCTCCCTCGATGCATGTAGAACGCTTTAGCGCATCAGTCCGAGGCGCAGCATCGGATAGTTTCTGCACCAAGCCGAAGTAGTTGCTCGGCAATGGCTCTTCAGGCCACAGCCGAATGCAGAGATCCTTCATGGCCGGCTCCGCCATCCTGTGCAGCTCCATAAGTTGCTTCATCTGCTCGATCAGAAGAGGAGAGCGCTCGGGGGACTCAAACTGTGCCCAGAATATCCGAGCCTCATCATCCTACTCCCGCGAAGCATAGAACTTGTTCGCGTCCTCTGCACTCTTCTGGAGATCCGCACAGACGCCTGAGGAACGCCACACCTGGGTGAGCAAAGCAAACCTGCTACCACCAAAGGCGCATTGTAGTGAATACGGCTTACCATCTGTGACAGCCTTGACTTGGCGAACCTCCTCTTCAAAGGACCACCTATCCACCCGCTCCTTTTGGAGCTCGGACTTCAGCGCGGATAGCTCGGTGGCTTGCCCTTTGCCTTTCCGCTCAAGGGCCTCGCACTTTGTGCTGGCATCGTTGAGTTCCTGCTGCACCTCCTCCACCCGGGCCTCATGCTTAGCACTAGCAGCTTTCAAAGTGGAGAGTGCGGCTGCTGCTTGTTCGGCGGCCGCCTTCTCATCTGCGGCCTCTTGCTTCATCTTCTGGAGCTCGGCCTTGAGTTTTCAACCTCCGCAGCTGAAGATGTGGGAGCAATAAATAAATAATTACACTGGGGTACCAGTGCGGATCATTAACAATATACAACCCAAATGTTACAATTCGGCTTACCTTGTGCCTCGTCGAACCTCTTGTTCAGGCTATCAAGCTCCTCTTCGGAGATCTTGAGCTTCCGATTTAGCTCGGTAAGCTCAGCGGCATTAAGGGCCGCCGCCGATGACGAGGCCTACAAAAAATACAAAACATATGTCTGGTCATGTGCGTTCCAACCCCCGAACTGCCAAGGATATGACCTTATGATTCGGTCCTCTTAAGGGCTTTTCGAACATTGCGGGATTGGTGGTGCCTGGTACAAGTTGGTCACTCCTGAGTATTTGACCCCCAGGTGCGTTTTTTTCAAACCCACCCGGGGCTCGGGGGCTACTCATATATAAGGCACCAATGTACTCATATATAAAGATAGCATAAACTTAATAAAATTAAAATGGTTCGGGAAAAGGGTATTACGTGACTCACCTTGAAGCCCGTCAAGAGACCATTGAAGGCCTCCTTCAGTCCGTTATCAACGGACTGAATGCCTTGCAAAACCGCACCCATAAGAGTGCGGTGATCTTCGGAGATGGGGGCGCTTGATAGAGCCTCCTCTATGACCGGCCACCCAGTCATCGGTGGCACCGGTGGTGACCGGTTAGCCCGATCTCTGATCGGGGACTGAGTCGGTAGCTCCGGAGGCACAGCATGCTCCAGAGACATCCTCGGAGGGGACTGGACATCCCTCCGCCCTTCCTCCTCAGCGGCCAGGGGAGTTTTCTCCCCCTGGTCCTCATCAGCCAGGGGAGTTTTTTCCCCTTGGTCCTCGGCGGCCGAGGCATCAACCTCGGCCATGGCATGGTCACCCCCGCCGCCTGTGTTTGGCTCCAAAGGAGCCTGGCGGGATGACATCTCCGCGGCATCCCTCGCGGCCCCTGGAGGTGTGGGGTGTGACGCAGTCCCACTCTCCGCCAACTCGGCGGGCGGGGACTCCCCATCCGATATTTGGTCAGTGGGGAGAACGCGTGGTGGGCTGCAGATCAAAAGACGTTCTTGCACTTAAAACATTAAAAACTTTGCATAAATGACCCAGGGAGTCTTCGGATTCATACCTTCGAGCTGGGGGCTTGATCCGTAGGTTTCTTTGGGGAACCTTCTCAAAGTCCTCGGAGTCTGCATCAGAGTTCGAGCTGTCGTCGGCCAGGATCAACCTCGGCCGACACGCCCTCTTTAGGGCAGGAGAAGGTACATCCTCCGCGGCGTCCGACGACGCCGCCCTCTTTCTTGTGAGGGGGGAAACGCCTTCCCCCCCATCTTCATGCTTTTCCTCATGGCTTGAGGAGGCATGGGTTTCCTCGGACGCGGCGTCCGGCTGGTCCCTTATGCGGAGACCTTCTCTGGCCTTCTTCTTCTCCTTCTTTTCGGGCACCGAGTACGGCGCCACAATGAGCATCGCCGTCAACAACTCTGACCTGGGGTCTTCGGGTTGTGGCGCCGGGCAGTTAACTCTCGCGGCTTTGCTCAACCATTTCTGCGAAAATGAGGGAGAGGGCGTTCGGTCCTTTTGTCAAAGAAACAGAGTCAGTGGATTAAAATTATGTTGTACCTTGGTAGGTGGGTTATCGGCGCTTAGGCCCGAATCCTCTTCCTTGACCGGCCAGCTTTTCCGAGGCTTGAATAATGCCTTCCACAACTTATCAGAGGTAGTGCGGAAGAGTTGGCGCATGCTAGGCTCGTCCTCTAGCTGATAAGCCCACATTGGGGAGGCCCGGCGTTGGCAGGGAAGAATACGGCGATGGAGCATGACCTGGACCACATTGACCAGCTCAACCTTGGCCTCGATCACCGAGGTATTGCGCTTCTGCAGCAACTTTACCTCTGCATCCGACCCCCAGTCGAGGCCCTTCCTGAGCCATGAGGTCAATCTCGTAGGGGGTCCGGATCTGAACTCGGCAGGCGCTGCCCAGCTCTCATCCCTTGGTTCGGTGATGTAGAACCATTCTTTCTGCCAGATCTTGATCGTGTCGATGAAGGTGCCAGTTGGCCACTCGACGTGGGGGAGCTTGCTGATTACCGCCCCTCCGCAGTCTGCGTGCTCGCCCGCGACAGTCTTCGGCTTGACGTTGAAGACCTTGAGCCACAGGCCGAAGTGCGGCTCGACCCGCAAGAAGGCTTCGCAAAGAATAATGAAAGCCAAAATATGGATATAGGAGTTCGGGGGAAGATCGTGGAAGTCCAACCCGTAGAAGAACATAAGGCCCCTGACGAAGGGGTGGAGCGGCAAGCTCAGTCCTCGGATGAAATGAGGGACAAATACCACCCTTTCGCCTGGCTTGGGGGTGGGGACGACCTGTTTCGCTTCTGGAGCGCGGTGGAAGACGTTGGCAGGGAGGTAGCCGGCGAGCTTTAGCTCCCGGATATCCTTGTCGGTGACCGTGGAGGCCTCCCACTTGCCCATGGAGCCCGAACCTGCCATGGCTAAGCTCGGAGGGGAAGTTGCGGAAGAACTAGATCTGGGCTCTCGGAGCTGGGGAAGATTGGGAAAGCAGAGGATGCGAATGGGAAGCGTGAGTAAGCCTTGGTTTTTTTTCCCTTTTATGAGGCGTCACGCCGATTAGCCTCCCTTAACGGCGCCGTAGGTCTCTCCGCTTCCCAAGGTGCACGTGCCGTTAAGCACGCGCAAGATAAACCTGGTGTGTTGATTATATCCCGTGTGAAACGGAGCGCGATCTATACATTGATGAGTCGTGTCGATGTAAAAACGGCCTCGAACCGCGAATCGAGTATTCATAACTGATTCAGCGGTCGTGGTATGATACGTCTCCAACGTATCTATAATTTTTTATTGTTCCATGCTATTATATTATCTATTTTGGATGTTTTATATGCATTAATATGCTACTTTATACTATTTTTTGGGACTAACCTATTAACCTAGAGCCCAGTGCCAGTTTCTGTTTTTTCCTTGTTTTTGAGTTTTACAGAAAAGGAATATCAAACGGAGTCCAAATGGAATAAAATTCTACGCTGATTTTTCTTGGAACAGAAGAGACCCACGGGGCATCGGAGTTGGGATAGAAGAGCCACGAGGCAGCCAGAAGCCTAGGGGGCGCCCCCCCTAGGGCGTGCCCCCCTGGCTTGTCGTCGCCTCGTGGCCCCCCTTGACGTGAGACCGACGCCAAAAATTCTTATAAATACCCAAACCTCCGAAAAGAAACCTAGATCGGGAGTTCTGCCGCCGCAAGCCTCTGTAGCCACGAAAAACCAATCGGGAGCCCGTTCCGGCACCCTGCCGGAGGGGGAAACCATCACCGGAGGCCATCTTCATCATCCCGGTGGTCTCCATGATGAGGAGGGAGTAGTTCACCCTCGGGGCTGAGGGTATGTACCAATAGCTATGTGTTTGATCTCTCTCTCTCTCTCTCTCTCGTGTTCTTGAGATGACACGATCTTGATGTACCGCGAGCTTTATTAAAATAGATGAATCATATGGAGTTTTCCCCTCTCTATCTTCTTGTGATGAATTGAGTTTTTCCTTTGAAGTTTTCTTATCGGATTGAGTCTTTAAAGGATTTGAGAACACTTGATGTATGTCTTGCAATGGGATATCCGTGGTGACAATGGGATGTTCTATTGATCCACTTGATGTATGTTTTGGTGATCAACTTGCGGATTCCGTGACCTTGGGAATCTATGCATAGGGGTTGGCACACGTTTTCGTCTTGACTCTCCGGTAGAAACTTTGGGGCACTCTTTGAAGTTCTTTGTGTTGGATTGAACATGATGAATCTGAAATGGTGTGATGCATATCGTATAATCAAGCCCATGGGTACTCGTGGTGACATTGGAGTATCTAGGTGACATTAGGGTTTTGGTTGATGTGTATCTTAAGGTGTTATTCTAGTACGAACTCTTAGATAGATCGATCGGAAAGGATAACTTGGTTATGTTAGTACGAACTCTTGAATAGATCGATCGGAAAGGATAACTTGGTTATGTTAGTACGAACTCTTGAATAGATCGATCGGAAAAGATAACTTTGAGGTGGTTTCGTACCCTACAATAATTTCTTCGTTTTTTCTCCGCTATTTGTGACTTTGGAGTGAACTCTTTGTCGCACGTGAGGGATTTACATATGATTCAACTATGTCAGTATTGTTGAGAGAACTTGCACTAGTGAAAGTATGAACCTTAGGCCTTGTTTTCAAGCATTGCAATACCGTTTTTGCTCACTTTTGTTACTTGCTACCTTGCTGTTTTTATATTTTCAGATTACAAAAACCTATATCTACCATCCATATTACACTTGTATCACCATCTCTTCGCCGAACTAGTGCACCTATACAATTTACCATTGTATTGGGTGTGTTGGGGACACAAGAGACTCTTTGTTATTTGGTTGCAGGGTTGTTTGAGAGAGACCATCTTCATCCTATGCCTCCCACGGATTGATAAACCTTAGGTCATCCACTTGAGGGAAATTTTCTACTGTCCTACAAAACTCTGCGTTTGGAGGCCCAACACGAGTCTACAAGAAGAAGGTTGTGTAGTAGACATCAAGCTCTTTTCTGGCGCCGTTGCCGGGGAGGTGAGTGCTTGAAGGTATATCTTTAGATCTTGCAATTGAATCTTTTAGTTTCTTGTTTTATCACTAGTTTAGTCTATAAAAGAAAACTACAAAAAAATGGAATTGAGGTTGCCTCATATACTTCATCTTTATAATGTCTTTCGTGAAAATGATGGAAATGAAAATTGTGCCAAAATGTTAGAAGAAGAAGTCAAGAAAATGTTTGGCACTAAATCTTTGTATGATGAGCATGATTGCAATGTTGTTAGTATGAATTCCTTGAATATTCATGATGCTAATGATATGCAAAGCTACAAGCTTGGGGATGCTATGTTTGATGAAGATGATATGTTTAGTCCCCCAAGTTTTGATGAGCAAATTTATTATGATGAAAGCATGCCTCCTATTTATGATGATTATTGTGATGACATGTATGCTATAAAGAATAATGATAACCATGAAACTTGTCATCATGATTTTAATTTTCAATTGGATTATGCTTCACATGATAGTTATTTTGTTGAGTTTGCTCCCACTACTATTGATGAGAATAAATTTTCTTATGTGGTGAGTAGTAAAATTTCTATGCTTATGAATCATGAAAAGAATGATTTATGTGATAGTTATATTGTTGAATTCATTCATGATGCTATTGAAAATTATTATGAGGGAGGAGTATATGCTTGTAGGAATTGCAATAATATCAAGTTTCCTCTCTATGTGTTGAAAATCTTGAAGTTTTGCTTGTTTTACCTTACTATGCTAGTTTATTCTTGTTCCCATAAGTTGTTTACTCAAAAAATCCCTATGCATAGGAAGTGGGTTAGGCTTAAATGTGCTAGTCATATGCTTCATGATGCTCTCTTGCATGTTTCAATTCTTATCTTTTATGTGAGCATCATTGAAATCATCATGCCTAGCTAAAAGGCATTCAAGAAAAGCGCTTGCTGGGAGACAACCCAACACTTTTACTTTCTGTTTTTGTGTGTTCACATGATTAAGATACTGTAGTAATAATGTTTTGTGTCTTTTATTTCAATAAAGTGACAAGTAAAGCCTTTGGGATGACTCACAAGATGAGTAGAATTGATGCTGAACCAAAACAGAAACTTTTGACTCCAGTACAGGAATTTTCATTTTTTACTGGAGCGTGATAATGATATGAAATTTTTACACAGTCTTCCTATACAAATTCTTCAGGTTGTCCTAAGGTTTCAGAATTTTTAGAGACAGGGAAATATGGTTACACTATAGATCTTCACAGACTGTTCTGTTTTTGACAGATTCTGTTTTGCATGCATAGTTTGCTTGTTTTAGTGTTTCCATAGCTTATATTTAGTGGTATAAATTATGGGAATGGTATAATACAGTAGGTATCATGTGGGAACAATTATGAATCTTGTCTTGACAGTACCTAAGTGAATGATCTATCTTTATTATACTAACCCATCTCACGAAGTTCCGTTAAGTTTTGTGTGATTGAAGTTTTCAAGTTTTGGGTGAGACACCAATATGACGAGAATAAGGAGTGACAAGAACCTAAGCTTGGGGATGCCCAAGACACCCCCAAGGTAATATCCAAGGAATACTCAAGCGCCTAAGCTTGGGGATGCCCCGGAAGGCATCCCCTCTTTCATCTTCAACACTATCGGTATATCTTACTTGGAGCTATATTTTTATTCGTCACATAATATGAGTTTTGCTTGGAGCATCATTTTATTTTGTTGTTCTCTGTTAGGTGTTATTTATAATCTTGTTTTTCAATAAAAAGTTCCAAGAATTGCCTTAGGATGCTTGCATTGCATGTTTGATGTGTGCTGTGTAAAAAACAGAAACTTTTTCTGTAGTGTTTGAATTTTCATATTTTACTGGAACGTGGAAAGTTTCTGAAATTTTTACACAGTATTTTCATATAAATTATTTAGCATGTCATAAATTTTCATAATTTTTTGAGTTACATAAGTACACTGGTTTAATAGATTTCTACAGACTGTTCTGTTTGCACAGATTGCTGTCCTAGTTTTGTTATCTACTTATCCTATAGTTTCCATAGCCTATATTGGTAGACATAAATTGTGGAAACGATAGTAAAAAGTAGATGATGTTTGAAATTATTGTGCAACTTGTCTTGGCAGTACATGAAGTGTTGATTTATTCTTATGTGTACTAACCTATCTCACGAGTTCTTTTTGAGTTCTGTGTGGATGAAGTTTTTGAGACCTAGGTGAAACCGGGACATGAGAGGATTGAACGAGACACAAAAGCTCAAGCTTGGGGATGCCCAAGGCACCCCAAGTAAATATTTCAAGAAGTCTCAAGCATCTAAGCTTGGGGATGCTACGCATCCCACCTCTCTTCATCAACAATTATCGGTTAGCCTATGTTGAGCCTAAATCTAAAAACGCCAGTAGAAGAACAGGCAGTTGATACATGGATTCCAGTGAAGGAACGATCTGCACTGAATATGGAATACATATTAGGCGGAGCACCACGCGATTTGGCTAACGTTTTGGAGTCTAAAGGCGTTTTCCTTTCCAATCTACGGTAAATACTCCGATGAGCGGCGGCGGGCTCGAAAGAACTCCGATGAACTAATGCGGATCTAAGAGATAAGGAGAATGGAACCTGGAAGATGCAGGGGCTACGGGCGTGCGCCGGTGAACTCTGGTCACGGTCAGGGTGATGCAGCGGCCTTGTTGAGGAAGACGGCGTGGTCCGGACGGCGCGGCGGAGCTTCGGTTGCGCGGGCGTCTGGAGGAAGAAGAAGAGAGAAGCGACAGCGGGGGAAAGTGAAAAGGATGGGACCCCCGCGCCTATTTATAAGGGGGGTGGAACAGCAACAGTCCAACGTGGGAATCGAGGAGACAAGATGATGATTGACCAAGAGAACGCCTCGATTTTCGGGTTGACCAGTTAATGCAAAGATCCGTTGTGATGTCATTAAGATCTTTTGGATTTACCAGAGATAACGTCATCCATTTTTACATGGCGGGTCATAAAAGTTTGTTTCAGGTTAGGTGATTATGAATAACACAAGACTCGCCAACCAGAAGACTTGAAGATTGACATGAATAGGTTCAAATCAATCTAGGGCCTAATGTTGGGGATATAACCCCAGGGTATGACCCGCCCAGGAGGGGTCGGGTTAGGAAGTTGGCGGCTTAGCAATGAGGCCCTAAGCAGGCCGGAAGACTAAGACAAGCCTGGAGGTAACTTACCAGACGGGCCGGGCGGAGGCCCAGAGCCGGAAGGCAGTGTGTGACCCGGAGGGTTAAGCCGCCGGGAGATGACTCGCCGGATAAGGCAGAGCAATTTAGAGATAAGGTCGGTTACTAGTTGTAACCCGGCCCGGACTCCTGTAAGCCCATGGCCTCGACCTATATATTTAAAGGCGGGTTCCCTGGGCGGCTTAAGGTACGAAACCTTTGATCAAGAGCTAGGTCAAGCGAATCCGCTCCCTTGTAATCGATACTCAATCAATACAACTCAAAGCAGGACGTAGGCTTTTACCTCCTTCGAGAGGGGCCGAACCTGGGTAAACCTGTGTCTTTTGTCTCGACCAACCCCTTCAAATTAACCACCGTAGCGATGGCTTCACCCCAAAGTCCTTTCACTAGGACATCTGCCGTGATAAAACCACGACACATGGTCTTAGGAACAGATACTTGACATGAAGAAAGCAGTAGCAATAAACTAATATGATCAAATGCTACGCTTACGGTTGGGTCTTGTCCATCACATCATTCTCATAATGATGTGACCTCGTTGTCAAATGACAACTCATGTGTATGGTTAGGAAACTTTAACCATCTTTGATCAATGAGCTAGTCTAGTAGAGGCTCACTAGGGACACGGTGTTGTCAATGTATCCACACATGTATATGAGATTCCGATCAATACAAATCTAGCATGGATAATAAACGTTTATCATGAACAAGGAAATATGATAATAACCAATTTATTATTGCCTCTAGGGTATATTTCCAACAGTCTCCCACTTGCACTAGAGTCAATAATCTAGTTCACATCGCCATGTGATTCACACCCAATGAGTTCTGGGGTTTGATCATGTTTTGCCTGTGAGAGAGGTTTTAGCCAATGGGTCTGCAACATTCAGACCCATGTGTAATTTGCAAATCCTTATGTCATACTGCAGATGCTGCTATCACGCTCCACTTGGAGCTATTCCAAATGACTACTCCACTATACGTATCCGGTTTGCTACTCAGAGTCATCCAGATCGGTGTCAAAGCTTGCATCGACGTAACCCTTTACGACAAACTCTTTATCACCTCCATAATCGAGAAACATTTCCTTAGTCCTCTAGTTACAAAGGATAATTTTGACCGCTGTCTAGTGATCCACTCCTGGAAAGGCACACATCAGGTGCGGCACCTAGCATGGCATACCGTATAGAGTCTATGGCTAAGGCATAGGGGACGACCTTCGTCCTTTCTCTTTCTTCTTCCATGGTCGAGCTTTGAGTCTTACTCAACTTCACACCTTACAATATAGGCAAGAACTCCTTTTTTGACTGATCCATTTTGAACTCCTTCAAAATCTTGTCAAGGTATGTACTCATTGAAAGTCTTATCACGCGTCTTGATCTATATCTATTGATCTTGATGCCAAATATTTAAACAGCTTTTTCCAGGTCTTCCTTTGAGAAACTCCTTTCAAACAACCCTTTATGCTTTCCAGAAATTCTACATCATTTCTGATCAACAATATGTCATCCACATATATTTATCAGAAATGCTATAGTGCTCCCAATCACTTTCTTGTAAATACAAGTTTCTTAATAAACTTGTATAAACCCAAAATCTTTTATCACCTCATCAAAGCGTATATTCCAAGTCCGAGATGCTTGCACCAGTCCATAGAAGGATTGCTGGAACTTGCATGCCTTTTAGCATCCTGAGGATCAACAAAACCTTCCAGTTGTATCACATACAACCTTTCCTCATGGAAACAGTTAAGGAAACTCTATTTTGACATCCATCTGCCAGATTTCAGAATCGAAAAATGCAACAACTGCTAACATAATCCCAACAGACTTTAGCATCGCTACGGGTGAGAAAATCACATCGTAGTCAACTCCTTGAACTTGTCGGAAACCTCTTTGCGACAAGTCGAACTTTATAAATGGTGACATTACCATCAGCGTATGTCTTCTTTATAAAGATCCATTTGTACTTAATGGCCTGCCGGTCATCGGGCAAGTCTACCAAAGTCCATACTTGGTTTTCATACATGGATCATATCTCGGATTTCATGGCTCCTAGCCATTTGTTGGAATCCGGTCCCACCATCGCTTCTTCATAGCTCGTAGGTTCACTGTTGTCTAACAACATGACCTCCAAAACATGATTGCCGCACCACTCAGGGGCGGTACGAGTCCCTGTCGACCTATGAGGCTTGGTAGTAACTTGATCCGAAGTTTCATGATCATCATCATTAGCTTCCTCTTCAATTGGTGTATGCATCACAGGAACACTTTTCTATGTTGCGCTACTTTCCAATTCCAGTGAAGGTTCGATAACCTTAGCAAGTTCTACCTTCCTCCCACTCACTTCTTTCGAGAGAACCTCCTTCTCTGGAAAGGATCCATTCTTGGCAACAAAGACCTTGCCTTCGGATCTGAGATAGAAGGTTTACCCAATTGTTTCCTTAGGGTTTCCTATGAAGACGCACTTTTCCGCTTTCGGTTCGAGCTTACCAGTCTGAAGCGTTTTCAAATAAGCGTCGCAACCCCAAACCTTAAGAAACGATAGCTTAGGTTTCTTGCCAAACCATAATTCATACGGTGTCGTCTCAACGGATTTAATGGTGCCCTATTTAAAGTGAATGTACTTGTCTGTATTGCATAACCCCAAAACGATAGTGGCAAAACGATAAGAAACATCATAGAACGCACCATATCCAATAGAGTACGGTTACGATGTTCGGACACACCATTACACTTTGGTGTTCCAGGTGGCGTGAGCTGTGACACAATTCCACACTGTCTTAATTACATATCAAACTCGTAACTCGGATATTCATCTCCACGATCACGTCGCATACATTTTATCCTCTTTTCACGATGATCTTCAACTTCACTCTGAAATTTGCTTTGAACTATTCAAAAGTTTCAGACTTGTATTTCATTAAGTAAATATCCCAATATCTACTCAAGTCATCCGTAAAGGTAAGAAAATAACAATATCCACCGCGCACTTCAACACTCATCGGACCGCACACATCAGTATGTATGATTTCCAACAAGTCACTTGCCTGCTCCATTGTTCCGAAAAACAGGGTCTTAGTCATCTTGTCCAAGAGGCATGGTCCGCATGTCTCAAGCGATTCCAAATCGAGTGAGTCCAAAGATCTATCAGCATGGAGTTTCTTCATGCACTTTACACCAATATCACCTTAGCGGCAGTGCCACAAGAAAGTGGTACTATCATTATTAACTTTGCATATTTTTGGCATCAATGCTATGAACATGTGTATCACTATGATCGAGATTCAATAAACCATTCACATTGGGTGCATGACCATAGAAGGTATTATTCATGTAAACAGAACAACCATTATTCTCTGACTTAAATGAATAAATGTATTGCAATAAACACGATCTAATAATGTTCATGCTCAACACAAACACCAAATAACATTTATTTAGGTTCAACACTAATCCTGAAGGTAGAGGGAGCGTGTGATGGTGATCGCATCAACCTTGGAGACACTTCCAACATACATCATCACCTCGCCCTTAGCTAGCCTCCGTTTATTTTGTAGATTTTGTTTCGAGTTACCAATATTAGCAACTGAACCGGTATCTAATACCCAGGTGCTACTAGGAGTACTAGTAAGGTACACATCAATAATACGAATATCAAATATACTTTTGTTGACGTTGTCAGCCTTCTTATCTACCAAGTATTTGGGGTAGTTCTGCTACCAGTGACCGTTCCCCTTACAATAGAAGCAATTAGTCTTGGGTTTGGGTTCAACCTTGGGTTTCTTCACTGGAGCGACAACTGGCTTGCCATTCTTGAAGTTTCCCTTCTTCCCTTGCCCTTCTTGAAACTAGTGGTCTTATTAACCATCAACATTTGATGGTCCTTCCTTATTTCCACCTCCGCGGCCTTAAGCATCGCGAATAGATCAGGGATCATCATCTCCATCCATTGCATGTTATACTCATCACAAAGCTCTAGTTGCTTGGTGATAGTGACTGGAGAACTCTGTCAATCACTATCTTATCTGGAAGATTAACTCCCACTTGATTCAAGCGACTGTAGCACCCAGACATTCTGAGTACATGCTTACTGACTGGGTTGTTCTCCTCCATCTTGTCGGCAAAGAACTTGTCTGAGGTCTCATACCAGTCAACATGGGCATGAGGCTGAAATACCAATTTCAGCTCTTGGAACATCTCATATGCTCCATGGCATTCAAAACGTCTTTGGAGCCCCGATTCTAAGCCGTAAAGCATGGCGTACTAAACTATCAAGTAGTCATCGGAACATGTCTGCCAAACATTCACAACATCGACAGACGATGCTTGAGGGGGAGTTGCGCACCGAGCGGTGCATCAAGGACATAAGCCTTCTCTGCAACAATGAGGACAATCCTCAGATCACGGACCTAGTCCGCATAATTGCTACCAACATCTTTCAACTTAGTTTTCTGTAGGAACGTATCAAAATACAGGGGAGCTACAGCGCAAGCTACAACTTAATTTTGCAAAGACAACTTTTAGACTATGTTCATGATAATGAGTTCAATTAATCATATTACTAAAGAACTCCCACTCAAATCAACATCCCTCAGGTTGTCTAAGTGTGACATGATCCAAATCCACCAACCCAAGTCCGATCATCACGTGAGATGAGGTGGTTTCAATGGTGAACATCTCCATGTTGATCATATCTACTATATGACTCGTGTTCGACCTTTCGGTCTCCTGTGTTCTGAGGACATGTCCGTACATGCTAGGCTCGTCAAGTTTAACCCAAGTATTCTGCGTGTGTAAATCTGGCTTACACCCATTGTATGCGAACGTAGAGTCTATCACACCCGATCATCACGAGGTGCTTCGAAACGACGATCCTTCGCAATGGTGCATACTCGGGGAGTACACAATTTTATCTTGAAATTTTAGTGAGGGATCATCTTATAATGCTATAGTCGTCCAAAGAAAAATAAGATGCATAAAATGATAAACATCACATGCAAATCATATAAATTACATGATATGGCCATCATCACCTTGTGCTTTTGATCTCCATCTCCAAAGCACCAGCATGATCTGCATCGTCGCCGGCATGACACCATGATCTCCATCATCGTGCCGTCATGTGGTTGTCGCACCAACTATTGCTTCTACACATATTTCTAACGCATAGCGATAAAGTAAAGAAATTACATGGCGTTTAAATATAGACACCTAGGTCATGAATTAAATTAAAGACAACCCTATGGCTCCTGCCGGTTGCCTTACTCATCGACATGCAAGTCATGACAACTATACAAAACATGATCATATCATACATCACATATATCAAATCACGTTTTGGCCATATCACATCACAACATGCCCTACAAAAACAAGTTAGACGTCCTCTACTTTGTTGTTGCAAATTTTACGTGGATGCTATGGGAAACTAGCAAGAACCGTTCTTACCTACGCAAAGCCACAACGGTGATATTCAAGTTGCCTTTTAACCTTCTACAAGGACCGCCTCTGTCGAATCTGATTCAACTAAAGTGGGAGAGATAGACACCCGCCAGCCACCTTTATGCAAACAAGTTGCATGTCAGTTGGTGGAACCGGTCTCTTGTGCGAGGGCAAGTAAGGTTGGTCCAGGCCGCTTCATCCCACAATACCGTTGAATCAAAATAAGACAAAGGAGGTAAGCAATCTGAACATCAATGCCCACAAACACTTTGTGTTCTACTCGTGCATATCATCTACGCATAGACCTAGCTCATGATGCCACTGTTGGGGAACGTTGCATGGGAAACAAAAATTTTCTACGAACACCAAAGATCTATCTATGGAGATGCATAGCTACGAGAGGGGGAGTGTATCTACATACCCTTGTACATCGCTTAGCGGAAGCGTCTATAACCCGGTTGATGTAGTTGTACTCTTCACGATCCAATCGCGATCCAATCCGATCTAGCGCCGAACGGACGACACCTCCGCGTTCAGCACACGTGCGGCTCGATGACGTCTCCTCATTCTTGCTCCATCAAGCAAGGAAGGAGAACTAGATGGGATCTCAACCAGCACGACGACGTGCTGTAGATGGTGGTGGAGCAATCCCGGTAGTGCTTCGCCAAGCGCTACCGTAGATGCGATCTGAGGAGAAAACGGAGTAACGGGAGAGGGAGGGCTGCCACCGGGGCGTAGGAATTGGTGTGTGCAGCCCTCCCCTCGCCTCCACTATATATAGGAGGCAAAGGGGAGAGGGGAGGCGCCCAAGGGAGGGGCCGGCGGCCAGGGGAGAGTCCTCCCTTTACAAGGAAGGTAGGAGTCCCCCTCCTCAAAGGCACCTCCGGGGTGCCTTGTCCCTTTGGGACTCTTGCCCCCAATCCTAATTAGCCTCTAAGGCTGATGCACCTAGCCGATGATGGCTAGGGCAAACCCCCAATGGCCCATGTGGTCCCACGGGGCAGGTGGACTCCCTGGTGGACCCCCGGCACACTTTACGGCACCCCGGTACACTACCGGTAATGCCCGAAACTTTTCCGGCAACCAAAATAGGATGTCCCATATATAAATCTTTACCTCCGGACCATTCCGAAACTCCTCATGACATCCGGGATCTCATCCGGGAATCCGAACAACATTCAATCACCAACGTACATATCCTAATACTACTCTAGCGTCACTGAACGTTAAGCGTGCGGACCCTGCGGGTTCGAGAATCATGTAGACATGACCGAGACACCTCTCTGGACAATAACCAATAGCGGGACCTGGATGCCCATAGTGGTTCCTACATATTCCACAAAGATCTTCATCGGTCGAACCACGATGTCAAGGATTCAGTCAATCTCGTATGCAGTTCCCTTTGTCCATTGGTATGTTACTTGCCCGAGATTCGATCGTCGGTATCTCCATACCTAGTTCAATCTCGTTACCGGCATGTCTCTTTACTCGTTTCGTAATACAAGATCCCGTGACTAACTCCTTAGTCACATTGCTTGCAAGCTTCTTGTGATGTTGTATTACCGAGAGGGCCCAGAGATACCTCTCCGTCATACGGAGTGACAAATCCCAATCTCGTTCCATGCCAACCCAACAGTTACCCTTGGAGATACCTGTAGAGTACCTTTATGATCACCCAATTACGAAGTGACGTTTGATACACACAAGGCATTCCTTCGGTGTCAGGGAGTTGCATGATCTCATGGTCTTAGCAACAAATACTTGACATGAAGAAAGCAGTAGCAATAAACTAATACGATGAAATGCTATGCTTACGATTGGGTCTTGTCCATCACATCATTCTCCTAATGATGTGACCTCGTTATGAAATGACAGTTCATGTCTATGGTTAGGAAACTTTAACCATCTTTGATCAACGAGCTAGTCTAGTAGAGGCTCACTAGGGACACGATGCTGTCAATGTATCCACACATGTATCCGTGTTTCCGATCAATACAATTCTAGCATGGATAATAGACATTTATCATGAACAGGGAAATATGATAATAACCAATTTATTATTGCCTATAGGGCATATTTCCAACAGATGCACCTAGTCCAACTAAAAAGAAAAAGAAAAAGAAAGATGATAGGACCTTGCATGCTTCTAGTGAACCTGTTATAGAAAAACCTACTGAGAGTCATAATGATGTTTCTATTTCTGATGCCGAGACACAATGTGGTGATGAAGATCCACCTAGTGAAATGATCATGCTAATATGATGCTACACCAGATAATGATATAGAAAATGATAATGATGTAGAAATAGAACCTGCTGTTGATCTTGATAACCCACCTCCTAAGAATAAACGTTATGATAAGAGAGACTTTGTTGCTAGAAAACATGGTAAAGAAAGAGAACCATGGGTCTAGAAACCCATGCCTTTCTCTTGTAAGCCTTCTAAGAGTAAGGATGAGGAGGATTTTGAGCGGTTTGCTTAAATAAATAGACATGTCTTTTTGCGCACTCGCTTGACAGATATCCTGAAAATGCGTGTGTATGCTAAATACATGAAATATATTATCACTAATAAAAGAAAGATACCTTAAACTTAGATTTCCACCATGCTTGCTAATTATTCTTTTGATGGTGGAGTGCCTAAGAAGTTGGGAGATCCGGGTATACCCACAATCCTTGCTCCATTAAACGAAGTTATGTTAAAACTGTCTTATGTGATCTAGGAGCCGGTGTTAGTGTTATGCATTTCTCCTTATATAAAAGACTTGGTTCGAATAAGCTCACACCTGCTGAAACATCTTTGCAAATGGCTGATAAATCCACTGTTATACCTATTGGAATTTGTAAGAATGTTCCTGTTGTGGTTGCAAATGTTACTATCTTAACGGACTTTGTTATTCTTGAGATGCCCGAGGACGACAACATGTCGATTATCCTTGATAGACCTTTTCTAAATACTGCAGGGACAGTTATTGCTTGTAACAAAAGCAAGGTTACTTTTCATGTCAATAGCAAACAACATACAGTGTACTTCCCGAAGAAACAAGCTTCGGTGAATAATATTAATGACATTGAGCAAGTTGCCACCATCACGTTTGGGGAATTTAAATTTCCTCTTGCTACGGCCAAGAAGAAGGATGATATTCTTATTGTTGAGGAGATGCAAATCCCCATTGAGGTAACCTAGTGCTATACGAAGATTCTTCAGTTTCATGTCAATCGGAAACGGTTTGTTAATAAGACTTGATCAACCTTATTGATGGGTCTTTTTGAGAGGCATGTGGTCGATGAATTTAGTAAGCACAACTTTCTGTAATTATAGTTTACTCTTTGTTATTTTTTGTTTAATAAAATAAAATTGCCATGATTATCATGTTTTCTGAATTACCCGTGCAAAAAAAATGACCCAAAAATAAAAGTTCTTAGATTGCCACAAAATTTCTACAGGAAATTTTCTAGAATATTTAAAAAATCGGAGTTGAAAACACCCACGGGGTGCATCTGTGAGTGCCAAGCCAACAGGGCGCGGCCACCCCTTGGGTGCACCCTGATGGCTTGGGGGCCCATAGGGACCCACTCACTTATTCCTTTAGCCCACTCCTTCCTCCTCTAGAAAAAATTCATGGTTGCTCTCTCTCTCTCTCTCTCTCTCTCTCTCTCTCTCTCTTGTGTTCTAGCTCCCAACCCTGAGGTTTTTTATCTCTTTGCTCGGAACTCCATTTCTGAAACTATTTTGAGGGATTGCTCCTTGGTATGTTACTCTCCCATTGCTCCAATTAGTTTTTGATTTAGTGGTTTATATTTTGCATATTTTGCTGCACTTGGTGCTACTAAAAATGAGCTTGCATGTTGAATTCTTTGAGTTCCAAGTAGTTTGAATGCTTGATATGTCCTCTAGGCATCTATATGAGTAGTTGCTATCAATCTTACAAAGTTTTGTCGACATAATATTGTGGTCCAAAAATTTCAGAAATTTTCTCTTAGGAAAATGAACCTCTTTAGGAGGAGCTCTTCGAGGAGAAAATCCTCTAGAGAATCGTCAAGTGGAAGTTTAGTACGACAAGCTTACGTTGAACCAAGGGCAAGCTTAGTAGGCATGGCCGACGCTAAATCATGTAGCTGGCCTTGCAATGAGTTCATGATGGGTGCCGGTATTAAGAAATAATTTGATCAATATATTTATAATACCGACCTCACCGCCTTCCTCGCAGATAAGTGTGCTCAACATTATAATCTTACCTATTCATTCACACAAAGGTTGGAGTATCACTCTCATACTTCTAGAGTTCTGTCGGGACCCCGATCATAAGCCATACGAATCTAGCATGTAACACATCATATCACTTTGCAGCCTCACGCACTGTAATCCCCATGGCTGCCACCTTACCTTGGCCGGGAGCGTTTGCGTCTTTTGGCTCACATATATGAATATGTCGCTGGCAATCATATGTTAGAGAACCCGGGTCGACATGACTAATTATAGGCCCAATGGGCACAACCGTACAGGGACATGCATACGTAACCCAACAATACAGGTGTCGGTCATCAACAGGTGTAGACGAGTCGTAGCAATCTACAAGGACTCCATTACACCGCGTGACATTTCCCCGTAGGGACAGACACAGCAGCAAAGAAGGATACACGTCGGTCAATCAATGTGTCCGGAGCAGTAGCAAGCTACCAAGGCTCAGTGGAAGCACAAAGAGGCATTTCCCCTTAAAGAAGGCTACTAAAGGCATACAGCTAGGTGTCGAATCCCACACATACCAGTAAATTTCAACCATACACGCAATAATCACGATATGCGTAGATACAACATGGCATCACAACAAAACTCTACAACATAACTTTTAGTTAGAAGGCTTCGAAGAGCCAACATAGTATAATGTTGCAAGTAGGGGGTCACATGACCCAACATTCAGAGCATACAAACAACAAGCGAAAGTTACATGTCTGGGTACACACATCTACTAAAAGCGGCTGCAAGAGCCTGAAAAGTGACAACGACCCTACCAAAGGAGCCAAAGTGTTGTCTGAGTTCCCAAACTAATCCGTCGATGTCAACATCAAGAAGAAAGTGTAAACTGAACAATGTCTATCTTTGCAAAAATGTAAATAAGAAATAGTGAGTACGAAGGTACTCAGCAAGTCTTACATCAGAACTAACTACTGATGCATCATGTATCAATAAACGGTATTGTGGGGTTTACTGCAGAAATGACAGCTTTGACGTTTGGCTAAACTAAACTACGACAAAGTATCCTCCCTCTCTCGTCTCCCTACGAGAGAGCGCACACGAGTCCACATATCCACCACATCAATACACCACTATGGATCATCTCTCGTCTTCCTACGAGAAGCCATCAATAGCACTCACACTTATCTGGAGCATTTTAGAGTGTCTATTTAAAGTTATCTATGAACAGTGCAAGTCTCCAAATAGTCCATATCCACGGACGCGGCTATATGAATAGATAGTTGACCCTGCAGGGGTGTACTTCATCACACATGCTCCCGCCACTTATCGTCATGCACGTAAAAAAAGGCACCTCGGCAACCTTCAAGCAGAAGCCCAGCGAGGGATTCGGCCGTGGATGTTAACTTACAACAACTCAAGCCCAAGGCAGTCGCCTAACTGAGTTGGTTGCCACAATCGAGAATCCGGACATGTTTCATGATTCGGACTCAGAAGTTGTGTGCAGGGCCCCAAGCCGGTCCCGGTTGGGCCATTCATTCACTTCGCATGCCCGGCCACATCCTATCAACGTTTTGAACTACTGCGACTCCTGGGCGGAGAACATGGTAGGTTAATAGGTCGAGAGGGATCGAGTTACCGGAACCCAATGTGTGGTAGTAGCTAGTCTTGGAACACAAACACGAAACTCATATCCTATGAGTGGTTTTAATGAGACAACCCACCATGTATTCCTACATGGCCTCTCATCGCTACCTTTACCAAAACAGGTTCAACACTTAACTCTCATTATCCGAACATATCCATTTCACTCCGGTTCATCACCCAGATGAATCAAACCTGACACAACTCTAAACATAGCAAGCATAGTAGGGAAATGGCAAAACATGGCTCAAGCATCTACCAGCTATGCTAGGTTTCTTGGTTCAGCTATTTACTGTGACAAAGATAGCTCATGCGGAGGAATGGGTTAATCTACCGAAACACCAGTAATAGTTGAATCGCGTTGTCCTAATGCATTGAAATGAGACCAAGAGCGAGAGAGTAGGATTGTATCGAAATGCTCAAGGGTTGTTGCTTGCCAGAAAGATTGGAAGAACACGGTTGTTCTTCGATGTCGTCGATAACTACGTCTCGCAAGTCTATCGACAAGATCAAACGAGGAACAAATTAAACACATAAAATTCTTTACAATGATTTATGATAATGACATGTTATCATGTTGCTGGTTTGAGATAAAAAAAACTCTAGTCAGAATTAAATGAAGTTCATTTGATCAATATAGGTCAAATTCATACTCCACATAAGGCATTTCAAATGCCATTTATTTGAATTGTCATATCTAGCAACCTTAGGTTGTTCAAACATGCATGAAAATAGTATCATCAGATTCCTTGGATTTTTCTAATAATTTTTCATATATAAATTATTTCCTTTGGAGCTACGGTTGAATTTCTATGAATTTTAGAAGTTTAGGTTATTTTCTGGAATTAAATAAATACAGAAATAGCTTATTGCATCATCATTGCATCATCACTGCATCAGCAGCTCAACCACGATAGGTCCAGGTCAAACCTAACCAGTGGGGCCCACTCTCAGTGACCCGGAGGCTAAACGAGGTTAACTCCCGCGTTGACTATGATTTGACCCGCAGTGGGGTCCGCTGTCAGCCTATGTGGGGGTTGATTAGCGGGCGTGCTTAGTCCCTAATGACGACGCCATGTCATCTACGTCAGACTTGGCCAGCGGCGACAAAACCGACGGCGGAGACGCGTCGGGAATCGCCCTAGGGGCAACGTCTGGGCGTGTCAAGGGTACCGGAGGGGGGCCCTCAATGGCCCGCGTCTTGTGGTAGAAGTGGCTGGTCATGGGGCGATCGGAGAAGACGCCCGCGTCGACCTCCGCGGCGGTCGTGCCTGGGCTCGAGCAGTGTAGGAGCTGTGGTGCATGGGGAGGCTAAAAATTGGGTGCGTTGGCCTCCTGGGGACATCCAGAGAGCGCTCCGGTGCACGGGTACGAGCGGCTCAAGCTCAAATCGTGGCGGCGACATGGCCTGACGGCGGCGAGCTTCAGCCTTGATGGAATCAAAGGCCATGGCAAGAAATCCACACATTGAAGGGAGGGGAATGGAGCAGGGGCTCACTTAGGGTCGGATGGAGCAGGCGACGAGCTCGGAGAGGCTCTAAGCACAGCGAATTTGCGGCGGTGGTGTTCGGTCATGTGACGCCCCCAATTTCGACCGTACGCTAATCATACACGCAATGCGTACAACCAAGATTAGGGACTCACTAATTAATATCACAACACAACTCTAGACACAAATTAAAGTCATACAGCTTCAGATTACAAGCCAGGGGCCTCGAGGGCTCGAATACAAAGCTCGACAAGCACGAGTCAGCGGAAGCAATTAATATCTGAGTACAGACATAAGTTAAACAAGTTTTGCCATAAGAAGGCTAGCACAAACATAAGCAACGGATCGAAAGAGGCGAGGCCTCCTACCTGGGAGCCAACCTAACTACCCCTGAGCGTCGGCACTCTCCACGTAGTAGTAGGCTCCAGCGATGGTGTAGTTGTCGTCTCCGTCGTACTCCATCTCCTGGGCTCCATCGTCTGAACGCAGAATCGTATCGAGGGGGACGGAGGAAGAAAAGCAGCGGTGAGTACTCATCCAAAGTACTCGCAAGACTGACATCAGAACTATGCTAAGTATGCATCAGTATCAAGGAATGGGGTTATATCTGGACTGACTGCAGAAAGCAGGAATGAGGGGGAAGGCCTAGTCCTATCAAAGACTAGCATCTTCAGCATCTTGCAGCATTAGAAGAGAGTAGACTGGTATCTCATATATAGTCATATTATTGTAACAATTTTATTAAGTAAACACGCCCAGAGATTCTTCCTCGACTCCCTGCGAGAAAGCAATCTCGGAGCCACATTCATCTCAAATTTAAATCACAGTTATAGTTGTATAAGGTCAAGGTACAACTCCAAGTCGTCCTGTTACCGTGGACACGGCTATTCGAATAGATAATTCATCCCTGCAGGGGTGCACCACATTTCCAACGCGCCTGATCACCTCCGGCCGGACACACTTTCCTGGGTCATGCCCGGCCTCGGGATATCAGCACGTCGTCGCCCCACCTAGGCTCAACGAAGAGGCCAGCCCGCCGGTCTAAATCTTAAGCGCGCAGGGGTCATGGGCCCAATCACCCTTTGCACTCCTGCACGATGCGAACCCGGCCGAGGTCAGTCCTAGCACCCCTTATAACAAGCGCGATGCTGTTGCGGACCACTCGGGCGCGCGCCGCTCCATTGCTGACGTCCGAAGAGCTTCGGCTGATACAACGACGCTGAGTACCCATAACTTCTCCCACGCGATGGTTTGGTGCGTAAAAAGGCCAACGACCCAACTCAGATCAAATACCCAACCCATTAGCATTTTATTAATGCGGGGCAAGCGCGACCCATGAAGTGCGGTCCCGTCACCCCGACTCGAGGATGTGTGGCAAGGGCCTCTCCTGCCCGTCCACGCCTCAACATAACCCTTTGGATGCCTTATCGGCGCATCCCACCACATCTCACACACGGGTACCCTTGGGGCCGACCCGTCTCAAGACTGTCGGGAACTCAGGTCCACCTCAACCAGGGTGGTACCGCCTGTCCTTCCAGTCCCGTCTTGAGTAATCACCCTCGATGTCAAGTTAAAGTAACTGTGTGTTTATACACCAAGTGGATATCCGAGGAATCACCCTCGATGGATCCCACTCGAGGTATGTGTATGACAAGAGTCGCTATCGATAAATGGGAAGGAGGAATCACCCTCGATACCCATGACCGATTAGCTACGCTATAGAATTAACACCGGGAGTGCTAAGTGAGGTATCACCCTCGGCAGGCCATACTTAAGGGGTGTGCGGTGATGTGAGGGGCCTGGCTCGTCGGTCGGTTGACCGAGTCTTCGGGTCTTCGAGTCGTCGATAAAGAAGCAGGGGCAACTGGGACTAAGGGGTCACTTGGGATTCATTGATCAACCTATTCTAAGCAGTTGATATGATTGTAGGTATAGTAACAGTTTATCAAAAACAGGCTATGCATCAGAATAGGAGCTAACTAATACAGTAGCAAAAATCTAATGCAAGAATAAGAGTGAAAGGAATAGGCGATATCGGAATGCTCAAGGGGGGTTGCTTGCCTTGCTGCTCTGCGGAAAAAGGCTGATATTCAACGGCGTAGTCGTACCCGGCAGCACCGTCAGTCTCCGGGTCTACCGGAGAGAAGAGGGGGGAAGAAACAATAAATATAAAGCAGACAAATGCATCACGATGCATGACATGGCAATATGCAGGGCTAGGCATGCACTAACGCAGTACTACACGTCGCAGACGGGTCGGAATAATATCTGACGATATTTTCCGGGTCTCTGGCTATTATCGGACAAATGATCCTAATGCTAAATGTCCATGTTCATCATGCTAGGAGCATGTGACAGATGAACGGACAGCGTATTCGGATTCGTGGGATTTTTCTGATCAACTTTCATGTATAGAACTTTTTCATCCGAGTTACGGATTATTTTATATTAATTTTTAAAGTTTTATTAATATCCAGAATTTAAAATAGATTATTTTAAATGTAATTATGACATCAGCATGATGTCATGCTGACATCAGCAGTCAACAGTCCTGTTGACTGGTCAAACTGACCAGTGGGCCCCACATGTCAGTGTCACATTTTTAATTAATATTAATCAAGATTAATTAAGGGTGTGGGACCCACCTGTCATTCACTGTTTGGATTAATTAATTAACAGAATTAATTAAACAGTTCTAATTAATATTAGGTTAGGTTAATTAATCATAATTAACTTTAATTAAACTAATTAATTAATTAACTAATTAACATTTTTATTAATTCATTTTAATTATATTTTTATTATTTATTTATTTTTAAACGTTTTACGGGGGTGGCCCCCCTTGTCATACACAGGGGGTTTTGGCCCCACCTGGCAGTGCCTCCTGGCCACCCACCCACACACGCACACAGGGCCACACAGGGCGGGCGGCGGTGACGCCAGGCCCTGGCCAGGGCGCGCCGGCGGCCAGGGCGCCGGCCAGGGGGGGGGGGGGGGGGGGGGGGGGTGGCAGTGCTGGGCGTCGGGCAGGGGGGTCGCGGAGCGGCCGGTGGTGGCTAGCGCGGCGAGGCAGCCGCGGGGGCGAGCGGGGTCGCGAGGGTAGTGCGGTGAGCGCGGCGCGGTGAGCAGGGGCATGCAGCGCGCAACGGGGCGAGCAGGGCCGCCCGAGGGGGCGAGGCTGCGCGCGGGGAGCACGGGGGAGGCGGAGCAGGGCACGAGCGCGGCGAGGGGCGAGCACGCGGCGGGGCCAGAGCGCGGCCGGAGCGGGGGAAGGGGACAGAGAGGGGGAGCGATGGGAGGAGCCCGATGGGCTCACCGCGAGCGAGCGAAGCGGGGAGGGAGCGGGCTCGGTGAGGGTCGGGGAAGCCGGTGAGGAGGAGGCGGGGATGCGACGGCGTCGCGGCGCGGGGAGGGAGCGGGACTCGATCCGGTGGGGAGGGGGCGACGCGGTGGCGCTGGCGTGGGGCGTCGCGGTGGGGAGGAGGCCGGCGACGTGGGGCGGCGCCTGTAGGGGAAGCGGGGCGGCGGCGTCGGGGCAGCCCGTCCCCGATCCAATCGGGACGGGAAGGGGGAGGTGGGGGGATCGGGGTGAGGAGTGGGGGGTCGGGGTGGCTAGGGTTGCCCCCGGGGGGGGGGGGGGGGGGGGGGGGGGTAGGCGTCGGGGTGGGCCTTGGGGGTTCGGTGGGCTGGCCAGTTGGGCTGGCCCAGGGGGGAGGGGGGGGTTTCTGTTTTTATTTTAGTTTTGTTTTCTTTTAACCTTTTTTTTGCTTTATTTATTTTCAGCTACTATTTGCCTTAGCAAATATTTGCAACTTAGCCCAATAAATAGTGTGCAATATTTAGTACTGCCACAGTTTATCTGAGACCTTTTGACACAACTTGGTAATATCCATGAAATAAAAGGGAACTTTTAAATTCTTTAAAGCTCTGTTATTGGTGGTGGGGTCCACACCAACATTAAGGTGATGTTGTTTTCCTTAACAACATTAGTCTTGAGATTTTTAACAAGTGTGCAACATTTTATTCTTGCTGTTTGCAAATTTATTTTATCACAATAAAATCCAATTGGCTTTTGAAGTGGAATTTGAACTGAGATATGAATTTTCAACTTGATCATATCTTGTTTAGCAAAATGATTAGGCACTGATCATGGTCATCACTGTGCTTAATTACAATGATCACTGTAGTCAAAATCTAGGGTGTCACGGGTCACCGGCGATGAAGTCGATGCTGCCGGCGAGGTTGTGCTGCACCCTGTACTCGATTCCTTCAGCTTGGAGATGCGGTGCTCGGCGTCGAGGCTCTGGCACACGGTAGCTGGGCTAGAGGTGGCCGATGGCCGCGGTGGTTGCGAGCGGCAGCGACCGTGGCGCTCGGTGCGCGCGCGTGAGAGACAGGCGAGGAGAGGGACATCAGGGAGAGGGGGATGAGATCAGGACGCCGAGGGCGTCGTGTTGGCGCAGTTTAGAAGGACCGGGGCTCCCCAGGTGGAAGCAGGAGGTGGCCGAGGCTCTCGGGTGCACGCCACACTTCTCCTCTGCCTACTGGCTGGAGGTAGAAGACGAGGCTGCCCCTGTGGGCTGGCCCTCTTCTTCACAGGTAAGTGGCCCAGGTACGTTTCCCTTTTTCCCTTTTTATCTATTTTCTAATTTCTGCAAATTTTTTTGGTTTATAATAAAATGTAAAACCATTTAATAAAATCCTGGAAAATGGATATCTGGACTAAGTGGATTTAACTAGTGCCACATAATAAACATCAGAATATATGGACCCATATTATATATATAGTAAATATAAATCCATTGCAATTAGTTGTTGGATTAATTCAAATGCCCAAAACAAAATGTTTTTGTGATTCCAAAAATATTGGTTTGCATTTTACCTCATGCCAATATTTTCTTAGTATACCAGGGACATTTTCTTGGACATCTTTGAAACCATTTTTATATTGCTTATTTGCAAATTTCTTTCTGAGGCTTAATAAATCCTCAATTCAAATTCAATTGAATTTAAAAATGCATGCATGAGTGCAATGACCAGCAAGGTTAAACTAGGGTTGTGACAATTCACCCCCACTAAACAAGAATCTCGTCCCGAGATTCAGGAGTTGTCGGGATGAGGGCGGGGTACTCGAGTCGAAGATGTTCTTCCCGCTCCAGGTTGCTTCATCCTCGGAATGGTGAGACCACTGAACCTTGAGAAACTAGATGTTGCAATGTCGAGTGTTGCACTCGGCTTCGTCGAGAATACGAACATGATATTCTCGACATGAGAGGTCATCTTGGAAATCAAGCGTTCCGTGGTCTACTTCGTGGAGAGGATTCTTGAAGCAATGCTTGAGTTTAGAAACGTGGAACACATCATGAACTTCGGAAAGTTGCGATGGTAGTTCCAATTGGTAGGCAACCTCTCCTCGTTTAGCGAGAATGCGAAAAGGACCAATGTAACGAGGAGCCAATTTGCCTTTGATACCAAAGCGATGGGTACCCTTCAGAGGTGTAACCCGAAGATAAGCCTTCTCGTTGATACTTGTGATCTGCGTTGGGTTTTCTGTGAAGAGGAACAGGTAATTGCAGCGCAAAGTGGGTAAGTATTTCCCTCAGTTATGAAACCTAGGTTTATTGAACCAATAGGAATATCAATCCTCAACCGTCTTCAGCGGCTGCACACAAAAGAGCAAACAACTTGCACCCAACGCGGGCAAGAGGGTTTTCAATCCCCTTGATCTCGTTATTTGCAAGCAAATGAGTTGTGTAGATAATGTTAGATAATTGTAAATTACAAAATAAAATAAATGACAAATAAAGGCAGCAAGGTAATAGTAGCGTTTATGAATTTATAAGTGAATAGACCCAGTGGCCATAGTTTACCCTAGCAGCATCTCACCTGTAGGCAACATACGGTGGGTAACAAATTACTGTTGCGCAATTGATAGAAAAGCGGATAGTTATGCGATTTTCACGGCAATGATCATGTGTATATAGGCATCACGTCCATAAAAAATAGGTCGACTCGTGCCTGCACCTATTACTATTACTCCACTCATCGACCGCTATCCAGCATGCATCTAGAGTATTAAGTAAAATAGAGTAATGCATGGAGAATGATGATATGATGTAGACAAACTAAACTCAAGCAATATGAATAAACCCCATCGTGTTATCCTTAGTAGCAACAACACAAAGACGCAACTTGTCCCCTTCTGTCACTGGGATATAGAAACTCGTCAGGCTGAACCTACTACAATGCACATCTCTCACTGAAGATAGATCAATCTACTTGCCAAAGCAAATCAATAGATCGGAGAGAATTACAAAGCTATAATGATCATGCAAATAAGAATCATAATATTCAGAGGTCACTCAAATATTTTTCATGAATAATCTGAACATAAACCCACAATTCATCGGATCCGAACAAACACACCGCACAAAAGGATTACATCGGATGGATCATAGCAAAGATGCGATGATCCCAACAAACACACCACACAAAAGTATTACATCGGATGGATCAAAGCAAAGATGCGATGATCAGATGATGGTGAACTACACACACATCATCATGAGAGCAGCAAGGTTAAAGAAGAGGCCCTCTATGATCGATCCCCCCTCCGGCAGGGTGCCGGAACGGAGCTCCAGATGGCCTCGCAACGGAACAGGGACTTGCGGTGGCGTAAAAAGGGTTTCAGGGCTCCCTCCAGGATTTTCAGAATATATGAGAATTTATAGGCCAGAGAACGAGGTCGAGGGAGCCGCCAGTGGCCCACAAGCCATCTGGGTGCCCCCCTAGGGCGCGCCCTGTTGGCTTGTGGGGCCCTGGTGTGGCTCCCGGCTTCCTTCTGAATCTCCCAGGTCTTCTTTTGGTCCAGAAAAAATCATCAAAAAGTTTCATGGCAATTGGACTTCGTTTGGTACTGTAAACCTGAGAAGTGAAAAACATGCAGAAAACATCAACTGGCACTAGGCACTGGGTTAACAGGTTAGTGCTCAAAAATATTATTAATTTGTAAATAAAGACCCAAAAAGTATCCTAGAATGATAATATATCAGCATGGAACAATAAAAAATTATAGATACGTTGGAGACATATCAAGCATCCCCAAACTTAATTCCTGCTCATCCTCGAGTAGGTAAATGATAAAAATAGAATTTTTGATGTGACATGCTACCCAGTATGTAATCTTTTGCATGTATGCTCATTGAGAAACGATGAATTAACAAATATTAACATAGCAATACTTAGAAGTATAAGAAACAAAATCATCAATCTTTCAAAGTATATGATCCTCAAAGAATGTTTACCCCATTCATCTTATTATATTAGCAAGGCATGGCTCCATCTTCACCACATTAACACAAATGTCAAGCACCACGGTGTCCAAGTCAGGCAATTGGATCGTACTTTTCAATATGAATCAACTTTTTATTCTTCGCGCAATACATGAGCGTGAGCCATTGGACATAGCTTAGAGGTGGAATAGAATATGGTAGTAGATATCAATGGTGTAAAAAGTGGAGAAGATAGTCTCAAATAAACTAGGCGTACCAACGGGCTATGGAGATGCCTGTCAATAGATGTCAATGCAAGGAGTACGGATTGCCATGCAAATGATGCACTAGAGTTATAAGTGTATGAAATCTCAAATGAAGCTAAGTGGGGTGTGCATCCAACTTGCTTGCTCATGAAGACCTCGGGCATTTGAGGAAGACCGTCATAGGAATATACAAGCCAAGTTTATAATAATGAAAAAGTAATTTGAACTAGCATATGACAATGTCATAACATGAGACTCTCTATATGAGGAACAAGGTGCCACTTTGAGGCACAAGTGTGGTAAAAGATAGTAGCAAAGTCCCTTCCCTCATTTTCTCTCATTTTTTCATTTTTTTGATGGTGGGCTCATTTGGCCTCCCCCATTTTCATTTCCTCACTGGGACAATGCTCTAATAATGATGATCATCACACTTTTATTTCCTTACAACTCGATATGAAGAACTGATAGAAAGATATGACTTTATATGAATGCCTCTGGCAGTGTACCAGGATGTGCAAAGATTTAGCGTGACATGTATCAAAAATATGATGAACAGTGGCTTTGCCACAAATACTATGTCAGCTCTATATGATCATGCAAAGCAATATGATGATGAACGAACTAGTCATGTGAAGTGACGATGGAATTTGCATGCCAATGTATCTCGGAATGGCTATGAAAATGCCATGATAGGTAGGTATGGTGGATGTTTTGAGGAAGATATAATGAGGCTTCTATGCGACAGAGTGTATCATGTCACGGGGTTTGGATGCACCGGCGAAATTGCACCGATTGTCAAGGTGAGAATGGGCAATGCACGATACCGAAGAGGCTAGCAAATATGAGGAGGTGGGATTGTGTATGTCCATGGTTTCACATTAGTCATAAAGAACTCATATATTTATTGCAAAGTTTTATTAGTTTTATCACAAATCAAAGTACTACTCGCATGCCCCGAGGGAGGGGGTTGGTAGAAGTTAACCATCGCGCGCCTCCGACCCAAAAAAACACTAGGATTTCAACGAGGAATTGAAATGCTCACACATCATCACTATGCCTCTTTAATTTTTAGACGAACAAGAAGATAACCTCTATTAATATCGACACTTCTATGAATCAACAATTATGAACTCACACCTTTTTCATATTACCACATCAATGTCATTAACCCGCAATTTCTCTATATGCGCTACATGATGGTTTTGATTATCACTCATTGAATACCTATTATTTTTGGACTAGTCTTATGACCCATGCAAATTACCGTCACTATTTATTAAATCTGAAACAAATATAAGTGAAGAGCGATAGTGAAATTATTTCTATAAAATGTACATGCCACCGTGCTCAAAAAGATATAAGTGAAGTACTAGAGCAACTACTAAGCTCAAAAGATAAAAGTGAAGCACATAGAGTATTCTAACAAATTATGATGAAGGTGTGTCTCTCTCAAATAGGTGTGTCCAGAAAATGATGATTGTGGCAACCTTAAAGTAAAAGCAAACAAAAACAAACGACACTCCAAGCAAAACTCATTTCATGTGATGAATAAAAATATATCTTCAAGTGACATACCGATGGATTGAGACGAAAGAGGGGATGCCTTCCGGGGGATCCCCATTATTAGATGCTTGAGTCTTCCTTAGAATATTACCTTGGGGTGCCTTGGGAATCCCCAAGATTAGGCTCTTGCCTCTCCTTATTCCTTTGTACATCGTGATAACACCCAAAACTTGAAAACTTCAATCACACAAAACTCAACAAAACTTCATGAGATCTGTTAGTATAAGAAACATATTGAATACTTTAGATACTATTATAAATTGATTCTTATTTCATAATTGCATAATAGGTACTGTATTCTAATTTCTCCATGGCTTATACCCCCGATACAATCCATAGCATAATCAAAACAAGCAAACTATGCAAGAAAAAAACAGAATCTGTCTAAAACAGAACAATCTGTAGAAATATGTAGAGAACCTATACTTATGTAACTCTAAAAATCCTAAAAAAATAGGATAACCTCGAAATTTTTTATAGCCATACTTTGTAAAACATTCAGATAATTATCACGTTCCAGTAAAAAATGAAAATTCCTATACTGGAGTCAAAAGTTTCTATTTTGTTTCAGCATCGATTCTACTCATCTTATGAGTCATCTCAAAGGCTTTACTTGGCACAAACACTAATTAAAAAAACATAATCATTACAAAGGAAATAATCGTGTTATCAAAAACAAACAGAAAGTAAAAAAGCAAAAATAAAGATAATTGTTGGGTTGCCTCCCAACAAGCGCTATTGTTTTATGCCGCTAGCTAGGCATAATGCATAGTTTCAAGTGTTGTCATGTTTGATACTCCACCCATAAGTAGCTCTCCTGATTGATTCATAAGGTGGTTTAATTATCTTTCTAGGGAAGTGTTACATCCCTTTCTTTAATGGGAATTGGAACCTTATGTTTCCCTCCTTCATGTCAATAATTGCACCTATAGTTTGTAGGAAGGGTCTTCCAAGTATTATGGGACAAGTAGGATTGCAATCAATATCAAGCACAATGAAATCTACAGGCACATAATTTTTATTTTAAATAATAAGCACATCATTAATCCTACCTAGAGGTTTATTAATGGTAGAATCCGCAAGATGCAAGTTAAGGGAACAATCTTCAATATTAGTGAGACCAAGCACATCACAA
Source organism: Elymus sibiricus (assembly GCA_039707655.1). Lineage (NCBI taxonomy): Eukaryota > Viridiplantae > Streptophyta > Magnoliopsida > Poales > Poaceae > Elymus > Elymus sibiricus. The sequence goes on along the minus strand of CM077667.1, from coordinate 253,384,005 downwards.
ATGGATTTAGGAATAGTTGAAACACTAGCACCAAGATCACACCAGGCATTGAATTCATATTTATTTATCCTTATTTTGATAGTTGGATCCCACTCATCATGCAATTTTCTAGGAATAGAAACTTCAAGCTCAAGTTTCTCATCATATATAAGCTTTTATCATAGCTTCTACTATATGTTCGGTAAAAGCTTTGTTTTGTTCATAAGCATTGGGTGAGCTAAAAATGGTTTGCAACAAGTAAATACATTCTACTAAAGATCAATTATAATAATTAAAGTCCTTGAAATCCAAAATAGTGGGCACATCACTAGTTAAAGTTTTGACCTCTCCAAACCCACATTTTTCAGGTTTAGCATCAAAATCATCACCCTCCAAGCAAACGGAACGCTTCTCAACTAGAGTTGACTCGTCTCCAGTCCCTTTATCATTTATATTCAGATCAGTAAACAAAGATTCAATAGGAGAAGTACCAATCTTTTAAGATCTTCATCATGATTCCGATAAAAACCAGGTGGAAGAGCCTTTTTCTAAGAATTCCCGCTTAGCTTTCAACTTAGCGGTCCTCTCCTTACTTTCATTAATATATATTTGTATAGATTTAATAGTCACATTAAAGTCATGCTTAGGAGGAAACTCTTTACTTTTAAGAGTTTCTACATCAAGAGCAATTCTAACCATGTTTTTAGCCAAAGCATCAACTACATGCAATTTTCCTTCTACCATATTGTTGAAAACCTTTTGAGAATTAATGAATTATTTAATTGTGTTCTCAAGATCAGAGGGTATCCTATTAGAATTTTTAGAAGAATTTCCATAAGAATTACCACAAGAATTTCCATAGTTGTTAGAGGACTTATCGGGATACGGTCTAGAATTGAAATTTCCTCTATAAGCATTGTTGTTGAAATTATTTCGCGAGATAAAGTTCACATCAATAGCATCATTATTTTGCTCAATCAAAGTAGACAAGGGCATATCATTGGGGTCAACATGAGTATTTTTACTAGCAACCATATTCATAAGACCATCCACTTTTTCAATCAAAGTAGCGATCTCTTCAACAGAATTTACCTTCTTAGCGGTTGGAGTTAATTCGGTATGCCATTGAGAATAATTTGTCATAATGTTGTCCAGAAGTTTTGTGGCCTCTCCTAAGGTCACATCCATAAAGGTACCACCTACAGCAGAATCTAGAAGATTTCTAGACACAATGTTTAGTCCAACATAGAAGTTTTGGATAATCATCCACAAATTTAAGCCATGAGTAGGACAATTTCTTATCATCAATTTCATTCTCTCCCAAGCTTGTGCAACATGCTCTTGATCTTGCTGTTTAAAATTAATTATTTGATTTATAAGGGATATGATTTTAGCAGGAGGAAAATACTTGGCAATAAAAGCATCTTAACACTTATCCCAAGTTCCAATACTATTACGAGGTAAAGATGAAAACCAAGCTTTAGCTTTATCTCTTAGTGAAAAAGGAAATAATTTTAATTTCACAATATTAGTATCCATATGCTTTTTATTTTGCATATCACATAATTCAACAAAGGTATTAAGAAGTGAAGCGGGATTCTCATTAGGACTTCCAAAAATTGATCTTTCATGACAAGATTTAGCAATGTAGCATGAATATCAAAAGCCTCCGCACTAGTGGTGGGTCTTATAGGAGTAGTAATAAAATCATTGTTATTAGTATTTGAGAAGTCACACAACTTAGTAGTATCTTGAGACATGGTGACCGAACAAGCAAAGTAACAAGCAGGACAAGTAAACTAGCAAGCAAAGAAGTAAACTGGTGACAAGGATAAATATTTTTGTATTTTTGTTTTTTATGAAAAAAACTAAATATAACAGAAAATAAAAATATAAACAAGTGAATGATAATTGGTGTGAAGTTACTTGATAGTTGATGATGATATTCCCCGCCAACGGCGCCAGAAATCCTTCCCGATACTTGTGCTCTGCGTTGGGTTTTCCGTGAAGAGGAACCGGTAATTGCAGCACAAAGTGGGTAAGTATTTCCCTTAGTTATGAAACCAAGGTTTATCGAACCAATAGGAATATCAATCCTTAACTATCTTCGGTGGCTGCACACAAAAGAGCAAACAACTTGCACCCAACTTGGGCAAGAGGATTGTCAATCCCCTTATCTCATTATTTGCAAGCAAATGAGTTGTGTAGAAAATTGTAGATAATTGTAAATTGCAAAATAAAATAAAAGACAAATAAAGGCAGCAAGCTAATAGTAGCGTTTATGAATTTATAAGTGAATAGACATGGGGGCCATAGTTTTCCATAGCGGCATCTCTCATGTTGGGCAATTGATAGAAAAGCAGATAGTTGTGCGATTTTCACGAATTGATCATGTGTATATAGGCATCACGTCCATAAACAAATAGGCCGACTCCTGCCTGCACCTATTACTATTACTGCACTCATCGACAGGATGTAGACAAATTAAACACAAGCAAGATGAATAAACCCCATCGTTTTATCCTTAGTAGCAACAACACAAAGTCGCAACCTGTCCCCTTCTGTCACTGGGATATAGAAACTTGTTGGGTTGAACCTACTACAACGCACCTCTCTCACTGAAGATAGATCAATCTACTTGGCCAAAGCATATCAATAGCTCGGAGAGAATTACAAAGCTATAATGATAATGCAAATAAGAATCATAATATTCATAGGTGACTCAAATACTTTTCATGAATAATCTGAACATAAATCCACTATTCATCGGATCCCAACAAACACACCGCACAAAAGGATTACATTGGATGGATCAAAGCAAAGTTGTGATGATCGTTCTATTGAAGATCAAGAGATAGAGAAATTGCCATCTACCCATAGGTCTGTGGTGCACTACTCACACATCATCATGAGGGCAGCAAGGTTGATGAGGAGGCCCTTCTATGATTGACCCCCCCTCCGGTAGGGTGTCAGAATGGAGCTCCAGATGGCCTCGCGACGGAACATAGACTTGCATCGGCGTAAAAAGGGTTTCCGGACTGCCTCTAGGGTTTTCAGAATATATGGGAATTTATAGGCCAGAGAACGAGGTCGGGGGAGCCGCCAGGGGCCCACAAGCCATCTTCATCCATACAGAACTTCGAAAGGAGCTTTGCCCTGACTAGACCGGAAGTTGTTCTTATAAGCAAATTTTGCGAATGGAAAACATTTCTCCCAATTCATTTCGAATGAGATAACACACTCTCTGAGCATATCTTCGAGAATTTGATTGACTCTTTCGACTTGACCACTTGACTGTGGGTGATAAGTGGTGCTAAAGGAGAGATGGGTTCCCATAGCATTCTGGAAACTTTCCTAAAATCGAGAGGTGAAAAGATTTCCATGGTCTGAATTGATCTCTTGGGGAACACCATGAAGAGAAACTATTCGAGAAATATACAGGTCTGCCAACTGACTAGCAGTTATGCTTTCTCGAACTGGAAGGAAATGAGCAACTTTGGAAAGACGATCGATGACCACGAAGATGGCATCATTCCCTTTCTTAGTCTTTGGAAAGCTGGTGATGAAATCCATACGGACCTTGTCCCATTTCCACTCGGGAATAGCCAAGGGCTGAAGGGTGCCAGCAGGCCTTTGATGCTCTGCCTTAACGCGACGACAGACGTCAGAGTTAGCAATGAATTGAGCGATTTCACTCTTCATCCTAGTCCACCAGAACCTCTGGCATAGGTCCTGATACATCTTAGTACTACCGAGATGAATCGTGAGAGGAGATTCATGAGCTTCTTTAAGGATCAACTCTCGTAGATGTTGCTTCTTGGGAACCACCAAACGATTCTCAAAGAATACAACACCTTGATCATCTACCAAGAAGGAACCAGCAATTCTTTTGGCAAGATTGCTCTCGATTCGGGAAATTTCCATATCATGCTTCTGTACTTCTATGATCAGATCCTCAAGAGTCGGTTTCACCACCAAAGTAGAAAGGAATCCTCGAGGAACAATGTGAAGATTAAGCTTACAAAATTCCTCGTGGAGAAGAGGTTGACTTTGTAGAAACATGAGGTTGTTACAATAGGATTTATGACTTAGTGCATCAGCCATGACATTGGCTTTGCCTGGGGTGTAAGATATTCCTAAGTCGTAGTCCGTAATCAACTCGATCCAACGTCTTTGCCTGAGATTCCAATCCGGTTGGGTGAAGATATACTTGAGACTCTGGTGATCGGTGTATATTTCGCAATGATTACCCAGCAGGTAATGTCGCCAAGTGAGAAGTGCATGAACTACAACGGCAAGTTCCAGATCGTGTGTTGGATAATTTTCCTCATGTGGACGCAACTATCGAGATGCGTAGGCAATCACATGACAATCTTGCATAAGAATGCAACCTAGACCTTGTCGTGAGGCAGTAGATAATAAAGTCCTTTGTGAAATCCGGGGATACAAGTACAAGGGCAGTAGTCATTCATCCTTTCAACTCCTGAAAACTTTCCTCGCACTTTGGAGTCCACTCAAACTTCTTATCTTTCTTGAGGAGTTCAGTTGGAGGTTTGACATCTTTGGAGAAGTTCTCAACGAAGCGGCGACAGTAGCTTGCTAATCCAAGGAAACTCCTAGCTTGCTTCACCGATTCAGGTTGAGTCCAATCAAGGACAGCTTGAACTCTCTTGGGATTGACAGCAATACCTTTCGTAGAGATTACGTGACCTAGATAGATCATTTCTGGCAACTAGAATTCACACTTGGAGAATTTGGCATAAAGGCGGTGCTCTCGAAGTTTCATCAATACCATCCTAAGATGCTCAGCATGTTCTTCTTTGTTCTTCGAGTAAATGAGGATATCATCGAGGTAAACCATGACGAATTTGTCTAGGTACTCCATGAAGATCGAATTCATTAAGTGGGAGAAGGTGGCTGGGGCATTGGTTAGACCGAAGGACATGACAGTGTACTCGTATTGGCCATAACGAGTGATGAAGGCCGTTTTAGGAATGTCCCCGTTCCTGATTTTGATTTGATGATAAACTAATCTCAAATCCATCTTGGAAAATACTACAGATCCAGTGAGTTGATCATATAGATCGTTGATCCTAGGGAGCGGATATTTGTTCTTTATCGTGACCAGATTAACAGGTTGATAATCTACAACCATCCGACCCGTACCATCCTTCTTCTTGACGAAGAGGACAGGACAAGCCCATGGATAAGTACTAGGACGGATGAAACCTTTCTTGAAAGATTCATCGAGTTGGATTTTAAGCACAGCTAACTCTTGGGGTGACATCTTATAGGGTCTCCTAGCAATTGGAGCAGTTCCTGGAATAAGGTCTATGACAAACTCTACTTCTTTGTGAGGTGGAACACCTGGCAATTCTTCTGGAAAGACATCTGGAAAGTCATGGACTACTGGTATGTTTTGAAGGTCTCGAAAAGGATTGGCATTGAGGGAATATATCCGGCCTTCTGGAATATTGGTTTGGACATTGACTATCAGACCAGAAATATGGATAAACTGAACAGACCTAGTGAAACAATCGATTTTGGCATGATGAACTGTCATCCAGTCAATGCCCAAAATGATATTGATGTCCGAAGACTTGCAAGCTATCAGAGAAGCAAGGAACTCCAAACCATCGATTTCCATGGCTCACTCTAGCAGTTTGCCATCTAGAACCTGGAGTTTGAACTTCCAAAGAAGTGGGCATATTATCAAAGGACATATCATGCGACAGGGAATACCTTTCAAAAATGAAAGAGTGTGATGCTCCAGAATCAAATAGAACTGAGGCTGGATGAGAATTGACAAGAAGCTCTTAAGCACGACGTTAGCATCATCTTGAGCTTCTTCTATAGATACATGGTTCACACATCCATGGGTATAAACAACTGACCTGACATTAAGCTTCTTGATTAGTGGCTTGCCACGAACGACACCATTTCTTGAAGAGGATGGAACATTAGCTCGCAAAGGACAATTCTTTGAATAATGTCCAGGCTGACTACAGAAGCATGCCCCATGAATGGGACGTGGATCTCGGTTGATTATCCGGTTGATGAGGTTCTTCTGGGGAACACATGGCATCGACAGACGAGGCGCCACATAGCATGGCCTCGGTGCATAACTCGGAGGAAGAGCGGTGTTCTGAATCCATATTCTACGCCTCTGAGATATAGAGACTGAAGATGACCCAAAATCACAGTTACGCTTGCGGGATTCCTCATAGGTCATCCTACCAGTTTCTGCTTGGATGGCTTTGTTGACAAGAACCTGGAAGGTATTGAACTCATGCAAGTTGAGGTCATGACATAGCTCTGGGTCAAGACCTTTCCTAAACCTTGCTTCCTTCTTGGCATAGATGGATACTTCTTCTGGTGCATAATCTGCAAGGCGTCCAAATTCACGACTATAGGCATCCACATCCATCTTGCCTTGGGTCAGGTTGCAAAACTCTTCTTGCTTACAATCTATCAGGGCTCGCGAAATATGATGCTCATGAAAAGCCTCACAGAATTCCTTCCATGAAGTAGCTTGGCCTGCAGGTCGCATGGCCTCGAAGTTCTCCCACCATAGACTGGCGGAACCTTCAAGGTGATATGAGACATAGGTAACCTTGTCTCCTTCAGCCATGTTTGCATAACGCAGCTTATTGCTGATACTACAGAGGCAATCATCTGCATCTAGCAGCTCAATGGAATGGTGGAGGGTGGGTGGCTTCAATTTGATGAAGTCTCTGATGGATACTAGCTCATTGTGCCGATGGGCTGTATTCTGCTCGATGTGCTCCAACAGACGGTTGGCAGCACACTTGTTCCTCTCAATTTCTAGCAAAACCTCTGCCAACAAAGGCGGGTCGGGAGGATCTTCTTCATCCCTACCACATCCACGGTTCTGACCAGGAATAGTAGATCTCGGGGTAACTGGCGGCATCCTGAAGGAAATAACCAGGGTTCAGAACAAGGAAGAACTCTAGAACACAACGAAACCTAGGTTAACTCGGACAACATAACGGCTATACGGGCGTGGAATATGAGGCAACCTGCACAAGATTTGGGGAGCATAACCACTCAACATCATGGTTTCAAGGCACGGTGAGAACATAGGCATCACTTCTCGAGACAATGATGGAAACATGATTTGGCACAACAACCATCCTATAAGTCTATAGATCCAGTAACTCATGATCCTAGCAGATAGGTAAGAGGCCTAGTCCTTAATCCCCGTAGAAAATAAGAGGGTGACTTAGAATAGAATGACACAAGGAAAGGAGTAAAAAGAGCCTTACGTTCCCTTCCATAATCAATTCCCTTATATAACTAAAGCATTACTAGACTCAACATCGACCAGTTTGGCTTGGTAATCCTATAGACAGTTCGGCTCTGATACCAACGCTGTCGGGACCCCGATCCTAAGCCATACGAATCTAGCATGTAACACATCATATCACTTTGCGGCCTCAAGCATGGTAATCCCCACGGCTGCCACCTTACCTTGGCCAGGAGCGTTTGCGTCTTTTGGCTCACATATATGATTATGTCGCTAGCAATCATATGTCGGAGAACCCGGGTCGACATGACTAGTTATAGACCCAAGGGGCACAACCGTATAGGTACAGGCATACATAACCCAGCAATGCAGGTGTCGGTCATTAGCGGGTGTAGACGAGTCGTAGCAAGCTACAAGGACTCCATTACACCGCCTGACATTTCCCCGTAGGGACAGACACAACAGCAAACAAGGATACACGCCGGTCAATCAATGTATCCAAAGCAGTAGCAAGCTACCAAGGCTCAGTGGAAGTACAAAGAGGCATTTCCCCGTAAAGAAGGCTACTAAAGGCATACAACTACGTGTCGAATCCCACACATACCAGTGCATTTCAACCATACACGCAATATGCACAATATACGTAGATCCAACTTGGCATGACAACAAAACTCTACAACAAAACATTTATTTAGAAGGCTTCGAAGAGCCAACATAGTATAATGTTACAAGCAGGGGGGTCACATGACCGAAAAATCAGAGCATACAAACAACAAGCGGAAGTTACATGTCTGGGTACAGACATCTACTAAAAGCGGCTGGAAGAGCCTGAATAGTTACAACGACCCTACCAAAGGAGCCAGACTGCTGTCTGGGTTCGCAAACTAATCCGTCGATGTCAACGTCAAGAAGAAAGTGTAAACTGAACAACGTCTATCTCTGCAAAAACGTAAATAAGCAATAGTGAGTACGAAGGTACCCATCAAGTCTTACATCAGAACTAACTACTCATGCATCATGTATCAATGAATGGGATTGTGGGGTTTACTACGGAAATGCCAGCTTTGACCTTTGGCTAATATGAACTACGACAAAGTATCCTCCCTCTCTCGTCTCCCTACGAGGGAGCGCACACGAGTCCACATATCCACCACATCAATACACCACTATGGATCCTCTCTCGTCTTCCTATGAGAAGCCATCCATAGAACTCACACTTATCTGGAGAATTTTATCCATTTAAAGTTATCTATGAACAATGAAAGTCTCCAAGTAGTCCATATCCGCAGTTATGATTTGTCTGGCATGTTCGAGGGAAGGCCACCATAGGCGGGATTGTGCGGCGCTGGCTAAGAAACAGGGGTCATTTTGGAGGATAAAATCATCCAACCTGGATTTCGCGGAACCCACTACTTTCATTGATGCTGTTACTCCAACCAGCTCTTTGCCCGACGCTTCGTGCTCCTCAGCTACCTCTGCTCCTCCTAGTCCCATCTGCGACCGACCAAAACCCCCTGGCTCTCCGTCGGCAACACCCCCCCCCCCGCCGTCTCCCGAGGATCCTCCCCAGCTATTGACCACAACAATGGCCAACTTCCCCATTGATTCTCTCCGATACATCCCGGCTGGCCACCAGATTATTGATGGAGGAAATCTCCGCCTCCCGCGGACATTTGTCATGCCGCCCGCTACTATCCCCCGGCGCCATGAGGAGTTCATGATTGCTGAGGTCATGCCTCTCCCCGAGCCAGATGAGATTGGGCAAATGCGCGAAGCAGTGGTTGATCTTCTGGAGCTACACGGCATTCATGTGATGTCAGGTCAACCTTGGATTTCTGGTGTTGGACTGTTTCGGCTTCGACATGCTGGAGTCCGTTTTTCTCTACTACAACTTCCACCCCTTCCCCTGGGCAATGAAAGATTTGCAAGATTCATGAAGCATGATGAGGGCACTGGCTTCCGTGGGCCCCAGGGTTTTCGTGATGGTTGCGTGATGTTTTTGGGTATCCCATTAGATCTGCATAACACAGAGAACATAAGAGCTGCAGTTAACATGTTTGGGAAGTTTCACCACTAGGTTAGTGATGATCCATACTTGGTCAGAAGTATTGTATTTGCTTTGTTCCCAGAGGATATTCTAGTCCCATGAGATGTGGTCTTCAATGACTATGCTCATAGGGGAGGATCAAGAGTTTCTTGGATTGTGCCCTGCTACATTCTCGGGGCGAACTTTGTTGAAAAGATGCCGGAGGACGAAGATCCTATGCCCGTCAATGGCAATCCGCATCCCCTGCCAGGAGAGCTACTGCCAGAACAATGCCTCCCAATCCTGCCATTGGGTGGAATGACTTGTGATACGTCTCCAACGTATCTATAATTTATGAAGTATTCATGCCATATTACAACAATTTTATATGGTTTTGGTATGATTTGCATCGAACTAACCCGGACTGACACTGTTTTCAGCAGAACTACCGTGGTGTTGTTTTTTGGGAAGAAATAAAAGTTCTCCAAATGCAACGAAACTTTTTGACGATTTTTTTGGAACAAAAGAGGCACTAGAAGCTTTGTGGGAGGGCCAGAAGATCCACGAGGTGGCCACAACTCACCAGGGCGCGCCAGCCCCCTCTGGCGCGCCTTGGTGTCTTGTGGGCCCCTCGTGGCCCATCTTCGCGTGATACCGACGCCCAAAAATCCTATATATTCAGAAACCCCCAGAAATAACCCTAGATCAGAGGTTCCGCCGCCACAACTCTCTGTATCGACGAAAAACCAATCTAGAGGCGTTGCAGTACCCTGCTAGAGAGGGTAGATCATCTCCGGTGGCCATCTTCATCATCCCGGTGGAGGCCATGACGAGGAGGGAGTACTCCACCCTCGGGGCTGAGGGTTTGTACCAGTAGCTATGTATTTAATCTCTCTCTCTCATGTTCTTGAGATGGCACGATCTTGATGTATCACGGGCTTTGTTAATATAGTTGGATCATATGGTGTTTTCCCCTCTCTATCTTGTTGTGATGAATTGAGTTTTCCCTTTGGGATTTCGTTATTACCGGATTGAATACTTTTATGGATTTGAGAGCACTTGATCTATGTCTTGGCACTCAACTCGCGGATTCCCGAGGTGACATTGGGGTAATCTATGCATAGGGGTTGATGCACGTTTTCGTCCTACTTTCTCCGGTAGAAATCCTGGGGCACTCTTTGAGGTTCTTTGTGTTGGATTGAGTATTATGAATCAGAAATTGTTTGATGTGTATCGTATAATTAACCCATGGATACTTGCGGTGACATTGGAGTATCTAGGTGACATTAGAGTTGGTTGATACATATCATATGGTGTTATTTTAGTACGAACTCTTAGATAGATCGATCGGAAAGGATAACTTGGTGTTATTTTAGTACGAACTCTTGGATAGATCGATCGGAAAGGATAACTTTAAGGTGGTTTCGTACCCTACAAACAATTTCTTCTTATGTTCTCCGCTAGATAAGAACTTTGGAGTGATTCTTCGTTGCACGTTGAGGTATGGTTATGTGATCCAATTATATTAGTATTGTTGAGAGATTGCACTAGCGAAAGTACGGACCCTAGGCCTTCTTTTCAAGCATTGCAATACCATTTCTGCTCACTTTTGTTACTTGCTACCTTGCTGTTTTTATTGTCACTATTACAAAAATTAATATCTACTATCATTACTACACTTGTATCAACATCTCTTCACCGAACTAGTGCGCCTATACAATTTACCATTGTATTTGGTGTGTTTGGGACACAAGAGACTTTTTATTATTTGATTGCAGGGTTGTTTGAGAGAGAGCATCTTCATCCTACGCCTCCCACGGATTGATAAACCTTAGGTCATCCACTTGAGGGAAATTTGCTATTGTCCTACAAAACTCTGCGCTTGGAGGCACAACACGAGTCTACAAGAACAAGTTGTGTAGTAGACATCAACTTGCCCCCAATACCACCACCCATGGATGATCATGTTGATGAGGATAATTGGGGGCATGGTCACTGGGGAGATGATGTACCAGTTCAGCCACAGGAAGAAGTTGCCCATGCGCAAGACCAGGTCCTTTTGTCCCAAGCAATATGATAACTTTGCTTTTGTTCCTTAAGTGGAGGCCTCTAGGGGATTATTGATTGTCTTGAATTCATCTATCTTACATGGGGATTTGATTGAGGTTCGATCCTTTGGAATTATAGTTAAATTCACATCCAAACAGAGTGTAGATGTTTGGACATTGGTTAATGTCTATGGCCCTTGCCAGGGAGAACTAAGAGATATTTTTTGTTGATTGGCTTTACAATCTAAACATTCCCATGGATGTTAATTGGCTGCTGTTGGGGGACTTTACCTTCATCAGGTCTATTGATAACAGAAATTTGCCAGGAGGAGATATTAATGATATGTTTATCTTTAATGAGATCATTGGGCATACTGGCTTAGTTGAATTACCCATCAAAGGTAGGGCCTATACATGGTCTAATATGCAAGATAATCCCCTTTTGGAACAGCTGAACTGGTTCTTTACCTCAATAAACTGGATCACTTGTTATCCTATTATTGAGGTCTTTCCTTTGGCTAGGACTGCTTCTGATCATGTTCCATGCGTGGTGGTGAGCACAACCTCTATTCCTAAATCAAATATATTTAAGTTTGAAATTTTTTGGACTAAGGTTGATGGTTTTAGGGAGTGTGTCACCAAGTCTTGGAAGAAGTCCTCCTATAAGTCCAATTCTGCTGCAGTACTTGCTGACAAATTCAAAACCTCGAGACAAGATCTAAAGAGGTGGAAGTTAGGCATTTCCAAGATGAAAATTGCCATTGAGAAATGCAATAAGGTGGTTGAATGGATTGATAGGTGGGAAGACAAAAAGGCCTTTATACAGGCAGGAATTCAATTTTAGGAGAATTGTGCAATCTCACCTGGAGCACTTGTTACACCTGCAGAGTTTGTATTGGAAAAAGAGATGTACTGTCAGATTCATCAAAGTTGGTGAAGAAAACACAAAGTTCTTTCATGCTACGGCCTCTTAGAGATTTAGAAGGAACTCTATTGCTAACCTGAAATTGGAAGATGGTACAGTGGTATCTGAACACAGCCAAATGGAAGGAATTTTCTGGTCCTCTTTCAGGGGGAGGATGGGCACTACTAAAGGCATTGTTATGGGTTTTTGATTTGCCTGTCCTAATTAATCATGTACAGGGGCTTCAGGGATTAACAAAACTTTTCTCACAGGAGGAGATGGATCAGGTTGTTAAGCACATGCCCATTGATAAAGCCCCAGGACCTAATGGTTTTAATGTCCTTTTTCTTAAGAAATGTTGGCACATTGTTTGTCATGACTTCTATAAGCTATCCACTGATTTTTTTGAGGGGAAGGCAAAGCCGGAGAGTATCAATGGTTCCTACATTACTCTAGTCCCTAAGACCAATTCTCCTGAAGCTATAGGGGACTATAGACCAATTTCTTTGACATGACTAGGTGTTAAGTTCCTCACTAAAATGGCTGCTAATAGATTGCAAGAGATTATCTTGAGTTGTGTCCATAAGAACCAGTATGGGTTTATTAAGACCAAAACTATTTAGGATTGTATTGGTTGGACCTTGGAATATCTAGATCAATGCCACCAATCTAAGAGACCCATCCTCATACTGTAACTGGATTTTGAAAAAGCTTTTGATTCTATTGAACATGAGGTCATTCTAGAAATCCTAAAATATAAAGGTTTCAATGCCAAATGGAGAGGGTGGATACAACAGTTTCTCTCTTCTAGTACATAATCTATTCTTCTTAATGGTGTTCCAGGGAAACAGTTCTCATGTAAAGCAGGTGTTAGGCAAGGGGATTTGTCGTGGTTTTGTCACGGCAGATGCCCGAAGGCTTAGGTTCGAGGCCATCGCTAAAGAGGTGGACTCAAAAGGGGTTAAACGGGACAAGGGACACAAGTTTACCCAGGTTCGGCCCCTCACGGTGGAGGTAAAAGCCTACCTCTTGCTTATGCTGTATTAACTGGTGTATCGATTACAAGGGGCGGCTTGCTTGTCCTAACTCTCGATTGCTTGGTCTCTCTCGCTGTAAGGCGTCTCTCGCCGTAAGGCGTCTCCCGCCGTAAGGCATCTCCTGCCGTAAGGTGTCTCTCGCCGTAAGGTGTCTTTCGCCGTAAGGTGTTTTTCGCCGTAAGGCTTCTCTGTCTTTCTTAACCTGTCTAACTCGCCGCAGGGGCTCACCCTTATATACATAGGTCGAGGCCTTGGGCTTACAAGAGTCCGGGTCGGGTTATGCAACGTAACCGATCCTGGCTCCAACTCCCTAGTCTTACAGAACAAGTCATCTTATGGCGGCTTATACCTTCTGGCCCATGATTTGCCTCCTGCCTCTTGGGCCTTGACCTCAGCCCATCTAGTAAGCCGCCATATGGCCTGGTCTTCATGTCTTGTCTTCCTCTTGGCCCACTTGGTAACCTGCCATGTGGTTTGGTCTCCGTCTTCTGGCCCACCTTATGGGTCTTGACTATGAACCGCCAAGCTGGTGACCGGGTCTTCAGTGAATCGCCAAGTCCTGGCCGGGTTATACTCCGGCCGGGTTATATCGCGGGGTTATATCCCTGACATTAGCCCCCAGGTTAGCTTGAATTTATTCATGCTAAGCTCCTGAAATAAGAATAAATATGTTAAGTGACCGGCTCGCTCCACTGGCCGGCTTTAATGAAGTAGTTCCTTTCAAAATCCGGGTTTCATGTGTACGAGCCGTCTTCTCAATCGTCTTGCTTGTTAGTGTCCTTCGAAGTAAAATTCTGGAATAGAACACCCATATGCCATTGAGTCGGCCTCCAATACAACACCCATATCCCGGGTTATAATCTTTGACGACGCCGGGTCATGTAATGTTGGTGACGCCGGGTCAAATAACCAGACTCCAGAATTAACATCTTGAACACTCTTTTCAATTTTGATATATCCTTATTACCTGTAGCCCCCAAGCTCCAAGTTTATCCATGATGACTTGGCGCTTTGCAATAATATCTTTGACTGTGCAGCCCCCAAGTATCAGGTTGTCTTGCTTGCAGCAGCCTGGGACTTATAACTATCTTCTACCTTATAAAGCTTCAGCTGTTGTAGCCCCCAAGAGCCGGCTCTTCAGTATGTGACGGGCCGGGTCTTCAATGGGAACCTTATAGTCTGCTTGAACAACTGAATACTGTAGCCCCCAAGTGCCGGGTCGCATGCCTGCGACGACTTGGGACTTTAGAGAATTTGATCTGAGCGGTGTAGCCCCCGAGTGCCGGGTCAGTAATATGTACTGGGCCGGGACTTAGAAAAATATAGAAAGGCCGGCTCATCTCCTTGAGATAACAGGGTCTTGTTGATAATATACTGATTTCAAAACAAGCTTGCATTAGCCCCCAAGTGCCGTGGTGCATGCTTGCAGCGACATGGGACTTGCACACTTGATGTAAACCGGACTTGAATAATGTAGCCCCCAAGTGCCGGGTTGTCTGCCTGCGGCGACTTGGGACTGTATAAGAATAATATGACTCCTTGACCGTGGTTGTAACCCGGTGTCAATAGTGAAATCCCTGCTCGTGGTTGCGGTGCAACCCGGCAAATATATGCTTGAGAAATCCATGAGTGTTGTAGTATACTACAGAGCACTGGTTGAAGAAATCCAAGAGCCGGTCGATCTAGATAACCCGGTATTATAATCAATAGGGCGGCTCTTCAAGAATAGCCAGCCATGTTGGCTATTTAGTGTCTTTATTATGCTTGCAGAGGTTACGATGTAACCCGGTATGGCGGGCGGCTTGAAAAAGCACAAACCCGGAGAGGTTAACTTTCACAAACTTGCTTAAAACTCAGGCTTTATCTTGTAAAGACTTAGGCATGATTGCCACTCATGTTCCGACTCTCACATGGCACAGATTCGTCGTTTTAACCTTAACCAGCTCAGGGTCTTATTACGAGATTAACTGTCAAGAGACAAGTTCAGGGTCTCTAAAGATTGACTGTTAAGAGTACAACAATTTATAAAACCGACTCTTTGACAAGTTCAGTGTCTTATAGATTGACTGTCAAAAGAGAGGTAAATCATAACCCGGCTCTTGACAGTTCAGGGTCATACAGATTGACCGTCAAGAGACGTAAATCATAAGCCGGCTCTTGACAGTTCAGGGTCATATAGATTGACGGTCAAGAGACGTAAATCATAATCCGGCTCTTGACAGTTCAGGGTCATATAGATTGACCGTCAAGAGTCATAAACCATAAGCCGGCTCTTGACAGTTCAGGGTCATATAGATTGACTGTCAAAGAGTCATAAACCATAAGCCGGCTCTTGACAGTTCAGGGTCATATAGATTGACCGTCAAGAGACGTAAGTCATAAGCCGGCTCTTGACAGTTCAGGGTCATATAGATTGACTGTCAAAGAGTCGTAAATCATAAGCCGGCTCTTGACAGTTCAGGGTCATATAGATTGACTGTCAAAGAGTCATAAACCATAAGCCGGCTCTTGACAGTTCAGGGTCATATAGATTGACCGTCAAGAGACGTAAGTCATAAGCCGGCTCTTGACAGTTCAGGGTCATATAGATTGACTGTCAAAGAGTCGTAAATCATAAGCCGGCTCTTGACAGCTCAGGGTCATATAGATTGACTGTCAAAGATTCGTAAATCATAAGCCGGCTCTTGACAATTCAGGGTCATATAGATTGACTGTCAAAGAGTCATAAACCATAAGCCGGCTCTTGACAGTTCAGGGTCATATAGATTGACCGTCAAGAGTCGTAAATCATAAGCCGGCTCATGACAGTTCAGGGTCATATAGATTGACTGTCAAAGAGTCGTAAATCATAAGCCGGCTCTTGACAGTTCAGGGTCATATAGATTGACTGTCAAAGAGAACGGCGGGTCACCTGTTGGAATGTGGCGGCAATCTCCAGGACCAGGTTTTATCTTCTTTGAAATAACGATCTTTGCCGAGTCATAACTGCATAGCCCCCAAGTCTTTAAGATGACTTGAGGAGTCGGCTTAATAATCTCCACTGAAGGTTGAAGTTGCCCATTGCGGGTTATAAATGGTCCCGTTTGAGGTGTTTTAGTAATCCTCGTTGAGGCGTTTCGGGTTCCTCTGATACCCTGGCTGGTTATTCTGCCGCTGGCCTCCGCCGCGAGGCTGTTGATTATGACCTCCATGGTTGCCTTGACCCTGGTAACCGGACCCTGAGCCATCAGCATCAAAACCGGCTTCTGAGCCGCCCGGACCTGAGCCGCCCGATGGGCCATCACCGTTATCACGATGCTGTTGAATGCTGTAATTCCGGAACTGTCGCATAGTATAGCAATCCCTCCATAGATGGTTTGCCGGCTTATTTGGCCGGGTGTGCTCTGGACAAGGTTGGCTGAGCCTTTCCTCCAGGTTGAAAGTAGTTTTTCCCTTGTTAAAAGACTGCTCGAAGTTCCCGTTGCCCTTAGCACGGTTGTTCCTGACGTTGGTGTTTGCCACCAGTTCTGACCCGCCATCTGGGTGCTTCCGCTTGCCATTGCTACCTTTCTTCCCCTGACCTGATTTCTCATTATCAGAGTCCGGGTCCTTCGTGTTATCAGAATCTGCGTACTTGGTGAGAGCCGCCATGAGCTCCCCCATGTCTTGGCATGAGCGTTTGAGCCGGCCAAGCTTCTGCTTCAAAGGCGTGAAGTGACAATTCTTTTCTAGAATCAAAACCGCCTGAGACGCCGTAATCTGCTCAGAAGAGTGGATGATTTCGGAGACCCGCCGGACCCAGCGATGAGCCGACTCGTCCTCATGCTGCACACAATGGTCCAAATCCACAATCGTCATGGGCTGCTTGCACGTTCCTTGAAAGTTTTTGATGAATTTCGCCCTTAACTCGGCCCAGGAATTAATGGTGTTGGGTGGCAAGCCCTTCAACCATGTACGAGCCGGCCCTTCCAGCATCATGATAAAATATTTGGCGCATACTGCATCACTGACGTCTAACATCTCCATGGCTAGTTCATAGCTTTCAATCCAAGCCTCCGGAGGTAAGTCAGCTGTATAATTGGTCACCTTACGAGGACCCTTGAAATCCTTCGGCAGACGCTCATTCCGCAGAGCCGGCACCAAACATGGCACTCCCACAGCCCTGGAAGTCGCCCCCAGTCCTCCTGAGACGGAAGGTGCAACTATGGGTTCCTGATAAGCCGCCGCCGCTGCCAGAGCCGCCGCTTCTCGCTGTGCTTTTGCCTGATCCACCAGCGCCTGAGCATCCAGAGCCGCCCGATCAGTTTGCGGCGGGTTATGATGTCGTTCATTGCTAGAAACCGCCGACGACTCATAACGCCGGTTGTAGCTACGGCTGGGGATGGGGGTTGAGTGCACGCGACTCCGGCTGTAATTGTATTTCTCCTGCTGGGCTATCGCCGTTCGTAAGTATCCGATGGCATTCCGCACCTCCTCTGCATAAGGCGCCTCATCGGGAATTGGGATTGTATCAAGCCTGGTTGCCGCTGCCACCATGTTCTCCGCCGGGTTAGCATAATGACCCGGCGGCATTGGATAGAAAGGTGGCGGGTTTTGATTCCGTCGGGGAGGGTCTAGCTGCTGACGTTGAGCCGCCGCCCGGCTTCCAGGTATTTCCACCGTCCGGGTTACGGTCAAAGGTACATTCCGTCCCGTTCCTGGCGTGTTAAAAAGATTCCTAGCTTCATATTGCTCTGGCAAGCAGGATTGATGTCTCATGCGATAAACCGCCGCTGCTGACTGCTGCTCTAACTCAAAACGAAAAGCGTCCGCCTTAAGGCGTTCTGCCTCCGCATCCATCTGAGCCTTCAGCTCATTGATCTCCTGTTGGACTCCGGCCATCTAATCTTTCAACCTTGCGTTCTCCGCGTTACGGGCCGCTTGGTTTTCAGCAGTGACCTCAGTCTCCATTAGGGTTGTAAACTCATTCATCAGATCCAGAAGAACCTGAGCCGACGGCCTGCCAGCCCCAGACCCGGTCGCACCGGCGGCTGTACCGCTCGGAGCCGCCGCGGAACCCGCCATAAAGACGGCAGCGCGGTTTGGCGGCTCATCCTCCTCCGGCTCATGATACTCTGACTCGGGGTAAAGCTCATCGTAGCCCCCAAGTCCACCATTATGAAGCTAATAGATCGATTCCGTCTCTGCACTCGAGGACCCTTCCTCTGAGTAAACAAGAGTTTCCTCCTGTGACATAGAACTTTCAAGCTCCATGCCCTGAGTAAAGCCAACGAAGACGTGCTTCTTGCCCGAGTCAACACGGGCGGGTTGCACGCTCCGGGCGAGTCGCTTGCGCCGAGCCGGCTCGACGATGTCGGTGCAGATGTCCGGCCCGGATTCAGATCCACCAATCTTGTCAAAGAAAACGTTGAATCTGCCGAAGGGGACCCGGAAACCATGCTTGATTGAGTCGGCCTCAGGACCCCGGCCGGCGTCGTCGAGGTAGAGTCTCCCATGGCGACTGTTGGTCATCTCATCATTGACGTACCCCTCGTTCCCAGAGAGAGAACCCTTTGAGAACTCAACACCATCAAGCGCTGGCCCCACGGTGGGCGCCAACTATCGTGGTTTTGTCACGGCAGATGCCCGAAGGCTTAGGTTCGAGGCCATCGCTAAAGAGGTGGACTCAAAAGGGGTTAAACGGGACAAGGGACACATGTTTACCCAGGTTCGGCCCCTCACGGTGGAGGTAAAAGCCTACGTCCTGCTTATGCTGTATTAACTGGTGTATCGATTACAAGGGGCGGCTTGCTTGCCCTAACTCTCGATTGCTTGGTCTCTCTCGCCGTAAGGCGTCTCCCGCCGTAAGGCGTCTCCTGCCGTAAGGTGTCTCTCGCCGTAAGGTGTCTTTCGCCGTAAGGTGTTTTTCGCCGTAAGGCTTCTCTGTCTTTCTTAACCTGTCTAACTCGCCGCAGGGGCTCACCCTTATATACATAGGTCGAGGCCCTGGGCTTACAAGAGTCCGGGTCGGGTTATGCAACGTAACCGATCCTGGCTCCAACTCCCTAGTCTTACAGAACAAGTCATCTTATGGCGGCTTATACCTTCTGGCCCATGAGTCGCCTCCTGCCTCTTGGGCCTTGACCTCAGCCCATCTGGTAAGCCGCCATATGGCCTGGTCTTCATGTCTTGTCTTCCTCTTGGCCCACTTGGTAACCCGCCATGTGGTTTGGTCTCCGTCTTCTGGCCCACCTTATGGGTCTTGACTATGAACCGCCAAGCTGGTGACCGGGTCTTCAGTGAATCGCCAAGTCCTGGCCGGGTTATACTCCGGCCGGGTTATATCGCGGGGTTATATCCCTGACAGGATTCTATTTCACTTTTGTTGTTTGTGCTAGCTGCTGATCTCCTGCAAACAGTTGTGAATGATATGTTGTAGAAGGGAGAGATTCAGCTACCAATTCCATGTCATGATAAGGACTTCCCTATGATTCAATATGCTGATGATACCTTGATCATTTTCCCTACTGCAGAGGATCAGTTACTAGCTCTCAAAGAGATGTTGAAGGTTTTTTCCCAATCAACTGGGCTGCGTATCAACTATCACAAATCTTCTATGGTGCCCATTTATGTCCCCCTGGAAGAAACTGAGAGGCTTGCCAAGGTTGTTGGTTGTAGGGTGGGAACTATGCCTTTCACCTATCTAGGACTACCAATTGGTACTTCCAAGCCTAAGATGGAGGATATGATGCCAGTGGTCAATTGTATGGAAAGGAGAATGTTAGCAAGTTCTTCTTTTCTTGCACAGGGTGGCAGATTGCAGTATCTTAACTCTGCTCTGTCTGCCTTCCCTATTTTCTTCCTTTGCAGTATGTCCATTCCCCCTGGTATCCTCAAACAGCTGGAAAGAATTCAGAGACAATGCTTCTGGAGAAGGAATAGGCAAGAACATGCCCCCTCCCTAGCTGCATGGGATTTGATTTGTAGGCCCAAAAACAAAGGAGGATTGGGGATTCTTAACCTTGGCATGCAAAATGTTGCTTCGCTAATGAAGCATGCCAACAAGTTCCTTAACAAGCATGATTTTCCTTGGATCAACTTGATTTGCAATACCTATTATCATGAGAGGGTACCACAGGCAATTGAGCCCTGTGGCTCTTATTGGTGGAAGAACATCTTGAAATTGTTTGATAATTTTAGAGAGGTTACTTGGGATCAAGTTGATTAAGGATACACAGTACTGTTTTGGCGGGACAGATGGAAAATTGGACATTCTGTTATTCCACTCAAAGAAAGATTCCCCAGGCTTTTCTCTTATGTCAAAGATCCATGGACAATTGTCAAGGAGGGGTTACACTGTAATGATCTATTAAGTTGGTTCAATCTACCTCTATCCGATCAAGCCTATGCAGAGCTAACAATGCTTCAAACCTTTATGGAGGAGGTTGAATGGAGACCCAACCAGTTAGATGTTTGGTCTTGGCAGGGTACAAATAAGTCTTACACACCAAAGCTGTTTTATACCTATGCCCATAGAACCCAAGCATTTAATCCTTTACTCACCTGGATTTGGGCTAGCTGCTGCACTTTAAAGATTAAAGTCTTTGCATGGATGCTCATCATGGACAGACTAAACACTAAGGATATGGTGGAAAGAAGAAACTGACATATGGAGGATGGTGTTAACTGCAAGATCTGTCATGCACAGGTCAGGGAAGACAGAGATCATTTGTTCTTCTCTTGTTAGAAATTTAGTCAGAGGGTTTGTTTGTTTGTTCAGTCAGAGGGTTTGGAACTATCTACAAATTTAGTGTGGAAATGGCAATGACATGTCAGCTACCGCTTTACGTGCTAAAAGTGCATTTGGGAAGCCTTTCTTCTCTGAGGTGGTGTTTACTGCATGTTGGCATATTTGGTTAGTCAGGAATGCCAAAGTCTTCATACATGTTAGACCCAGGTTTGCTATTTGGAAAACAGGGTTTGTGATAGATATGTCCCTGTTGGCTCATAGAATAAAGCCCCGGCTTAAGGAAGACCTTGTTAGGTGGGTTTCCTTCTTGCCCCCATGAATCTTTTTCCTCTCACTCTTAGGATAGATAGCTTAGTTTTCCTTTTTTTTTCTGGGTTACTGAGGTAACCTTGTAATTATCTTGTACTATTTTCTTTGTAATAAAGTTTAAAAGGCTGTGGGGGGTTTTCCGTACAGTGTTCAGTCAAAAAAAATGCAAGTCTCCAAGTAGTCCATATCCGCGGACGCGGCTATTCGAATAGATAGTTTACCCTGCATGGGTGTACTTCGTCACACATGCTCCCACCACTTATCGCCATGTGCACGTAAAACAAGGCACTTGGCAACCTTCAAGCGGGAGCCCAGCGAGGGAGTCGTCCACGGACGTTAACTTACAACGACTCTAGCCCAAGGCAGTCGCCTAACTGACTTGGTTACCAAGATCGAGAATCCAGCCGTGTTTCATGATTCAGACTCAGAAGTTGTGTGCAGGGCCCCAAGCCATTCCCGGTAGGGTCGTTCATTCACTTCGCAGGCCCAGCCACATCGTATCAATGTTTTGAACTACTGCGACTCCTGGGCAGAGAACATGGTAGGTTAATAGGCCGAGAGGGTCGAGTTACCGGAACCCAATGTGCGGTAGTATCTAGTCTTGGAACACAAACACGGAACTCAGTTCCTATGAGAGGTTTCAATGAGACAACCCACCATGTACTCCTACATGGCCTCTCATCGCTACCTTTACCAAAAACATGTTCAACACTTAACTCTCATTATCAGAACATATCCATTTCAGCCCGGCTCATCACCTAGATGAATCAGACCTGACACAACTCTAAGCATAGCAAGCATAGAAGGGTAATGGCACAACATGGCTCAAGCATCTACCAGGTATGCTAGGTTGCTTGGTTCAGCAATTTACTGTGATAATGACAGGTCATGTAGAGGAATGGGTTCATCTACCGAAACACCAGTAATAGTTGAATCATGTTGTCCTAATACATTGAAATGAGAGCAGGAGCGAGAGAGTAGAATTGTATCGAAATGCTCAAGGGGGTTGCTTGCCTGAAAGATTGGAAGAACACGGTGTTCTTCGATGTCGTCGATAAATACGTCTCGCAAGTCTATCGACAAGATCAAACAAGGAACAAATTAAGCACAGAAAATGCTTCACAATGATGCATCATAATGACATGTTATCATGTTGCTGGTTTGAGATAAAAACTCTAGTCACAATTAAATGAAGTTCATTTGATCAATATAGGTCAAATTCAAACTCCACATAAGGTATTTCAAATGACATTTATTTGAATTTTCATATCCAGCAATCTTAGGTTGTTCAAACATGCATGAAAATGGTACCATCAGATTCCATGAATTTTTCTGATAATTTTTCATATATAAATTATTTCCTTTGGAGCTATGGTTGAATTTCTATGAATTTTAGAAGTTCAGGTTATTT
Organism: Elymus sibiricus; assembly: GCA_039707655.1. NCBI lineage: Eukaryota > Viridiplantae > Streptophyta > Magnoliopsida > Poales > Poaceae > Elymus > Elymus sibiricus. The sequence goes on along the minus strand of CM077667.1, from coordinate 253,361,316 downwards.
TCTGGAATTAAATAAATACAGAAATAGCTTATTGCGTCATCACTGTGTCAGCAGGTCAACCACGTCAGGTCCAGGTCAAACCTGACCAGTGGGTCCCACTGGTCAGTTACCCGAAGGCTAAACGGGGTTAACTCCCGCGTTGACTACAGTTTGACCCACAGTGGGGTCGGCTGTCAGCCTCTGTGAGGGTTAATTAGCGGGTGTGCTTTGTCCCTAATGACGAGGCCATGTCATGTACGCCGGACTTGGCCGGTGTCGACGAAACGGACGGTACAGACGCGCCGGAATCGCGCTAGGGGCAGCGTCTGGGCGCACCGAGGGTACAGGAGGGGAGCCCTCACTCGCCCGCATCCAGTGGCAGCAGCGGCTGGTCGTGCGGCGGCCGGGCTCGGGTTCGAGCGGTGCGGGAGCTGCGGCGCACGGGGAAGCTAAGAAGCGGGTGTGTTGGCCTCCTCGGGACGTCCAGAGAGTGCTCCGGTGCACGGGCATGAGCGGTTCAAGCTCGAATCACGGCGAGCTTTGGCCTTGATGGAATCAAAGGCCATGGCAGGAAATCCACATGGAGAAGGGAGGGGAACAGAGCAGGGGCACACTTAAGTCCGATGGAGCAGGCGACGAGCTCGGGGAGGCTCTGAGGCAGACGACTCGGCGGCGGCGGTGTTCGGTCACCGGCGATGAAGACGATGCTGCCGGCGAGGTTGTGCTGCACCCTAGGCTCAATTCCTTCGGCTTGGAGATGCGGTGCTCGGCGTCTGGGCTCTGGGACGCGGTAGCTGGGCTAGAGGTGGCCGATGGCTACGGTGGTTGCGAGTGGCAGCGACCGTTGTGCTCGGTGCGCGCGTGTGAGAGACAGGCGAGGAGAGGGACAATAGGGAGAGGGGAAATGGGATCACGACACCGAGGGCGCCGTGTTGGCGCGGTTTAGAAGTACCGGGGCTCGTCACGTGGAAGCAGGAGGTGGCCGAGGCTCTCGGGTGCACGCCAGGCTTCTCCTGTGCCTACTGGGTGGAGGTAGAAGACGAGGCTGCCCCTGTGGGTTGGGCCTCTTCTTCACAAGTAAGTGGCCCATGTACGTTTCCCTTTTTCCATTTTTATCTATTTTCTAATTTCTGTAATTTGTTTTGGTTTATAGTAAAATATAAAACCATTTAATAAAATCACGGAAAATGGATATGTGGACTAAGTGGATTTAACCAGTGCCACATAATAAATTTCAGAATATATGGACCCATATTATATATATATAGTAAATATAAATCCATTGCAATTAGTTGTTGGATTAGTTCAAATGCCCAAAATAAAATGTTTCTGTGATTCCAAAAATACTGGTTTGCATTTTACCTCATGCCAATATTTTCTTTGAATACTAGGGACATTTTCTTGGACTGCTTTGAAGCAATTTTTATAATGCTTATTTGACAAAATTATTTCTGAGGCTTAATAAATCTTCAATTGAAATTCCATTGAATTTAAAAATACATGCATGAGTGCAATGACAAGCAAGGTTAAACCAGGGTTGTGACTAGTTCTGTTTCATCTCTTTGATAAATCTTATAGTATGACTCTAGAAGAATTTTGTGATGCATGCAAACTTCCATATAGGCGCTCACTTGGCAAACCACAAAAATCTGATTATAATTTGTTCCTTGAGAGCTTATGAAGTGGTGAGGATAGAGGAGTTACGCAGGCTAGAATAAAAAGTATTAAATTTCCCTTTGTTCTCTACATTGCATTGTTTAATGGGAAATGTATTGTGGGCAAGCAAGATTGTAGTGCGTTGTGCGCTCCTGACCTAAGCATTATTCACACTGCCTTAATAGGTGATAAACAGTATAATCTGGGGGAAATTGTTGCCCGTAGGCTGCATCTTAACGCGGGGAATGGTGACATGTATCGGGAATTTATGCCTCCCGCATAGCCGCAAGGCTAAGGGTCTCGCCTCGACCCAATGGTCCTATTTTACCTGATAGATACTTATACTTCGAGGCAATGCGCGCCATGACTTTATTAAAGACAGGGCTCAGGGTTATGATTACAACTTAACATTTAATAAACACCATACTTTCTTTGTTATGTTGCCTACGCCTGCTCTTTTTTATTTTCAGAACAAACAAAGATATTACATTCTTGAGAACGAGGCACATGAGTATAACGCAGCAGTAGAGTCCGCTCGCTTGGTTGAGGAGGCGGCACGGAAGGCCACTATGAGCTACCACTTCTATTATTATCCAGACCAGCGGTGGTAATCACCAAGCTAGGCAAAAAGCCTAAGATTGGGGGAGTATGTATTTCTCACCGACATTACATTCATGTTCACATATTTCATGTCGACTGTCAATTTTCATCCTCTTTCATTGTATATCCATGTTAGTTTTATTTTTCGCCTTCTTCGTGTGTGTTTGAAAAACTTTGAAAACCCAAAAATATTTTTTGCTTCTTTTTCGATTTTTCTTTCTTGTTTAATTAATTTTCAGTACTAAAATAAAACCCAAAAAGATTTATTTTGCTTGTTGGGAGCTTTCCCGTGTAAATAGTTTTTTTTCGCTTTTCGTTTTCCTTCGTTTATTTGCTTTCTTCGAGAAAACCAAAAAACTCCAAAAATATTTCAGTGTGTTTCTTTGAATTTGTTTTCTTTTTGTTGAGTCATTAAAAGAAGAAGACCACGATGAAAATGTTGAGTGGCTCTCATATGCATTATTGTTTATCTAGCGAAGAGCCAATATTACCTTGTCTTCTCCTTTATATAAATTGTTTCGCAGATTCCAACTTAGTCCACGACACACTTGCACTATTAATATTTTCACATCATTCGGTCGTGCAAGTAAAAGGCAATAATGACAATATTTGATGAAGTGATCGTGGTAAAGGAAGCTAGTATGAACTCTTCTTGTTTTCCATTTTTGTAAATATGTTTAGCTCGTTCGATCTTGATTCAGTATATTATGAGTAAACATGTTTATGATGACAATTAGAGATTATAGATGCTCATGCCATGTTTAAATAACTAGGCGTGAATAATGATTTATCTTATGTGTCAACATGCATTAAAATGGTTGTGATGTGGTATGTTAGTATGTTATCTTCCTCTGAGTAATTCGATCGGCTTGACTTGGCACATGTGCAAACATGAAGTTGATTCAAATCCAATGTAGCCTTCATGATATTTATGTTGAGAGTTTATATATTCTACTCATGCTAGTGTTCAATGTTAACTATTCTCAATGCATAGCTATGACCGTTTTCGCTCTCTGGCTGGTCGCTTCTCAACCTATTTGCTAGCCTTCGCCTGTAGTAAGCGGGAATGCTGCTTGTGCATCCAGAAGTCTGAAAATCCGATTGTTCCAAATGAGTCCACCATATCTACCTATATGCGGTATTACTCTGCCATTCCAAGTAAATTCGCATGTGCTCCCTCTAAACATTCAAATAAACATATGTTGTGTGCTCGTACAGCTCATGGAGCGACGGGCGGTCAGTATCTTCCATGTTAAGCAGGTTATTCTCAAGATGGGCGTTTATTCGCCTATCATTGCATGAGAGAGGCTAGTACAAAGGATGCCCAGTCCTGCATGATCAAAAATAATTAAACAAAACTCCTGGGACAATTGACATGTTGGAGGGCACCCGTGGATTCGGTCAGCCATGGTTTGTGTATGTATGGTGGATGGGAGTAAACTTTATATTACCGCTTGGGAACCGCCAATAGTGTGTTTAGCATGGAAGATATTGAAAACTCGGTCGTGATGTTCACAGGAAAAGCACACCACCCAAAATTACAATTTCATCTCAGTTTTAAACCATGAGCTCTGGCACCTCTGCGAAGGGACCTTCTATTTACTTTTATGTTATTTCACTTTTATTCTTGAGCCATCATCTTCTCTCAAAAGCACAAGACCTGAGAGCACTATTGTCATTTTTATGCATTGAGTCTAGTTAATGTTGGATGTGAGCATGACTGGATCTTCTCTGCTCTGAATTACAATGTTTAGTCACTGCTTGGACCTCAGAGGTTCTCTGCATTTATGTTTTGCGGTCTCAGAAAGGGCTAGTGAGATACCATATCATCATATTATATCATGAGAGATATTTTATTATTGCTTGCTAGTTGGTTATGTTACTGCCATGAGTGAATATAGTAGCTAATTGTTATCATCGATATGGTTATTTATGATCTTTGCTGAAAACTTGAAACACTAGCTAAGCACATATACAACAATCAGAACAAAAGAGTTTGTAAAAGTTTTCTTTATCACTTTTTTATCAACTGAATTGCTTGAGGACAAGCAATGAGTTAATCTTGGGGGAGTTGATACGTCTCCAACGTATCTACTTTTCCAAACACTTTTGCTCTTGTTTTGGACTCTAATTTGCATGATTTGAATGAAACTAACCCGGGTTGACGTTGTTTTCATCAGAACTACTATGGTGTTGTTTTGTGCAGAAATAAAAGTTCTCGGAATTGGACAAAAAAATTGGAGAATTTTTCTGGAACATATAAAAAAGAATGGAGCGAAGACCCATCGGTGGGGGTCACCTGTTGGTGCCGAGACAACAGGGCGTGGCCACCCCCCCAGGCATGCCTTGATGGCTTGGGACCACATGGTGGCTCCACAGACCCTAATTCCAGTCCTATAAATTCCTATTTCCAGAGAAAAAAATAAGAGAGAAGTTTTCATTGCGTTTTACCAGACGAAGCCACCGCCACCTCCTGTTCTTCTTCGGGAGGGATGATCTGGAGTCCGTTTGGGGCTCCGGAGAGGGGGATTCGTCGCCATCGTCATCACGAACCATTCTTCATCAACACCCCCATGATGCACACCACCAGGAGTGAGTAATTCCTTTGTAGGCTTGTTGGACAGTGATGGGATTTGATGAGATTGATCATGTAATCGAGTTATTTTGATAGGGCTTGATCCTTAGTATCCACTATGTTCTGAGATTGATGTTGCTATGACTTTGCTATGCTTAATGCTTGTCACCAGGGTCTGAGTGCCATGATTTCAGATCTGAACCTATTATGTTTTCATGAATATCAGAGTGTTTTAGATCCTATCTTGCAAGTTGTATGCACCTATTACGTGTCATGATCCACATACCCCATGGTGACAATAATTGGGATTCTTTCCGGTGATTGCCGTAGTTTGAAGAGTTCATGTATTCACCATGTGTTAATGCTTTGTTCCGATTCTCTATTAAAAGGATGCCTTAATATCCCTTAGTTTCCGCATGGACCCCGCTGCCACGGGAGGGTAGGACAAAAGATGTCATGCAAGTTCTTATTATAAGAACGTATGACTATCTGAGAAATACATGCCTACATTACATTGATGAATTGGAGCTAGTTCTGTGTCGCTCTAGTGTGTAACTGTTACATGATGAATGTCATCGAAATCATTATCCATCACCGATCCATGGCCTACGCTTTTACATACTGAATCTTGCTAAGTTACTATTGCTGCTAGTGTTGTTACTATCACTACAAAACTGCTGCTATTACTGTTATTGTTCCTATTACAATATTGATGTGCTACTAAACTTTGTTACAGAGATTAGTCCTGGTGTGGTTGAATTGACTACTCAACTGCTAAGACCGATAAATATTCTTTGGCTCCCCTTGTGTCAAATCAACAAAGTTTGATAAAATAATTCCCTCGAAGACTGTTGCGATCCCCTACACTTGTGGGTTATCACTTCCCGTTGGTGATCAAGCCCAATGTTAGAAGTTGGCTCATGAACTTGCCAGAGGGCTCCATATCCTCCTGGGTGGACTTGTGCAGCCAATATGTTGGCGCTACCATGGGGGTCACAAATTTCCTGGATAGCCCAGCGATTTGCATGTGCACCCCTAGAGAGACGGTGTGTCGCTCCGCAAATAAATTCAGCGTTTCAGCTGCGTGCAGCACAACAACCCCCATATTCATCCTAGCGTGCTCATTGTTGCGTTCCACGCGAACGTACGCAATAGGCGGGTGCATGAGGAGATGAGCGTCAACAAGGTGTGTGACATCGCCGAGCTCTATGCTCTGGCCGACAAGTGCGCATGCGCTGAAGAAGGGAGGAGACTCCCAGGGGATGATGCCAGCGCGGAGGTCGACTCCGACAACGATGACGCATTCAACCCCAAGAACAAGGGCCGGAAGCACAACTGCAAGCGCAAAGGTAAGGCAGTAATGGCCGTCGAGGGCTCTGGCGACTCCAACGGCGCCAAGAAAGCCAAGAATGACAGCTCCGGCAAGGAAGCCGCCATGTGGTCATGTGGTGATGAAGCCGCGGCAGGCAAGAACACCAGCAAGACCGACGGGCCGTATTGCAAGATCCACCACATCAAGGGCCATGATCTCCAAGAGTTCCGGCAAGTTGTGCAGCTTGCTGAGAAGCAAAAATAAGAGTACGAAAAGCGCGACAAGGAGAAGGCCCAGGACGGTGCTGGCGGGTTCGGCAAGAAGAACCGTGGCAGCCATGGAGGATGTCGCGGCAAGGCCAAGGAGTAGAAGGAAAAGCCTGCTAGGGGTCATGACAATGAAGAAGGTGAGGACGATGATGATGAGTATGGGGAAGAATCAGACAATGACGAGTTCCAGAAGGCAACGAACGGCATGTGCATTGACATAGGTGCATCTTTGCACTCTTCCCACCGGCAACTCAAGCAGTGGGCCTGGAAATCAATGTTGCGGAGCCGGCAATGGAAGCTAAGAAGCCCCTCAAGTGGTCCAACACGCCTATCACCTTTGACACGGAGGATCACCCTGACCGCACCACCGCGGTCGGGTGCTTGCCGATGTTGGTTTCACCAACAATACGCAACCTCAAGGTGACAAATATGTTGGTTGACGGTGGAGCTGCCTTGAACTTGATCTCTCCATAAGTGATCAAGAGGCTGAAAATCCCTGATAGTGACCTCAAGCAAACATGCATGTTCCAAGGAATCAACCTTTTTTAGAAAAGGAGGTTCACCCCCGGCCTCTGCATCATTCGATGCACACAGCCATTTTATTAAGTAAAAGAGGTCCAAAAGTCTCCTCAAGTGGTCTCAAAATATCAAGAAGAAACAAATGCCACACGCGGCCAAAAATAAAAAAAGCCACAACCGGCTATAATAGATCAAGATGTCTACACACCTAGCCTATTACTGGACCGCCATCCAGATCGGTTGTATGTATCCCGTGCAACCGTTTCCCATCGGTTGCACCCAATAGCCATGTGCGCCCTGTGGTCCGTATGGCTCAGCAAGGACCACGTACGGATCCATGTAGACGCTCTGAAGATGACCTGCAAAAAATTAGTAATGTTTTGTGTGTTAAAGGCAACATCATTCCGACAATTCCATATCGCCCAAAGCAACGCACATGCTCCGACTCTGATTTGTGCAGCTGTCTGAGGTACCACCCCATCCAGCCAGTCATGAAAAAACTGTGATATTGAAGTTGGCGGAGTAATGTTAAAAGCAACATGAATAGTTCTCCAAAGTAATCTAGCAATCGGACATTTAATAAGTAGATGTTCAATTGTTTCATTCTGGTCACAAAAGCAACATCGTTGACTCCCTTCCCAATTGCGTTTGGCTAGATTATCTTTGGTTAAGATTACACCTTTGTGAACAAACCACATAAACACTTTTATTTTCAACGGCACCTTAATTTTCCAGATATGGCCCGACCTTGGGATGTCTCCAGTATTGATTAAATCCGTATACATTGATTTAACCGTGAAAACACCTGACCCCGTTAACTTCCAACTTATCGTGTCATTGGCATCCGAAAGATTAATCTCCATTAACCTACGCACAAGATGCAACCATGTATCCCAGCGTGGACCCACAAGTGCCCGTCGAAATTGAATATTAAGGGGAATGGACTGCAACACAGACGCAACAGAAACTTCTTTCCGTTGTGCAATGTGATATAAAACTGGATACTGTACCGCTAATGGAGTGTCCCCTAACCAGGTATCCTCCCAGAATCGAGTTCGTTGCCCATTCCCCACTTTAAATGTCACTCTGTTAAAGAAAGCAACCTTCGTCCTCATAAGTCCTTTCCAAAAAGGTGAGTCCGACGGCTGTGCCGTTACCTGAGCCAAAGACTTAGCGTATAAGTATTTGTTTCGAAGTAACTGCAACCACACCCCCTCAGTCTCCACTGAAAGGTGGTATAACCATTTGCTCACTAAGCACCTATTTTTCACTTCTAAATTCTCAACACCCAATCCGCCCTGGTCCTTTGGTCTACAAATCATCTCCCACTTGGTGAGCCTATACTTGGCCTTATTCTCATCAATTTGCCAAAAGAATCTGGATCGGTAGAAGTCTAATCTTTTCCGTACTCCTACTGGTACTTCAAAGAAAGAGAGGAGGAACATCGGCATGCTCGTTAGCACCGAATTAGCCTTCCTCCGTACGATAAAAGTTTGCCTTTCCAGCAACTTAATTTCTTCTCAAACCGATCCTCAATACATTTCCATTCTTTATTAGTAAGTTTGCGATGATGAATTGGTATCCCTTGATACGTAAAGGGAAGTGCACCTAATTCACACCCGAACAACTGTTTATATCTTTCGTGCTCCTCCTTGGCGCGTCCAAAGCAGAACAATTCGCTCTTATTAAAATTAATCTTGAGTCCGGACAGTTGTTCGAATAAGCAAAGAACTAACTTCATGTTCCTTGCTTTTGCGAGGTCATGCTCCATGAAAATAATTGTGTCGTCTGCGTATTGTAGGATAGATACCCCACCATCCACTAGATGTGGGATAAGACCACCTACCTGACCATCTTGTTTCGCTCTGTTAACAAGCACGGTCAACATATCAACCACAATATTAAAAAGGAGCGGTGACATGGGATCGCCCTGTCTTAATCCTTTAAGCGTTTGAAAGTAATGACCAATATCGTCATTAACTTTAATACCAACGCTACCTCCCTGCACAAAGGATTCGACCTGTTTTCTCCAGGCTGCGTCAAATCCTTTCATGCGCAAAGCTTGTTGCAAAAAAGGCCACTTGACTTTATCGTAGGCCTTTTCAAAATCCACTTTGAAAATCACTCCATCAAGTTTCTTCGAGTGGATTTCATGAAGGGTCTCATGCAAGACAACCACCCCCTCTAGGATATGTCGTCCTGGCATGAAAGCGGTTTGTGTTGGCTGCACCATACTGTGCGCAATCTGTGTGAGACGGTTTGTGCCAACCTTCGTGAAAATTTTAAAGCTCACATTGAGCAAACAGATCGGCCTGAATTGCTCAATGCGGACCGCTCCCTCCTTCTTTGGCAGCAAAGTGATAGTCCCAAAGTTTAATTTGAAAAGTTGCAGGTGTCCATTAAAAAGATCATTGAACATAGGCATCAAGTCACCTTTAATGATACCCCAACACTTCTTATAAAATTCCGCTAGAAAACCATCCGGACCAGGAGCTTTGTTGTTTTTCATTTGAGCAATCGCTTCATACACCTCCTTCTCCGAAAAAGGGGCTGTGAGAATCTCATTCTCATCATCTCGAAGTTGAGGAATGTCATCAACTCTGTCCTCATCCAGGTTGACAAAATTCTCAACTAGAGCCCCGAACAATTGTTTATAGAAATTAGAGATGTAAAGCTTAAGGTTCTCATGGCCTACAATCGTTCCCTCATCCTGTTCAAGTTGGACGATTTTCTTTTTCCTATGTTTTCCATTAGCAATCATGTGGAAAAATTGAGTGTTGTTGTCCCCTTGAACCACTTGGCGTACTTTTGCTCTACGCGCCCACTTCATTTCTTCCTCTCTAAGAAGCTTTGCCAGACTGACCTCAGCTTCTCTCTTAGATACTCGGTCATCTATGGCTAGAGGCACACTCTCTGCCTTAATGTCTAGATCATCAATCAACTTGAGAAGTCTCTCCTTCTCAAGTCTATAAACTCCACTATTATTCTTAGCCCAGCCTCTAAGGAACTGTCTAAGATGTCTAATCTTGTATTGCCATCTTTCCTCCGCAGAGGCACCTCTTTGATCAGCCGCCCAGTCCCTTGCTACCAACTCAAGGAAGTCCTCTCTCTCGAACCACGCATTTTCGAAAGAAAAAACACTGTTATTGCCCAAGTGAGTCGCCTCACCTGAATCAACAAGAAGTGGCGTATGATCAGAAACTCCTCTAGGCAATGCCTGTACTGACACTAGAGGAAATTTTTGTTCCCACTCAACACTTGTGAGAACCCGATCCAGCTTTTCATAAGTCGGTGTAGGAAGATTATTTGCCCAAGTAAATTGCCTACCAGTGAGCGCAATATCATGTAGGTCCAAACTTTCAATGATCGCGTTAAACATAAAGGACCATCTGGCATCAAAATTATCATTGTTTTTCTCCTCTCTTCTTCTAATAATGTTGAAATCCCCACCTACCAGAATGGGTAGAGTCTCCCCTCCACAAATTCTGGCAAGATCGGCAAGAAAGTCCGGTTTGAGCTCCGGCTGTGCCGCGCCATACACAGCCACAAGAGCCCATCTGAATCCGTCCACCTTAGACCGAACATGGAATTTAACAGCGAATTCTCCCAAGAAAACATTTAGCACCTCAAGAGTCTCACAATTAACTCCAAGGAGAATCCCACCTGATTTTCCCCGAGGTGGCAAGCAATGCCAGTCAAAATCCAACCCCCCTGATATCGTCCCCAAAAATTGTGATGTGAATTTGTCACGTCCTGTCTCTAACAGTGCGACAAAATCCAGCTTGTGTTCCCTAGAAGCGTCAGCTAGAAATCTTCGTTTAGCCAAGTCCCTCAGACCTCTGCTATTCCAGAAGATACCTTTCATTTTTCATCATGAAATTTCCTTCTAGCTCTAACTCGAGCACTTCGCCGTACCGCAGAAAGATCGTAACTCTTCTTCTGCCGTTTACGCCTAGGTGCTGACGGCTCAAGTTCACAATCCGCATGACCGTGCTCGTTGCCAAGACCATCATATGGTTGTAGATCGGCCGCATGCCCATCCACATCCACGGTCTCCCCTTCTAATAAATTACTCAGGACTAAATCCTCACATAACACCTCCAATTCATTAACTCCTAGTTCATTAATTTCGCTTTCTTTCATTGGTTTGACAGCTAGCTGCTATGGTTTTAAGCATATTAAGTGCGCGATCAGCCTCTAGATCAAGTAAATCATTAATGGAAGTTGCAACCTCACTTTTGCTATTACCCAAAGAAACACCTAAACTATCAGCCCTATGCATAATATCATTCTCGGAAAAATGCAAAACTGAAAACTCAGTGTTAACTGACAAACCTGAAATGGCCTCGACATCTCGAATCTTGGCAGCCCGCATGGCTCGCCCCATCTGAAAGTCATTCGCGTCCGGCTGCTCCTGGATGCGCCTGCTGGTCCGTCTCCCCCCAGATGTCGGATCAGGGATGCCACCAAATGCCACCACCTCCTCGACCGAAGCCTCCTGTCGGTCAGCAGTGTGTGGCTGGACACAAGTCTCCAAAGGCAACACTCGCGCCGCCTCCTGCGGTGGGAGTGATGCCGTCTGAATCCGCGAGGCAGCATCCTCCTGTGCGGGTGTCACCGCCTGTGACACCTGCAAAGGCGATGGAGAGGGAATCCGAACCACAACCGGTATCGGGCGCTCGCCTGCCGAGAATAACTCTCCCACCAACTCCACCTCCTGTGTTAGTATAGGAGACCTATCCTCAGTAGAATCCGAAGAAATCATAGCATCCTTAGTCACATCAGGGGTAACCACTCGTCCGGGGCTCCTCTCCCGCGGTGACCTCGGGGACGAACCCAAACTGGTGCCTCCCACCGCATAAGAGAAGCGAACAGGTGACAACGGAGGTAACTCACCCTCCGCCGGGTCTGCAATGTCCATCCTATCAGCCCATAGGCGAGCATGCACCGAAGGCGCCCCGAAGGAACCGAAACGAAGCCCAGTCATGGGCGTCGACACGGAAACTGGAGCCGCCGTTCCAATCGAAGAATCTGACTGTCCAGTTCCCCCAGATGAGGGAGGTGGATCTCCTCTCTTATCCTGGTCCGTCAAATCATCTCGACGCTCATCAGAATCATCCGCGCCGTCCCCTGGTCCCCTAGCTCTGTCCTCATCCAAAGCCATAGGTTGACCCTCAATCTCTAGTTTCAGATAATATCCCAAACCATCATAAAACCACGGTAACATAGTAGGCACCAAATCCACATCAATCACCCCAACTCGCAGCCGTGCAATCCCATGCTTACGTGTGAAATCCATGTCCACCTCCTGAGTTTTACCAATCAGGGAGCCAAGACTCGCCACCACAAGATACTCATTAAGTGGTTTAGGAGGAACTCCCGAGAATCTCACCCAGATTTTCTTAAGAGGAACCCCAACCGGCTCGTTCTGTTTCCACTCATCAAACTCAAGGCGACAAGAGCTGCCAGGAACCTTGCAAATGCCAAAGTTGTTGATCCTATCTAGATCAACCTTAGTCGGGTAATCAACCTTGTACACTTGATCTCCAATCCTCTCTAGAGCCCACTGAAAAGAACTCGATACCAGCCGTCTAAGTTGAGTAATAATCTGATCCTCAGCCAATGTACCATGTGTAACTCTAATCAAGCCCGTCCTGGCATTCTACAGACGAGGCCTGCAAGAATGCATCACAGGCGTCTCGAAGAAGATGAGTGCAGCATCACACACTCCATAAATAGATACCGTCGGCACCGGTACAGACAAAAGTGGACACTCCGTGTCATGTTTTGGCTTCTGACATATGTTGCACAACTCTATGGTACATCCAACTGAGAAGTGGCCAGGCTCGCCACATCGGTAACAGTATAATTTCTCTTTCTTGCGCTGATTTGCTTTATCACCCATGTCCGCAGCGTTCTTCACCTTTTCGACTGGAACGGCAGCAAGGGCAGCCACCGCAGCCATGGCCTCCCCCGGCAGCCTTGCCGCGCCATCAGCAGACGTCACCGTCACTGCCGTCGAGCTCGTAGCAGCCGTCGAGCCTGCAGCAGTTGCACCAACCGCGGGCACCACCGCTGCCGGCTGAGTCCCTGTTGATGCCGCGACCACCGGTGGCTGCAAACTGGCATCCGCCACCGTCGACGGAGTCACCAACGCCGGATCACGCCGCGGCGGAGGATCCCGCCCCTGGAAAACTGGGCGTGTGTTCCGGCCCCCAGTCCTCCCGAATCGGCCGCCCTTGCCTGCCGGACCACCCCGTCGCGGCTGGTACTGCTGCGGGCCAGCAGGTCCCTCGACGAAACCTCCGACTGGACCCTGGAAGCCACCATAGCCATCAGGTGCCGCTCTCTGTCCACCTGATGAAGAGCCAGCAAACTGCCCGTCACCATATGCCCCGTAACCATCATCACCCCATTGGCGATTCCAGTTCGAGTGCCCGCCATTATAGCCGCCGCCACTGCCGTTATTACGAAAACCACCATAGCCTCCACGGCCACCTCCGCCATGTTGCTCAGGTCGCGTCAGCCCGCCAACTTGCCGGCCAGTGGCTGCCGCCTGCGCCGCCCCGCCGTTCGGCGCGCCATGAACAGCGCCACGACCCCCCGTAGCTCCGCCGCGATTGGCCCCGGCGTCGGGTCGCCCCTGCATGTTATTGCCGTCGGCGGCCCACTGGGGAGGCCAGTCGCCGCCACCTCCCGAGCTCATCACCACGGAAACGAAGGATCGCGAATCCCCCGCCACCGTTGACAGCCAAACTCGCGGCGCCTTTCCTTCTCCAATCGATCGAAACCCGGGCGATGGACGCAGAGGACGTACCCTAGTAGACGCCATGTTGGGCCGAGCGCACCTCTGGCCCACATCATGCAGCGCTACAAGGCTAGCCATGTTGGGTCGGGAACCTCCCAGGCCCGACACCGCCGGCATGCTCGAGCCATCTCGCCTCGCCGGTGCGCAGTCCTCCTCCTGCCCTTGCGTTAGCTCATTTTGGGCCGCATGCCCTGAGTCCAACGAAGAATTCGGCCCAACCAAGCCCATCAAAAATTTCAAACGATGTGATCTGACTGCCTATGAATTCGCCGGAGATCGCGGTAGCGCCGTCTCCACCGGCGGCCGGCGTCCCTTCTTCCGACGAACCATCGTCGTCCACATCTCCGGATGTATCATGTCACACAGAGTGAGCTGAGGTAAACATACCTTGGGTATCGGCCCGATCCATGGCTGAATAGACGTCGCCGCCATTCGCCGCTGCGCGACCCGCCAGATTACCTCGTCGCCCTCCGTCTCCTACAATCCAACCCTCGCTGGATCATCTGCGGGCAGGAGCTCATCGATGATCCCGGCCAGCTCCTTCTCGTCGTAACCCTCAGACAAAAGAAGGCACACATTATCCGATGGCATCGGTGACGCCGGCCCGGATGGATCTCCGGCCAGCTCCTCGTCATCTTCCTCGCCGTCCTCGCCTTCCATCTCAAGCGCCCAGAAACGGCCCCCGGTCCGTGGCCGACTGGCCGGTGAACGGGCTGATAGATCCGCCGGAGTGCCCGCCCCGGAGGACGCCGCAACGGTCGCCCTGGGAGCGCTCATCCCCGGAGGACTTTGCTTGCTTGGAGCCCAAGGAATCAACCTAGGGAGGAGCCAGCCTAAGGGCAAGATCACCTTGCTGGTGACGTTCGGTAGTAAGCTCAATTTCAGGACGGAGAAGATCATCTTCGACGTCGTCAAAATACCGCTGTCATACAATGGAATCCTCAATCGACTCGCTCTAGCAAAGTTCATGGCAGCATCTCATTATGCTTACAACATGCTGAAGATGCCAGAGCCGATGAGCATCCTCAGCATCCACTCTGACAGGAAAGACGCGGTCCTCTGCGCCGACAAACTCTACCGCGAAGCTATTGCAGCATCTACCGATAAGGCACTTGCTCTTGCCGGCAAAGCTCCCGGGGGGAAGAAAGACAAGGATACCGCCAAGACCTTCAGCAAGGACTCCGGGAAGCGCACCGCAGAGTGCAGCACGCCCGTTGAGGACCTGCCGGAGAGCTCTGCCGCCAGGAACAAGAAAACCAAGGTGGCTACCCCCAAGATGAAGCAAGTCTGTGCAAGGGAGGATGGCTCGGGCAGCACTTTCACCATAAGTGCCACCCTTGATGATAAATAGGAAAGCGCACTCGTTGCTTTCCTGCGGGTGAATGTTGATGTCTTTGCGTGGCAACCATCTGACATCCCCGGCATTCCCAGAGAGGTAACTGAGCACCACCTTGTCATCTGTCATCATGCAAGACCCATCAAGCAGAAGGTCAGGAAGCACTCCTTGGAATGCCAAGAGTTTATCGCCGAAGAGATAAAGAAGCTAGAAGCGGTAGGGCTGATTAGAGGAGTTATTCACCCCCACGTGGTTAGCCAATCCAGTTGTCGTACGTAAGAAAAATGGGAAGTGTCAGCTTTGTATTGATTTTACTGATCTTAATAAAGCTTGCCCCAAATATCCTTTTCCCTTGCCGCGTATTGACCGGATTGTGGACTCCACTGCCAGCTGCGACTTGCTCTCCTTCCTTGATGCCTATTCTGGCTACCCTCATATTTTTATTGCCAAGGAAGACAAAGAGAAAACCGCGTTCATCAGTCCATGTGGAGCAAACTGTTCAAACGTATGCCTTTCTGATTGAAAAGCGTCAGATCAACATTTGCAAGAGCTGTTCAGATTGGTTTCGAGACCCAGCTGCATAGAAATGTGGAAGCGTACATGGATGACATAGTGGTCAAAAGCAAGGACAAGGCAACATTGATCCAAGACTTGGAAGAAACATTCATCAATCTACGCAAGATCGACTTGAAGCTCAACCCCGAGAAGTGTGTGTTTGGCATTCCGTCCGGCAAGCTTCTTGGGATCTTTGTATCTCAGAGAGGCATTGAAGCCAATCCCGACAAGATGAAAGCAATTGAGAAGTTGGAGGAACCAAAACGCGTCAAGGATGTGCGGCATCTTGCCGGCAACATCGCCGTCCTAAGGTGGTTAATTTTGAAATTTGCCAAGCGCGCCCTGCCGTTTTTCAAAATAGTAAAAAAGGTAGGTCCCATGATGTGGACTCCAGAAGTGGAGGCAGCGCTGCAGGATTTGAAAAGATACTTGTCCTCTACGCCAGCACAAGTCGTGCCAAGGCCACAAGAGCCGTTATTGCTATATCTGGTGGCAACCAGTCAAGTGGTTAGTGATGCACTTGTGGCGGAAAGAGAAGCAGAGGAAGATGAGGCAGCAGCGGGAAGCCCGTCAACCGACAAGCCGGAATCTTCTCCGGCAAGTCACAGTGCCAGCAACATAAGGTTGGTGAAGGAATTAGATCAACAGGTTGCGAAGAAGAATATGGTGCAACACCCGGTCAATGTACTCCGGCGTGCAGAAGTTGCTCTTCGGCCTCCTCATGGCCTCGAGGAAGCTGCGCCATTACTTCCAAGCACACCAAATTACTGTCGTCACTCGCTTTCCTATGCAACGCATCCTGAGGAATCCAGAGGCCACCGGTAGGATATTGGAGTGGGTATTGGAATTATCAAGCTTTTATTTAAAGTTTGAGAGTGCAACAACAATTCAGAGCAGAGCTTTGGCGGAATTCATTGCTAAATGTACACCAATGCAAGACGAAGAAGTGCGAGAAATAGTCCTCCCCAACAAGGAAACAACACAAGAGTGGATCATGTACTTTGACGGGGATTTTTTGTCGCAAGGTGCCGGTGCCAGCGTGCTGCTTGTCGCACCCACCGGAGAGAAACTCAAGTATGTGGTACAAATGTACGTTCCCCTGGAGGTCTCGACAAACAACACGACTGAATACGAAGGATTGCTTGTCATCCTGTGAATTGCAGTGGATCTGGGCATAAGAAAGCTGATTATCCGAGGAGATTCAAAGCTTCTTGTGTGTCAAGTAAACAAGGATTATCAGAGCCCGTTGATGGAAGCTTAAGTTGATGAAGTAAGGAAGTTGTCGGCGTTCTGGGAACGGGGGTACCCAGACCTGCCTACCTGCGGCCCAGCGCGTGGCCCACCACAACGGCCCGGTACGGCCTGGCGACGAACCCCACAGGCCAAGACCCTCGCGAGGGCCTCGGCCTCGCGAGGAGAACGACGCCAAGACCTCCAGAGGAGCGGTCTCCTCAGGCTGCCTCCCGAGGAGCGGAGATTCCTATGCAGTGCCTAGCCTCAGGAGGCTGCGATGACGTGAGCTATGACGATCAGGGCAGGCGGGCACCAGCGGGCGCAGCAGAGACAGTTTCCTCTTTTGTGCTAAGGGGGCAAGGACGAACGCGAGTTCCCAAGGAATCCCCCAAAGGTTTCCGCTTCGGTTCAACAAGACCAAGACCACGAGCTCGGCAGGACGGATGTCATTGCCGAGCCCACCTCTGCGTCAAGACCAGTTGCTTTGCAGGCGAAGACCACCTTTAGTCAGGCTAAGTCGTACTTCCTGTCCCCTTTCCAATTTGGCCATTGTGGGATCCCTTCCCGCCAATGCGACGAGGGAAGAGGACCCGGGCCACTATAAATAGGGACTGGCCTCCACCGTAGAGACGGACCGATCGACACTCACCCAAGAGCCCTCGCGAGGTTGCTCACCACTGTACTTGTTCATCACCAAACCTCCTCGTGAGGCCAATCCACCCCAAGGCAGGAGTAGGGTTTTACACCGCAAGGTCGCACCATCAGCAACGTTGCGGTCACCAAGACCCTCATAGACGGCGGCGTCGGCCTCAACGTCCTTTCCATGGAGGCCTTCGAGATGCTCCAGGTGCCCTATGACCAGCTAGCGCCCTCCAGGCCCTTCTCAGGGGTGGTCGGGGGCTCCGTCACCCCCCTGGGGCAGGTGCGCCTCCCCGTCACCTACGGCACCCGCGACAACTACCGCACCGAGCTGATCGACTTCGATGTGGCCCGCATCAGCCTCCCGTACAACGCCATCCTGGGATATCCTGCCCTCGCCAAGTTCATGGTGGCAACGCGCCCAGGATACAACGTCATCAAGATGCCTGGCAGCCGCGGTATCATCACCATGGCCGGAGACACCAATGACGCGGTTCGAGCTCTCCAGCTCGTCCACAAGGCCGCGGCGACCACGCGCCCCGATGCTGAGAGCGTCACGCACGAAGAAGGAGGCGTCCCGTCCCCAGAGGGCATCGCGCAAGCTCTGGAGGCTGCACTCGTGAAGAAGAAGTAGTTGTTCTCTCAGGACCGGGCCGAGACGAAACAGGTGCCCGCTGACGACGGGAGCCCGGGCCACACCTTCACCATTGGCGCCGACCTTCACCCGGAGCAGGAGAAGGCACTGGTGGACTTCCTCCGCGCAAACAAGGACGTGTTTGCGTGGGAGGCACGCAACGTGACCGGCGTCCCGAGAGAAGTGATCGAGCACCACCTGAGGGTGCGCCCCGAAGCGCGCCCGGTGAAGCAAAAGGCAAGGCGACAAGCACAAGAGAAGCAACCGTTCATTGTCCAAGAGGTCGGCAAGCTGCGGGAAGCTGGTGTTGTCCGAGAGGTGCGGCACCCAAGTTGGCTGGCCAACCCAATGATCGTCCCCAAGAAGGGAGGGAAGGAACGCATGTGTGTCGAATTCACGGGTCTCAACAAGCCATGTCCTCAGGACCTCTTCCCGCTCCTGCGCATCGATCAGATCGTAGACTCCACCACCGAGTGCGATCTACTGTGCTTTGTGGACGCCTTCTCGGGCTACCACCAAATCAAGATGGCGGTGGAGGACGTCGAGAATACGGCCTTCCACTCCCCGTGCGGCGTGTACTGCTACGTTTGCATGCCTTTCGGGCTGCGGAACGCCGGTGCGACCTTCCAGCGGTTGATGCGCATCGCCCTGGGACCGCAGCTCGAGAGGAATGTGGAGGCATACGTCTATGACATCGTGGTCAAGTGGTGGGAGGCGATGACCCTGATCGAGGACCTGGAGGAGACATTCGCCAGCCTGCACCAAGTGAACCTGAAGCTCAACCCGGAAAAGTGTGTCTTCGGGGTCGCCTTCGGCAAGCTACTCAGTTTCTTGGTATCACATCGAGGAATCAAGGCCAACCCGGAGAAGGTCAAAGCTATCGGGAAAATGAGCCCACCTCAGACCCTGAAGGAGATGCAGAAGCTTGCGGGTTGCGTGACCTCTTTGGGGCGCTTCATCTCCAAGCTGGGCGAGCGCGCCCTCCCCTTCTTCAAGCTCATGAAAAGGAAGGGCCCTTTCAAGTGGACTCCAGAGGCGGATGCGGCCTTCGAGGACCTCAAGCGGTATGTCACGAGCCCACCCGTTATCGTGGCGCCTCGTCCTTGCGAGCCCCTAGTGCTCTACTTGGCAGCCACCCCCCACTCGGCCAGCGTAACGCTCGTGGCAGTACGGGAGGGGTGCGCTGGTGCAGGCGCGAAGCAGGGCGGCCCGTGCGGGACCACGCAACGCTCGCCGCCTCAGGATGGCGCTCCGGAGGCCCACGTCGCTTCATCAACCCTCGGAGCGCCTGAGTCCCTCGAGCCCCGTGAGGAGCAGGACGACGCCAATACCTCGTCCCTGGTCGAGCACCCGGTGTACTACGTCAGCACCGGGCTACGAGATGCGTGCGCACGCTACCCTATGCAGCAAAAGTAGATATCCTTTCTTAGCACTCGGTTCATTATGGCACTAGTGATCATAGTGAACAAACACCTTTCATCCTTAAGCTAGCACTTGGTCTAATGATGCCATGGGATAGATCATCTTGAGGATAAATGATTAGTAGACTAATCATTTGACGAGGCTAGAGTAGATATCTTGAGGAAGTGGTTCAGACCCTTTGGTGGATTGTGAGAATTTCAGGATGATCGGGAGGTTGATGGATCAAGTTGATAGAGTAGCAGAACTTACTTCTCCATTGAGTAACTTGGATTAGTAGGGCAAATTTGATCACAAGCTGAAATTCTTGGTGGATTAATGACTTGACCTTGTCAAGTAATAGTCATGGATTGATGATGTTACGCTAATGACTTGGAGGAACAAGTAAGAATTCTCATAGGATAAGAGATTTGGGTTAAACAGGTGATTCTAGTAGGGTATAGATGCTAAGTAAGTCTGCATGGTTCGGAGTAATTAGGATTTGGTCCGATGATCTCGATCTTGATACCACGTTTCTTGATGGAAGATAAACTAGAAACACTAGATTGTTGTCTGATGTGATTCAGGGATCTAGATGCACCTAACCTTGGAGTTTACTAGATCAGCAATTGGTGGGTGTACTACGATGAGGTAGTCCTTTCAAGGATTCAGGGATTATAGGAACTCTAGAAGATTATATGGAACTCCATCAATATTGGATTTGTAGAAGTGCTAAATCGTGCGATGGTTGAGGGGATTAGTAGACCGATGAATTGGATTCGTAGGGAGGAAAAAATATCTTGGATTGGTTTACTACGTGTTTCCTTAGCATAGAGATGCAACACCTTAGACCTTGGATAGATTAGCTGAACACTTGGATTTGTAGTGCCATAATCAAGCTTCGCAGCTTGTATGTTTGCCCGAGGATTTTTACATAGGGATATATATGAGTTAGTTACAGTATGCATATATGGTGTGGTTTAGTCCCTTTCTCAAAACCATGGAGATATGAATAGCATGAGTGACATCGGAGTTGACTTATATGAGATGATACCCTCGGTGATA
This sequence comes from Elymus sibiricus, assembly GCA_039707655.1. Classification (NCBI taxonomy): domain Eukaryota; kingdom Viridiplantae; phylum Streptophyta; class Magnoliopsida; order Poales; family Poaceae; genus Elymus; species Elymus sibiricus. The sequence continues at coordinate 253,340,738 of CM077667.1, read as the reverse complement.
TAGAGTGATTTTGTTTGTGTCACACCCTGTGTTTGTATAACCTTGCTATGCTTGGATTTATAAAATTTGGAACCAATTAAAACTTTTTGAGTGCATGTGCTTGTTTGATTTGTTTGATGCTTGCTTGCTTGGTTGTATGTGTTGGCACTCTTAGGTTCTACTCCTCTCCATATTCATTTTCCTTGATCCAAAATTCTTGCCCAATGATCATGCCATGTGAATAGTACCCAAAAATATTTTTATCAAATACTATTTTGGCCAAAAAGGATTTATTCAAATTAGGTTTTCAAAAGCCCCTGAATTGAGGTTTGTACTACAAGTCCTCAAATTGGGTGGATCCTTTTTCCCCAAAGCCTTTATTTGGAACCTACTATATATGTTACTTCCCAAAACCACCAAATAATAATTTTAAAGATTATTTTACTATTTTATTTAAAGGCTTTTTCTTAAGGCCAGAAATGGTTTTTCATAGGGAAAAATTATTTAAATGCTTTAAAAATATTTGAGAAAATTTAGGGAAACTCAGTGGACATATATTCTCCATATATATGAGTTTCAACACATGGTCATGTTCAAAATCATGGGCAAAACCCCTAAAACCCTTTCTGCCCAAATCAAGCTTTTGAAATATTTCTATAAGAAATATTCTCAATAAATTCCAGGAAAATTCTAGCAAGATAGCCATGCTATATGTGATGCTCTTGCAAAGTTTCATCTCAATCCTAATTGATTTGCTTCACCAAAATATTCCGAAACCATTCCTGTCCAGAGTCAAATTTGAACAACTTTACATTGTGAAGTTTCTTCCCTTGACCCCAAACTTTGTGGGGATGTGCTAAACCCCAAATAATGACACCACACCAAGTGGTGGATTTGGGGGAAGTGAAATGCATGCTTGGATCTACAGAAATCTGATGTTGCCAAATTCTAGGGTTTACCAACTTTACATTGTGAACTTTCCTCAAACCATCTCAAACTTGGTGGCCCCCTCTAATTTTACATATATTATCACCATGTTAAATCTCATGGCAAGAAAACTCCATTTTCTTGCCCAAACACTGATCAAACACCTTCAGGCAGAATCCAAGAATCAATAATTGAGCCCCTTCCCTTGTTCTCCTTGAGCACAAATTTTTACCACAGCTCCACCTAGACCCCCAGCACCTCCAGTAGAAAGCCCAATGGCTAGCTCCATGATTGAGAGGGTAAAAACCCCACTTGCACCCCCCTGGACAGCCACTTTTTCCCCTTCTCTCAGCTCTCTCTCCCTCCTGGCAAGTTCCAGGGCATCCCATGCCCCTTTTCCCCTTTGTTTAGCCCCTGCGCAGTTGATGGACACTGGTGGACGCGCCAGAGCGCGCCAAAAGCCCATCATGCCGGCCAAAGACGCGCTCTGGAGCGCGCTACATGACAGGCAGAGGGTTGACCTCATGCCCTGCCCATACTCTGGCCACCTCTAGCCGCCCCCTCACGCCAGTCGAGGCGCCTCGGCGTCCGCGACACGCTGCCGTGTCGGGAGCCTCCTCTCCCCCTCTCTCTCACCCTCCCACACACGCTCCCGATGCCGCCCGGTTCGGCCAACCACGGGCCTCGCACGCGCGAGCTTCCCCGCACTCTTTCTTCCCTCCCCTGGTCCTGGACCGCATCCAGAAGGACCCCAGACGCGCTCTCTCTCTCCCCTGTGCCCTCCAGCGAGCACCTCTTCCTCACCGGCGCACCCGAGCTCGGTGCACCCGCTCCCGGCTATATAAAGCCACCCCGAGTCTCTCTCTTCCCTCTGCTGACTCCCCTCCACTCCCAATCGGCCATCCCGAGCCGCCATTTGAGCCACCTGAGCACCAGTGCTCGAGATCGACCGAGCCGCCGCCGCGTTGGGGCTCCTTCGATCTCGGGACACAGGCCCGCTCCGGCTCTCCTCTCACTTCCATCGTGACCGCAGCTGGTGATACGTCTCCATCATATCTACTTTTCCAAACTCTTTTGCCCTTGTTTTGGACTCTAATTTGCATGATTTGAATGGAACTAACCCGGACTGACGCTGTTTTCAGCAGAATTGCCTTGGTGTTATTTTTGTGTAGAAATAAAAGTTCTCGGATTGACCTGAAAATTTAGTGAGAATATTTTTGGAATTAATAAAAAATACTGGCGAAAGAATCAACCAGAGGAGGTCCACCACCTGGCCAGAAGCCAGGGGGCGCCCCCCTGTCTTGTGGGCCCCCTGGAGCTCCGCCGACCTCAACTCCAACTCTATATATTCCTATTCGGGGAGAAAAAAATCAGAGAGAAGAGTTCATCGCGTTTCACGATACGGAGCCGCCGCCACCTCCTGTTCTTCCTCGGGAGGGCAGATCTGGAGTCTGTTTTGGGCTCCGGAGAGGGGAAATCGACGCCGTCGTCATCACCAACCATCCTTCATCACCAATTTCATGATGCTCTTCGCCATTTGTGAGTAATCCCATCGTAGGCTTGCTAGACGGTGATGGGTTGGATGAGATTTACCATGTAATCGAGTTTGTTTTGTTAGGGTTTGATCCCTAGTATCCACTATGTTCTGAGATTGATGTTGCTATGACTTTGCTATGCTTAATGCTTCTCACTAGGGCCCGAGTGCCATGATTTCAGATCTGAACCTATTATGTTTTCATGAATATATATGTGTTCTTGATCCTATCTTGCAAGTTGTAGACACCTATTACGAGTTATGATCCGCATCCCCCAGGGTGACAATAACTGGGATTCTTTCCGGTGATTACCGTAGTTTGAGGAGTTCATGTATTCACTAAGTGCTAATGCTTTGTTCCGGTTCTCTATTAAAAGGAGGCCTTAATATCCCTTAGTTTCCATTAGGATCCCGCTGCCACGGGAGGGTAGGACAAAAGATGTCATGCAAGTTCTTTTCCATAAGCACGTATGACTATATATGGAATACATGCCTACATTACATTGATGAATTGGAGCTAGTTCTGTATCACCCTATGTTATAACCGTTGCATGATGAATGCCATCCGACATAATTATCCATCACTGATCCATTGCCTACGAGCTTTTCACATATTGATCTTTGCTAAGTTACTTTTCCGTTGCTACTGTTACAATCACTACAAAACTGCTACTGTCACTTTTGCCACCGTTACCGTTACTTCCATACTACTTTGCTACTAAATACTTTGCTGCAGATATTAAGTCTTTCAGGTGTGGTTGAATTGACAACTCAGCTGCTAATACTCGGGAATATTCTTTGGCTCCCCTTGTGTCGAATCAATAAATTTGGGTTGAATACTCTACCCTCGAAAACTGTTGCGATTCCCTATACTTGTGGGTTATCAAGACCTTTTTCTGGCGCCGTTGCCGGGGAGCATAGCTCTATTCTCTGAGTCACTTGGGATTTATATCTGTTGATCACTATGAAGAATCTGAAAGACCCAAAAACCAAGATCTATCCCTCTACTACGAGGGGAGGTAAGGAACTGCCATCTAGCTTTGCACTTGATTCGTCTTCTGTTATGAGTAAATTTGCGACACCACCACCTGCTAGTACTTCTGATATGTCGCAAGTAATTGATGATGCCACTTCTGCTATGCATGATGCTTATGATGATACTTTGCTTGATAATACTGTGCCACTGGGTGAATTTCTTGATGAACAAATTGCTAGAGTCAATGCTGAAACTGATGATATTTCTGAATCTGATGAAATTATTGAAACTGAACACTATGATACACCTGCTAGACCTAGCTCTCCTAGATATGAATTTCCTAATATACCTAAGGGTTATGTTATGGAAGGAGAGGTAGCTAGGGACTTTCTTGCTTGTAAAGATAGAGATGATCTTAAAAAGTTGCTATGCAAGTGGAAGGAAAAATCTTTGAATGCTAGAATGCAATATGATCCTAAGTTTGCTACTTCACCTATCTTTGTTACTGATAACGATTATGAATTCTCTGTCGATCCTGAGTTAATTACTTTGGTTGAATCTGATCCTTTCCATGGTTATGAATCTGAAATTGTTGTGGCACATCTTACTAAATTGAATGATATAGCCACCCTATTCACACATGAGGAAAAAATTCGTTATTACTATATTCTTAAGTTATTTCCTTTCTCATTAAAGGGTGATGCTAAGATATGGTTTAATTCTCTTGCTCCTGGTTGTGTGCGTAGTCCCCAGGATATGATATACTACTTCTCTGAAAAATATTTTCCTGCCCATAAGAAACAAGCTGCCTTGCAGGAAATATTTAACTTTGTGCAAATTGAAGAAGAGAGTCTCCCACAAGTTTGGGGGAGGCTTCTCCAATTACTTAATGCTTTGCCTGATCATCCTCTCAAGAAAAACGAAATACTTGATATCTTTTATAATGGACTAACCGATGCTTCTAGGGACCACCTAGATAGTTGTGATGGTTGTGTTTTCAGGGAACGAACCGTTGAACAAGCTGAACTACTATTGAATAATATATTGAGCAATGATAATGATTGGACTATTCCCGAACCACCTCCAAAGCCAACTCCGAAGAAAAGAGGTATTCTATTTCTCAGTCCTGAAGATATGTAAGAGGCAAAGAAATCTATGAAAGAAAAGGGTATTAAAGCCGAAGATGTTAAGAATCTACCACCTATTGAAGAAATACATGGTCATGATAACCCGACACAGGTAGTAGAGGTAAATTCTCTCTGTAGATTCGATGAAGGTGATATTCCTTATAATAAGTCTGCTAGCCAATGCTTGGATGAGTTTGATAACTTTATTGTTAAGCAAGAAAATTTCAATGCTTATGTTAGTAGACAGTTGAAACACAATGCTTACATGCTTGATCGCTTAGGTGATTATATGAGTAGAACTATCAATGATCTTAATCTTATTAGTAAACATGCTTTCATGGTAACTACTCAAGTAGAACGAGTACTTAAGGCACAAAATGATTTGCTTAATGAGATGAATGGTAAGAACAATGATCATTCGGTTAGAGTTGTGACTAGAGGTGGTAAAATGACTCAGGAACCTTTGTATCCCGAGGGCCATCCTAAGAGAATTGAGCAAGATTCTCAGAGAATTAATTCTGATGCACCTAGTCGTCCCAGTAATAATGGGAAAAAGAATGACGATAGGACTTTGCATGCTGCTAGTGAACCTGTTATAGGTACTCATGAAAACCCAAATGATATCTCTATTTCTGATGCTGAGACACAATCTGGTAATGAGCATGAGCCTAGTGATAATATTAATGATGATGTTCATGTTGATGCTCAACCTAGTAATGATAATGATGTGGAGATTGAACCTGCTGTTGATCTTGATAACCCACAACCTAAGAATAAAAGATATGACAAAAGAGACTTTGTTGCTAGGAAGCATGGTACAGAAAGAGAGCCATGGGTTTAGAAACCCATGCCCTTTCCTCCTAAACCATCCAAGAAAAAGGATGATGAGGATTTTGAGCGCTTTGTTGAAATGCTTAGACCTGTCTTTTTGCGTATGCGCTTGACTGATATTCTGAAAATGTCTCCTTATGCTAAGTATATGAAAGATATTGTGACAAATAAGAGGAAGATACCGGAAGCTGAGATTTCCACCATGCTTGCTAATTATACCTTTAAGGGTGGAATACCAAAGAAACTAGGAGATCCCGGAGTACCCACTATACCATGCTCTATTAAAATAAATTATGTTAAAACTGCTTTATGTGATCTTGGAGCTGGTGTTAGTGTTATGCCTTTCTCTTTATATCATAGACTTGATTTGAATAAGTTGACACCTACTGAAATCTCTTTGCAAATGGATGATAAATCAACTGCTTTACCCATCGGTATTTGTGAGGATGTGCCTGCTGTAGTTGCAAATGTTACTATCTTAACGGACTTTGTTATTCTTGATATTCCCGAGGACGACAGTATGTCGATCATCCTTGGTAGACCCTTTTTGAATACTGCAGGGGCTGTTATTGATTGCAACAAAGGCACTGTCACTTTTCATGTTAATGGTAATGAGCATACGGTACACTTTCTGAAGACTCAACCTCAAGTTCATAGTATCAACTCCATTGGAAAAATTTCAACGATTATTATTGGAGATTTTGAATTCCCTCTCCCTACTGCCAAAAAGAAATATGATATACTTATTGTTGGGGACATGCATATCCCCATTGAGGTAACCTAGTGTTATTCGAAAATTCTCTGGTTCCGTGTCATTCGAAAAAGGTTTGTCAATAAGACTTGATCAACCTTATTGATGGATCCTTTTTGACAGGCATGAGATGGATGAATTTAGAAAGCACAACCTTCCGTACCCAACTTTTACTTTCTGTTATTTAGATTAAATACAGTAAAAATGCTATTATTTTTCTGTTTTCTGATTTATCCGTGCAATAAAAAGTTACCTGAAAATAAAAGTTCTCCAAATGCCCTGAAAATGTAGTATGAATTTTTCTGGAATATTTAAGAAATTTTGGCAGTGAGGACACATCAGGGGGTTGCACCAGTGGGCCACAAGCCTGCAGGGCGCCCCCCCCGGGCGCACCTCCCTGGCTTGTGGGTCCCACGTAGGCCCCCCTCACTTATTCCAGCCACCATCCACTTCGTCTTCCTCCAGAAAAAATCCCACCATTGATCAGACCCGTGTTCTAGCTCATTTTGCTGCCATTTTTGATCTCCTTGTGCAAAGCTCCATTTGCAAAACTGTTTTGAGGGATTGTTCTTCGAGAAAGAAAGATGTTGAGGAGAATATACCAAGGTGGTTCCTCGAGCAAGAAGACCCCGAGACTCGCGATACGTGGGCCCGACTTTGAACCACCGAGGGAAGCTCAAGTGCGGCCTTGTGAATGGCCGTCGGATCAATTCATGGTTCATGCCGGTTTCAAGGAAGAGTTTTACGCGTACATACGAAATGCTAGCATTGAAGATTTCATTTCAGACCAATGCAAGCAATATTATCAACTCACTGATTCCTTCGTGCGGAGGTTTGAATTTTCATCCAGGCGTAATATGCATTCTATTCTATTTAATCTTTATGATGAATCTTATACTATGGACCTAGAAGATTTTAATGATGCATGCACAATTCCGCAATGGGGCAGTTATAGTGATCCTCACAAAACTGAATATAGTGATTTTCTTGCTAGCATCACTGTGGGAGAAACTAGAAACATTACACATGCCACCTTGGGGAGCATTCACTTTCCTGCTATACATTATTTTGCTCTCTTCATAGGTAGATGTATTAACGGTAAACATGATCATAGCCACCTTTGCGTACCTGATCTTAGTATTCTTAAGAGTGCGGTCATGGGAGATAGACAATATAACTAGGGGGCTATTATTGCTAGGAGGCTACATAAAAATGCTAAGGAAGGATATTTCTTTGGCGGGATTTATGCCACTCGTGTAGCTAATTATCTTGGGGTACCCATAAGGGAGAATGACATTGAGTTACCACCCGCTTTTCTTGATTATGAAGCTATGGTGCGCTACCAGTTTCTTGAGAGGAACGAACAGTCCCTCCTGTACCGACTAATTTTTGACAGACAGCGTGCTGTCCATAGTACCCTTCCTGCTCCTGCCTTCTTTAACTTTCAGGAAAAACGGAGACACTTTATAACCAGAGAGGAGGCAAACTAGTACGAGAGAGAGGCGGAAGCCGCTCGCCTCCGCGCTGCAGCCGTTCAAGCGGTAGGCGCCGCAGCCCAGTACAACCCCAACTATGACTTTCGATATTATCCGGGCCAGCCATGGCCCTAGACCAACTTAGGACAAAAGCCTAAGCTTGGGGGAGTACGTATTTCTCACCGACATTACATTCATGTTCACACACTCATTCCAGTTGTCGGTGCTTATACGTTTTCATTGTATCATCCATGGTATTTTATTTCTTCTTTCCGCTTTCTTCTTGTGTGTTTAATTAGCCTTGAGAAAAATCTAAAAAAATTAGTTCTAGCTTTACCTTTTAGTTTGTTTAGTTGTATCTTTAAAAGAAAACCCAAAAAGATTTCTTGTTCTTCTTTTGCTTGTTGGGAGCTTTCCCGTGTAGATAGTTTTTCTCGTTCTTGTTTTGAAATTTCTTTCTTTGGGTCATAAGGAGAAGACTACAATGAAAATGTTGAGTGGCTCTCGCATGCATTATTGTTTATCTATCAGAGAGCCCATATTACCATGCCTTCTCCTTTCAGTTATTGTTTGCAGATTCCAGCTTAGTCCAATGCACGTGCACTCTTATTATTATTCACACCGTTCGGTCGTGCAAGTGAAAGGCAATAATGACGATATATGATGAAGTGATTGAGGTGGAGAAAAGCTGGTATGAACTCGACCTATTTTGTTTTTGTAAATATGATTAGCTCATCGTTCTGGATTCAGCTCATTATGGATGAAACATGTTTGCAATGACAATTAGAGATTATAGTTACTCATGCCATGCTTAATTAGCTAAGAGTGTATAATGGTTTGTCTTGAGTGCCAGCATGCATTTTAAAATGGTTGTGATGTAGTATGATGGGATGGTATCCTCCTCCGAATGATTCAAGTGGCTTGACTTGGCAAATGTTCACGCATGTAGTTGAAACAAAATCAACATAGCCTCCATGATATTTATGTTCATGGTGATTTATATCCTACTCATGCTTGCATTCAATGTTGGTTAATCTCAAAGCATGTTTATGACTATTGTCGCTCTCTAGTTGGTCGGTTCCCAGTCTCTTGCTAGCCTTCACTTGTACTAAGCGGGAATACTGCTTGTGCATCCATTTCCATAAACCCAAAGTTGTTCCATGTGAGTCCACCATACCTACCTATATGCGGTATTTACCTGCAGTTCCAAGTAAATTTGCATGTGCCAAACTCTAAACCTTCAAATAATATTCTATTTTGCATGCCCGAATCGCTCATGTAGTAACTAGGGGCTGTCAGTATCTTCCATGCTAGGTGGGTTATTCTCACGATATGTGTTGATTCACTATCATTCACAGGAAAGTGGCTGGTATTCGGAATGCCCAGTTCCATGCTCAATATCAAATCAAAATATAATGAAACAAAACTCCCCCAGGACTGTTGTTTGTATGGATAGTACCCGTGGATTTGGCTCACCGTGGAGTGTGATTGATTGGTGGAGGGGGAGTAAAAAAAACTTTACTATTCTGTTTGGGAACCGCCTATAATGTATCTAGCATGGAAGATACCGAGATCTCTCGGTTGTTATGTTGACAATGAAAGCATACCGCTCAAAATTATTATTCATCCCTATTTTAAAAGCTCGAGCTCTGGCACCTCTGCAAATCAATGCTTCCCTCTGCGAAGGGCCTATCTATTTTACTTTACTGTTGAGTCATCCTCTTCTTATAAAAAGCACCAGTTAGAGAGCACCACCGTCATTTGTATGCTTTGTTATTAATTGATATTGAGTATGATTGCGACTGGATTTCTTTTACAATGAATTCCAATGTCTAGTCAGTCCTTGTTCTTTAGAGGTGCTCTGCATTTATGTTTTGCTGTCTCAGAAAGGGCTAGCGAGATACCATTATATCATATTGTATCAGGATTATTTTGATAAAATTGTTGTCATCCGAGATTTATTATTATTGCTCGCTAGTTGATTATGCCATTGATATGAGTAAATGTGAGACCTAAATGTTATTGTGAATGTGGTTAGTCTATAATCCTTGCTGAAAATCTGAACAACAGTTAGACATATTTACAACAACAAGATCAAACTGAGTTTGTAAATTTTTTTCTTTGTCACTTTCAGTTTGTCAACTGAAATGCTTGAGGACAAGCAATGGGTTAAGCTTGGGGGAGTTTATACGTCTCCATCATATCTACTTTTCCAAACTCTTTTGCCCTTGTTTTGGACTCTAATTTGCATGATTTGAATGGAACTAACCCGGACTGACGCTGTTTTCAGCAGAATTGCCTTGGTGTTATTTTTGTGCAGAAATAAAAGTTCTCGGATTGACCTGAAAATTGATGGAGAATATTTTTGGAATTAATAAAAAATACTGGCGAAAGAATCAACCGGAGGAGGTCCACCACCTGGCCACAAGCCAGGGGGGCACGCCCCCCCCTAGGGCACGCCCCCCTGTCTTGTGGGCCCCTTGGAGCTCCGCAGACCTCAACTCCAACTCTATATATTCCTATTCGGGGAGAAAAAAACAGAGAGAAGAGTTCATCGCGTTTCACGATACGGAGCTGCCGCCACCTCCTGTTCTTCCTTGGGAGGGCAGATCTGGAGTTTGTTTTGGGCTCCGGAGAGGGGAAATTGACGCCGTCGTCATCACCAACCATCCTTCATCACCAATTTCATGATGCTCTCCGCCGTTCGTGACTAATCCCATCGTAGGCTTGCTGGACGGTGATGGGTTGGATGAGATTTACCATGTAATCGAGTTAGTTTTGTTAGGGTTTGATACCTAGTATCCACTATGTTCTGAGATTGATGTTGCTATGACTTTGCTATGCTTAATGCTTGTCACTAGGGCCCGAGTGCCATGATTTCAGATCTGAACCTATTATGTTTTCATGAATATATATGTGTTCTTGATCCTATGTTGCAAGTTGTAGACACCTATTACGAGTTATGATCCGCATCCCCCAGGGTGACAATAACTGGGATTCTTTCCGGTGACTACCGTAGTTTGAGGAGTTCATGTATTCACTAAGTGCTAATGCTTTGGTCCGGTTCTCTATTAAAAGGAGGCCTTAATATCCCTTAGTTTCCATTAGGACCCCGCTCCCACGGGAGGGTAGGACAAAAGATGTCATGCAAGTTCTTTTCCATAAGCACATATGACTATATATGGAATACATGCCTACATTACATTGATGAATTGGAGCTAGTTCTGTATCACCCTATGTTATAACCGTTGCATGATGAATGCCATCCGACATAATTATCCATCACTGATCCATTGCCAACGAGCTTTTCACATATTGATCTTTGCTAAGTTACTTTTCCGTTGCTACTGTTACAATCACTACAAAACTGCTACTGTCACTTTTGCCACCGTTACCATTACTTCCATACTACTTTGCTACTAAATACTTTGCTGTAGATATTAAGTCTTTCAGGTGTGGTTGAATTGACAACTCAGCTGCTAATACGCGGGAATATTCTTTGGCTCCCCTTGTGTCGAATCAATAAATTTGGGTTGAATACTCTACCCTCGAAAACTTTTGCGATCCCCTATACTTGTGGGTTATCAGCTGGCTCCTGGCCCTTCCCCATCACTCCTCCGCTTGAATTGCTGCAAAAATCGACGACTCCGACCCCCCTCCCGAAGCTCCTCCGCCGTGGGTGTTCGTCGCCGGCGAGCCAGGGCACCTCCGGTCTTCCCTCCACCTCCAGAGGAACAGCGGCTCGACGATGAGTCCGTTCCCACCTCCAGCTCGCCTCGCTGTCGCCAGGAACGCCGCCGGTGAGCTTCCCCCTCCTCTGTCGAGAGGTAGAAGACGACCGCAGGGTGGGCCCCGCGCATCAGCCTCTCGCCTCTCCCGCGTCTCTCCCCCTCTCTCTGGCCAACGGGCCCCGCACGTCAGGTTTGAAACCTGACGCGCGCGGGGGTGCTGAGCCGCCTGGGCCGCCTGCTGGCTGGCTGGATGGGCCGGCCCAGCTGCTGGCCGCCTCTGGCCCAGGCACCTGGCCTTTTTCCTTTTTCTATTTTCTGGCATTTTGCAAAAATCTCACAGAATTCAATAATTGTGCAAATCCAATTATTCCTTCACCAAAAATCTTAGAATATTCTGTAGAATTTAACAGTGCCACTTGTGTAATTTAGTGAAAATGTTTTATGTAGTGATTTTATTTAAAAGCTAGTTTTGATTATTTTTAGCCTCTGTTTAACTAGTTTTCAAAATCTTTTTCACAAAAAAACCTTAGGCAAATATTTTTAGTATAGTTTGTAGTATTTAACATAGTAGGGCAACATTTTAGAAGTGAGTTTTGTGCTCTGTTTTTGTTGTGATGCTTATTATTATCGTTATTTATCGTGACGATAGATTGCGCTATTGACGAGGGAGTTGGACCCGAAGACTTTGAAGACCCCGAAGACTTTGTTGAGCCAGGCAAGCAGCCCTTTGACCATGTTGAGAAACCATTTTTATGCATGTCATATAGCACTTTATTTCTTGATGATGATCATGTTGATGTGGTGACCACTACGGTGGGATGCCTCCGATACTTTTATCGTTGATACTTGCATCGTGCATGACCCTACCTCCTTATGAGGGTTGTGTGGGTGGGAGTAGGTAGGATGCTTAGTAGATGCTACGCAAATAGGACGGGAATATGCATGGTGATGGAAACGGATATGATTTCAAAGACCTTTTCAAAAACCCCGTCGGGTGCCACTAATGCCCGAGGGAGATGGTGTTGAGTTAGGTAACCACTTGAGGAAGAAGTGGTGTACCGGAACAAGTGAGTGTGTGTGTGTTTTCGAAAACGGATTAGATTTAAGATTTGACGACCGTCCCAACCTTACATGTACAACCACGATACCCCTTATGGGACGGGGCTTTGTTGACTACCTTGGTGGGTACTGGCATAGAGCCCGCACTACTAGTGGCGGGAGTGACGTGGTCACTCTCAATACGGGGTCGTGCCTGGTAGGGCGACCATGCGCTATCTTTACAGGCACCGGGCACACCGTTGCATGCCCTCATGGATGATACGTGTGAGGTATATGAGGGTTGGCACCAACGAGTGGACTCTTTGTTTAGTATCGCTAGGGGAAAGGCATTGTTCGGGTGCTTACCTCGGGTATGTAATATACCGCGAGTCGTGGATGACACGGAAGTTCCCCGAGTCTTGTGGGTAAAGTGTTGAACCTCTGCAAAGTGTAAAACTATTCGAATAGCCGTGTCCACGGTCAAGGACAGTTGGGTGGTGCTACTTAAACTATGTCCTGGGTTTTCATAAACTCGGTGTGAGTGTGTGGTTAACAAAGATGGTACACTCGAGACAAGTCGGATGACTTGACACGATGATTGAACATGAGATGTTCAGACCTTGATTATATTGATATCGGTAACCTATTTGTGTGGGTACTTGTATCCTCATGATGCATGCTATTACTAGTTCACTTGATCATGTCATTTTACTCAAAAATTAGCTTTCCGCAAAACTTACCTGCTTAGTGCTATATCATGCATTGTTATTACCTTGTTCCAAAACTTGGGTTGCTTGAGAGTACATTCAAAGTACTCATTGGCTTAGCACTGGTTATTTAATTGGCCAGGCATGGAAGAACAGGAATACGGTGAAGAGTTCGTTGGTGACGAACATGCGAACTAGGACGCTTCCCAGTCAGAATGCCTGTAGGTTTAAGGCAGATGGCATGGGTTCACGATTCCGATCAAGATTTCCGCTGCTTGTTATGTTTAAATGTTTGGCCCTTGCGACCCTATCTATGTAAGACTTGACCTCCATGGTCTTTATTTGTGTAAGACGCTAAATGTGGATGTAAGACTCTTGTTATTCAGCTTCTGTGTGTTCAGTGAGCATTGATCTCTGGGATCACTGTACACGTGCATTCGGTGATCACGACTTATGAGTCGGGGTCCCCACAGAGCTGGTATCAGAGCCAGCCTGACTGTAGGAAGCCCTTAGTTAGCATGGACGTCAGTTAGGGTAAAAATGTTCTCAAAACCACACCTAGCACCTATACTTAGGAGTTTCTGTACTTATTACCTCTTCTATTCTTCACACAGCACTATACTGACTCTCCTCCCTCCAAACTTTGTAGATGGCCATCGTACCCGAAGCCTTCCTGACATCCGGCTTTCCCTTACTCCTTGAGGATAGCCTGGAGAAGTGCCAATATCGCCGACCACCCGTTTTCCTCTACCACGAGCACTGGGTCGATGCCGTCATGAAGGAGTACCACGTTGATGTGATCGTGAAGGCAAATGACTCCCCGACCAGTTGGTTCTTTGAAGGACCACCGATGGAGACCCTGGCACTCGCAGTCGAGACAGCTGCACGCAAGGCACTCCTACACCTTCGAGACATCATTCCAGAGATGGCTGACGAGCCAGCTACTCGCTACCTACCTTTCAGGAAGGATGATCTTGGCGAGAGTTGGACGTTGATTCCATCCAGGGAGGATGGCACACCACTCAGGTTCCAGACCTACTTCAGCCTCTCCGCCGATAGTCTGGCTCACAACCTGATTAAGGAGTCCGTGAAGCTCCGCGAGGAACTTCACCACACCCGAGAGCTACTGCGTCAAGCCAAGACGAAGCCAGACAGGATCAAGAAGGATGGGGCCCCCAAGGGACGACCAGCTGTCGCTTACCGAGGAGGAGTACCCCTAGCTAGAGATGCATCCACACGTCATCGTCGCATGAGTGCGAAGGAGTACCGTGAGCTCTTCACTAACCCACCGACGAAGCGTCGTCGGGATGGACCTCCTCGTTCTCCGACCCCTTCGACCGGAGACAATGCCCGTACGAATGATGATCAGGAGGAAGACCCAGAGGAGTGAGACTATGAGACCGAGCACTCCACCACCTGAGTCCGAGAACCCCTAGGGTAGGATCAGTCATGTACCCCTCATGCGAAGTCGAGTCCTTGTAATGGTTCATATGAAACCAAGAGTGCTTGTTGTTTGCTTTAGTTGTTTGTGTCCCGATGCAAGTCGCACTTTTGCCTTAGGTAACATGTAAGCGACTCCATCGTCCATCTTATCTTATTATATGTGTTGGTCTTTCAACCCTCGTTTTGTCACACTTGCACTATACCAACCCCCTTAGGCGCACTTTCTCCAGTATTGCCTTTCCTCTCGTTTATCCCAGTTATTTGACTTGGCTGCTCCAAACAGGATGGTGACTGCAACCCGTAACAGCTTCTTCACCAACCCTGAAGCCGGCAACTCCAACCAGCAACAGGGAACTGGTGGGACTGCTCAGGCTGGAGGACACCAGGAGCAGCCACAAGGCGACATTCCCCCGCCACCACCTCCACCCGAGAACATGAGCATAGCTCAGTTTCTCCAAGTTCTCCGGGAGGAACGTCAAGCCAACACTGCTGCTATCCAGCAGATGGCCCAAGTCCTTGTGAACAACCAGCAGCAAGGCAGGAACGGCAATGGCCATTCCACTCTGTCAGAGTTCATGAGGAATTCGCCCCCAACCTTCACCTAGACTGCTGAACCACTGGATGCCGATGACTGGATCCGCACCATCGAGGACCTCCTTGCACTGGTCGATTGCAATGAGGATCATGAGAAGGTGCTGTATGCCTCTCACTGCCTCGGAGGTACCGCCCGAGCTTGGTGGGATGGATTCAAGGTCATGCAAGGCGATCGTGCGATCACCTGGGATAACTTCAAGGAGGAATTCCACACCGCCCACATTCCTTCTGGGATCATGGCTATCAAGAAAAGAGAATTCCGAGCGCTGAAGCAAGGAAGTGTCTCTGTCAAGGAGTATATGCAGAAGTTCAACCTGCTGTCAAGGTATGCACCTGAAGATGTCAACACGGAGGCTGCTAAGATGGAACGCTTCATGGAAGGACTTCAGCAAACCCTGCAGTATCAGCTCATAGTCTGCGACTGTCGGACCTTCTTCGACCTAGTGAACAAGGCCCACATGCTGGAAGACAAGCGTCGTGCCATAGACGACACCCGCAAGAGAAAGATGATTAGCAAAGGTAGTTCCAGCAACCAGAAGCCTCGTCCCTGGCAGCCAGCCCCAGCCAAGCCAACCTATCAGCCGCAGCAGGCTAGACCTCCTGCACCTCGTCCGAGCTACCAGCCTCAGCAGTATGCCAATCTCAGGCCAGCTTACAACAACCCCAATAACAACAACGACGGCAGGAACAACAACAACAACAACTATGGACAGGTCACTTGCTTTGGGTGCGGTCAGCCTGGACACATCTCTAAGCAGTGCCCCAACAAGAAGCCAGATGCACCGCGGCCCAATGCGCCAAACCAAGGTCAAGGCCGTGGAGCGCCACCAAGGAACCTAGCTCCCCGCAACCAGCCCAACAATGGCAAGGGTCGTGTGAATCACGTCACCGCTGAGGAAGCCCAGGAAGACCCAGATGTCATACTGGGTACGTTCCTCGTCAACTCAAACCCAGCAACTATACTGTTTGATTGTGGAGCTTCGCATTCTTTTGTCACTGAAAAGTTTGCACTAGAGAGTGGTATGAAGCCTACACCCCTGGGTAGTCATATGTTGATACAAACCCCGGGTTCGGTTATGAAGTCCAAGATAGGTTGTAAAGGAGTTGAGATTATCATCAATGGGGTAGACTTCCTAGCAGACCTTATAGTTCTGGATTCACCAGGCTTGGACGTCATCCTTGGCATGAATTGGTTGACCAAGAACCAAGGCTACTTGGACTGTGCCAAGAGGATCATTACCATAACCAATAGCCAAGGAGTGGAAGTCAAGTATGTTCCCAACCCTGTCTCTGCTCAAGCCCCTCAGGCTAATTGTCTGTCGGGAATTGAGTTGGATCAGGTGCCAGTGGTATGTGAATACCCGGATGTATTTCCTGATGAGCTGCCCGGAATGCCTCCTGACCGCGACATTGATTTCATCATTGAGCTAATGCCCGGAGCAGGACCCATCTATAAGAATCCCTATAGAATGGGATCCGAAGAGTTGGCTAAATTGAAGAAGCAACTAGCAGAACAGCTCAGAAAAGGATTCATTCGCCCTAGTGCCTCTCCTTGGGGATCACCTGTTCTATTTGTGTCTAAGAGGGACGGGACTATCCGACTCTGTGTCGATTACCGTTCTCTCAATGAAGTCACAATAAAGAACAAGTACCCACTTCCTAAGATTGAAGACCTGTTCGATCAGCTGAATCGAGCAAAGGTGTTTTCCAAGATCGACCTCAGGTCAGGGTACTACCAGTTGAAGATCAGGCCCCAAGACATTCCGAAGACGGCGTTTGTAACCCGGTATGGCCTGTATGAATATACGGTCATGTCATTCGGGCTGACCAATGCCCCTGCCTACTTCATATACCTCATGAACAAGGTCTTCATGGAGTACTTGGACAAGTTCGTTGTTGTCTTCATTGATGACATACTCGTCTTTTCCAAGTCGAAAGAAGAGCACGAGCAAGACTTGAGATTGGTCCTAGACAAGCTTCGAGGACACCAACTTTACGCCAAATTTAGCAAGTTTGAATTCTGGCTGCACGAAGTTGGATTCTTGGGTCATGTGTTGACTGCAGAAGGATTGTGAGTGGATCCTGCCAAGATTGAAGCCGTGACTGAATAGCAATCCCCAACCAATGTAAAGGAAGTTAGGAGTTTCCTTGGACTCGCGGGATGTTACCGCAAGTTCGTCGAAGGATTTTCGAGCATTGCCCGACACATGACTCAGCTTTTGAAGAAGGACAAGAAGTTCGAATGGACGCCGAAGTGTGAAGAAAGCTTCCAAGAGCTCAAGAAGAGATTGACAACAGCCCCAGTTTTGGCCACCCCCGGTATTCACAGGGAGTTTGTGATATATTGTGATGCATCGAGAATCGGGCTTGGAGGTGTTCTGATGTAAGAAGGCAGAGTCGTAGCATATCTATCCAGACAGCTACGTCCTCATGAAGAGAACTACGCTACTCATGATCTTGAGTTGGCAGCCGTAGTTCATGCCTTGAAGACATGGCGACATTAGCTTCTGGGAAAGCGATGTGAGATATACACAGACCACAGGAGTTTGAAATATATTTTCACTCAGAGGGAATTGAACATGAGGCAACGAAGATGGTTGGAATTGATCAAGGACTATGACCTCAGTGTTCAATACCACCCTGGAAAGGCTAACGTGGTAGCTGATGCCTTAAGCAGAAAGGCTTGTTCCTTGAATGCTATGATTAAGGAAAGGCTAGCCGCCCTGTATGAAGAACTTGAAAGCTTCGGCTTGGAACTAGTTGCACCTGGATTCCTAGCCAACCTCGAAGCAAAACCTACCTTGATGGATCATATTAAGGAAGCTCAGAAGGGACACGAGAGCATTAAAGGCATCAAGAGGAAGATCAAGGCAGGCAAGGCTCCAGGATTCTCGGTGGATGAACAAGGAGTTGTATGGTTCGGGAATCGTATATGCGTACCCAACAAAGAAGAGCTCAAGGATTTGATCTTGCAAGAAGCTCATGACACTCCATATTCCATCCACCCTGGAGGACTCAAGATGTACCAAGATCTCAAGACAAGATTCTGGTGGCACGGCATGAAACGGGAGATAGGCACCTTTGTTGCTAAGTGTGACATATGCCAGAGAGTCAAAGCTGAGCATCAGCGACCCGCTGGACTATTGCAACCTCTCAAAGTGCCTCAATGGAAGTGGGACAAAGTTGGGATAGACTTCATCACCGGACTGCCTAGGTCAAGCAAAGGACATGATTCCATCTGGGTCATTGTCGATCACCTGACCAAGGTAGCTCACTTCATTCCCGTCAAGACCACCTATGATGTAAGCCAGCTGGCAAACCTCTACATCAACCGCATCGTGAGTCTTCACGGAGTTCCAAAGAAGATCGTGTCAGACCGAGGAACCCAGTTCACCTCAAGATTCTGGAAGAAGTTTCAAGAAGCAATGGGAACCAAGCTCTCCTTCAGCACAGCTTTTCACCCCCAGACCGGTGGACAGACAGAGCGAGTAAATCAGATACTCGAAGATATGCTCCGTGCTTGTGTTTTAGCGTATGGAGCCAAGTGGGAAGATTGCCTACCATTTGCCGAGTTCTCCTACAACAACAGCTATCAGTCGAGTCTTCAGATGGCACCATTTGAGGTGTTATATGGACGCAGGTGCCGTACTCCCCTCAACTGGTCGGAAACCGGAGAAGGACTAGTCTTTGGGCCAGACATTCTCCACGAAGCAGAAGAGCTTTCAACTCGTCCGAGAGTGCCTCAAGACCGCCAAGACAAGACAGAAGAGCTACACCGACTCTCACCGCCGAGAAGTGAGCTTCAACAATGGAGATCATGTCTATCTCCGAGTCACACCTCTTAAAGGAACCAAGCGTTTCCACGTCAAAGGAAAGCTTGCACCAAGATACATCGGCCCCTTCAAGATCACCGCAAGATGAGGAGAAGTTCCCTATCAGCTAGAGCTACCTTCCGAGCTGTCCGATGTTCACAACGTCTTTCACATGTCACAACTTCGGAAGTGTCTCCAAGTTCCCAACCGCCCCGACCTCTACAAGGACATCGACCACCAAGCCATCGACCTTCAGCCGAACCTCACTTATCGTGAGAGACCCGTTCGTATTTTGGATGAAGCTGAACGCTGCACCCGAAGCCGCACCATCAAGTATTGCAAGGTCCAATGGAGCAACCACACTGAAGCTGAAGCAACCTGGGAGCGTGAAGACTATCTTAGATCTAAGTTCCCTTATCTTTTTAGCGCTTAGCCTAGGAATCTCGGGGACGAGATTCTTGTAAGGGGGGTAGGTCTGTCACACCCTGTGTTTTTATCACCTTGCTATGCTTGGATTTATAAAATTTGGAACCAATTAAAACTTTTTGAGTGCATGTGCTTGTTTGATTTGTTTGATGCTTGCTTGCTTGGTTGTATGTGTTGGCACTCTTAGGTTCTACTCCTCTCCATATTCATTTTCCTTGATCCAAAATTCTTGCCCAATGATCATGCCATGTGAATAGTACCCAAAAATATTTTTATCAAATATTATTTTGGCCAAAAAGGATTTATTCAAATTAGGTTTTCAAAAGCCCCTGAATTTAGGTTTGTACTACAAGTCCTCAAATTGGGTGGATCCTTTTTCCCCAAACACTTTATTTGGAACCTACTATATATGTAACTTCCCAAAACCACCAAATAATAATTTTAAAGATTATTTTACTATTTTATTCAAAGGCTTTTTCTTAAGGCCAGAAATGGTTTTTCATAGGGAAAAAATATTTAAATTCTTTAAAAATATTTGAGAAAATTTAGGGAAACTCAGTGGACATATATTCTCCATATATATGAGTTTCAACACATGGCCATGTTCAAAATCATGGGCAAAACCCCGCAAAACCCTTTTTGCCCAAATCAAGCTTTTGAAATATTTCTATAAGAAATATTCTCAATAAATTCCACGAAAATTCCAGCAAGACACCCATGCTATATGTGATGATCTTGGAAAGTTTCATCTCAATCCTAATTGATTTGATTCACCAAAATATTCTTAAACCATTCCTGTCCAGAGTCAAATTTGAGGAACTTTACATTGTGAAGTTTCTTCCCTTGACCCCAAACTTTGTGGGCATGTGCTAAACCCCAAATAATGACACCACACCAAGTGGTGGATTTGTGGGAAGTGAAATGCATGCCTAGATCTACAGAAATCTGATTCTGTTGATTTCTAGGGTTTTACAAAGTTACATTGTGAACTTTCTTCAATCAAGATCAAACTTGGTGATCCACTCTAATTTTACCTACATTATCATCCTGTTAAATCTCATGGCCAGCAAAACCCATTTGCTTGTCCAAATAAGCATCAAACACCTTCTGGTAATTTGGTAAAAACCAGTTTTGACCCTCTTCCACTGTTCTCCTTGACTTAAGACTTTTACCACATCTCTAACTAGTCCCCTTTTACCCCCAATAAAATTCCCAAAGCCTCAAGCCACTGGTTGATAAGGTAAAACCTCCATTTACACCCCTGGACAACTTTGGCAGCACAAGTTTTACCCCTCCCCTACTCCCTTTCTTCACCTCTACCTATTCCCTTGCTTTTGCACACTCATGAGCATCTCCAGAACCCCCAAGACACTAGAGGACGCGCTGGTGGGCATTGTTTATGCCATGGCATGCCAAATGGGCGCTCTGGAGCACGCTACAGTGCACCAGAGCACTGTGGCCGCCCCTGCCTAGTGCCTCCCGACCACCTCGGGCCTCCCCAGCACGCCTGCCGGGGGACCTCGGCATCCGCAACATGCCACCCCTTGTCCCCCCTCCTCTCTCTCCCTCCTCTGGCCCCCTCTCGCACGCGTGCCGGCCGCTCAAGAGCCCCAATGGGCGACCTCACACGCGTGACGCCCTGGCTATGAACCGCTTCTTCTCTCCCCTCCTATGGACCAAGACCGCATCCAGGAACACCCAAGACATGCCCTGGCGAGCCCCCGAGAGCTCAGGCGATGGCCTCGACCTCGCCGAACCCCCTGTCCACGGTGCGCCACCCCTCACGTATAAAATGGCTGCCCGGACCTCCCACTCCTCCTCTATCGCCCTCCCTCGCACCCAATCGAACACCCGTTCCACCCACACAAGCCCCGAGAGTCCCCGTGCCCGGATCGGACCCGAGGTCCGCCGTGAAGGGCCGCCGTCGATCTCGCGGTATGTGCCTTCTCCGGCACTCCTCCTCCTTCCTCTGTGTAGGATAACTAGAAGGGTGTCTAGAGGGGGGGGGGGGGTGAATAGACTACTAGCTGGAATTTAAAACCTAACCTTTTCCCAAGTTAATTTGTTGGCAGATTTTAACAATTATAGCAAGTCTAGCACACCCTACACATGCAAGTCAACAAGTATGGCAGCGGAAAGTAAAGACATTGCACATGGAAGTAAAGAGTTGAGATAGGGAGATCAAACGCATGAGGGACACAAAGATTTTTCCCGTGGTTCCGATAGGTGGTGCTATCGTACGTCCACGTTTATGGAGTCTTCAACCCACGGAGGGTAACGGTCGTGAGAGTCCATGGAGGGCTCCACCCATAAGGGTCCACGAAGTAGCAACCTTGACTATTCCATAACGGCTTCCGTCCACGAAGGACTAGCCTCACTATGGGTAGATCTTCACGAAGTAGGCGATCTCCTTTTCCGTACAAACTTCTTGGTTCAACTTCACAACACGAATTAGGAGGCTCCCAAGCGACACCTAACCAATCTAGGAGGCACCACCCTCCAAATGGCAATAGGCTCGGTAATGTCGATGAACTCCTTGCTCTTGTTCTTCAAGATGATAGACTCCTAAACACACAATCACTCTCTCACAGATTTGGCTATGGTGGAAGAGATTGATTTGGTGGAAAGCAACTTGGGGAGGCTAGAGATCAAGATTCATGTGGATGGAGTGGAATAGCTTGATCTCAACACAAGGGTAGGTGGCTCTCTCTCAGAAAATTGGATGGGGCAAGTATGGAATAGTTTTGAGTGCTTCTCTCTTGAGTGGGTGGTGGTGACGGGGTATATATATAGGTATCCCCAAAAATCCAACCGTTACACCTAAAGTGACCAACTCGGTGACACCGATGTGTTAATCTCGGTGGTACCGAAGTGACCAAAAGGTGACAACTTTTGAATCTCGGTGAGACCGATATATAAATCTCGTTGGTACGGATTAGGTGACCAACGGTCAGATTGCGCAACTCGGTGACGCCGATCCAGAAAACTCGGTGATACCGATTTTGTGAATCGAGGTAATAGAAAGTTGGCAACCCAAACTCGGTGGCACCGAAGTGGAATCGGTTGCACCGATGTGCTAGGGTTTGGCATGGGTCTGTCTGAGTTTGGGAATCGGTGGCACCGAGTGGAAAGTGTTGGTTGCACCGATTTTGGATATTTGACTTTGGACAGACTTTTGTGAAAGAGCTTGTGGGTGTTTTTGGTGACTATCACTTGTGCACGTGGAGCATCTTGTTCACCAACAGTACCTTACCCCCTTTTAATAGTATTGGCTTTCCTATGGACTCAAAGTGATTTCTCACAAAGTAAAATGTAGAGTCCTCTTGCTTGAAACTTTGCCAATCCATTTCCTTGCATCTTGGGGTATTTCCACAATCTCCATGATCCTTTTGCCAACCCTCTCTGTGGACTTCATCTGAAATACACTAGGTAAAAGTATTAGTCCAAGAGACAATGTATGTTGTCATGAATTATCAAAACCACCAAGGGAGCACATTGTTCTTTCAATCTCCCCCCTTTTGGTAATTGATGACAACATACAATCAAAGCTTCAAATAGAGATATGCATGGATATAATGAAGACTTTGAGAGACACATGACTTAGACTTGCTCCCCCTAAATATGTGCAATCCCTTTAAAGGATAGTTGCTTTGGAATGCATGGTCACACATATAATTGAAGGGATATAATGAGTCATGTGTATCTTGGCCATATGCATCAAATATATATGAATGAGATGCATCCTTGTTCAAGACTTCACTCTTGCAAACAATATTTTCAAGAAGCAAGCGATCATCTTGATCAAAGATGTGATGCATATACTTACCTTGAGTTCTTGAGCATTCTAGTAGTAGAGATACACTTGAGAAAACAATGTTAGGAAACACAAGAGTATTCTACTAATCAAAAGCAATAGAGCTCAATAGTACCAAGATATGGAGAACATATAGAAGATAGTATTCCTTAAGATTGATATATCTCCAAGATCATTTAGAGCTTTCTCCCCTTAGATATGAAAATAGTAGATCATCCTCTCCCCCTGAATCTTAGCATGTAGATATTGGGATTGGATAGGGTGAGAAAAGTCTAACATGACTAGTCAAATAAAATAAATACATAGTTTTCTTTCTCCCCCTACGTTGGTGTTCTCACCTTGTCTATATAAGTATAAACTCCCCTCCCCTTGATTATATCTCCCCCTTTGCATAAGCATGTATCTCCCCCTGTAGTATTGAAGCTTTGGTATTTCTCCCCGTTTGGCATTAATTTACAAAAAGGTCCATACACAGGGTTAGACACAGGGATCATTGATTAAGAAGAGATCCTTGAGAACAAGGGTCATAATTGTAGGGTTCATAGAAATGAGAATTGAGGGAATCATTGAAAATAATTTCTCTCCCTTTGTCTAAACTGATAGCTTGTAAAACTTCTCCTCCTGTGAGTTAGGGATCCTTGAATAAAGTTTCTCCCCCTAATTTTTTAAAAAAATGAAGGGATCATCGAAGAATTGAAAATATCACAATAGGGTCTCTAAGGAAACAAGGATTTGCAATTATGAACACAAATGAGAGAAGAAATCAATCGGTGACTCCGAGACAAACAAGTCGGTGGTACCGAGATGATGTTTTGCAGCTCATCTGCTAATTCGGTAGAACCGAGTTATTTGTATCGGCGGCTCCGAGGCTAAAGCAGAAAGTTGGCAATGTTTGAGAAACTTGCAAATTAATTTGAAAAATTTGTAACAAAGTGTCAAAGGAAGTGTTTCAAGGAAAGATGCAAAAGACTTTACAAAGAGATATCAACTAGAGAAGATTTGAGTGGTTCGAAGAAATCTTGCAAATTAAAGAATGAACCAAACAAGATTCTTAACTAGATGATGGGCAGTGACTAGGTCACCTATATTAGAGTATATTGACTTAGGAGCCAAGCAAGAATACTTGATCATAGGTCATACTCATCGTTAAGCTCAAAATGGGGTTACCATTTTTCGAGTAAGCATTTTAATGTCTTCATATCACTTGAGTTGCTTTACCTCATGACTTGGAGTAAAGCCTTTTCAAGGATATGAGTACATACCTTTGAGTGATGTTGATGACATGGCTTGTAGGTGAACTTGTTGAGGATGCTCGAGGTTGATGAAGATCATCTTGAGTTGGGAGCAATCCTTCTCGTTTTAGTACACTTGTCATCTACATTGGTTAGTCAAGCAAGGAAGAACAATATATGTCCATTTGACATGATACCAATTTGGAATTAGCAATAATGATCACATCAAATATATGTCAAGGATATGATTTTGTTGTCTTCTTCCTTTCATCATCAAGAGAGGTTGTGGATGCTTGGTTATGACAAGATTGCTTTTGATTGGAGTTGATGGCAATCTTGTGGAATAACATTCTTCCAAGTACCTACAAAAGGTTAGATGCAATACAAGGGAGCATAGAATTCCATGGTATAAGATAACATGTTAAGAGTATCATGGAAATATCAAGAAAGCTCATGCCCTTGCATGTATTAGAGTGAGTCTAGCTCACGTTTGAAGCATCAATGATGTTCAACTCACTCCTCAAGTGACAAAACGTTTTCTCATCAAGTGGCTTAGTAAAGATATCGGCCAATTGCTTGTTAGTGCGAACATGCTTAAGATTAATATCTCCTTTGGCAACATGATCACGAATGAAATGATGTCTAACTTGAATATGCTTAGTTCGAGAATGTTGCACGGGATTATGACCAATCTTAATAGCACTTTCATTGTCACAAAGTAATGGAACATTTTTAACATGAATTCCATAATCCTTAAGCGTTTGTGGCATCCATAGTAATTGTGCACAACATGATCCGGCAGCAATGTACTCAGCTTCGGCAGTAGATAGAGATACCGAGTTTTGTTTCTTGGAGGACCAAGACACAAGAGATCTACCAAGAAATTGACAAGTACCCGAAGTGGATTTTCTATCAACCTTGTCACCGGCATAGTCCGAGTCGGAATAGCCAATAAGGTTAAAAGAAGATCCCTTGGGATACCAAATGCCAAAGTTTGGTGTTTGTATCAAATATCTCACAATACGTTTCACGGCCAAAAGATGACACTCTTTAGGTGCAGCTTGATATCTAGCACACATGCAAACACGAAGCATAATATCGGGACGGGAGGCGCATAGATATAGCAATGAACCAATCATAGATCGATAGACTTTTTGATCAACAGGTTTATCCTCCTTGGTAAGATCAACATGTCCACTAGTAGGCATGGGAGTTTTCATACCTTTGCACTCTTGCATGTTGAACTTCTTGATCAAGTCCTTGGTATACTTAGTTTGGGAGATGAAAGTTCCTTCTCTAGTTTGCTTGATTTGCAAACCAAGAAAGAATTTCAGCTCACACATCATGGACATCTCATACTTCTCGGACATGAACCTTCCAAATCTTTCACTAAATTGTGGGTTAGTAGATCCAAAGATAATATCATCCACATAGATTTGACACACAAATAATTCACCATTAACTCTTTTAGTGAATCGGGTTGCATCAATTTTACCAATTTCAAAACCCTTTTCAATAAGAAACTTCGTTAAGCATTTGTACCAAGCACGTGGGGCTTGCTTAAGACCATATAGAGCTTTACAAAGCTTGTAAACATGATTAGGTTTCTTAGGATTCACAAAACCAGGTGGTTGCTTAACATAGACCTCTTCTTCAATCTCACCATTTAGAAAGGCACTTTTAATGTCCATTTGATAGAGCGTGATATCATGGTGATTGGCATAAGCAAGAAGAATGCGAATAGCTTCAAGTCGAGCGACGGGGGCATAGGTCTCACCGTAGTCCATACCTTCGACTTGTGTATATCCTTGGGCTACGAGATGTGCCTTGTTGCGTACGACTTGACCGTCTTCGTCTTGCTTGTTTCGAAACACCCATTTGGTTCCGATGATGTTGTGCTCGTCCTTGGGCTTCTCCACGAGTGTCCACACTTCATTCCTCTCGAAGTTGTGAAGCTCTTCATTCATTGTGTTTACCCAATCCGGGTCTTCAAGAGCTTGTTCTACCTTCAAGGGTTCAATGCTAGAGATGAAAGAATAATGCTCACAAAAATTAGCTAAGCGAGTTTTAGAGCGAGTGATTCTCCCGGTTTGTATGTCACCAAAGATTTGGTTTAGGGGATGGTTCTTGGTCACTCTTGCTCGAACTCGGGGTAGCTTAGGCTTGTTGGATGGTGGAGCTTCTTCATCATCATCATCTCCTTTATCTTCGTTGTTGTTGAAGGTGCCGTTTCCTTGAGGTGGTGGTGAAGGAGGTTGTGGTGGATCTTCATGATGCACTTCCTATTCTTCATCATCTTGTCGTATACCGCTTGTGGATGCCTCCATGTCGTGTTGAGGTTCACCTTGACATGAAGTAGGGGCTTCCACTTGAGTCGATGAAGTACTTTCCTTCACCTCCATGGGACGAATTTTGCCGATGGACAAGTCTTGGATAGCTTCCGAAGGGTCCTTATCACCTACATCATTTGGCAATTGTTTGACTTGCGAACCATTAGATTCATCAAACTTCACATCTACCGTTTCTTCAACTTTTTGAGTGAAGTTGTTGTAGACACGGTAAGTGTGCGAGTTCGATCTGTAACCAAGTAGGAAACCTTCATGAGATTTAGGAGCAAATTTAGTACGACGATGCTTGTCAAGAATGTAGCACTTTGAGCCGAATACCCGAAAGTATCCTACTTGGGGTTTGTTACCGGTGAGTAGCTCGTATGCCGTTTTACCGAGAAGCTTGTGCAAGTAGAGTCGGTTCGTGGCATGACATGCTGTTTCCACGGCTTCTTCCCAAAAGTGTCTTGGTGTCTTGTATTCGTCAAGCATCGTTCTTGCCATCTTAATAAGCGTCCGGTTCTTCCTCTCAACAACTCCATTTTGTTGAGGCGTGTACGTAGCCGAGAACTCATGTGAAACACCTTCTTCGTCAAGAAAGGTATCTACATGGGTGTTCTTGAACTCCGATCCGTTATCGCTCCGAACCTTCTTGATCTTCACTTCAAACTGATTTTGTGCTTTGCGAACGAAGTTCTTGAAGATCTTTTGTACCTGCGACTTATCATCAAGAAAGAATACCCACGTAAATCTGGAAAAATCATCAACTATAACTAGACCATAGGAATTTCCACCGAGACTCTTGTAAGCATTGGGACCAAAACGATCCATGTGAAGTAACTCGAGTGGTCTCCTAGTAGTCATGATATTCTTAACGGGATGACTTCCACCTACTTGCTTTCCAGCTTGAGAAGCACTACAAAGTCTATCTTTGTCAAAGATAACATCTTTAACACCAAGTATATGATCACCTTTGATAAGCTTGTCTAGATTGCGCATGCCAACATGTCCTAGTCTTCTATGCCAAAGCCAACCTTTAGAAGATTTTGCAATTAAACAAGTACGAGGTTTGGATCTCATAGTGAAATCGACAATGTATAGATCACCTCTACAGAAACTGGTAAAGACCATTTTATGATTATCTTGACGAAACACTTGGCAATCTACTTTCGTGAATAGCACATTAAAACCAAAGTCGGCAAGTCTAGATATGGAAAGAAGATTGTAGCCAAGGGTTTCAACAAGCATAACATTTTGAATAGAGCTATCATGGGATATGGCCACCTTACCAAAACCAAGTACCGTACCCTTGGAGTTGTCTCCAAACGTTACGTACCTTCGTGGTCCATGGTTTGGTGTGATCTCTTCAAACATTTCTCTATCCCCGGTCATATGATCGGTGCATCCGCTGTCGAGAATCCACTCTTTTCCTCCGGACATGTAATCCTTGAAGTTTGCCATAAGACTTAGATTCTTCATGATCTTCTCATACTCGATGTCGAACAACTCATCTTCATCATAGTAGCCATGTTCCACATTGTCATCATCAAGTGGGAAATCCTCATCACAAGGAACAAGAAATTCGTGAGGGTTGTGATCATGACAATGTTCAAACTTGTGAATTCGAATGGCTTCAACAATGATGTTGTTGATAGTTATGCCATCTCCTTTAGCACGCATAAGGTCTCTAAGCTCAAATAGATAATCATCAAACTTGGGATCACTAGGCGTCATTTTGTGAAAGGCAATAGTTTTATGGAGAATTTCGTCAAGATTACTCAATGAATAACTTGGATATTGTTTCTCCAAGTCATTCCACAAAGTATAAGCACATTCAAAATTCTTCATTTGATTAAGCACATTTCTAGGCAATCCTCTAACGATGAGATTAACAATTCTAAGATTGCATAGCATATCAATTTACTCTTCATGTGTGGGATGTAAAGGATCAATGGGAGGTACATAGGGGCTCTTAACATACTTTCTCAATTGAAATTCATTAAATAGCTCAAGCATCAAAGTTTTCCATTGACTATAGTACTCTCCATCAAGAATAGGCACTCTACAACTCAAACTCCCTATACTAGACACATCCATCTTCCTCCACGGTGATGAAACCGAAGCAATGGAAACCAATGCTTGGATACCACTTGTAGGATCACTAGAAGGGTGTCTAGAGGGGGGGGGGGTGAATAGACTACTAGCTGGAATTTAAAACCTAACCTTTTCCCAAGTTAATTTGTTGGCAGATTTTAACAATTATAGCAAGTCTAGCACACCCTACACATGGAAGTCAACAAGTATGGCAGCGAAAAGTAAAGACATTGCACATGGAAGTAAAGAGTTGAGATAGGGAGATCAAACGCATGAGGGACACAAAGATTTTTCCCGTGGTTCCGATAGGTGGTGCTATCGTACGTCCACGTTTATGGAGTTTTCAACCCACGGAGGGTAACGGTCGCGAGAGTCCACGGAGGGCTCCACTCATAAGGGTCCACGAAGTAGCAACCTTGACTATTCCATAACGGCTTCCGTCCACGAAGGACTTGCCTCACTATGGGTAGATCTTCACGAAGTAGGCAATCTCCTTGCCCGTACAAACTTCTTGGTTCAACTCCACAACCTGAAGTAGGAGGCTCCCAAGCGACACCTAACCAAACTAGGAGGCACCACCCTCCAAAACGTAATAGGCTCGGTAATGTCGATGAACTCCTTGCTCTTGTGCTTCAAGCTGATAGACTCCTCAACACACAATCAGTCTCTCACAGATTTGGCTATGGTGGAAGAGATTGATTTGGTGGAAAGCAACTTGGGGAGGCTAGAGATCAAGATTCATGTGGATGGAGTGGAATAGCTTGATCTCAACACAAGGGTAGGTGGCTCTCTCTCAGAAAATTGGATGGGGCAAGTATGGAATAGTTCTAACTGCTTCTCTCTCGAGTGGGTGGTGGTGAAGGGGTATATATATAGGCATCCCCAAAAATCCAACCGTTACACCTAAAGTGACCAACTCGGTGACACCGATGTGTTAATCTCGGTGGTACCGAAGTGACCAAAAGGTGACAACTTTTGAATCTTGGTGAGACCGATATATAAATTTTGGTGGTACCAATTAGGTGACCAACGGTCAGATTGCGCAACTCGGTGACACCGATCCAGAAAACTCGGTGATACCGATTTTGTGAATCGAGGTAACAGAAAGTTGGCAACCCAAACTCGGCGGCACCAAAGTGGAATCGGTTGCACCGATGTGCTAGGGTTTGGCATGGGTCTGTCTGAGTTTGGGAATCGGTGGCACCGAGTGGAAAGTGTTGGTTGCACCGATTGTGGATATTTTACTTTGGATAGACTTTTGTGGAAGAGCTTGTGGGTGTTTTTGGTGACTACCACTTGTGCACGTGGAGCATCTTGTTCACCAATAGTATCTTACCCACTTGTGCTTTCCTATGGACTCAAAGTGATTTCTCACAAAGTAAAATGTAGAGTCCTCTTGCTTGAAGCTTTGCCAATCCATTTCCTTGCATCTTGGGGTATTTCCACAATCTCCATGATCCTTTTGCCAACCCTCTCTGTGGACTTCATCTGAAATACACTAGGTAAAAATATTAGTCCAAGAGACAATGTATGTTGTCATGAATTATCAAAACCACCAAGGGAGCACATTGTGCTTTCACTCTGGGTCTCCCTCACCGCTCTGAAGTGATTCCCCTCCTCCTTCCCGTCGATTGCAACAGAGACAACCAGAGCAAGCTCCTCCCGAAGCCCTCCGCCACGGAATCATGTCGCCGGCAAACCCCTGCCCTATGGCGACCACCGTCATGCCCAAACAAATGGAGGAACCTCCCTAAGTCTTCCCGTACCTCGCGCGTGATGAACGGCCGCCGGAGTCGCCGTCGGTGAGCCCCCCTGAGCCCCTATTAGTGAGGTAGGAGATCACAGGCGGGCCCCGCCTGTCATAGTCACCTATCCCATGTGACACCGACAGGTTGGGCCCGCCTATCGGGTTCGAATCCATCGGCTGCACGCGCACCACTACGGCGGAGGCGTATTGCCAAAATACACCTGCGGCATGGCCCTCTCACAGCGCTGCGCCTGGGCTGTTGCCTCCTGGGTCGGCTCAGCTCGACGGTTTCGGCCCATTAAGCACAGTGTCATTTTTATTTTTTCTTTTTCCAGTAACCCCCAAATATTCCGCAGAACAAAATATTTACCCAAATGAATTGATTCAAATTCCTAAAGTTTCCTAAAAACACAAACTATTTAATTGTGCAACTTTCACATTTTTTCATCACACTTTCCAGTACTGTTCAAATGCATATTCAAATTTGAACTATGGAATGACCAACTTGCAAAATTCCTAGGACATCCAAATCAACTCCAAATGGAGTGATTCCAAATTTCTAGGTGGTCTAAATATCATGCCTTATTTATCAAGCCTTGGTTAACATTTTTACCATGCATTAATTCTGCTGGATCAAATAAATAGCCCCATATTTCATTATTGCCATCTTAGGAAATAGATAGGAAATTCATATCAAGTCCAAATCCAATGAAACCACTTCCTGCATGTTTCTAAAATCATGCTCTAATTAATAGGTGCATTCACTCATTTTTAT
Source organism: Elymus sibiricus (assembly GCA_039707655.1). Taxonomy (NCBI): domain Eukaryota; kingdom Viridiplantae; phylum Streptophyta; class Magnoliopsida; order Poales; family Poaceae; genus Elymus; species Elymus sibiricus. The sequence continues at coordinate 253,309,398 of CM077667.1, read as the reverse complement.
AAAAATGATTCCTGTAGAATTCTTATAGGATAAAAAATACCTCCATTTCCATCATTCAAAATCTATGGCAATCCAAAATCCAATAGAGCCATTGTAGATATCCTTCTCATGACCAGAGAAGTCCTAGAAAAATAAAACTCCTATTTATAGAGCACTTTTACTTTCTGCTTGTTGTGTTGCTTATTGCGGTTGTTTCCGGCAATAGTTGACGAAGTAGACGAAGTGCTCAAAGTTGGACGAGAAGCGTGTGAAGACCTTGAAGACTTTGCTGAGCCAGGCAAGCAGCCCTTTGACCATGACTATGAAACCCTTTTATTGCATGGCATATAGCACTTTATTCCTTGATGTTGATCATGTTGATGTGGTGACCACTGCGGTGGGATGCCCCCGATACTTTCTTGTTGATACTTGCATCGTGCATGACCCTACCATTCTTATGAGGGTTGTGCGGTTGGGAGTAGTTAGGTTGCTAGTAGTTGCTATGCAAGTGGGATGGTGATATGCATGGTGATGGAAACAAAAATGATCTCAAAGACTTTTCAAAAAACCCGTCGGGTGCCACTAATGCCCGAGGGAGATGATGATGAGCTAGGTAGCCACTTGGTAAAGAAGTGGTGTACCGGAGCAAGTGAGTGTGTGTGGTTTTTGAAAACGGATTGGTGTAAGTTGCGACCGTTATTCCAACCTTACATGTACAACCACGATACCCCTTACGGGACGGGCCTTTGTTGATTACCTTGGTGGGTACTAGCATAGAGCCCGCATTACTAGTGGCGGGAGTGACGAGGTCACTCTCGATACGGGGTCGTGCCTGGTAGGGCGACCGTGCGCTGTCTTTACAGGCACCGGGCACACCGTTGCGTGCCCTCATGGATGATACATGTGATGTATATCATGAGGGATGGCACCAACGAGTGGACTCTTTGTTTAGTATCGCTAGGGGAAAGGCATTGTTCGGGTGCTTACCTCGGGTATGAAATATACCGCGAGTTGTGGATGACACGGAAGTTCCCCGAGTCTTGTGGGTAAAATGTGCAACCTCTGTAGAGTGTAAAACTATTCGAATAGCCGTGTCCACGGTCAAGGGCAGTTGGATGACCGCTCTTGTGCTACGTCCAGTGTTCACTAAACTTGTGTGTGTGTGGGTGTGTGTGGATGACATAGAGATGATACTTGAGTTAAGTCAGATGACTTGATGTGATGATTGAACATGAGATGTTCAACCCCTTGCTTATGATGATATCTATAACTTGTTCATATGGATATCTGCCAACTGTTGATGCATGCTTACAAAAGTTAGTTGATCATGTCATTGCACTCAAACTAGCTTTCCACAAAAATTACCTATTAGTGCTACATCATGCTCTGTTGAACCTTATTCCAAACATGGGTTGCTTGCGAGTACATTCAAAGTACTCATTGGCTTGCCACTGGTTATGTTATTGGCCAGGCATGAGAGAACATGATGCGATGAAGAGTACCTTGGTGACGAACATGCGATCTAGGACGTTTCCCAGTCAGAATGCCTGTAGGGTTAAGGCAGATGGCATGGGTTCACGCTATCGTTGAAGATTTCCCCTGCGAGTCTATGAAGACTTGGTCATAAAGACCTTATTTGAGTACAAACGGTATGTAATGGATGTAAGACTCTTGTTATTCAGTTTCTGTGTGATCAGTGAGCATTGATCTCTGGGGTCACTGTGCACGTACATTCGGTGATCACGACTTATGAGTCGGGGTCAACACAGAGCTGGTATCAGAGCCATCCTGACTGTAGGAAGCCCTTAGTTAGCATGGACGTTAGTTAGGATAGGAACTATCCCTCAGACCCCAAATCACTTGCAAAAACTATTGCACTTCTCTCCTCTTCTGAGCTAGCCACTATAAAACCTTTTATCCTCACCTCACCCTCTATTGTCATATTGACCCTTCTCTCACCATCTTGTAGATGGCCGTTGCTCCCATGAGACTCCTCATGACCGGATTCCCACCTCTCCTAAGAGACTGCCTCCAGCAATGCCACTATCCTTCGGAGACAATGTACACCCTGCACGAACTGGACAATGGTGAGTTTGTGATGGAGTTCTACGCCATGGTGGTTGTACCTGCCAAGACCCCACCCCAGAGTTGGTTCTTTGTTGGACCATCTATGCCAACAAGAGACATGGCCATACAGCAGGCGGCCTATGAAGCCCTCTTCGTCTCCGAGACCTCCTCCCGAAAATGAAGGAAGGACAAGCTACCCGCTACCTACCCAGCAAGAGTGGATAAGGAGCCTCTGCTCAAGTACTGATTTCCATAAGAGACGAAGACCCAACCCTCAAGCTCCAGATCTGCTTCGCCAACGCAGTAGATTACCTTCTGCGTTACCTTACCGAAGAATTTCTCAAGTCCCGCCAGGATTTCCCTTCACTCTTACACCTCCACTGCCTCGAGAAGAAAAAGGTGGTCGAGCAAGAACATCATATTGCTGCCCTGCAAGTCTACATCACCAACCAGAAGCAACAAATTGAGGAACTTTAGGAAGTCCGCAACCGAACGCCGCTATACAACCTTTCTTATCTTAATGAATGTGTTAGCCTTTTCGGCACTTGTTTGATTGCACTTGCACTATATCACCCCCTTAGGCACTCCCGTCTATGCTACTTTTCCCTCTCACCCTTCTCGACGACTGAAAACCGGCAAGACAAGATGTACCAAGGATCCACCTCGACAAACAACTGGCACTGAAGACTTCGACTACAACATACTCAACCAGATGCAACCCCGTAGAGTTATGCTTTCCCCTCAAGACTGGAAACCACTCCCTAGCCCAACCTAGACCTCACAGGCTTCCCTATCCGAAGCCTCTGATCTCGTGTTTAATACATGGATTTGCCAGAGCACGTGTTGAGCTTCAATAACCCTCGCTTAGCACTGGGTTCATTATGGCACTAGTGATCATAGTGAACAAACACCTTTCATCCTTAAGCTAGCACTTGGTCTAATGATGCCATGGGATAGATCATCTTGAGGATAAATGATTAGTAGACTAATCATTTGATGAGGCTAGAGTAGATATCTTGAGGAAGTGGATGAGACCCTTTGGTGGATTGCGAGAATTTCAGGATGATCGGGAAGTTGATGGATCAAGTTGATAGAGTAGCAGAACTTACTTCTCCATTGAGTAACTTGGATTAGTAGGGCAAATTTGTTCACAAGCTGAAATTCTTGGTGGAGTATAGATGCTAAGTAAGTCTGCATGGTTCGGAGTAATTTGGATTTGGTCCGATGATCTCGATTTGGTTACCATGTTTCTTGATGGAAGATAAACTAGAAACACTAGATTGTTGTCTGATGTGATTCAGGGATCTAAATGCACCTAACCTTGGAGTTTACTAGCTCAGCATGATGGGAATTGGTGGGTGTACTACAATGAGGTAGTCCTTTCAAGGATTCAGGGATTATAGGAACTCTAGAAGATTATAAGGAACTCCATCAATGTTGGATTTGTAGAAGTGATAAATCGTGCGATGGTTGAGGGGATTACTAGACCGATGAATTGGATTCGTAGGGAGGAAACAATATCTTGGATTGGTTTACTACGTGTGTCCTTAGCATAGAGATGCAACACCTTAGACCTTGGATAGATTAGCTGAACACTTGGATTTGTAGTGCCATAATCAAGCTTCGCAGCTTGTATGTTTGCCCGAGGATTTTTACATAGGAATATATATGAGTTAGTTACAGTATGCATATATGGTGTGGTTTAGTCCCTTTCTCAAAACCATGGAGATATGAATAGCATGAGTGACATCGGAGTTGACTTATATGAGCTGATACCCTCGGTGATATAGAGTGATTTTGTTTGGAGTAATGGGTAGGACTCTTGGCATCTAAGAACTGTGTTCAATGATAAGGTGATAGACGTTCACTCACATCCTAAGCTCCTTGAAACCCGGAAGCTTTACCAAGCCATAACAAGGTCGGATTGCGACCATGGGCTTTGGCTCTATGTCAAAAGGGTATGGTCGAAAGTCCACTTTGACCACCACCCACCCTTTCATAAGGAAGGTGGACATGAAGAGGTAGAGTATAAAGGACCACACAAAAACCATGGGCAAGTAACCACCCGGGACAAATACAGCTCCCAGAGGGTTAAGACTAACTGGCTAAAGATTGGTTCCCGAGCTTTCCCGGAAAGCAAGCTGAATCGAGATGCCGCCAGTCTAAAGGCCATTCCCAAGTCTTACCCCGAGACCACACCGTCCACACCACTCGGTTAATGGATATACCGTCAAGCCTCTTTTTAGGATGACTTATGCCCGCTTCTCTCACGTATCCCATGAGCAATGTGTTTGTGTGATGCTGGGAAAAATATGTTGTTGTCTTCGCAGGATGACATACTTATTTACCCAGTGAGAGAAAGGAAAACCTTAGACATAGGAGGATAAGCCCCAAGAATGCTGAATACCATGCTTCTCAAGTATAAAATTTTACCTTGAAGAAGTCTGACCCCTCGAAGCACTCGCCCTGCGACAGAAGACATTCATGCCCAAGCAACATGAAGGACTACTACGGTTGGGAAACCATGACGAAGAAGATGGAGCAAGAGAAGTCAACCACCACTCCTCTACCAGCTACATCAACTAGACTATACCAAGAAGCACCGCCATCCAAGCATGATGAAGCCCTTGCACATCAAGAGGATTATAGAGCCCCTTGTCTTAACAATCACCTATCAGTTCCTCACTAGGAAGGAACCGAGAAGTTGATAACACCTCTCACTCCACCACCTTGACGGTGTATGATGAGCATGACGTCCCTATCCCTTTCAGATGCTTAGAACGGAGTGGGACGACTGTCATGACTTCATTATTAGCCCCTCTTTGGTCCAATCAAGGGTGTGGATCCTGACTAGATCATGGCGAAACACCAGTCAAAGGAACTTCACCCCCCTCACTAGCCAAGCCTCAGACCATGGGGATTGGATGGCTGATCCATACTTTTGGATAGACATCTTATTTAAATTCCCCGCTAGGACCTTCTCAGGGGAAGGGATCCATTTACCCACCCGAACTCTAAGCTTAGTCTTAGAAACGAGACTCAGCCCAAACCTTTGCCACACTGGCTACGGACAGACAAGTAGACCAAACACTCGAAGACCCGCCAGAAACGCGTGTCCGCGATGACGAGGACAAACAACCAAAGAAGAATGAAGGATCTACCTGGGCAACTTACTCAAGCAGAAGGTCTCGACGAGAAGCCTACAATGATGCGCTTCAAAACTCTCAAGGATGAAGACCACCCGCGACTGAAGATCTCCTGCTTTAAGGAAGATAAGGACTTCCCCGTCAACGAGAAGCTACACCAAGGCCCGACCCTTCTATTCTTACGTGAGACATCTAGATGTCACTAACCAACGTGAGCAACCCCAGGACCAGCACAAAGACACACTACCTTGCCACGTATTCCGAACTTGGAATACACATGCAAGCCAGACCCATACCAGAACCCTGATCATCAGACCCTTGACCCTTAGTCAAGCCTGACATATTGCAAGAACCCCGTTCACCCTCAGACGAAGCCAAGCAAAGCACTCAAAGTTGTATTGTCGAGCACTTCAAGACCAGTGGAGCAACCACACCGAAGACGGGGCAACACGGGAACGTGAAGACTACCTCAGATCCAAATTTCCGTATCTTTTCAACACCTAGCCTAGGAATCTCGGGGATGAGATTCTTGTAAGGGTGGTAGGTCTGTCACACCCTGTGTTGTATCACTTTGCTATGCTTGGATTTACTAAATTTGGAACCAATTAAAACTTTTTCAGTGCATGAGCTTGTTTGAATTGTTGCTTGTTTGCATGTTTGGTTGTTTGTGTATGGCACTCTTAGGTTCTACTCCTCTCCATATTCATCTTCCTTGATCCAAAATTCTTGCCCAATGATCATGCCATGTGAATAGTACCCAAAACTATTTTTATCAAATATTATTTTGGCCAAAAAGGATTTATTCAAATTAGGTTTTCAAAAGCCCCTGAATTGAGGTTTGTACTACAAGTCCCTAAATTGGGTGGATCCTTTTTCCCCAAAAATTTTATTTGGAACCTACTATGCATATGACTTCCCAAAACCACCAAATATTAATTTTAAAGTTTATTTTGCTAGTTTATTTAAAGGCTTTTTCTTAAGGCCAGAAATGATTTTTCATAGGGAATTTTTTTTAAACGCTTTAAAAATATTTGAGAAAATTTAGGGAAACTCAGTGGACATATATTTGCCATATATATGAGTTTCAACACATGGTCATGTTCAAAATCATGGGCAAAACCCCTCAAAACCCTTTATGCCCAAATCAAGCTTTTGGAATATTTCTATAAGAAATATTCTCAGTAAATTCCAGGAAAATTCCAGCAAGACACACATGCCATATTTGATGATATTGCTAAGTTTCATCTCAATACCCTTTATTTACTTCACTAAAATATTCCAAAACCATTCCTGTCCGGAGTCAAATTTGAGCAACTTTACATTGTGAAGTTTCTTCCCTTGACCCCAAACTTTGTGGGCATGTGTTAAACACCAAATAATGATACCAAACCAATTGGTGGATTTATGGGAAGTGAAATGCATGCCTCGATCTACAAAAATCTGATTCTGTTGATTTCTAGGGTTTTACAAAGTTACATTGTGAACTTTCTTCAATCAAGCTCGAACTTGGTGATCCACTCTAATTTTACCTACATTATCATCCTGTTAAATCTCATGGCCAGCAAAACCCATTTGCTTGTCCAAATCAGCATCAAACACCTTCTGGTAATTTGGTAAAAACCAGTTTTGACCCTCTTCCACTGTTCTCCTTGACTTAAGACTTTTACCACATCTCTAACTAGTCCCCTTTTACCCGCAGTAAAATTCCCAAAGCCTCAAGCCACTGGTTGATAAGGCGAAACTTCCATTTACACCCCTAGACAGCTTTGGCAGCACAAGTTTTACCCCTCCCATACTCCCTTTCTTCACCTCTACCTATTCGCTAGCTTTAGCACACTCATGAGCATCTCCAGAACCCCCAAGACACTAGAGGACATGCTGGTGGGCATTGTTTATGCCATGGCACGCCAAATGGGCACTCTCGAGCACGCTACAGTGCACCAGAGCACTGTAGCCGCCCCTGCCCAGTGCCTCCCGACCACCTCGGGCCTCCCCAGCATGCCTGCCGGGGGACCTCGGCGTCCGCAACACGCCACCCCTTGTCCCCCTCCTCTCTATCCCTCCTCTGGCCCCCTCTCGCACGCGCGTCGGCCGCCGGAGAGCCCCAATGGGCGACCTCACATGCGCGACGCCCTGGCTACGACCCGCTCCTTCTCTCCCCTCCTATGGACCAAGAGCGCATCCAAGAACACCCAAGACATGCCCTGGCGAGCCCCCGAGAGCTCAGGCGATGGCCTCGACCTCGTCGAACCCCCTGTCCACGGTGCACCGCCTCTCGCGTATAAACGGGCTGCCCGGACCTCCCTCTCTTCCTCTATCGCCCTCCCTCGCACCCAATCGAACACCCGTTCCACCCACGCAAGCCCCGAGAGCCCCCGTGCCCGGATCGGACCCGAGCTCCGCCGTCAAGGGCCGCCGTCGATCTCGCAGTATGTGGCTTCTCCGGCACTCCTCCTCCTGCCTCTAGGCCTCCCTCACCGCTTTGAAGTGATTCCCCTCCTTCTTCCCGTCGATTGCAGCCAGAGACCACCAGAGCAAGCTCCTCCCAAAGCCCTCCGTCGCGGAATCACATCGCCGGCGAACCCCGGTCCTACGGCGACCACCGTCATGCCCAAACGAACGACGGAACCTCCCTGAGTCTTCCCGTACCTCGCGCGTGACGAATGGCCGCTGGAGTCGCCGCCGGTGAGCCCCCCTGAGCCCCTGTTCGTGAGGTAGGAGATGACAGGCGGGCCCCGCCTGTCATACTCACCTGTCCCCTGTGCCACCGACAGGTTGGGCTCGCCTGTCGGGTTCGAATCCGTCGGCTGCGCGCGCACCACTACTGCGGAGGCGTATTGCCAAAATACGCCTTCGGCGTGGCCCTCTCACAGCGCTGCGACTGGGCTGTTGCCTCCTAGGCCGGCTCAGCTCGACGGTTTCAGCCCATTAAGCACAGTGGCATTTTTCTTTTTTCTTTTCCAGTAACCCCCAAATATTCCACAGAACAAAATATTTACCCAAATGAATTGATTCAAATTCCTAAATTTTCCTAAAAACACAAACTATTTAATGGTGCAACTTTCACATTTTTCCATCACACTTTCCAGTATTGTTCAAATGCATATTCAAATTTGAACTATGGAATGACCAACTTGCAAAATTCCTAGGACATCCAAATCAACTCCAAATGGAGTGATTCCAAATTTCTAGGTGCTCTAAGCCTTGGTTAACGTTTTTACCATGCATTAATTCTGCTGGATCAAATAAATAACCCCATATTTCATTATTGCCATCTTAGGAAATAGATAGGAAATTCATATCAAGTCCAAATCCAATGAAACCACTTCCTGCATGTTTCTAAAATCATGCCCTAATTAATAGGTGCATTCACTCATTTTTATAAAAATGATTCCTATAGGATTCTTATAGGATCAAAAATACCTCCATTTCCATCATTCAAAATCTCTGGCAATCCAAAATCCAGTAGAACCATTGTAGATATCCTTCTCATGACCAGAGATGTCCTAGAAAAATAAAACTCCTATTTATAGAGCACTTTTACTTTCTGCTTGTTGTGTTGCTTATTGCGGTTGTTTCCGGCGATAGTTGGCGAAGTAGACGAAGTGTGTGAAGACCTCGAAGACTTTGCTAAGCCAGGCAAGCAGCCCTTTGATCATGACTATTAAACCCTTTTATTGCATGGAATATAGCACTTTATTCCTTGATGTTGATCATGTTGATGTGGTGACCACTACGGTGGGATGCCTCCGATACTTTCTTGTTGATACTTGCATCGTGCATGACCCTACCATTCTTATGAGGGTTGTGCGGTTGGGAGTAGTTAGGTTGCTAGTAGTTGCTACGCAAGTGGGATAGTGATATGCATGGTGATGGAAACAAAAATGATCTCAAAGACTTTTCAAAAAACCCGTCGGGTGCCACTAATGCCCGAGGGAGATGATGATGAGCTAGGTAGCCACTTGGTAAAGAAGTGGTGTACTGGAGCAAGTGAGTGTGTGTGGTTTTTGAAAATGGATTGGTGTAAGTTGCGACCGTTATTCCAACCTTACATGTACAACCACGATACCCCTTATGGGACAGGGCTTTGTTGATTACCTTGGTGGGTACTAGCATAGTGCCCGCATTACTAGTGGCGGGAGTGACGAGGTCACTCTTGATACGGGGTCGTGCCTGGTAGGCGACCATGCGTTGTCTTTACAGGCACCGGGCACACCGTTGCATGCCCTCATGGATGATACGTGTGATGTATATCATGAGGGATGGCACCAACGAGTGGACTCTTTGTTTAGTATCGCTAGGGGAAAGGCATTGTTCGGGTGCTTACCTCGGGTATGAAATATACCGCGAGTCATGGATAACACGGAAGTTCCCCGAGTCTTGTGGGTAAAATGTGCAACCTCTGCAGATTGTAAAACTATTCGAATAGCCGTGTCCATGGTCAAGGACAGTTGGATGACCGCTCTTGTGCTACGTCCAGTGTTCACTAAACTTGTGTGTGTGTGGGTGTGTGTGGATGACACAGAGATGATACTTGAGTTAAGTCACATGACTTGACGTGATGACTGAACATGAGATGTTCAACCCCTTGCTTATGATGATATCTATAACTTGTTCATATGGATATCTGCCAACTGTTGATGCATGCTTACATAAGTTAGTTGATCATGTCATTGCACTCAAACTAGCTTTCCGCAAAAATTACCTATTAGTGCTACATCATGCTCTGTTGAACCTTATTCCAAACATGGGTTGCTTGCGAGTACATTCAAAGTTCTCATTGGCTTGCCACTGGTTATTTTATTGGCCAGGCATGAGAGAACATGATGCGATGAAGAGTACCTTGGTGACGAACATGCGAGCTAGGACATTTCCCAGTCAGAATGCTTGTAGGGTTAAGGCAGATGGCATGGGTTTACGCTATTGTTGAAGATTTCCGCTGTGAGTCTATGAAGACTTGGTCATAAAGACCTTATTTGAGTTCAAACGGTATGTAATGGATGTAAGACTCTTGTTATTCAGTTTCTCTGTGTTCAGTGAGCATTGATCCACGTACATTCGGTGATCACGACTTATGAGTCGGGGTCCCCACACCCCATCAAGGTCGTGTCCGCGTACCCCCTTGAGAAAGTGCTACGCAACCCCAACGCTGTTGGAAGAGTTGCAGAGTGGAACATCGAGCTGCAGGCCTTCCACCTGGAGTTCAGCACCACCAGAGTCATCAAGGGTGCGGCCCTCGCTAACTTTGTGGTGGAGTGGACAGACGCTCCTGACCGGGGGCTGGATGAGGGCGAGCCCCTCGTGCCCGGTGATGAGGCGCCCGACGGCTGGGTCATGCACATCGACATGCTTTCGCGCGCTGGGGCGCGGGTGCTGGAGTAGTCCTCATCTCCCCAACCCAAGACAAGGTCTGCTACGCTGTCCAGCATTGCTTCCAACATAGCGAGAAGGTCTCCAACAACATCCCGGAATACGAAGGCTTGCTCGCTGGACTCAGGGCCGCTGCCTCCCTGGGGGTCAAGCGCCTCACCATCAAGGGCGACTCCCAGCTCCTCGTCAACTTCTCCAACAAAGAGTACACGCCGAAGGACAAGCACACGGAGGCATACTTGGAAGAGGTACGTAAGATGGAAAAGCATTTTCAGGGCCTGGAGTTGCAACACGTCCCGCGTGGCGCGAACAAGGAAGCAGATGACATCGCCAAGAGGGCGTTGCGTCGCGAGCCTCAAGAGCCCGGAGTCTTCGAGGAGAGGCTCTTCAAGCCGTCCGCGGCACCCCCGGTCGTAGGCCCGGCGTCGCTTCAGGAGGAGCTGCCGCCGGCCCCGCCCTCAGGTGCCCCGGCTTGTGGCCCGGCCAAAGGAGCTCGCCTGCTCCTGGCGCTGGAACCTCAGGCCGGTGATTGGACCGAAGAGTTCAAGGCATACCTGCTCAGCGGCACCTTGCTGGAGAAGGAGGAGGACACAGAGAGCGTGGTCCGTCAGGCCACTGCTTACTGTTTCAAGGACGGTGAGTTATACCGCAGACGCCCCAATGACGTCTCGCTGCGGTGCATATCCGAGGAGCAGGGTCACGGGCTGCTGGCCAACATCCACGGAGGCGATTGCGGGCACCATTCCTCATCCCGCACCTTCGTGTGGAAGGTGTTCTGCAGCGGATTCTACTGGCCCATGACGCTCCAGGACGCCACTAAGCTGGTCCGATCCTGTGAGTCCTGCCAATTTCATGCCAAGCAGATCCATCAGCCCGCGCAGGGTCTCCAGACTATCTCGCTCTCCTGGCCCTTCGCGGTCTGGGGGCTGGACATACTGGGGCCCTTCCCTCGGGCGGCTGACGGTTACCGCTACCTCTACGTCGCCATCGACAAGTTCACCAAGTGGGCGGAGGTGGTGCCCGTGCGCACCATCCCTGTCGGCTCGGCCGTCAAGTTCATCAAGGGCCTCATGAGCCGCTTCGGCGTCCCCAACCGTATCATTACCAACAATGGCTCACAGTTCACAAGCAACCTCTTTAAAACATATTGTGCTAACCTTGGAACGCAGATATGCTATGCCTCAGTAGCGCACCTGTTGGGGATATAACCATGTGGTGAGACCCGCCCAGATGGGCCGGGTCATGAGGTTGGCGGCTTAGCGATAAGGTTTGGAAGAAGCTTGCTCAATGGGCCTGGAGGCCCAGAGCCAGAAGACAACGTGTAACCCGGTGGCGTCTTGTTAGACAAGGCAGGTATAGTTAGAGGTGAGGTCCGTTATCAAGTATGACTCGGCCCGGACTCTTGTAAGCCTAGGGCCTCGACCTATGTATATAAAGGCGGGTTACCTGGGCGGCTTAGGCCACGAAAACCTTTGATCGAGTACTAGGTCTAGCGAATCCACTCCCTTGTAATCGATATCCAATCAATACAACTCCAAGCAGGACGTAGGCTATTACCTCCTTTGAGAGGGGCCGAACCTGGGTAAACCTGTGTCTTTCATCCCGACCAACCCCTTCGAGTTAACCGCCGTAGCGATGGCTTCACACCTAAGTCCTGACACTAGGGCATCTGCCGTGACAAAACCACGACAGTTAGCACCCACCGTGGGGCAGATGCTCGGTGGTTTGGCGTACTCGAAGGGCTCTCTCCTAGGGATCGAGGGATACGCCGTTGGCAGGATGACCAAGAGTCGCCGCGGCAAACTCTACATCGACGACGCTGGCTGGGGCCCCGAGGCCGACTCAATCGAGTACGGGTACCGGGTCCCCTTCGGCGGAATTCACGTCTTCATTGGCAAGATTGGAGGATCTAAGCCCGGGCTGGACGTCTGCACCGACCTCGTCGAGCCGGCCCGGCGCGCGCAACCCGCTCGGGTTAACCCGGGCCGGAAGCGCGTCTTCGTGGGCTTCACCCAAGGCACGGAACTCGAAGGTTCCATGTCACGGGAGGAAACCCTCGTCTGCTCAGAGGATGGATCCTCGAGCGGGGAGGTGGAATCAATCTACCAGCTCCACAACGACGGGCTTGGGGGCTACTTCGAGGGCTACCCTGACCCGGAATACTACGAGCCACCGAGCCGAGCCGCTGTCTTCATGGCAGGATCGGCGCCAGCTCCTGGTAGCACGGCCACTGGTGCGACCGGGTCTGGATCAGGCAGGCCCCCGGCTCAAGTTTTGCTGGATCTGATGAATGAACTTACGACTCTGATGGGAACCGAGGTCACGGCCAAAAACCAAGCAGCCCGTAACACGGAGATCGCGAGGTTGAAGGACCAGATGGCCGGAGCCCAAGAGGAAATCAATGCACTGAAAGCTCAGATGGATGCTGAGTCGGAGCGCCTCAGGTCGGAAGCTTTTCGCCTGGACCTGGATCAACAGACCGCAGATGCAGTGCATCGGATGAGGCACCAGACCCGCTTGCCGGATCAGTATGAGCCCAGGAATCTTTTCAACACTCTAGGGACAGGACGGAATGCACCTCTGACCATAACCCGGACGGCGGAAGTACCTGGAAGTAGGGCGGCGGTTCAGCATCGACAGCCAGACCAGCCCCGCAGGAACCAGACCCCGCCGCAGCACTTTCCGACACCACCCGGTCATTATTCTAACCCGGTGGAGAACATGGTGGCAGCGGCGGTCAGACTTGGCACGCTCCCCATCCCTGATGGAACGCCTTTTGCGGAAGAAGCGCGGAACGCCATTGGATATTTGCAGATAGTGGTGGCGCAACAGGAGAAGTATACCTACAGCCGGAGCCGCGTGCACTCGACCCATATCCCAAGCCGCAGTTACAGTCGTGTATAGAATCGCCTGCGATTTCTAGCAGTGATCGACGTCGGAATCCGGCGTGGGATGACCCGCCTGCTGTTGATGCCCAGGCACTGGTGGATCGTTCGAGAGCACAACGAGAGGCGGCAGCAGTGGCGGCTTACCAGGAACCCACAGTAGCACCTTCTGTTTCAGTAGGAGCCGGAGTAACCTCCAGGACTGTGGGAGTGCCGTGCTAGGTGCCGACTTTACGAAACGAACGCCTGCCGAAGGATTTCAAGGGTCCCCGCAAGGTGCCAAATTATACTGCCGATCTGCCTCCTGAAGCTTGGATTGAGAGTTATGAACTATCCATGGAGATGTTAGACGTCAGTGATGCCGTCTGCGCCAAGTATTTCATCATGATGCTGGAAGGGCCGGCTCGCACGTTGTTGAAGGATTTGCCACCCAACACCATTAATTCTTGGGCCGAGTTGAAGGCGAAGTTCATCAAGAATTTTCAAGGGACGTGCAAGCAGCCCATGACGATCGTGGACTTGGATCATTGTGTGCAGCGTGAGGATAAGTCGGCCCATCATTGGGTCCGACGGGTCTCCACCATTATCCACTCCTCTGATAACATCACAGCGGCTCATGCGGTTCTGATTCTAGAGAAGAATTGCCACTTTTTGCCCCTGAAGCAGAAGCTTGGACGGCTCAAACGTTCGTGCCAGGACATGGGGGAGCTCATGGCGGCTCTCATCAAGTATGCAGACTCTGACATCATGAAGGACCCTGGTTCTGATGATGAGAAATCGGCTAAGGGTAAGAAGAATAGCAATGGCAAGAGTCAGCAGTAGAACGGGGGAGGAAATAGTAATAATGGCAATGGCGGTAAGCGGAAACACCCGGACAGCGGGTCAGATCTGGTGGCCAACACTAGTGCTGGAGGCAACCGTGGCAAGGGCAATGGTAAACCGCCTTTCGGCAAGTCTAAGCCTTTCAATATGGAAGCAATGTTGAATGCCCCCTGTCCAAAACATAGTGTTCCCGATAAACCATCCACTCATGCCTGGAAGGATTGTTGGGTCATGCGGGAGTTTCGGAATTACAACATTAACCAGCATCAGGGTGGCGACAGTGGAGCATCTGGCGGGTCAGGATCCGGCTCTCCTGGGTCCGGCTTTGGTGCAGGCGGCTCAGGTTCTGGCTACCAAGGTCAGGGAAACAATGGAGGTCACCATCAACAGTCTGGCAATGGAGGTCAGCAACAAAACAACCAGTCCGGGTATCAGAGTAACCCAAAGCAGCTTAATGGAGGCCAATATCACGTCTTTACGACAAGCCTTGACAAGCGGGATCAGAAGGTGCGAAAGCGGGCGGTTAATACGGTCATGCAGGGTCTCCCGCGGTATTTGAAGTGGTCTGAGTATGACATAACTTGGAGCGGGGAGGATCACCCGCCGCGTGTGGATAACCCGGGGCAGTTGGCCTTGGTAGTGGCTCCCCAAGTAGGAGGATACGTGTTCACCAAGGTGCTTATGGATGGTGGCAGCAGCATCAACATCCTGTACTATGACACGTTCCACCGGATGAACTTGCTTGACAAGGATCTTAAACCATCTTCGACAGTTTTTCACGGTGTGGTGCCCGGAAAGTCGGCTTATCCAGTTGGAAAAATTTCCCTGGAGGTAGCTTTTGGTGATGAGTTCAACTATAGGGTGGAGACCTTATGGTTTGAGGTGGTCAAGATCAAGAGCCCGTACCACACTTTATTTGGGCGGCCGGCTTATGCCAAGTTCATGGCTAGGCCTTGTTATGTTTACTTGCAGCTCAAGATGCCCAGATTAAATGGAATGATTACAGTGCATGGTGATCGGAAAATTGCTCTTGAGTGCGAGGAAGGCGATGCTGCGTATGCAGAGTCGAGTTGTGCTGAGGCAGAGCTCAAGTTCTATAAGGAGAATGTTGACCCGGCAGATATGACCCCGTTGAAGAAGCCGAGCACGGAATCTGAGCCGCCCCTGAAGTTTGTGGCAGAAGATACCAAGCTGGTGGATTTTAACCCTGGCGACTCATTGCAGCAATTCACTATTGGGGCCAATATGGATCCCAAATAGGAAAGAGCGCTCATCGAATTCATCCGTGAGAATCGGGACATCTTTGCATGGAAGCCTTCTGACATGCCGGGTGTACCGAGAGAATTCGCTGAGCACCACCTTAATGTGGATCCTAAGTTTAAGCCGGTCAAACACTTCCTCCGTCGTTTCAATGAGGAGAGGCGTAAGGCTATTGGAGAAGAGGTAGCCCGGCTCTTAGCAGCAGGGTTTATCATCGAAGTTTTACACCCGGAGTGGTTAGCTAACCCGGTGTTGGTACTAAAGAAGAATGGCACGTGGCGCATGTGTGTAGATTATACCGATCTCAACAAGGCATGTCCGGTTGATCCATTTGCTCTCCCCCGTATCGACCAGATCATTGATGCAACGGCGGGTTGCGAGAGTTTATGTTTCCTGGATGCTTATTCGGGTTATCATCAGATCAAGATGGCGGTCAAAGACCAAGAGAAGACGTCTTTCATTACGCCTTTTGGAGCTTTCTGCTATGTGTCTATGCCTTTCGGGCACAAGAGTGCCCAGGCGACTTATCAGCGTTGTGTGCAAAACTGTCTTCATGGTCAAATTGGGCGCAATGTTCATGCTTATGTGGATGATATTGTAGTCAAGTCAAGGAAGAAGGAGACTCTGTTGGCTGATCTGAAGGAGACTTTTGATAATCTGCGAGTTTACAAGATGATGCTTAACCCGGCAAAATGTGTGTTTGGTGTACCTGCAGGCAAGCTCTTGGGATTCTTGGTCTCTGAGCGTGGCATTGAGGCTAACCCGGACAAGATAAAGGCCATCACTTCTTTGTCTAAGCCGGCGTGTATTAATGATGTTCAGCGCTTGGCGGGTCGTATTGCCGCCCTGAGCCGATTCATAAGCCGCCTAGGTGAGAAAGCTATTCCTCTCTACCAGATGATGAAGAAGACAGATGACTTCGTCTGGAGTGATGCGGCTAATGACGCGTTTGAGGCGCTCAAAAAACAGTTGGCTGAGCCGCCCGTTTTGGCTGCTCCGGTGGAAAAGGAGCCTTTGCTCTTGTATGTGGCGGCTAACAACAGAGCTGTCAGTGCTGCAGTTGTGGTGGAGCGCAAAGAAGCGGGTAAGGAGTACCCAGTCCAGCGGCCAGTTTACTATGTCAGTGAGGTCTTGACGGAGTCCAAGCAAAGATATCCGCATTGCCAAAACTTGGTGTTCGGGGTATTCATGGCCAATCACAAGCTGAAACACTACTTCCTTTGGCATCCAATCACAGTGGTCAACTCTGCTCCTTTGGGAGATATCATTCAAAATAGAGAAGCTACTGGCAGGATTGCTATGTGGGCAATTGAGCTTGGGCCTCTCAATATGAGATATGTGCCCCGGACGGCTGTAAAATCTCAAGCCCCGGTGGACTTTATCAATGACTGGACAGAGTGTCTAGCACCCGAGGAGAAGCCGGATAATACATATTGGACGATTCATTTTGATGGTTCCAGGCAATTGGAAGGCTCGGGGGTTGGAGTTGTTCTAACTTCCCCGCGAGGTGACAAATTCTGTTATGTTTTGAGGTTAATGTTTCCTTGTACTAACAATGCAGCTGAATATGAGGCTTTGCTTCACGGGCTCCGTGTGGCCAAGGAGATGAATTTGAGCCGGGTCCGATGTCTTGGCGACTCGGACCTGGTGGCTCAGCAAGTCTCTGGCACATGGGACTCTAAAGACCCTCGCATGGCGGCTTATCGCCAGGCGGTTGATATTATTGCTGGCCATTTCAAGGGCTATCAGGTGGATCATATTGATCGGCGGAGGAATGAGGCGGCTGAAGCATTGTCAAGACTTGGGTCTCAGTGTAAGCCGGTGCCACCTAATGTGTTCCTGGACGTATTGCATCACCCGTCGGTCAAGTTACCGTCGGAGGAGGATTTGGCTATACCTGACCCGGAAGGACAATTGGTGGCGGCTCTCCGCGGAATCCCTGATTGGACATTGCATTATCTGGCATATCTGACCCGCGGCGAGTTACCTCAAGATGAAAATCTGGCGCGGCAGATCATAAGGCGGTCTAAATCTATGACTATTGTCAATGCCGAGTTACACCGGTGAAGCGTGACTGGTGTCTTTCAGCGCTCTGTTTCTCCGGATGAGGGCCGTGAGATCTTGCAAGAAATCCATGCCGGCGATTGTGGTCATGATGTCGGGTCAAAATCTTTGGTGGCTAAGGCTTTTCGACACGGTTTCTACTGGTTAACAGCTCATAAAGATGCAGAGTACTTGGTCAGTAAGTGTGACGGGTGCGAGAAATTTGGGCGACGTGCCCATGTGCCGGCTCAAGGGTTACGGATGATTCCAATCACCTGGCCGTTTGCAGTCTGGGGGCTTGACATGGTAGGACCTTTTAAGAGGTCTAAAGACAAGAAGACCCACCTCCTGGTGGCGGTTGACAAGTCTACTAAGTGGGTTGATGCTGAGCCGGTCAGCAAGTGTGATGCAGCAACAACAGTTCAATTCATAAAGAAGCTGATCTTTCGGTTTGGTTATCCTCATAGTATCATTACTGACAATGGCACAAACCTGTCCAAAGGGGCTATGAAGGAGTTTTGTGATAGTGAGCATATCCGCCTCGATGTATCTTCTGTGGCTCACCTACAATCTAATGGTCAAGCAGAGCGTGCTAACCAAGAAAATTTGGGAGGAATAAAACCTCGGCTTATGGTTCCTTTGGAGTGCACGCCGGGTTGTTGGGTGGAGGAGTTACCTTCCGTTCTTTGGAGCATAAGAACCACCCCCAACAAGTCAACAGGCTATACGCCTTTCTTCATGGTTTATGGTGCAGAAGCTGTTCTCCCCAGTGATATTCGTCATGACTCGCCTAGAGTGGCGGCTTACGTGGAAGCTGATAATGAGGCGGCGCGTCAGGATGCTTTGGATGCCTTATATGAAGAACGGGATCTTGCAGCAGCACGGTCCGCGATTTACCAGCAAGACCTGCGTCGCTATCATAGCCGTAGGGTCAAGACTCGGACGTTCCAAGAAGGCGACTTAGTACTCCGTTTGATTCAAGATCAGTCAGATATGCACAAGTTGTCACCCCCTTGGGAAGGGCCATTTGTGATCAGTAGAAATCTCTACAATGGTTCCTATTATCTCATTGATATACGGGAGAGCGACAAGTCACGAACCTCTGGTGAAGAGACTACAAGGCCTTGGAATATTGCTCACCTTCGGCCATACTATACTTAAGCCGCCAGTCCGGCTCTCATCAATGTACATATTCCTGTCATTGTATATACCATCTTTTATGAGATAATAAAGTTGGCATCCCCATGATTAGGGGACTCTGCCGTTTTTTTTGCACTAAGTTTTGTGCAAAGGAGTTGATCCTTCATCAGGTCACTTGGGGGCTTCCTACCCACTAGGTTTAGCTTTCATACCCTTTTGGCCAGGCTTTATATGCCATGTTCGAGTTAAACCTGCCTGTTTGCAACTTGCTACTCCACCATGTGACCCGCCGAACACTTGACAGTCAATCTTGCTTAGAGACCCTGAACTTTCATAGTCAATCTCACACAAAGACCCTGAACTTGTCAAGGTTTAAACGGCGGCTTTTGTCACGAGAGAGCCGGCTTACAGTAACTAGGATAAACTCGCCTTGTCTGCTGTAGTCTCTCCGCTATGTGGCCCGTTCGTACTCTTAGCAATGTCAATCTTTTAAAGACCCTGAACTTGCTAAGGTTTAAACGACGGATTTATGTCACGTGAGAGCCGGCTTATGAGGTTTTCAGGCTTTTATGCCTAGCTTCTTCGGAAGCAATACAAATTTTTTCTTAAAAATATAAAGTTCTTCTGTCTTACTGTGCCTTTAAAGCCGGTTCATTAGGCAGGGGATACGCAAATACATATTCTGTTGCTTGTTTTTTGCAGGCATTTTTCATGATAAGATTCTAAGTTTTTTGGGTAACCCCGGCTTAGCACTGCTCATGGCATACAACCCGCCGGGCGAGTCAAGGCAGTCAGACGATTATATATCAAGACAGTTGTGCTAAGTTGCCGGCGTATGGTCTGAAAGAAGTTTAAAAAGTGCACGAAGGCACAAGAGCAGGCGATTAAGTGTTTTCTACTGCTATTACAAGGCTGTCACGGAGCCCAAAAATCTGTGGGCTTAAGGTTTTTGCAGCAAAATATAACCCGACATATCAACAGGGCCGGGTTACCTTCATATGAAGCAAACTCTTTATTTAACTCGTCGCCGGGTCATCCTGCGCCGGATCTTCGGTCTCCCGGATCTGAAGGTTGTCCACATCCCAGTTGCAGTTTGTTAAGGCCTCAAATTTGGCTTCATCATGCATGATTGGAGATGGGTCAACGTCAGGGGCAAAGAGATGCTTAGGGCGTTGAGGAATCAGGCTTTTTGCTTCAAAGGTGGGCCCCCGAACTCGCTTGTTATCCTCAGAATAAGCCGCCTGATATGACGACAGGTCAGCTTCTCTGGCCAGCCGGCTTGCCAATATTCGGGATGCCTTTATGCAGCGGGCATAGTCGTCTTGGGTAAACTGCGAGCCATCGTCCGTCAACTGAGGAAAACCATCCATCATCTCAGCCGGGTTAAGCTCGGGTGCATAAGCCAGTGACCGGCTCAAAGCAACCATTGTGCCCTTACGGGCGGCTGATCTCTTCAATTCTTCTATCTACTTTGGGATGGTGGAGAGGACTTCTAGCACGCCTTCATAAACTTTGGAACGCCCTTCTCAGTCATAACATCTTTAATGGTAAAAAGGGATCCGGCATACAACTATTTAGTAAGTGAATATAAAGCCTTCAGCTTTAACAGACTGTCATCTGAAAGTTGGCGACTTCGTTCACGAACAAGCAAGTCAAATCTTATAAGCCGTCTGGAAGGATTCTCGAAGATTTTTTGCAATGAATATTGATGATTAACAACACTTACCAAAGACGGCTCCAATCATATGGGTTATATGGCTTTTCAGATTGCTAAGCTCTTCAGCCACCATTTTAAGACGGCCCTCTGCGTCTTCTGCGCGCTTGATCAGGGCGGCTTGGCTCGTTTCAGCAGATTTTTTGAGTGTTTCGAGATCAGTCTTGATTACCTCTAGCTCGGCCAAAGCGATCTGGTATTGGCGTTGGCTTCCGCTCAACCTTCTTGTTGCAGGGCCCGACTCGTCTTAAGGTCCAACACATTAGACTCAGCGGCATTTAAAGATTCCTGCACAAGACAAGTCATCACAAGGCAATATTGTCTGTTTTAAGCCGCCTGTCCGGCTCACAAATGTTTTTAGCAGTTTGGCAGAGTCATTACAAGTCCCAAGCAGATTGCAAGCAATATACTTGACACTTGGGGGCTAATGTGTCTCAGTTTTTTCTTATAGACCCGTATCATCTCTATGAAGATAACCCGGCCCTTGGGGGCTACATCTGGCTCTTATTCTATGATTAAGTGCCGGCTCATTACTTACATAATGACCCGTCACTTGGGGGCTACAACTGGCTCTTATTCTATGATTAAGTGCCGGCTCATTACTTACATAAGGACCCGGCCCGTGGGGGCTACAGCTGGCTCGTATTCTGTGATTAAGTGCGGGCTCATTTCTTACATAATGACCCGGCCCTTGGGGGCTACATGGCGATTCATCGAAAGATTGCAAGTGATTGAAGACCCGGCTGACCTGTTGAGAGGTAAACCGGCTCTTGGGGGCTACATAAGTATATATGAAAAGGCAAGGGAAGTGGAGTACCTCGTAGTTTTTCTTCATCATGCCAACCAAGTTGGCCTCCATGTCCCGGCTTGCAGAGAGACGACTCAGATAGCCAGAATGCAACTCGTCGGCAGTAAGTTTTTCTAAGTTAGGAAAATCGAATTGAGTTTTTCCTTCCTTAAGAGGAGCCACCTCGTCTTCACTGGTATGTTTTGATAGTACATGGGAGGGAGCTGGATATTTATAAACCGCCCCGGTAATAGTAACTTCTTCATGAGAAGCCACGTCTTTAGTTGTTGGCTGGGGGTTGGGCGGCTTAGGATCAGTTTCTGGATGGGCCTCGGGAGCCTCAATATCCATATCTGCCGGCTCATTATGCTGAGGAGCTTTTTCATGGGCGTCTTTGTCAGCCTCAGACGGCTCAATGTGAGCTTCAAGGGTGTTAGGCTTTGGGTTTGCCGACTCTGGAACATCAGGAGTAGCGGTCGACCCGCCTACCTTCCACCGTTTGGCTTGAGCCCTATGAGCAAAGGTCAAGTTACACGTCAATAAGCAAGGATAGACTATTAACGCACGGACTGGGATATAAAAATACTTACCCCGGGTTGATAATAAGAAGAGGCAGTTTTGAGGCGGTTGATTCGCCGGAAGAAGGAGGTGAGTGCTGGAAAGTTAGCATTGTCAAATACAAGTAAGCTGCAACACAAGGTTAACATTCAGAAGAAATAAATTCAAGGCAAGGAAGTACTTCAGTGTGCCGTTTCCGAGGAGCCGGATCATTTGGTAAGCCGGCTAAAAGATCTTCAGAGCCGGTGCTTCGGGTCTGACATCTGTTGTCATCTTGCTGCTTCTTCAAAAGAAAGTTGGGATCCAAGTGAGCAAAAGGACGAGAACATTTTACCTTCCGTACAGCCCGCCGTATTCTCTTTACTGGTAAAAGTTCCGAGTCAGAAGAGATAATGGTTACCTCTGCAACATCAGCATGACTTGTTTCTGCTTCCTCCTGTGAGTAATCATTGTCAATGAGTTGCATAAAGAGAAGACCAAGGGAGTCAAGTTCTACCTCTGAGTCATCCAGGTCGAATAGTTCTTCGGTTGATTGCTTCTTCTTACGAGCCGGCGCCTTAGCTTTGGTCGCCTTGGGGACTTTGCTCTTCTTCTTGAGGGAAGCGGGTAACCTTTTGTTCCAGAAGGAAGAGCCGGCCTACGTAAAAATATATGCATTGGTATAAAGGTTAAAATACAATACATGAAGTACATCATTTAAAGAATAATTGAAGATTAGGGTGAAAAGGTTCAACTCTGGAGCCAGGTTAAGCGCATAAAAGGGACTTAAACCCATCTTGTTGCAGGCGGCTTCAGATTCTCCCAGCAAGGACTTGACAATTGTATTGAGATCCTGGTCTGTCAAGGGGGTCTGGTTGAAGCGTTGAGGGTCGTTCACTTCACCAGTATATTGGCACATTAAAGCGCTGCGGCGGCTCAACGGCAGAATCCTCCAAGAGACCCAGTAGCGGGTCAGATCGATACCTGTTAACCCATTGGCTAACAGGGCCCTTATTTTTGAGAAGGTTGGGCCATATTGAGCGCGTTCTGCAGCGGACATCCGGTCTGGGAGTTCCATGCCAATGCTGAGCCGGTAAGGGCGATAACCCGGCAGTGGGTTCTCTCCTTCTAGGGAAGTGTCTTTGCAATAAAACCAAGTCTTATTCCATTCTCTGGGATGACTCGGTAGAGTTTCTTCTGGAAAGAGTACGTCTCTCCGTCTTTGAAGGGTGACACCCCCGAGTTCAAGACTCAGTCCATCTGCCATTTCTGTTTGGCGGTTGATGTAGAAATATTCTTTGAAGAGGTCAACAGACGGCTCTTCCTGCAGATAAGCTTCGCAGAGGGTTTGGAATTGACACAGGTTGGTGACCAAATTGGGGCCAATGTCCTGGGGGTGCACGTTGAATGAGTGTAAGGCGTCTCGGAAAAATTAAGACCCGGGTGGAGAAAAACCATGGAGAAGATGGTCTGTGAACACAATAACTTCCCCATCCTCGGGCTTAGGAGTGGTTTCATTGCCCGGAACCCGCCAGTGAATGACATCCTAAGCCGGCAAAACTCCCATGGTAACAAAGTCCTTGAGTGATTCCTTAGTCACCCCGGACCTTACCCAGTTGCAGGAAGCCGGGACTCTGGACATGGCGGCAACTTAAAAGACTGCGGAAGGGGATGAATATATGGCGGGCTAACAACGTATTATGACCAAGGCAGTTATGACTCTAAAAATGGTGACGGTATTTGGCGGGTCAGTATAAAATTATGAGCCGCCGAAGCAGGCCGCAATATGACAATATGAGCCGTTAGTATGACGGCGGGTCAAGTTTGCCAGTGAATATTGGAAAAATTGCTAAGTGTGGAAAAACAGGTTTCGACAGTTACAGCTACCGAATCAAGATCTACGGGCGAGATAAAAGAAAAATATTACTAATGCTAAAAACCAGTGGAAGAATAGGCAGTTCCTATACGGATTAGAGTGAGCCAGAAATCTATAATGAGCATGGCCTGCCTATTGAGCGGATGGCCATAAAGCCTAAAGGAGTGTTTTTCTTTGATCTACGAAGAGCACTCCAATGAGCAGTGATGAACACGAAGAAAACCCGATGAACTCGGGGGAAATCTGAAAAAATTAGTGCAGATCTAAACAAGGGGCAATGATGGAACCTTGGAGATGCGGGCGAAAGTGGGAATGCTCTAGACGTAATCAGGGTGATGCATCGGCCAGTGTTGGAGATGATGGCGAAGCCCGGGCGGCGCGGCGAGCTTCGGTGGCGCAGGCGTCTGGAGGAAGAAGAAGAAGGCAGCAGCGGGGAAAGTGAAAATAATGGGACCCCTCGTGCCTATTTATGAGGATGTGATGGAATAGCAACAGTCTGGTGCGGGAATTGAGGAGACACGATGACGATTGACCAAGAAAGTGCCTCGATTCTCGGGCTGGTCATTTTAATGAAAAAGATTCGTTGTGACGTCAGGGGAATCTTTTTGATTTTCCTGATGATGTCATGGCTGGTCATGAAGATTGATCAGAGATGACGTCACCCATTTTTGGCGGGTCATGAAGATTTATAAGAGAATGCAAGATTCGCCAACCAAGAAGACTTGAAGATTAACATGAACCAGTTCAAATCAATCTGGGGCCTAATGTTGGGGATATAACCCCGTGGTGAGACCTGCCCAGATGGGCCGGGTCATGACGTTGGCGGCTTAGCGATAAGGTTTGGAAGAAGCTTGCTCAATGGGCCTGGAGGCCCAGAACCAGAAGACAATGTGTAACCCGGTGGCATCAGCCGCCGGTGGCGGCTTGTTAGACAAGGCAGGTATAGTTAGAGGTGAGGTCGGTTATCAAGTATGACCCGACCCGGACTCTTGTAAGCTTAGGGCCTCGACCTGTGTATATAAAGGCGGGTTACCTGGGCGGCTTAGGCCACGAAAACCTTTGATCGAGTACTAGGTCTAGCGAATCCGCTCCCTTGTAATCAATATCCAATCAATATAACTCCAAGCAGGACGTAGGCTATTACCTCCTTCGAGAGGGGCCGAACCTGGGTAAACCTGTGTCTTTCGGCCCGACCAACCCCTTCGAGTTAACCGCCGTAGCGATGGCTTCACACCTAAGTCCTGACACTAGGACATCTGCCGTGACAAAACCACGACAGCACCCGCGGAGCAATGACCAGGTTGAACGCGCCAATGCGGAGGTCCTGAGGGACCTCAAGGCAAGGAGCTTCAACAAGAAGCTTGAGGCCTGTGACAGGGGTTGGCTCGGTGAGCTTCAGTCCGTGTTGTGGTCCATCCGCACCACCGTGACTAAGCTCACCGGCGAGACCCCATTCTTCCTCGTCTACGGGCCAGAGCCGGTCCTCCCGCACGAGGTCAAGCATCGCTCACCGCGGGTCTTGGCATTCGACGAGGAGTGTCAGGATGCCTCGCAAGGGACAGACCTCGTGCTCGGGGAGGAAGCCCGTCGCCAAGCCTCACTCCATGCAGCGAGGTACCAGCGGGCGCTGCGGCGCTACCACTGCCGCAGCATCCGCTACAGGACGCTCGAGGTGGGTGACCTCGTCCTGAGGCGGGTCCTCTCTAGGGAGGGCTTGCACAAGCTCTCGCTCATGTGGGAGGGCCCGTTCAGGGTCGCCCGTGTCTCCAGGCCTGGCGCCCTACGCTTGGAGACGCAGGACGGGGTCCCCATCCAAAATGCCTAGAACATCCAGCACCTCCGGAAGTTCTACCTGCGACACTGTCACGTAATAATGAGTGGGTTGTATATGCCCGGGGTCCCCCGAGGACGCGGAGGGGCCCCCACCGACGCCCAAG
Organism: Elymus sibiricus; assembly: GCA_039707655.1. NCBI lineage: Eukaryota > Viridiplantae > Streptophyta > Magnoliopsida > Poales > Poaceae > Elymus > Elymus sibiricus. The sequence continues at coordinate 253,283,835 of CM077667.1, read as the reverse complement.
TGGAAGCCCCATGCTCCGCGCTGGCGGACGACACAGTCCCCCAATGACTATGCCCACGCCTAGTGGAAGACCTATGCTCCGCGCTGGGGGAAGACGATGACTAGCTATTAGGTGCTGGACGCGGCTGTTCTTTGCTCCCTTTTGTAAACCAAATTTGCCGTCTTTTGGAATGAAACTTGAAGCTTTCACGTCCTGCTTGAAAAAGGGGTGGGGATTTTCTCCTTTGCAGTGTTTCTCGTTTTGCAGTCTTGGCTTTAAAAAGCTAGCACCGGTTTTCTCTCTCTCACGCCCCGCGAGCGGGGGCTGGGTATGGTGTGCACCTCCCCAAAACTTTGGCGCTCTAATCTTCGCGCGGCGCTCTCGAGCGAGTTAGCAGGCGCAAGTTGCCTCAGGCTCCCGCTGCTCGCACATCAAGGGGGAGCCCTGGGCATCACGACCCAGGGGCCTAACTAGTCATGTAGCCCCTCGCCCCTTGGTCTCGTCCTGGTGATCCGGACGCCCCAACGGTGGTCGAGGTATGCGCGGCATTTGGCCCTGCCGATGCAGAGCACAGAAGCAAGCAGGAAGGAAGAGGACTAGGGGAAGGGAAGCCATGTTTTGGCTCGTTATCAGGGAATTCTAACTCTACGAAAAGCACTTTTCAGCACCTTCGCGGAAGGTGGGGCCCTGAGGAAGCACCTCCTGAGGCCCTGACTCCTCGCCACCCCAGGAGCCTCGCGAGCGGCGGGCGCCTGTCGAAGCTGCAAAGCTCCCTAGTCCACAAGGAAGAGGCCCCCTCGGCAAGACCTTCAAGCTGCCTCGGCACCCCAGCTGCACCTCGCGAAGCAGGGACCCGCCACGAGTACGCCAAGCTAAGTTACCCTAATCACGTCAAGTAGGAGCTTTCCATTGGTGGAAACATAAACGCCAAAGTACGGGATAAAAACAAAACGCTAACATGAAGGCGCAAGCGCCACAGTTCATTACACACCCCTCGGGGCCCTTCGTGATTCTTGGTGCAAGAAGTAAAAAAAACAGCAAAAGATGGCCTCCCGAGGGCCGCTACTCCTGGGGCCTGGCTCTAGCGCCGCCCACGCTCAGTCGGAGTCCTCCTCATCCTTGACGGTGGCACGGCTGCATGGCGACTCGACGGCCTCCGGGGCAGGGGCACGGCGTCGCGGGGGCTCGTCGCCCTCCTTGGTCAAGGCCCGACGACGCGGCGGCTCGTCATAGTCGTCGTCGCTCGAGCTTCCCCCGGAGGAGGCGTCGCTGCCGCTGGAGGTGCTACGTCCATCGTCAAGGGCAAGCTCACCGTCGAGGGCGCCGCCGCCACGATGGTCATCGTCGGCGGACAAGTGGTCGGTGTCGCCGCCGTCGCCTTCCGGGCAGCACCCTAAGCGCCTACCTTCTTCCCCGAAGATCTTGACGAAGAGCGTCGCCGCCCCGTCGTACTTGAAGTGGAGGTCACACCTCCCCTGCAGGCCGCTGGCGTGGGCGAACGTCTGCCACCCGCGGTTCAGGAACACGTAGCCTACTAGGGTGACTTCGACCTCCACCCGCGAAGCTGTGCTGCAGCAACCGTCGGCTTGCAGTCATAGGCCGGCAGGCCCTCCTGCTGGCAGCGCACCTGCGAAGAAGCGCGGGAGCTGGAGCCAGGTGGTGGTCGGCCGATCCTCCCACACTACGAACTGCTTGACAGCGTCGGCTGAGTGAGATTGCAAGCGAGGCGGCGGCCGGGTGCCAGCCGCGAGCCTCCCTCCGCGGCCGCGAGCACCACGACTATCGCTGCAGCCTACGCGGGAGGGAGCCTTCCCACGGCTGCCGGAGGCAGCACCGGCCCGCGCCGGAGTGCGCCCGCGTCCTAGAGGGGCCACCGCCGGAGTCGCGGTTTACTTGCGCGGACGACCGCAACCCCTCTCGGGCGGCGGCGAGCCCGGTCCCTCCAGGCGTGTCGGATTTCGGGATCCACAAAATCCAAAAAGGTTCGAACACAGGGGCGTGTGCGAAGGTCCCCAATGGCCTCGGCCCACCTAGCTCGTTACACGATGGTTAGTATGATGAACTTGCAATATGACGAGGAAGAATATATACACGGTGATTTCCCCAGGTTCGGGCCGCTGCGAAGCGTAAACCCCTACTCCTGCTTTGGTGGATTGCCCCTCGAGGAGGTGTGGTGGATGAACTAGTACAGAGGTGAGTAGCCTCGCGAGGGCGCTCGTGTGGTGTTCTTGGCTCTCTGCCTATCTTGTTGTCCCTCTTTTTCTCCCTTTCTCTACAGTGGTACCTAGCTTCTATATATAGCAGCGGCCCGGGTCGTCTTCCCTTATCGCAATGGCAGGAAGGGATCCCACAACGACCAAATTCGAAGGGGGACAGGAGTACATCCCCGCCCTGTCTAAAGGTGGTGTTCGCCTGCAAAGTAGCTGTCGATGGTGTAGAGGTGGGCTCGGTGATGACATCTGTCCTGGTGGGCTTGTGGTCGTGGCCTTGTTGCACCAGAATGGAAACCTTTGGGGGCGCTTTGGGAACCCGCGTACGTCCTTGCTCCCTTTGCACCAAAGGGGAAACTGCACCGCCTGGTGCACTGGCGCCCGCCTGTCCCTCCTTACGTCATCCTTGACTCCTGAGGCCGGGTTTTTCATAGAGATCTCCGCTGCACCGGTGGGTGCCTGAGGAGGTCCACTCCTCGCCGGTCTTGGCGCTGCCTCCCTCGCGAGCTCGGGTCCTCGCGAGGGCCTTGTCTCGAGTGGGGTCGCGCCAGCCGTGCTCGGCTGACGAGGTGGGCCATGCCCTGGGCCACAGGCAGGCATGTCTAGGTACCCCCATTCCCAGAACGCCGACAGTAGCCCCCGGGCCCAAGGCGCGCTCGAGCCGGCATCCGGGCAAAGCCATTGGGGACGGCCTGAGGTGCCGCGGGCCCCAAACGCCTGTGGGCCAGGACTGGCGTACGTTGCGCGGTTGGCGTTGGGTGTCCCGTGCGTCTTCGGCCACTGCCCGAATTGACAAAAGCCTGACTTCCAACACTGAGCCATTATTGCTTTCCCCTTCCGCGCTCTTGCTCCTACTTCCAGATCTCCGGCCTTGGCAGAAGCCTCTCCAGATCTCGACACCTCGCCGTCTTCCCCCTTGCTTTGTCGGCCCCGGGAACTTTTTGATGGCTCCCGCTGGCAAGTCGAAGCCTGAGGCTCAGAGCTCGGCCTCCGCCTCTACCTCGCCGGCGCTCTCGGAGTCCGCCATCGCCAAGGATGGAGACCTCGCCCCGGTGCTCCCGTCGATGGCAGACGGGACCAACGAGTGGGGGCGGACCTTGACCTGGGTTGGTTCCTCGGAGAAGCAGCGCCCGTCAAAGTCAGCCTACACCTTCTTTCTCCATAGCGGCTTCGCTGGGCTCGTCCCGCCTTTCTCCAGGTTCTTCACCGCCATCCTCGACCATTACGGGAATAAAAGCTCTTCATCTCCAGCCCAACTCCATCCTGCTCTTGTCCGTCTTTGCCTTCTACTGTGAGGCTTTCGTAGGCGTGACGCCTTCGGTGGCCCTCTTCCGTCATTTCTTCAGCTTGCGGGTGCATGACGGCGCCCAACGGTCGGCGTGCATCTCCTTCGTTGCGGTCCAGAGCGGGAACATGCTCTTGAAGGCCGGGAAGAAAGTGGAGAACCTCAGGCACCGTTGGGTCCTTCTGGATCTCAAGAGCGTCAACCCCCGCTTGGATCTTCCGGAGGGGCTGCCGGAGAAGATCCGCGCGTGGAGCTCGGCAAAGCTCTCCGACCCCCGGGCTAGGCCCGTTCTGGAGCGGGTCTCTCATGATATCGGCTCCAAGAAGCTGACTGGGGGATGATAGTGAAGGAGTTCTTGACGCAGCGCCTGGCGCCCCTCCAGTCTCATTCTAGGCCCCTGTGGGACTATTGGGGCAGCGGCGACAACCTCAGGCTTCGGTCCGCACGCATAACCCCTGGGGAGCTGTGGCACCCCGGCTCAAAGAACCGGATTACCAGTGTTTCCAACCCAGAGATCATGTCTTCTGGAAACACTCAACAACTTGGTACAGAACAGAACTGAACTTTTATTGACAGAAGTTGGGTACAAGCGCATATTTTACAATGGTGACGAGGCCAAAGGCACCCTCGGTGCTATGACAGTATCTACATTATTTATGTCACATAGCAGGGCCTCGGAATACTAAGTACTTCTACGGCGTAGCGGAACATAGCGCAACTCCATCCACAGGGACACTGCTGTGGACACATCCTAGTTAGCATAGCCAGCACCTTCAGGACCTCCGTCCTCGAATTCACCTGCATCTGGCATGATACGCCAGGTGAGTACTTTGAATGTACTCGCAAGCTCACGACAACCAAGTAATGCAGCAAACAATAGCGTGGCAATCAACATGATAGCACCAAAGTAATTCACTTACGGTAACCGATCATCAACTTACTCTCTTCCGGGTTGTTCCACAACCCTCATAATACTCATAACCATCGAGTACTTCCGAGCACAAGACGAGTTCTGCCATCATTACTATCACTGTTATGATTGACCACCTGGTGAGGTCTGGACGGGCTGTCCAATACCGTGGACTCGGCTATTCGAATAGATTTTTCACTCTGCAGAGGTTGCGCACTTTACCCACACCATGAAGCACCTGGCCTCGTGATCCCCACTCGGGTGGACCAGCGTTGCTTCAACAAAACCTGCCTGACCCGTGACTCTTTCATCGTACCACCGGCACTCATCCTCCCCCGGAGGTCTGCCTTGGGTGGCCCCTGTGTCCTCATGACACCTGCCACCGTCGTGGCCAAACTAAATAGTCCCAAACGGGGGCTATCTGTACCAAACGGGGATGCCGGCACAAACAACAACAACAACTGGGCTCACAGGGTTATCACCGCCTACCTGATCTGGGTAGCACACGTGCATAACCCTCCCTCTTTGGAGGTACCGGTGAAAGATCACGCAGTCAGGCCAAGTCAAGGCCGTCCCATACCGGCAAATGTGGTTGCATGAGTATGCCCGGACAGGTGACTCAAGATCAATTGACTAAGCTCATCTTGCAACCATAGTGATTCATCACCATGTTTAGGTATTTAATATTACTATGATTTATCTATGACAAATACATTAACATAATACATATAAAGATGCAATGCTATAGAAATGCATGCATGAAATGGGTATCATGGCTTGCCTTGCTCTGTTGGGTTGTTCAAAAGCTCTGGGTCTTCAAATACACCACAATCTTCCTCTGAAAATAATTTCAAAATGCAATTGAAAATGTTACATAAAGCATTTTTATTCACCAGATATTCTGTGGGTATAGGAAAAATACCAAAATTTGTCAGCAATACAAGGGGTTCAAAACAAACACAATGCAAAAAGAATCAACTGAATTGGGGCTATAGATAAAAAGTTATTCATGGTCAAAGTCTGGTAAAAAATCTGGAATTTAAATAAAAAGCAGAAAATCTAATAGGGGGCGACGTCGAAGGCGTAAAGTGGAGGGGCGCCTCCACTTATACCGCTTCGGCGCGGGCCTGGGTCGCCGACAGGTGGGACCTGCTTGGTTTAAACTGAGGGAGGGAGGAGACAGAGGGGAGCGGCGGCTCACCGGCGACGCTCACCGGCGTTTGAGACGACGGCGAGGCTGGGAAAGGGTCGGAATGGATCGGGCGTTCAACGGCGATCACGCACGTACCCGCAGCTCCTCTGGAGATGGACAGACGGCGTCTCCCCCTTCCTCTCCGGCGGGTGGAGCTCGTGGTGGTTACCGGCGATGCCGATTCCGACAAGGATTGGGCTGGGCAAAGGGTCGAGGAGGACCAGGAAGATCTAATGGTCTCGATGGCGGGCTCGGGAGGGCTAGGAAGGGGCTGGTGGTGGCTGGCGACAAGGAAGATTCAGGCGGCGGAGCCTTTGCCGCAGTCGAGGGAGACGAGCTCCCGGCTCTTGCTGGGGGACTTTATGGGTGATTCAGAGGTGGGGAGGTGGGTTGAGGAGCTAGGAGGGGCTGGGCAGGGCCTTTTATAGGCCAGCGGCGAGCTCTGCCGAGCTCTCCCGAAGTGGCTAGGCTCGGGCCTGCCACTGGAGCTAGGACGGTGAGCTGGCCGTCGCGGCGCGAATTGAGGTGATGGAGGTGGGCAGGGGAGCGACGGGACAGGTCCAGAGCCATTAAGGGCTTGCGGACGACCACAGTGGCCGGAGCCCACTGTTCTGCCCGTGGCGGAGCTTGGCTGGGAGCGGCGGCGGCCTTCGCCGGCGGTCAGGAGGGTTCGGGAGACGCCAAGCGTTCGCCAGGGGCGCTGTCGGCACCAAGGACAAGGGGGGCAGCAAAAGACGGCTTGGGCGAGCGCATCCGTCTCTGGCGCTGCGCAGAGCGCGCTCTGTGGCATGCCAGCACCGTGCTCACCATGGGTGCGGCCATCAGGAGGCCACGCAGGTCTGGCGCTCCCTGTCCAGGGTGTCGACCTTCGACCCCCTAGCCTCTCTATACCACTGGCTCGACCAGATACACTCTGGTGTGATGGGTAACCTCAGCAACCGCTTCTGCCAGCCATCTTGAGTGGGTTCTGGAGGAGGAATGGGATAGGGATCGGTCTAATGGAGATGTCTAGGGTCATCTAGCTTGGAAGGACTACAGACAGGCAAAATTTGAGAGGGTTTGAGGAAGAAATGAATAGGGTTGCTTTGAAAACCATCATTCTGGCCCAGAATTTCAATGAGCTTGTGGCCCTCACATGGAAGCTCTGCTACTAATGAAACTTGGTGGAAAGAAGTTATTTGGTGGTGCACACATGCCATAAAAATTGCAGATCAATTGTGCACTCCTGGCTTGTACTTCCTTCAAAACGGTTCAAAATAAGCAGAAACTTGACAGGGTCCTGCTGCTCAAAACTTGTACTAGACCAGATGATGTTTTCTGATATTGGGGATAGATAGGATCTCTAGGAGCTTGAGGAATTTATTGGGAATTTTCTGAGATAGGAAAAATGGGGTTGCTTCACACTGGACAGATTCTGGTCAGAAACAAAATAATTATTCTGGCCAAACCTTTCCATTGGGCAATAGAATATTTTTGGAGATTATGGAATCATATGATGATAAGAAGGTGGGGAAAAAGTTTGGGAATTATTTGATCATCCAAACTATAGGTTGCTTCACAACCAATAGTGGTGACATAATTGCCCAAATAAATAAAAGGGTTTAATGGAAAAGATTAAATATGGGAAATTAATCCAGGAGTGATGAAGAAAGGTTTTGGCAAAATGAGGAAAGTTTTGGTTTACTGGAGAAAAGTTTCAAAGATTCATCAACTGAAAAAGTTTGAAAATCATCCAAGTTTGCAAATAAAATCCAAATGATTTTGGAAAGAAAAAGTTGTCAAAAACCAGGGTGTCACAAACCTACCCCCCTTAGGATGAATCTTGTCCTCGAGATTCGGTTGCTCAGGGAACAAGTATGGATACGCGGATCTCAACAAATCTTCTCTTTCCCATGTAGCCTCTTCCTCTGTGTGGTGCTCCCATAGCACCTTGTAAAACCTGATTACCTTACTTCTGGTAGTTCTTTCCATTTCATGCAGGATCATGACAGGTTTCTCTTCGTAGGTCAGGTCTTTAGCCAGTTCTAACTCACTCATATCCGCTTGCTTGATCGGTGGTGCAATGCACTTTCTTAATTGTGATATATGGAAAAGATCGTGCACTTCAGACAATTCTGGTGGTAATTCCAACTGGTATGCCACGCTGCCTCTTCTATCAATCACTGGAAAGGGGCCGATATATCTTGGTGCAAGTTTTCCCCGAGTATGAAATCTCTTCACTCCCTTCATGGGGGTTACTCTGAGGTACGCATACTCTCCGGGTTCAAAGGTCATTTCCCGGTGCTTTGCGTCATAGTAGCTTTTCTGACGGGACTTGGCTGCTCGAAGACGCTCTTGGATATCCTTGACTTGCTTCTCAGCCTCGAGCATCAAGTCCGTACCAAAGATTTGGCTATCTCCTGTCTGAGACCAGTTCAAAGGAGTGCGACACTTCCGCCCGTATAGTGCCTCAAACGGTGACATCTTTAAACTTGCCTGATAGCTGTTGTTGTAGGAGAATTCCGCATAAGGTAGACTGTCTTCCCATTTGGGTCCATGAGTGAGAGCATAGGACCGAAGCATATCCTCCAGTATCTGGTTCACTCTTTCTGTCTGCCCGTCTGTCTGGGGATGGTATGCCGTGCTATGCTTCAGCATGGTTCCCAAAGCTTGATGTAGTCGCAGCCAGAATGCTGAGGTGAACAGGGAACCCCTGTCTGAGGTGATGGACTTGGGTACTCCATGGAGGCTGACTATTCGGGACATGTAGAGTTGTGCCAGCTGATTTGCATTAAAAGTGGTTTTTACCGGAATAAAGTGAGCCACTTTCGTGAGTATGTCCACAATGACCCAAATGGCATCGTTGCCTCTTGTTGACTTGGGTAGCCCCATAATAAAGTCCATACATATGTCGTCCCACTTCCACTGGGGAACCGGTAAAGTTGCAGTAGCCCAGCGGGTTTCTGGTGTTTCGCCTTAACCTTGTTGCAGATGTCACAGCAGGCGACATAGCAGTCTATATCCCTTCGCATTCCTGGCCACCAAAATGTCTCTCTCAGATCCTGATACATTTTTGTTCCTCCTGGGTGGATAGAATATGAGGACTCATGAGCTTCTTTGAGTATTTGCTGCCTCAGATTATCCTGATCGGGCACGCATATCCGCTTCTCGAACCATACGGTGCCTTGATCATCCACGTGGAAGGACTTGGCTTTCCCTTCCGGAACCAGCTCCTTGATCTTTTTATTCCTTTATCTGGCACTTGGGCCTTCTTGATTTCTTCCATAAGGGTGGGAGTGATTTCCAACGTATCCGCGGTGGTTGGGCCGCATAGCACCATGTTGAGCTCAGCGAATTCTTCTAGTAACCTTGGATGCATACTTCCCATGAGTGCATTCACGGTGCCTTGCTTTCGGCTGAGAGCGTCCGCGACCACATTGGCTTTCCCCGGATGATAATTTATCCCAATGTCATAGTCCTTGACTAGTTCAAGCCATCTTCGTTGCCTGAGATTTAGGTCAGGCTGAGTGAAAATATACTTGAGACTCTTATGGTCCGTGTATATTTCACAGCGTTGTCCAATGAGGTAATGCCTCCAAATCTTGAGGGCATGCACTACGGCTGCTAATTCCAAATCATGCGTGGGGTAGTTCTCCTCATGAGGTCGTAGCTGTCTGGATGCATAGGCTACAACCTTCCCTTCTTGCATTAATACGCAGCCGATTCCACGTCTGGAAGCATCGCAGTAGATGTCGAAACCCTTGTGTATGTCTGGAAGGACTAGGACAGGTGCTGTATTGAGCCTGGTCTTTAACTCCAGGAAACTGCTGTCGCATTCCGTCGTCTAGACAAACCTTTGATTCTTCTTGAGCAATTCCGTCAGGGGCTTGGCTATTTTAGAGAAGCCTTCTATGAAACGTCGATAATAGCCTGCCAATCCCAGGAAGCTACGGACTTCGGTCACCGTGGCTGGTGTCTTCCAATTCAGTACCGCAGTTACCTTGCTGGGGTCGACGGCTACTCCTTGTTCTGACAGAATGTGCCCCAGAAATCCCACCTCTTTTAGCCAAAATTAACACTTGCTAAATTTGGCATACAGGCGGTGGTCTCTTAATCTTTTCAGGACAGCACGAAGGTGTCATTTATGCTCTTCTTCATCCTTGGAATATATCAGGATATCATCGATGAACACCACCACAAATTTATCCAGAAAGTCCATGAAGACTTTATTCATCATGCTCATGAAGTAGGCTGGAGCATTCGTTAATCCAAGTGACATGACTATAAATTCATACAGACCGTATCGGGTGGTGAACGATGTCTTGGGTATATCCTCTTTTCGGATTTTTAACTGATGATATCCGGTTCGAAGGTCAATCTTGGATAATACCCGGGCTCCATTCAGCTGGTCGAACAAGTCATCAATGCAAGGAAGCGGGTACTTATTCTTGATAGTGACCTCGTTCAGCTGGCGATAGTCTACGCACATACGTAGACTTCCATCCTTCTTCTTGACAAAGAGCACGGGTGATCCCCATGGCGAGATGCTTGGACGAATATACCCTTTTTGCAACAATTCATCCAGTTGCTTCTTTAACTCCGCCAACTCTGGACCTGGCATACGGTAGTATTTCTTGTAAATTGGGGCGGTACCGGGAACCACTTCGATTGCAAACTCCAACTCCCGGTCAGGGGGCATCCCTGGTAGTTCCTCAGGAAATACATCCGAAATTCACAGACTACCGGAATCAAGTTCATATCCGTGACGGTAGTTTGGTATGCCTTTCCCTTCTTTGATATCATCTTGCTGGCAAGGAATTGAACTGTTTGTCCGGTTGGGTTAACCAGTGTTACTGTCCTGCTGGCACAATTGATTTACACCTGATGTGGTGTCAACCAGTCCATTCCCAGTATTACGTCCAATCCCGAGGATTCAATGGCAATGAGGGCAGCTGGGAACTTAACTCCATGTATTGAAGTTTCCAGATCTCTATAGATCAAATTTGTTCTGAGCAGGGAGCCAGGGGATTGTACCACCATAATTTTATCCAAAAGCGAAGGAGAAAATTTGTGCACGGTGGCAAAACTCCATGAAATAAATGAGTGGGAAGCCCCGGAATCAAATAAAATTACTGCGGGTATGTTGTTAACAGAAAACATACCGAGGACTACTTCTGGAGCTTCGCAAGCTTCCTCAGCGGAGATATGGTGGACGCGTCCGTGGCTGAAGTTATGAGCGGGGCGGCGTCCAATAGTGTTGACCTGCGGCTTGACGTCGGCGGATGACTTCCCATTGTTGGTGGGGCACTGTTTGGAGTAGTGTCCACTTTGGCCGCAAGTGAAGCAGGTATTGTTGCGGCGGCAGTCCTCTATCACGGGCTGTTTGCCGAAGGTCTTGGTCTGGCTCACTGTCTTATTACTATTGCTGGCATTGCTCCATGTAGGCTTATACTCAGATGTGCCTGGCTGCCAGGTGCGTGGCTTCTGCGCAACCGGCTCACGATTGTCCTTCCTGGGTTCAAGCTTCCGCTTTTGGTTATCGTGTCCGGACTTGTGCTCCCTTTCGGCTATGAAGGCCTTGTTCAGCAGCGTCTGAAAGTCCAGAAAATCCAGCATGCAAAGCTGACAACGGAGGGCGTGATTCAGTCCTCCTAGGAACCGATCTATTTTCCTCTCTTCGGTGGCCACATCATAGGTAGAGTATCATGACAGATTGTTGAACTTATTAAGGTACTCTGCCACCGACATATTTCCTTGTGTCAGAGCAAGGAACTCCCTTTTCTTCACCTTCATGATGCCGGTAGGAATATGATATTTGCGGAATAATTCCTTAAACTTCTCCCAGGTAATTTCTTCTTCAGAAGACCATGTTGCCTTTGTGTTATCCCACTAGATAGCTGCTGGCCCTTCCAGGTAGTGAGTGGCAAACGGAACCTTGTCTGAATCCTCGCAACGAGCTATGTCCAACTTATTTTCTATGGTCCTTAGCCAATCGTCGGCTTCTATAGGGTCCACAGCTTGACCAAAATTGGGTGGCTTTGTGCGTTGGAAATCAGACAACCTAGAGTGGGTTCCATTATGATTGTGGTTCTGACCTACCATAACCTGCATACTCTTCAAGAATTCCATAAGATCCTGTTTCTCTTTTCCTCAAACATTCTCATGATCTGATCAGTAGTAGGTGCTTGAGGTGGTGGGGGTGGTAAATCTTCTGGTGCTTGACCTGCTTGTCTGGCGGATCGACGAACGGGGGTTCCATCGCCGCCTTGGCTACAACTTCTCTTCATCCTAAATTTGTTCCCATTGCAAAATACCGAATCGATGAGCAACATCCATAAGGGAAACACAGTCATATGACACCAAAAGAAAATACGCGAAAAGGCGAATAAAACAACCACATAATTATACAGGATAACCCAACATCATACATGGCAAGCTAGTAGGGGAATATCATGGATAAACTGCTCATACGGCAGTTGACATATGCAAAGATGCATGCTCAACAACTCAAGCCTCCGCTCTAGTGGCGCAGGTGGCACGAACACTGCCAAACCACAGACTCCTCGTCATCTCATCCTGAGTCGGAGTCGGAACTGATGATGTGGATATCATCCTCCGGATCAAAGGAAACACGACGACGCTGCTGGGACGGTTCTCCTTCTGGGGAAGAAGGAGCACGACACCTCAACATCGGAGCAGCTGGAGTGGCAAGGAGTGAGGCCCACTCAGCCGGGGTCTCACAATAGCTACCAGACGAAAAGCCGGGTGGCACAGTAGAGGTAGAAGGAGCCTCAAACCTGGGTGGAGGTGGAACTAGTGGTGGATATATGGGTGGATAGATAGACTGAGGTGGAGGCGGGACTGGAGTCACGGCTGCAAGTGCCGCCAAGACACGAGACAACTCCTCAGCCAGGGATATGATCGTACGATAGCTGGCGTTCAGATAGCGAGACAACACAGCAGTCGCACGGTCACACGCCGGGTCAACAGGAGCGAATATGACTCGCCCTGTCGTAGGCGACAGGGTGGGATAGTGGAAGAAACCTGGATGAGTCTGCATCTCAACCTCGTGGAAGCGCAAGTCAGTGAGAACCTCCATCGCGGCAAACTGGATCGCCAACTCCGGGGTGGAAGCCATTCCGCCCTTGAAAGAGCGAGAGTAGCAACCAAGGTCCGAGCTCGCGACCAGGAAAGCCTCTGCATGGTACTCGTACACCGACTCAGCAAGCTGCTCTTGAAACACCTGGTACACTGCATGTTCGCCGTGAGGGTATAGTCGAAGCCAGACGTTCCGGAGTAGTACTGGATAGGTGGATGGTGCAGGCTCAAAATGATAGTGGTATGGAACCGGTGCCATCTATACTCACAAGGCCACAGTTAGTAGAATATTGAATTATGATGCATGCCATGCAACAATCAAATGCAGCAATCAAATGCAGCGAGCAAGATGCACACTCAAGATCTTATACTAATCGCAGTTCTAGCGCAGGCTAACTAGGGTGTCCTACAGTCAGCACGGCTCTGATACCAAGCGTTGTGGCACCCCGGCTCCTAGAACCGGATTACCAGTGTTTCCAACCCAGAGATCATGTCTTCTGGAAACACTCAACAACTTGGTACAGAACAGAACTAAACTTTTATTGACAGAAGTTGGGTACAAGCGCATATTTTACAATGGTGACGAGGCCAAAGGCACCCTCGATGCTATGACAGTATCTACATTATTTATGTCACATAGCAGGGCCTCGGAATACTAAGTACTTCTACGGCGTAGCAGAACATAGCGCAACTCCATCCACAGGGACACTACTGTGGACACATCCTAGTTAGCATAGCCAGCAGCTTCAGGACCTCCATCCTCGAATTCTCCTGCATCTGGCATGATACGCCAGGTGAGTACTTTGAATGTACTTGCAAGCTCACGACAACCAAGTAATGCAGCAAACAATAGCATGGCAATCAACATGATAGCACCAAAGTAATTCACTTACGGTAACCGATCATCAACTTACTCTCTTCCGAGTTGTTCCACAACCCTCGGAATACTCATAACCATCGAGTACTTCCGAGCACAAGACGAGCTCTTCCATCATTACTATCACTATTATGATTGACCACCTGGTGAGGTCTGGACGGGCTGTCCAATACCGTGGACTCGGCTATTCGAATAGATTTTTCACTCTGCAGAGGTTGCACACTTTACACACACCATGAAGCACCTGGCCTCGTGATCCCCACTCGGGTGGACCAGCGTTGCTTCAACAAAACCTGCCTGACCCGTGACTCTTTCATCGTACCACCGGCACTCATCCTCCCCCGGAGGTCTGCCTTGGGTGGCCCCTGTGTCCTCATGACACCTGCCACCGTCGTGGCCAAACTAAATAGTCCCAAACAGGGGCTATCTGTCCCAAACGGGGACGCCGGCACAAACATCAACAACATCTGGGCTCATAGGGTTATCACCGCCTACCTGATCAGGGTAGCATGCGTGCATAACCCTCCCTCTTTGGAGGTACCGGTGAAAGATCACACAGTCAGGCCAAGTCAAGGCCGTCCCATACCGGCAAATGTGGTTGCACGAGTATGCCCGGACAGGTGACTCAAGATCAATTGACTAAGCTCATCTTGCAACCATAGTGATTCATCACCATGTTTAGGTATTTAATATTACTATGATTTATCTATGACAAATACATTAACATAATACATATAAAGATGCAATGCTACAGAAATGCATGCATGAAATGGGTATCATGGCTTGCCTTGCTCTGTTGGGTTGTTCAAAAGCTCTGGGTCTTCAAATACACCACAATCTTCCTCTGAAAATAATTTCAAAATGCAATTGAGAATGTTACATAAAGCATTTTTATTCACCAGATATTCTGTGGGTATAGGAAAAATACCAAAATTTGTCAGCAATACAAGGGGTTCAAAACAAACACAATGCAAAAAGAATCAACTGAATTGGGGCTATAGATAAAAAGTTATTCATGGTCAAAGTCTGGTCAAAAATCTGGAATTTAAATAAAAAGCAGAAAATCTAATAGGGGGCCACGTCGAAGGCGTAAAGTGGAGGGGCGCCTCCACTTATACCGCTTCGGCGCGGGCCTGGGTCGCCGACAGGTGGGACCTGCTTGGTTTAAACAGAGGGAGGGCGGAGACAGAGGGGAGCGGCGGCTCACCGGCGACGCTCACCGGCGTTTGAGACGACGGCGAGGCTGGGAAAGGGTCGGAATGGATCGGGCGTTCAACGGCGATCACGCACGTACCCGCAGCTCCTCTGGAGATGGACAGACGGCGTCTCCCCCTTCCTCTCCGGCGGGTGGATCTCGCGGTGGTTACCGGCGATGCCGATTCCGACAAGGATTGTGCTGGGCAAAGGGTCGAGGAGGACCAGGAAGATCTAATGGTCTCGATGGCGGGCTCGGGAGGGCTAGGAAGGGGCTGGTGGTGGCTGGCGACAGGGAAGATTCAGGCGGCGGAGCCTTTGCCGGAGTCGAGGGAGACGAGCTCCCGGCTCTTGCTGGGGGACTTTATGGGTGATTCAGAGGTGGGGAGGTGGGTTGAGGAGCTAGGAGGGGCTGGGCAGGGCCTTTTATAGGCCAGCGGCGAGCTCTGCCGAGCTCTCCCGAAGCGGCGAGGCTCGGGCCTGCCACTGGAGCTAGGACGGTGAGCTGGCCGTCGCGGCGCGAATTGAGGTGATGGAGGTGGGCAGGGGAGCGACGGGACATGTCCAGAGCCATTAAGGGCTTGCGGACGACCAC
This sequence comes from Elymus sibiricus, assembly GCA_039707655.1. NCBI lineage: Eukaryota > Viridiplantae > Streptophyta > Magnoliopsida > Poales > Poaceae > Elymus > Elymus sibiricus. Next base: position 253,268,516 of record CM077667.1, on the reverse strand, counting down.
AGTGGCCGGAGCCCACTGTTCTGCCCGTGGCGGAGCTTGGCTGGGAGCGGCGGCGGCCTTCGCCGGCGGTCAGGAGGGTTCGGGAGACGCCAAGCGTTCGCCAGGGGCGCTGTCGGCACCAAGGACAAGGGGGGGGGGGCAGCGAAAGACGGCTCGGGCGAGCGCATCCGTCTCTGGCGCTGCGCAGAGCGCGCTTTGTGGCATGCCAGCACCGTGCTCACCACGGGTGCGGCCAACAGGAGGCCACACAGGTCTGGCGCTCCCTGTCCAGGGTGTCGACCTTCGACCCCCTAGCCTCTCTATAACACTGGCTCTACCAGATACACTCTGGTGTGATGGGTAACCTCAGCAACAGCTTCTGCCAGCCATCTTGAGAGGGTTCTGGAGGAGGAATGGGATAGGGATAGGGCCAATGGAGATGTGTAGGGTCATCTAGCTTGGAAGGACTACAGACTGGCAAAATTTGAGAGGGTTTGAGGAAGAAATGAATAGGGTTGCTTTGAAAACCATCATTCTGGTCCAGAATTTAACTGAGCTTTTGGCCCTCACATGGAAGCTCTGCTACTAATGAAACTTGGTGGAAATAAGTTATTTGGTGGTGCACACATGCCATAAAAATTGCAGATCAATTGTGCACTCCTGGCTTGTACTTCCTTCACAAAGGTTCAAAATAAGCAGAAACTTGACAGGGTCCTGCTGCTCAAAACTTGTACTAGACCAGATGATGTTTTTGGATATTGGGGCTAGATAGGATCTCTAGGAGCTTGAGGAATTTATTGGGAATTTTCGGAGATAGGAAAAATGGGGTTGCTTCACAATGGACAGATTCTGGTCAGAAACAAAATAATTATTCTGGCCAAAACTTTCCATTGGGTAATAGAATATTTTTGGAGATTATGGAATCATATGATGATAAGAAGGTGGGGAAAAAGTTTGAGAATTATTTGATCATCCAAACTATAGGTTGCTTCACAACCCATAGTGGTGACATAATTGCCCAAATAAATAAAAGGGTTTAATGGAAAAGATTAAATATGGGAAATTAATCCAGGAGTGATGAAGAAAGGTTTTGGCAAAATGAGGAAGGTTTTGGTTTACTGGAGAAAAGGTTCAAAGATTCATCAACTGAAAAAGTTTGAAAATCATCCAAGTTTGCATATAAAATCCAAATGATTTTGGAAAGAAAAAGTTGTCAAAAACCAGGGTGTCACAGGAGCTGAATAGGGCTGTGTCAATCCTGCTCAACGGCGACCCCGGCGATCTTCCCGATGCCTACGCCCCGCTGTACCGTCGCGACGACAGAGACGATCTGGTTGCCGCGATGCCCATCTTCGACGAACTGGGGCTCTCCCCGGGTGAGGGCCACGGTTCCCCGGTGGCGGTGTCCTCCGGCGACACCGCAGGCGGGGGGGATTTGGAGGAGACGGCGGATGATGATTCGGTGGAGGCGTCCCCCCCATCGCAAAGCACGCTCCTTCGTGACCTTGAAGACGATGACGATGCTGGTGAAGCCTCTGCTACGGGTTCTCTGCGCCCTGCCCAGGCCCCCAGGGGGCCGGGGCTCATTCCTCCCGCCGCTCGGTCTGCCGGCCTAGCGACCCCCAGGAAGCGCGGGGCTGAGTCTCCTCTGGTGTGCCCTGCTTCTGCTGGCAAGGTGGTTGAAGTGCCGTCCTCGCCCCCGCCCGAATCGCAGCTCGCGGGCAAGGCGGACGAGGCCGGGGCCATGGTGACCCCTCCAGCTGCTGCCCTTGTGGACAGTGCTCCTGCTTCCCCGCATGGTGGTGCCCTCCCGGTGAAAGGTGGGGGTGCCCCCGTCATCGTCAAGGCAGAGAAGAAGAGGAAGTGGGTCGCCGTTGAAGAGTGAGTAATCTGGCTCGACCTTGGTTGCCTGCCGGTAGCTCGTGCGTTGATGATTTGCCTTTGCTTGGTGACCAGGAATGGCGCCGTGCTGAGGATGAGGAAGAAGAATGCGGGCGTCAAGCCGAACGCGCCTTCCGATGCACCACTCGCTCCTGTCGTCCTGCCATCGCCTGTCGAGGCGTCTGCCGCCGCGGGGGTGGGGGCTCGCGAGGCGACCCTCCTGGTCACCGCCGTGGAGCCCCCTGAGCCCCCGTTGCACGTTGGTGCTACCGCTCCTGCTTTTGTGGGCGCGTCGGCGTCGCTGCCCCGAGAGCCATCTCCCGAGGGCCAGCCGCCCTCGGACTCGTCTGCATCCACCTTACCTGTGGTCGTGGCGCGGCCTCCGGTGCTTCCTGTTCATCGTGCTTCCACTGCCCTGGGGGCGTCTCCTGTGATGGCACAGGTGACTCCTCCTTACGAGGCCTCAGCGTCCGCATCGCACGGCCTTGGCGTCCTGGACGGGGCCTACACCGCTCTGGGTCAGGTTCGGGACGCCCTCGGGGGCGCCGACGATCGCCTCGTGAGTGGGCGCCTGGGGCTCCTCTCCGAGTGGCTCTAGGCTGACGCCTCTGCCGTGGCGGTTTGGGGCCAGGCCAAAGCCACCGCGGCGGAGAGCGAGAAGGAGGCCGCGTCAGCCAAGTCAGCCCTTGAGGCGGCACTGACCGACGCGGCGTCTGCTGTAAGGCGTCGTGACGATGCAGAGGCCCGCTTGAAGGTTCTTCAGGAGGAGAAGTCCGTGCTTGCGGAATAGTTGCGTCAGCAGGGGGAAGCCTTCAAGACCCGCGAGGCCAAGCTTGCCTCTCGGGACTCCGAGCTGTCCCAGGCGGCGGCCAGCCAGGCCGCGGAGCGAGAGCGCCTGGACGCGCAGGAGAGGGAAGCTGCCGCGGAGAAGTCCCGGCTCGACACCAGGGATAAGGCTCTCGCCGTGGACGAGGAGAAGAAGGCTGCAGAGCTCAACGCATGTCCCTCCGTCGAGCTCAGGCTTCCCCAAGCGCTCCACTCCCTATGCCGTGATGGGTTTTCGGAGCCCGTGGCGGCTCCAGAGAGCGGCTTCGCGGGGCTCGCTTCAAAGCTCGCCGAGGCACTAGAGGGCGCCGTTGTCAAGGTGAAGGGGGTCTTGGAGAGCGAGGGTCGCGACCTCTTTTCTGAGGCCGCGACACGCGTCTTCAGCCATCTTCACCTCCGCGAGCCGGGGTTTGACTTCGACTCCGTGATCCGCCCGGTCGCTCTCGAGGTCCACACCAGCGCTGCGGTGGCAGTGTAGGGCGCTGTGAGGGCGCTGGTGAAGAAGTTCACCTGCGTCACCGTTCCTCCGCCTCCTGAAGCAGCAAGGGTTAGCTGCGAAGAAGACGACGCCAGCAATGTCGACGACGAGTTCCCCACGGCCGGGACGAGTGGTGGCGGCGGCTCCTCCTAATTCCTCCTCCTTGTTCCTTTCCTGCAACGTTCATCGTGCCTCGCGGAGGCGTTAGACTTGTTTGTATTTGCGAAAACTTTTAATGCTTGTAATAACTGTTGAACTGTGTGATTGCTTTCTTCGCCTTGTTTCCTTCCTGCTTGCTGTGATGCTCTGCGTCGGCAGGGCCCGGCCCCGCGCATACCTCAACCGCCGTTGGGCCGTCTGGATCACCAGGACGGTGCCAAGGGGTGAGGGGCTACAGGACCAGTGAGGCTCCTGAGTCGCGATACTCAGGAGTCCCCCGTGACGTGCGAGCTGCCCTCATGAAGGGAACATGGTGAAGACTGGGTTAACTTGGGAATTCTGAACACCTTGCGCTCTGTGTAGGCAGGGCCCGGCCCCGCGCATACCTCAGCCGCCGTTGGGCCGTCCGGATCACCAGGACGGTGCCAAGGGGTGAGGGGCTACGTGGCTAGTGAGGCTCCTGAGTCGCGATGCTCAGGATTCCCCCTTGACGTACGAGCTCTAGCGTCCTCCTTAGGGGTTTTGAGCGCTTTGAGCTCTGCGTCGGCAGGGCCCGGCCCCGCGCATACCTCAGCCGCCGTTGGGCCGTCCGGATCACCAAGACGGTGCCAAGGGGTGAGGGGCTACGTGGCCAGTGAGGCTCCTGAGTCGCGATGCTCAGGAGTCCCCCTTGACGTACGAGCGGCTCCCATACCTTTCCTCGCCAGCTTTTCCTGAGAGGGGCGCATGAAGACAAGGTTGGGCAGACCTGGGGAGGTGGCGTGTACCATGCTTGGCCCGGTAGTAGCCCCCATGCAGCTCCCTCACGCGAACATCCCAGGGAATGCAGCGAGACGGGGCCGGAAGGAGCCTTCTTGAGGTTGGATGCGGCCGCTGGGGCGCCCTCAGTTGTTTATCCCCAGCGCGGAGCATAGGGCTTCCACATTGTGTGGGCATAGTCATTGGTGGACCGTGTTGTCCGCCAGCACGGGGCATGGGGCTTCCACATTGCGTGGGCATAGTCATTGATGGACCATGTTGTCCGCCAACACGGGGCATGGGGCTTCCACATTGCGTGGGCATAGTCATTGGTGGACCATGTTGTCCGCCAGCGCGGAGCATGGGGCTTCCACGTTGCGTGGGAATGGGGGGCCCTGGCTCCTGAGCCCCCGGGCGTGTACAGCCCATCGAGTTCGTACACGTGGCTGGCACGGTAGAACTGGGAGGTGTATCTGGGAACTCGCGAGGGCGCTCTGGCCTCATGAGGCCCTACCTCAAAGGTGGTTTGCGCCTGAGTCTTCTTGTAGATAGCGCCGTCCGAGGTCCTGTAAATTTTGAGAAACCTGCGCCGAATGCATTTCCAAGGGCCCGAGCACAGACGTCGTGCTGGCTCTTAACCATGAGGCGGTCGAATGCAGGATTATTAGGGTGCGGCCCCGTACCGGCATGATGGATCGTTAGGAAATAGATCATATGCATGAAAGGTACTGAAATATGCGTAAATGGGGCAGTTGCAGGGGTGTGCCTTGATCGCCTGAGGATAAAGCAGCCCGGTGGGCACCCTCAAACTGAGTAAACCAAAAGGTTACCTGGCACGAACCAAAAAATCACCTGGGAGTCATGCCGCTGAAGAGTTAAAGCTGCCATCGTAGCCTGATCTTTTACCTCCGTGAGCGTGACCCTCACGAGACTGTCGTTTCCCAGGGCTCAGGACCCCTGCTCAGTCGGGGCATCTCCTACAACTCCTCGCCGGGCCTCGCCCGGCAAGGTATGAGCATGCCCTGGGCAAGGTGCTGTAACGTGGCGCCTGCGTTCGCCAGGCCGAAGGGCATGCGGACGTAGTTGCGTGGGTAGTCCCATCCGCGATCGGTGCGCGTCGACCAGAAGAGGTCCTGGGACGCGGCAATATTGATTGCGAGCACGTTGACGCAGACGCGCGGCTTGTCGACCGGGCCGATGATGGCGGCTGCGCTTGGTGGTGCAGGGCAGCTCCCGCCTCGCATGGCATGTGCCTCCTGAAGCTCCTCGATCGCTCTGATGACGGACTATGGCGAGCTCGGCGCCTCGCGCCATGCTCCTGGCTCAGGCACACGCGCGTCAGGACGCGCCTTCAGGTTGTGCCCGAGCGCCTCCCTTGTCTCACCGGCCAGGCCGGATGCTCCCCGGATGGAATCCCCCGAGCCCGACCCAAGGGCGAGCCGAGCGCGCTTTCCTATGCGATGGAGGGTGGGGCCCCGTCCCCGGGCGCAGAGCCTGAGGCGCCGTCCTTGGAGGTCCTAGCCCCCTGGCGTCCTACGGTGAGGAGCTGCTTCTTCTTCCTGCGTGCATCCTCACGAGGCAGGGCATCTTCCTCGTCGTCCGAGCGCTCGGCCGCCGCGGCGCGGTAAGCACGCTCGAAGGAGCATATGACATCCTTCTCATCGCAGGCGATGGTGGTGGCGCCGCCACTCCCTGGCATCTTGAGGACGTTGTAGCCATGATGAGTCACCGCCATGAACTTGGCGAGGGCCGGGTACCCAAGGATCACGTTGTACGGGAGGTGGATGTGTGCGATGTCGAAAACGATGAAATCGGTGTGGTAGTTCTTGCATCCGCCGAAGGTGACGGGCAGGCGCACTTGCCCAGTGGAGATGGTGGACCCGTCAGTGACTCATGAGAAGGGTTTGGTCGGCATGAGCTGGCCGTACGGTACTTGGAGCGTCTCGAAGGTCTCAATGGAGAGGACATTGAGCCCCGCTCCATTGTCGATGAGGGTCTTGGTGACGAGGACGTTGCTGATGGTCGGAGTGCATAGCATGGGGAGCGTGCCGGCCATGACCGAGCACCTGAGCTGATCCCTCGAGTAGAAGGTGATTGCGGTCTGGGACCACTTGAGGGGGCGCATGGCTTCGGGCTTCGGGAGAGCTGTGTTCACCTCCCGCGTGAACTGCTTGAAGACGCGGTTCGACGCCGGGGCTTGGGCGCCGCCCAGGATACAGGCTATCGCCCTGACCTCCTGGAAGCCCCCAGCCCCACCGTCTTGCCTGTCCTCTTCCTTCCTCCTGGGTGGCGGCGGTAGTGGTGGTAGGCCGACCTCACGAGGACGGGCCTCACGAGGCTAGCCACGGCGTGACCCCTCCGGAGGGTCGTCACGCCAGCGGTCCTCCCGAGCTTGATCGCGCTAGCGGTCCTCCCGAGGCCGGTCTTGCCACTCCTGACGCGGCTCCCGGTTGTCCCAGCGGCCTCCGCCGCGGCCTCCGCCGCGTCCGAAGCCACGGTCCACGCGTCCAGGGCGCCGGCCGAAGTGCTTGTCGCGGACCAGCCTGAGCTCCTGGCAATCGACGGTGTCGTGGTTGTTGGTGCCGTGGAAGATGCAGGACGGCCGCCCTCCTGCGGGGGGTTCTTCGCCTCGGCTGCGCTTCACCTCAGGCTCAGCCGCAAGCACCGCGGGAGCCTTGCGCTTCGCCTCCTTGGCCTTGGTCTTCTTGTCCTCTGGTTCTGCCTCCGGAGGCTCGCGGAGCGAGAGGCGGCCCTCTTCGGCCTTGGCGCACCTGTTCGTCAGGTTGAACATCTCCAGGGCTGAGCACAGTTCGTCGTTCATGGCGAGCTCCTCCTTCATCTTGAGGTCCTTGACGCCGTCGGTGAACGCGGAGATGATAGCCTCGTCCGACGCCCTCGGGGTCTTGAGGCGGGTGGTCATGAAGCGCTGTATGAATTTGTGCAGGGTCTCTCCCTCCTGCTGCTTCACACGTCGCAGATCGTTCACGGTGAGCGCTCGGTCGCGGGTACCTTGGAAGTTGGCGACGAAGCGCTTGCGCAGGTCGTCCCAGGACGTGATGGACCCCTCTAGGAGGTTGAGGAGCCAGGAGAGCGCGCCGCCCTTGAGTGCCATGGGGAACCAGCACGCCATGACCTTGTCGTCTCCACCGGCTGCCCGGATGCTCAGCGAGTAGAGCTGTAGGAACTCGGCGGGATCCGGGGTGCCGTCGTAGCGAGGGCGTAGGTCAGGCTTGAACTTGGAGGGCCACGTGGTTGGATGGAGCTCCGGGGCGATGGCGTGGCACCCCACCGGCTCGATTGGTGCTGCGTGTGCGGGAGGGACCCGGTCTTGACGCTCCTGAGGGGCGGCCTCAAGTGGTGCCCGGTCGCGACGCTGGTTCGGTAGCGCGGGGAGCACACGCGCGTCGACGTGCGGCCGGGGCACCACCTGGCAGCTTACTTCATCTCTCGCCCTTGCCCGCGGTTCACGGGGCTGGTCGCACGGGCGCGCTTCACGCCTGGGCTCGGGGTCGACGTCGCGTTGTAGAGGAGGTGGAGGCGCATCGTGGGCCACGTCGTCTGCCAGGGAAGGCTGGGGTCAAAATGAGTAGGAGAGCGCTGAAGCGTCGCCGGCAGCACTGACGAGCTCCGCGATGCGCCCGAGCCAGTCATCATGGCGGTCGGGGGCAGGGCGGTAGCGGAGCAGCTCGCGTGCCATGGCGAGTGCGCCCGAGCCGCGCGCCGGCCTGGGTCAAGTGTGGGAGGACGACCCGATAGCCGGAACGATTGACGGAGTGGCGGTGCGGCCGTCGCGCCGTGCGGTGACCGGTTGGGAGGAGTCCTGCTGTTCGTGGGCCTCCAGGCCCATGGCGGCGTTGGCCACAGGAGAGGGGGACCGGCGCGCGGCGGCGTGGCCCACGGGCGCCGTCTGGGCGACGCGGGCAGCTCGGCACTCGGCGCGGGCTCGGCGAGCGTCAGACATCGGGGCGGCAAGGCGGACAAAGAGCGTGGCTTGAGGAAGACTCCGACATGCCCCCTACCTGGCGCGCCAAATGTCGGATTTCGGGCTCCGCAAAACCCAAAGAGGTTCGAACACAGGGGCGTGTGCGAAGGTCCCCAATGGCCTCGCCCCACCTAGCTCACTACACGATGGTTAGGATGATGAACTCGCACGATGACGAGGAAGAAGATGTACACGGTGATTTACCCAGGTTCGGGCCGTTGCGAAGCATAAAATCCTACTCCTGCTTAGGTGGATTGCCTCTCGAGGAGGTGTGGTGGATGAACTAGTACAGAGGTGAGTAGCCTCGCGAGGTCCCTCGGGTGTTGTTCTTGGCTCTCTGCCTATCTTGTTGTCCCTCCTTTTCTCCCTTTCTCAACGGTGCTACCTAGCCTCTATATATAGCAGCGGCCCGGGTCATCTTCCCTTATCGCAATGGCGGAAAGGGATCCCACAATGGCCAAATTCGAAGGGGGACAGGAGTGCATCCCCGCCCTGTTCAAAGGTGTTCTTCGCCTGCAAAGTAGCTGTCGATGGTGCAGAGGTGGGCTCGGTGATGACATCCGTCCTGCTGGGCTTGTGGTCGTGGCCTTGTTGCACCGGAATGGAAGCCTTTGGGGGGCGCTTTGGGAACCCGCGTACGTCCTTGCTCCCTTTGCACCAAAGGGGAAACTGCACCGCCTGGCGCACTGGCGCCCGCCTGTCCCTCCTTGCATCATCCTTGACTCCTGAGGCCGGGTTTTGCATAGAGATCTCCGCCGCTCCGGAGGGGGCCTGAGCAGGCCCACTCCTCGCCGGTCTTGGCGCTTCCTCCCTCGCGAGATCGGGTCCTTGCGAGGGCCTTGCTTCGAGTGGGGTCGCGCTAGCCGTGCTCGGCTGACGAGGTGGGTCATGCCCTGGGCCGCAGGCAGGCAGGTCTGGGTACCCCCGTTCCCAGAACGCCGACAAGGCGGCCCTTCCCCTTCTCAGCAGCAGAGAGCCTCCTCACTGGTGTCATGGTCGTGGGAGCGGCGAATTGGAGCAGAGAGGCGAGAAGATGAAGACGGGCTAGGGGGGCTCTGCCCCCCTCGCCTACTTATAGCTGATCGGAGGCTAACTGGCGTCCCTCCGCATTCCGGGCAATGATGGCCCCGCGGCATGCCAGTCCTTGTCGGTCTGGGCAGTTACCGAGGCAACGTGGGGAAGTGGAGGCATCCGCGCCTCGTCGTGCGCCACGCGTCAAGCCAGACCCGTAGGCGATTGGGGCCTGCGGCGCTTCGGCCTTCCTTCCTCGGCTTCGCCCCAAAGCCAGCCCGAGCGCACCTTGGGCCCGGGGGCTACTGTCAGCGTTCTTGGAACGGGGCTACCCAGACCTGCCTGCCTGCGGCCCAGCGTGTGGCCCACCACGACAGCCCGGTATGGCCTGGCGACGAACCCCAGAGGCCAAGACCCTCGCGAGGTCCTCGGCCTCGCGAGGAGAACGACACCAAGACCTCTAGAGGAGCGGTCTCCCCAGGCTGCCTCTCGAGGAGCGGAGATTCCTATGCAGTGCCCAGCCTCAGGAGGCTGCGATGACGTGAGCCATGACGATCAGGGCAGGCGGGCGCCAGCGGGCACAGTAGAGACAGTTTCCTCTTTTGTGCTAAGGGGGCAAGGACGAATGCGGGTTGCCAAGGAATCCCCCAAAGGTTTCCACTCCGGTGCAACAAGACCAAGACCACGAGCTCGGCAGGATGGATGTCATCGCCGAGCCCACCTCTGCGTCACGACCAGTTGCATTGCAGGCGGAGACCACCTTTAGTCAGGATAAGTTGTACCTCGTGTCCCCTTTCAAATTTGGCCGTTGTGGGATCCCTTCCCGCCAATGCGACGAGGGAAGAGGACCCGGGCCACTATAAATAGGGACTAGCCTCCACCGTAGAGACGGACCGATCGACCCTCACCCAACAGCCCTCGCGAGGTTGCTCACCACTATACTTGTTCATCACCAAACCTCCTCGTGAGGCCAATCCACCCCAAGGAAGGAGTAGGGTTTTACACCGCAAGGTCGCCCGAACCTGAGTAAATCTCTGTGTTCATCTTCTTGCGTTCTCGTGCGTCTTCGGCAAGGTTTAGCTGTGGAGCGGCAGGCTTGAGGCTTGAGCTGGTTGGGATCTTCGCACATGCCCCAGAGTTCGAACCTTTCTTGGGTGTGCGGAGCCCTGAATCCGACAGAAGTTGGAAGAACACTTTGATGGTCTACAAATGGAGCACGTGCCCCGTGCAAAAAAACGGCATTGTTGATGACCCGTGGAAGCATGCCGCTCAAAAGCTACCTATGGAACATCGAACTTTTGTGCTCCGACTAAGTCAACCATCTGTCACACCATCAATACGGCAGTCCAACAAGAGAAAAATCAGCTCCGACAGCTACTTTCCGACAGAACTGCCAACAACCGCCAAGAAGGTTGCCGAGAACAACAGGCCAGCGGGTGAGCAGCAGGCTCCGGCACAGCCTAATGCCCTCGCCATCGAAGCCAGCACTCCGGCCGCAGAAGAGATGCCTTTAGTCCTTGTTGTCGAGCCACAAGGTCCGGCATGGGCAAAACAAATAGTCCAATACCTCCAAAGAGGAGAACTTACCGAAGAGCAAGAAGAAGTTGAAAGAGTAGCCTGTCGGTGTCAAAACCGGCAGATCTCGGTTAGGGGGTCCCAAGTTGTGGATCTTGGATCGATGGGAAACAGGATGAAAAGAGGGACAGTGTTTACCCAGGTTTGGGCCCTCTCGAAGAGGTAAAACCCTACGTCCTGCTTGATTGTATTGATGTGTGTATGACAATTATAGAGTCAATCTACCACGATATCAGAGGAACTAAACCCTAGATGAGTATGATGATGGTTTTGTCCCTTATGGACTAAAACTCACTGTTTTATATAGACACCAGGGGTACCTAGGGTTACACATGGTCGGTTACCATCAAGGAACGAATATGCCGAATCTTCTATCTTGACTTGGAGGACACACTAAGGCACTGGAGATTTCCTTCTTGAACACGGAGTCGCTTCATAGCCCAGTCTTCCGATAAGGGTCACAGAGCGGCCCACCTATCCGGCCTATGAGAGATAGACCGGCGGCCCGAGGACCCCTTAGTCCCTGACTCCCTCGGTAGCCCCCGAACTAGACTCCAATGCCGGGGTATACGACCCCTAGTAGCTCCATGCACCCCGAGTCTCCGGCTTGAGGGGCGAGTTCTTCTCCCCTTCCTTCATTCGGCCGGTAATAATTCGGTTGTCGATGACCTCTCGATTTCTGATCAGTTTGTAGTACTTAACCTCAAAGGCCAACCTCCCAAGCGGAAACAGTGCCTTGGCCTGACCACTTACGGTGAAAGGTCATGACAAGTGATAACCACAGACCAGTTATAAAAACTCGATTCGTGGTTCCAGGCGGTTCATCTATTAGCACATTCCATCAATATGGAGAACGTGCCCTGCTGTTTAAGGGATACGATCAATGATTCGGGTTATCCCACGCGCACATAACAACACGATTATATCGGGAAGTGGCGAGTCCTACGCAGCATTAAGGGGATTATTGGCATTTCCGGTGGCTTTATAAAAGGAACCAGCCACCAAAATCTCCACACGCTTCTCTGTTCCCCATTGCTATCGCCTTCCCAACCTCCTGAGCTCCAAGCGCCCAGATCCATTCTCTCCCCAGCTCCTCCCAAGACACACCCTCAGTTCGACCATGCCGGTTCAGGTTCCAGAGGTAAGTGGGACGCTTCCTGCGTCACTGATGATGACATCGAGGAGCTGAAGCACACCGGCTATCTTCCGCCAAGCATTGCTCACCACGCTCACGAAGAGGGGCAGGTCATCCCCATGCCAAGGCAAGGCGGGAGGGTGGTGTTTATCCCCCATTTCATCCAGGGTCTGGGCTTCCCGCTCCATCCCTTCGTAAGGGGGCTTATGTTCTTCTATGGTTTGGATTTTCACAATCTCCCCCCGAACTCCTTCATGCACATTTTGGCCTTCATTATCGTCTGCGAGGCCTTTCCGTCGGGTCCAGCCGCACTTCGGTCTGTGGCTAAGGGTCCTCAACGTTAAGCCGAAGATAGTCGATGGTCATCACATGGACTGTGGGGGGCGGTGATTAGCAAGCTCCCCCAGGTTGAATGGCCAGACGGTACCTTCATAGATACCGTCAAGAACTGGCAGAAAGAGTGGTTTTACATCATCGAAGCACGCAGCACAGACTGGGCAGCACCCTCCGAGTTCAGATCCGGTCCCCCCACAAGGCTGGTATCATGGATCAAGAAAGGACTCGAATGGGGATCGGAAGCGGCGGTGAATTCGCTGCAAAAGTGCATCTCCCAGACGATAAAGGAGAAGGTAGAGCTGACCAACGTGGTTCAGATTATGCTTCGACGCTGCCTCCTTCCTTGCCAACATCGGGCTACCCCAATGTCGTCCTACAAGCCCGATGACCTTGCCACCGTGCTACACTTCTTCCGCACTACCCATGCCAAGCTGTGGAAGGCGTTGTTTAAGCCCTAGAAGGAATGGCCAACCAAGGAGGAAGACATCAGCCTCGACGCCGCTAACCCTCCCAGGAGGTAAGACAAAGTTTCAATCTTTTGTTCGGATATTGCCCTTTTAACGAAGAACTTAACCCTTTATTCCTTGCTTTTCCAAAGCTGGCTGAAAAAGGTTGTGTGGATCGATGGTCCGGCCCCGCTGCCCGAGGGTCCCAGGACGCCTTTGTTGGAGGCGATGCTTGTCGAGGCGCCGTACCAGGCGTCGGAGAAGAAGGAGAAGAATAAGAAAGACAGGGAGACCCGAGACGGTCTCCGTTAAAGAGGACTCCCGGACACTAAGTCCGAGGAAACCTGAAAGTGCCAGTTATCGACTAGAGGGGGGGAGGGGGGTGAATAGGTAATTTTTATGAAAGGCTTCGAAACAATGAATGTATTCGAAATATTCGGAAGTGGTACATGATCAAGTAGGGATAATATCAAGGATCTAAGCAGAGCATACAACACAATGAATACATTCAAGCAACTTAAGCATTATCATCGTACACACTAAGATGAGTCAAAGACAAACTTAGACAGTCTGAAGATAAACAACAAATATGAATGTCTTCGGGGTATGTCTTGAAACAGTGGTATTCAGGCAATGCCTTCACAGTTCAGTACAGAATGTAAAAGAGTGAAGGATAGAACTAGTAGCTCAATGAAGAAACATGATTTGTTAGACCAGTTCCAGTTGCTGTGACAACTGTACGTCTGGTTAGGGAGGCTGAGATTTAACTCAGAAGACCTCGTCTTCACCTTATTCACCTTGATCTGAAGTCACTTAGACAACGCCCAATCCCTCAGGTAAGTCTTCAGGGGAGACTTCCGAAATCCGTACAAACTTGGAGCAATCCACAATGACTCTTGGATGCTCTAGACCAGACGCCTAACCGTCTGGAAGATCACAGTCTTAAAGTGTATTAAGTCTTCAGTTCAATCATAACAGAGCGACTTTGGTGATGCTCAAACACTCTAGCTCTAGGTGTTTAGGTTTATCCTCACAGGATATTTCTTTCTCTCAATGTCTTTCAGGTGGGTTGCTCCAAAACGACAACAGCTGTATCTCTCTCTGAGCAGCCGCCTTCTTATGGTGGAGGGGGTGGGATATTTATAGCAAGCGGGCAACCCGACATAATATGACTAAACTGACCCTAGGTCAATGGCCAACCGACAAGTGTCACAACGGTCGGATTTCAAACACACGCGAGCTTTACTTGGGCTACAAGTAAAGTTGACTCAACCAACTCTGGAAGAGATTTCCTCTCATTGTCTTCACTCGAAGACATAGGTATGGGTTGAGCATCACGTCAGCGTCTGACTTCGATCACATCGACCCCACTTAACAATATGGTGGTTCCTATGACTCAGGAAAGAAGAAACAAAACTACCAAAAGACTTCGTCTTCGTGTTTCATTATCTTCAGGCGATTATCTTCACATACCACCAATGGCTTCGGCCATGATCAATGTCTTCGGACATTTTTTGGGGTCGTCTTCGACAGTTAAACCGAATCTCCAAGGACTTCTATCTGTGTTATCCTGTGAACTCTCACAAACACATTAGTCCCTCAACCACGTTTGTCTTCAATACTCCAAAACCAAACAAGGGTGGCACTAGATGCACTTACAATCTCATCCTTTTTGGTGATTGTTGACAAACTGGTTGAAGTTTTCAACGGGGATAAAAATATGTGAAGATAAAGACTTGGAGATTATGATTGCAAGATATAGAGAGCTCTCCTTGAAGATGTGCTTATGAAAATTTTGCTTGGAATGCAAAAGCACATGGAAGGTTAGAGTTTGTGGAGATCTCCCCCTATATCTTGTAATCCAATCCCTATGCATTTAAATTATATTTAGAAGATAATGAAATGCATAATGAAAAATGGGCATCTGCAGTATGGCTTGAGGCGCATATGATAAAACTTGAAGTAGCGCCAAAGGTACGGTAAACATATAGTGTGCAGATGTCCATCAGGACTTAAGTTTTACAACCCAAATAGCAAATGTTCAAAAACGAGAGTTGTAAACTTAACAAAAGTAGCAGCACCCAGCCCATATAATTAGACCCGTTTGAAGACTATCGTCCAATGCTTCTCCCCCTTTGTCATCGCATGACCAAAACGGGACGAAGAAAATGAGCACCACACGTCCCCAGCATGAGTTGAGGTCGACGGTGCAGTAGGGCCATGGTGAGTTGGTGTAGTCGAGCCTGGTGCAGTGTCGCGTCGCCGTCTCGATGGAGGCAGAGAGGTTGCATCATCTGCTTCATCTGCAATCCTGACGTTGATGGAAGGAGCTGACGAGGAGAAGTCACTGTCTTCAAGCGATGGAGTCTTGCGCCATTTCTCCGTGCTGGGAGGTGGCGCACCAAATTTGTAGCGCTGGTGGAAGCCATCCTCTCGAAGCTCTTCTTCGAGAGCTAGCATAGTCAGAGTCCTCCATGAGCAACGATCGGTTTCATAGGCCACAAATGCATTCTTGGTGGCGAGGTTGCGAATGCGATTGATGTCTTGAACCATGGAATGCATTTGTCTTCATGACCACTCATGGTGCCGATCCTAGTTCTGAATCAGTGAGACGAGAAGTTCTCGATCAGTGAGGGCACGCACTCTTCTTGGAATTCTTTGGCGAGGCAAGGTGCTAGCAGTGGCTTCAGTAGTAGTAGCACTTGGTCTTGGTTGGCGAAATGCGCCAATTAGTCTCGCCCTTGAGAGATCAGACGGAAGGTGAACACCTTCATCTTCAGCAGTGCCACTGGTGCCTTCCACGATATGATTCTTTCCTTTGGAGGGATAGAGATCTGCTTGGACAATTTCAATATCTGGAAGATAAATGCCATGATTGCGAGCAGAGGGCAGAAACCTGGTGCTGATTCTGTACTTAATGAAACGCATAATCCATGGGGCATATATCTTCGGCTCAAAGAGATTGATGCCATTTGCTACGAGGTTGCGAAGGAATATATCTTGAAGATTAAACCTGATGACATAGACAGTGTTGTAGAGCAATTTCTTCAGAGCCCCTTCAATCTTGCGAGTTGAGTTATGCCCTTTGATTGGCCAAAGAATATGATAGATGGTTCTTGGCAGATACTGAAGATCATCAACAAAGAAGGACATGGGCAAATCTGCATCTTGAGCCAAAGGCTTCATCAAGGTAAGCATCTCAGTCATATTGGGCTCTGGCATTTGGAAAATGCTTCGAGTGGCAGCAACATAGGCTTCAGATCGAGGATCTAATTCTTCGCCCGAGGTCGCAAGGGGTGTAGCAGGGAAGAAATCCAGTGCAGTGGCAGTGATGTGCTCATCTCGGATCATAAAATCCATATTCCAGGTGTTCAAGTCA
Source organism: Elymus sibiricus (assembly GCA_039707655.1). Lineage (NCBI taxonomy): Eukaryota > Viridiplantae > Streptophyta > Magnoliopsida > Poales > Poaceae > Elymus > Elymus sibiricus. The sequence goes on along the minus strand of CM077667.1, from coordinate 253,252,592 downwards.
CAGCCAAAACCTTATATGTGGAGAGTTGCATAGAACTGGAGGATGAGTTCTTCATTCCAGTCTTCATGGTCAGTGCAAAATGGCAACATTCCAACATCCCGAAGACAATCTAGTGCTTGATCAAAATAGGGAAGATCTTTCATAGCGTCAAAGCTGAGATGCTTGTGGGGAAAGATCCTGTTTTGGCCATAGAGCACACACATGTAGTACTGGCGTTGTGGAGCACTCCAAAATCTGTCAGACTGTATCTTTGGGTGGTTGTATGGATTGCGATCTGAGTCAAGGAAAGTGTTGTTCAATATGAAGCTTCTGAGTTCAAAGACCAACGGTCTTGCTGGGCCGGACTGACGAAGACTTGGAAGTCATGGCATTGGATTCATGACACTGGGGCGGCGATGGATATTGAGTTCATACTCGGGCCACATCCTTGGTGGAGCAATGAGCCTGGGCCACCTTGTAGGAACCATTTCTCCTTCGCTATTGTGAGCCATGACGATATTCTCATCATTGTCGTCAGTCGATGGCGTGGCAGGGACAGGAGGACCATCAGGGGCATTAACTTCGCCCACAGTGTTGTCATCTGCAATGTCTTCAGCAGCTTTGGCTTCCTGCTCAGGTTGATCTCTAACAACGTCTTCAATCATTGAGCACATTGTCAATGGGAGCAGGTGGTGAGACGCGAGCTTCATCTTCAGGAATTCTATTCATAGATGCCATAGCATGTCTTGGTCCACGGTGAAGCCTTCGGAGAGGCGACGCATGAGCAGTGGTTTTTGAATCCTTGGCGACAAATGGTGATTCAGGATATCTTGGCGCGGGAGGAAAGAACGGCGGAGAAGGGGTACCGATATGAGCTTTAGGAATTTTGGGCCTGATTGGAGTTCCAATATCCATGTACTCACTTTCCTGTTGAGGCGATGATACCATGGGTGTGAGGCACCGGATCTTGCATGACATTGTATTGATGACCAATGTCTTCAGCTGCATTGGGGTTGGCAGCTGGGATGTCCTAAGCGGTTTGAGCCTCTGTGGGAGCAAGCTCATGCAGAATGACTTGCCTCTCCGAATTTTCATCAGCTGGAGGGACCACTGAGATAGGCGTCACATGGAGAGGTTCCTCTGGAGCAGACGAGGGAGCAGGTAGTGTCATAGTCAAGACTTGCGCAGGTCACAAAAACTTTGGTTTCTTGGGATTTGGCTGAGTCGTATGTTCGACTTCAGCGGGCTGAGCTCTCTTTCGTTTGCGGGCATCAGCTTCGGCCTTCTTTGTCTTCTTGATGGACACAACAGAGGAAGGAGGGGGTGACCTTGAGCCGGCGAAGCCAGTGGGGAAGACAATGCCTCGAGACTCTGTTCTTGAGGGGGCAGTTTGGCCCGAAGACATTGAAGCCTGTTTGGATCTCTCAATGATCGTGGGGTCAAGGGCGAGCAGTCTAAGAGCTTTTCTCTACATCATGCCATTGTGGGCTTGAAAGATAATAGCAGATTTCCTCTTGAGACTCGCTAGGGCGCCTTTGACACCTTCACATCGCTTGTCAAACTCAGCCTTGTGATCTTTCATCATAAGATGATATCCTTGAATTTCTTCAGCGTTTAGCTTGTGGACGTTGGCTTTGAGGACATTCTTCTCATGGCTAATCTTAGCCTTTTGTTGTATGGCCTTCTGAGCCTCCGTGAGCGCCTCATTCACCAGCCCTTGGAATGTGACACTCAGTCCAATGGGAAGCTGAAGGGCGTCGATGGCGAGGGAGGGATCAGCAAACCATTCGTCAATGAAGTGATCAAGAATGGATGGATCAAAAAGAGGTAAGTCTTCAAGATGCTTGGTTTCCTCTTCTTTATGCTGAATGAGCCTAGCTAAGGCTTCATCATCAAACTTATCATCAGATAGTTCTATCATGTTGGCAGCGTCCATCAAAGAAACAGTGGGTCTTGGTCCCCTGGCAGCAGCGGCTTTCCTTTTCATTCGCCTGTGGAGGGGAGATTCTTCCTCACTGTCTTCTGGATCAACTAAGGGTGATCGAGAAGCTTGAGGCATTGAGTCAGCAGGCTTGGAAGCCTTTGAAGCTTTAGGCTTTGAAGCCTTTGCCTTCTTCTTGGGCTTCGGATCAGGAACAGGAGGATGATCTTCATCTCCTTCATCAGACTCTTCAGTTTCTGGGCGTCCACGGAGGTTGAACGGATATGGATTGCTTGGCATTGGTGGCCTGACCAAGCACGGGAAGAAGCCAATCCTTCTTGCTTCAGCCTTAGTCTTCGGCAGAAGATTCTTGTAAATGATATCTGTCCATGGTGCATTCTGAGCATTCTTTTCAGCATATTCATCAATGACGAACGGATAGTTGAACCATTTTTCAACCCAATATCTTCGAATCCATTTGATTCGGTTCTTGCACTATGTGTAGTTCTCATCTTCATCAGACTCGTAGCATTCATAGAGCTCTGGAGGAAGATCTTTGTGATGGGTTCTACCGTAGGTGCATCGCAAGCAAATTAAAAATTTCCTACGCGCAGAACATCCAAGAACATGCTACAGAGATGGATCACAGATCGTTACCACTAGATGAGCAGTGCCGTGCAGTGCAAGTAGAGTTGTAGCAGCGCGTTCGCGTGGTCCGTCTCCTCCTCATCCGATCTCCCGCGAACAGCCGATCCAATCTCCCTCGTGCAGCCGGTCAGCGGATTCCACGTACAGGTTCGCCGAAGCGGCACAAGTGCACTTCCTCTAACGGTATCCACGCATGCAGGAGGAACACCGTGCGGCGGACTGCTAGGTCCGATCACACGTTCGGCGGTGGCAAGTGGAGGTGGCTAGTTGCAACACATGCAAAGCCCTAATGACAACGCCAAAGCGATCAACCAGATGGGTGTGCCACACCTCCACTATATATAGGCATCTGGCACGGGCTCAACTCTTGGGCCTCGCATGGATTCTAAAACCCACATGTTCCCTCCCTTAAGCGCGCGACCCCTTGGGTTCTCGTTCACTTGGTCGCGAGTCAGATCACATCCGGCTCGACCAGTCGGTAGTGGCCTCTAGCAAAGCGTGTCGACTCCAAGTGTCCAATGAAGCTAGTTAGGCAGACCTGTACTTCACACTTCTGTTCCCTTTGCCACACGATATATGTTGTCATGCTCAAGGCGACATGGACATCCTTGTTGCCGCACGACCTCTTTCTCGTTTCGGTGAATCCGACAAACACTTCGGATTATCTCATAATCCTCATCGCATGGCCATGCTTATCCAGGTCGGATCACCTGAGGGGCCCAGAGTATATCTCTCCTCATCAGAGGGGCAAATCCCATCTTGCTCGACCACGTCTCGCAGCATGGGTCTGGACAAGCCCGAAACCTACCTTTATAACTACCCTGTCATGGAGTAGCATTTGGTCGGCCCAAAGCAGGTCTGTCACCATCCCGAGTACATGCGCCAACTCAGGTCTTAGGACACAGAACCTATGTTGTACTAGAGACTCAGAGATGACCTATCGTTGCGTCTCATAGTTGGGTTTGTCCAACTCAGACCTTATCTCGACTCGGATCTGACTACGTCGAATCTGACCAGATCTTTCTGAGTCCATATTATCCGGCTAGCATCCAATGCTACATGGTCAGTGAGACCGGATCATCCACCGTGTCATATGCTAGTCTAACTGGTTGCGCATCCACACAACCCTTTTGACTTGCACTACTACAGAATGGTCCAAAGACGACACATCAATCAGAGACCCTTCGTCGAAACTGTGTGCGATGCATGAATCGCAAACGGGATAGTTCAAGCTCCATCGCTAATGGCACAAACTATGTGCGAAGGTGGATCCATCAAATACGATTGAGAAAGTAGTTGCGTGCACGATGTACGGCAGACAGTTAGTGCTTATGAACCATTTGTGATTAGCAAAGATAACAGAAACAGTTAGCAAAACTACATACGTGTGCGAAGTACGGCATACAGTTCACTCGGATAAACTGTGTGCGCTGATACAGTAGAACACAAACGATTCGGCATAACAAGATGTGTGCGATATGCAGCAAACAGGTGAGTTATGAGAATCGTGTGCGAACACTAGAAATAACACAGACGATTGGTGCTAATAACTTGTGTGTGTTGTGGGAAAATGTTTGCTGGTATACAATTGTCAGCGATTGATGAAATCATCACCGACGGGTTTCGTAGTTTTGTTCATGTGTACTGTGATTTGCTCGGTCTGCAGAACATCAATGTTGTGCCTACAGAACAACAACATATGTACTTATAAGAACATGATTGCATAAACAAAATAGAACACAATGCAATTTCAAATGTATCACAAATACCAGAAATATTACAAGGTTCAAATTCCAGCATAACAAGACCCAAATTCAAAGATTACAAGGTACAAACTGACATTAGAAATCAAATCCAATGTTCAGGATCCATGGGATGAAATATTTCTGTGAAGGGATCATCCACCGAGAAGTCATATATTGGCTCGATAGAATTGCTTCCGAATAATCTGTCATATGAACTTCCAAAGTGAAAATCAGCTTTTGCAGAGCCTTTTCCATTCCGCTGTAGACGCCTCCGCTGGTCAGTAAACCATCCATTGTGGCACACTAAATATAGTGCAAACCTCATTACCTTGAGCACCCTTGCTTTCTGAACAAAGAAACTGGCAAATTGAATCTCTGGATTGGTGCCTCGGTACTCATTCAAAGTAATTTCTATGAGATGGAATTCAAGGCATTTTATGTGATTGTTATATTGCGCCACCTTTTCCACTCCAAGTCCTGCTTGTATCTGCAAACGAAGACAACATATCAGTGCTTAGATGCAGTATTGAACACTACGGGCCTCTTTGATTTGCATGATTTATAAAATACACTAATAGATTGACATGCCATCTTCGATCGTTCATGATTAACATCTCAAAAAAATGAATAGTACATCTGTCATTTTAATCATGGGTAAAAGTACCAACAAATTGAACTCCATTGTGGTTAACAATTAATAGGAAAGGAACATCAACTCGACGTATAGCTTCTCCGTGCACGGAAAGCATATAAGGAACTTAACAACTTCATCCAGATTGGGGCCGATATATTGTACTGCCAAGATCTTCACTGTGCGCAGAGACCATGCGAGGCTTGTGGGAATAATTTTCTGGTTGACAGCCGAACATAGATCAACAAAAAACTAGATAAAATGTGATGTACAATAATAAGAATGAGAAGAAGATTGTTGTACCTGAACGGGTATGGATCCAGGTGTAACAAGTTCGGAGATTTCAGCACATGAATAACCCAACACTATCAATTTCGGTGCGTCAATGACCCTGATTCTTGTTCGACCTTCTTTATCAAGTACAAACAATCTCTCTAGGAAAGGCGCATTCTCAATGACCATATCATGAAACTCCCCAACTGACAGCGTGTTGCGGCACCAGCCATGCACATAAATCGTACGGAGATTCGTCGTAGCGATATGGAGGCTACTGAACCCAAACATCATCTGAAGACGAAGGTACTCGAGCATTGTACAGCCGCCGAGCAGGCGGTCCAAATCCGACTTCGAGGTGCTGACGCCAATGAGCTCGAGGTGCTTCAGTTTAGGGAGATGAAGAGCGTGCACGGCATTAATCTTAGGGAAAAGGCACCGCATGAACGTAGCGCGGCGCATCATGGACACAAGGCGGAGGACGAACGGAGGCAGTGAGCGCCCATGTCCAGCATCAAAGTTGAGCTCCTCGAGCTGATCTAGGGTGGGGGATAAGAACCACTCGTGAAACTTGGGTTCGGCCTTGTAGTTTGAACGGAAAGTACCGATGGAAAGGCGTCTGACTGGCGCAGTGTGCGTGTGATGACCCACAAGTATAGGGGATCAATCGTAGTCCTTTGGATAAGTAAGAGTGTCGAACCCAATGAGGAGCAGAAGGAAATGACAAGCGGTTTTCAGCAAGGTAATTTCTGCAAGCACTGAAATTGTAGGTAACAGATAGTTTGATAGCAAGATAATTGGTAACGAGCAAGTAACGGTAACGGTAAACAAGATGCAGCAAGATAGCCCAATCCTTTTGAGGCAAAGGACAGGCCAGAACAATCACTAGTAATAGGCAAAGTGTTCATGAGGGTACACTGGGATTTCGTCTAGTCACTTTTATCATGTTGGTTTGATTCGTGTTCGCTACTTTGATAATTTGATATGTGGGTGGACCGGTGCTAAGGTGCTGTTCTTACTTGAACTAACAACCTACTTATGATTAACCCCCTCGCAAGCATCCGCAACTACGAGAAAAGTATTAAGACAAAGTCTAACCATAGCATTAATCATGTGGATCCAAATCAGCCCCTTACGAAGTAGCGCATAAACTAGGGTTTAAGCTTCTGTCACTCTAGCAACCCATCATCTAATAACTACTCCACAATGCATTCTCTTAGGCCCATGAATGGTGGAGTGTCATGTAGTCGACGTTCACATGACACCACTAAGGGAATCACAACATACATATCATCAAAATATCAAACACATATCAAATTCACATGATTACTTGCAACATGACTTCTCCCGTGACCTCAAGAACAAAGGTAACTACTCACAAATAATAAACATGCTCAAGATCAGAGAGGTATTGAATAGCATAATGGATCTGAACATATAATCTTCCACCAAATAAACCATATAGTAATCAACTACGCAAGGTAATCAACACTACTAGTCACCCACAAGTACCAATCTGAGGTTCCGGTACAAAGATTGAACACAAGAGATGAAATAGGGTTTGAGAGGAGATGGTGCTGTTGAAGATGTTGATGAAGATTGTGTCGACGTCTTGGGAACAGGGGTACCCAGACTTGCCTGCCTGCGGCCCAGGGCATGGCCCGCCTCGACAGTCCGTATGGCCCGGCGCGGTTTCACTCAAGACAAGGTCCTCGCGAGAGCCCCAACCTCGCAAGCAGGACAACGCCAAGGCTCCCGGAGGGAGGAGGCCTCCCCAGACCCCCTCCCGAGCGGCGGCGATTCCTATGCAATGCTCGGCTTCGGGAGGTCAAGGATGATGCAAGGTGAGCCAGGCGGGCAACAACGCGCCAGAGGAGGCAGTTTCCTCTTTAATGTAAAGGAGGCAAGGGCGTACACGGGTTCCCAAGGCGTCCCACCAAAGGTTTCCATTTCGGTGCAACAAGACCAGGCCAGCGGGCACGGCAGGATGGATGTCACCAGCGAGCCCACCACTGCGTCACCACCAGCCACTTTGCAGGCGAAAACCACCTTTCGTCAGGATAAGATGTACCTCCTGTCCCCTTTCGAATTTGGCCGTTGTGGGATCCCTTCCCGCCCTTGCGATGAGGGAAGAGGACCCAGGCCACTATAAATAGAGGCGAGGCCGCTCTGTAGGGGGCGGACGATCCGAGCGCTCTCGCGAGGCACCTGACACTGTACTAGTTCATCAACAAACCTCCTCGTGAGGCAATCCACCAAAAGCAGGAGTACGGTTTTACGCTTCGCAGCGGCCCAAACCTGGGTAAATGCTCATGTCCTAATCATCCTCCTCGCCATCGAGCGAGTTCATCGGGCTAGGTTGTCGAGCTGTGAGCTTGAGGACGAAGCTGGTGCAGATCTTCGCACACGGCCCTAAGTTCGAACCTCTTTGGGTTTTGCAGAGCCCGAAATCCGACATTTGGCGCGCCAGGTATGGGGCGTGTCGGAGTCTTCCTCAAACTTCGCTCCTTCTGTGCTCCACCGCTCCGATGGCTAACGCTCGCCGAGCCCGCGCCGAGCGCCGTGCTGCCTGTGTCGCCCAGACAGCGCCGATGGGCCGCACCGCCGCGCACCGATCCTCCTCCTCTGTGGCTAACGCAGCCACGGGCCCAGATGCCCACGAGCAGCAGGACTCGTCGCAGCCGGTCACCGTGCGGCGCGGCGGCTGCACCACTACTCCATCGATCGTTCCAGCTACTGGGTCGTCCTTCCACGCTCGCCCCGGGCCGGCGCACGGGTCGGGCGCGCTCCTCATGGCGCGCGAGCTGCTACATTACCGCCCTACCCCCAACCGCTACGACGACTGGCTCGGGCGCATCGCGGAGCTCGTCAGCGCCGCCGGCGACGCCTCGGTGTTCCCCTACTCGTTCCGGCCCCAGCCTTCTCTGGCAGGCGACGAGGCCCAGGATGCGCCGCCCCCTCCTCCCCAACGCGATGTCGACCCCGAGCCCAGGCGCGAAGCACGTCCGCGTGACCAACTGCGCGGGCCCCCGGCGAGGGTGAGAGATGAAGTAAGCTGCCAGGTGGTGCCGCGACCGCACGCTGACGCACGTGCGCTCCCCGCGCCGCTGCGCCCGCGTCACGACCGTGCGCCCCTAGAGGCAGCAACGCAGGAACACCAAGACCGGGCCCCTCCCGCGCCCGCGGCGCCCGTGGGTCCGGTGGGTTGCTGCGCTATCGCCTCGGAGCTGCATCCGGCAGTGTGGCCTTGCAAGTTCAAGTTCCTACAGCTCTACTCGCTGAGCATCCAGGTGGCCGGTGGAGACGACAAGGTCATGGCTAGCTGGTTCCCTATGGCCCTCAAGGATGGCGCGCTCTCCTGGCTCCTCAACCTTCCGGAGAAGTCGATCACCTCCTGGGACGACCTACGCGAGCGTTTCGTCACAAACTTCCAAGGCACCCGCGACTGCGCCCTCACAGTGACTGACCTGCGTCCCGTGAAGCAATAGCCGGGAGAGACCTTGCACAAGTACATACAGCGCTTCACGACCGTCCGCCTCAAGATCCCGAAGGCGTCGGATGAGGCCATCATCTCGGCGTTCACCGTCAGGGATCTCAGGATGAGGGAGGAGCTTGCCATGAATGACGACCTCTGCTCAGCTCTGGAGATGTTCAACCTGGCGAACAAGTGCGCCAAGGCCGAAGAGGGACGCCTCTCACTCCTCGAGCTTCCGGAGGCGAAACCCGAAGACAAGAAGACATAGACCAAGGAGACGAAGCACAAGGCCCCTGCAGTGCTGGCGGCAGAACCTGAGGCGAAGCGCAGTCGGTACGAGTAACCCCCCGTGGGAGGACGACCATTCTGCATCTTCCATGGCACCAATAGCCACAACACCATCGACTGTCAGGAGCTCAAGGTGGTCCGTGATGAGCATTTCGGTCGACGCCCTGGGCGTGGTGACCGTGGCTATGGTCGCGGTGGAGACCGCGGCGGAGGCCGCTGGGACAGTCGAGACCCGCACCAGGAGTGGCATGACCGGCCTCGGGAGGACCGCTGGCACGAGCAAGCTCGGGAGGACCGCTGGCGGGAAGAACCTCCGGAGGGGTCACGTCGCGGTCAGCCTCATGAGGCCCGCCCTCGTGAGGCCGGCCTTCCCCCGCTGCCACTGCCACCCAGGAGGAAGGAAGAGGACAGGAAGAACGACGGGGCTGGGGGCTTCTAGGAGGTCAGGGTAGTAGCTTGTATCCTGGGCAGCGCTTAGGCCCCATCATCAAACTGCATCTTCAAGCAGTTCTCACGGGAGGTGAACGCGGCTCTCCCGAAGCTCGAGGCTGCGCGCCCCCTCAAGTGGTCCCAGTGTGCCATCACCTTTGACTCCAGGGATCAACTCAGGTGTTCAGCCATGGCGGGCGCGCTCCCCATGCTATGCACGCCTACCATCAGCAATGTCCTCGTCACCAAGACCCTCATTGACGGTGCCGCGGGGCTCAATCTCCTCTCCCTCGAAACGTTCGAGACGCTTCAAGTGCCATACGACCAACTCATGCCAACCAAGCCTTTCTCAGGGGTCACTGACGGCTCCACCGTCCCCATCGGGCAAGTGCGCCTGCCTGTCACCTTCGGTGGGCGTAACAACTACCATACTGAGCTTGTCGTCTTCGACGTCGCCCACATCCACCTCCTATATAACGCGATCCTCGGGTACCCCGCCCTCGCCAAGTTCATGGCAGTGACTCACCATGGCTACAATGTCCTCAAGATGCTGGGGAGTGGTGGTGTCATCACCATCGCCTGCGATGAGAAGCATGCCGTTTGCTCCCTCAAGCGCGCCTACCGTGCTGCAGCGGCCGAGGACTCAGATGACGAAGGGGACGTCCTGCCTCGTGAGGATATCCCCAGGAAGAAGAAGCAGGTCCTCTCCAAGGGGCGCCAGGGGGCTGAACCCTCCAAGGACGGCGCCTCAGGCTCTGCGCCCGGGGCCAAGGCCCCTCCCTCCCTCGCATAGAAAGATGCGCCCGACGCTTCCCTTGGGTCGGGCCTGGGGACTTCCACCCGGAAGGCCACCGACCTGACCAGTGAGACGAGGGAGGTGTTCGAGTGAGGGAGTCCTGGACTAAGGGGTCCTCGGGCCGCTGGCCTATCTCCCAATAGGCCAGCTTGGTGGGCCGCTCTCTGACTATCGCAGGAAGGGCCGGATATGCCACGACCCCGTGTTCTACAAGGAAGCCTCGAAGGCGCGTCGTGCACTCTAAGTCAAGATGAGGAAATCAGCATCTCCATTCTCGGAATGAGGCCTATCATGTGTAAACCCTAGGTACCCCCCGGTGTCTATATAAACCGGGGAGGTTTTAGATTGTAGGACAGAGAAACTCATCTAGGGTTTTAGCTATTCGATCTCGTGGTAGATCAACTCTGTAACCTTCATACACATCAATATAATCGAGGAGGACATAGGGTGTTACCTCCATAGGAGGGCCCGAACCTGGGTAAAACATCGTCTCCTTCATCCCCTGTGACCATCGATCCTAGACTCATAGCTCGGGACCCCCTACCCGAGATCCGCCGGTTTTGACACCGACATTGGTGCTTTCATTGAGAGTTCTGCTGTGATCGCCAGAGGAATCAATGGCTCGCTTAGTCATTAGCGAGGAAGTCCGCAACATGGACTCCTTCGTCCCCGGACAGATCTTCGCTTTCGGCAGCGTCGTGCTGCACCCCGACCCGACCGGCCGTCTTGGCCCGGTCGGGACTTTCGCCCTTGATCAAGAGGTTAGATTCGGGAACCTAGAGTTCTCCGTAGACTCTCGGGGTGATCTTTTGCTCATCGGGCTTGCAATCTCATCCGATGCCCCCGAGGACTCCAAGGCCTTGACTTCGGATTTCGCTCTCAACCCCGCCCACGGGACCAACCCCGACGACGATCTGGCTTCTAGTCCGGATCCGGTCATAGTACCGGATGGTCGGGGGTCAGCTCCTGCCGAACACACTCCTTGTTCGGACGCATCGGAGGTTAACTCCGAAAGCTCTGGGCAGGTTGACCCGATCAAGCTCTTGACACTCAACGAGGCTCTAGATCGGATGCTATCGATGAAAATCAGTGATGATCCAACCCCGATCCACGCTCAGATCGGTCTGAAGGCGGGTCAAGAGGAATTTTTCATCCCACCCACCACCCACTTAGTAGCCACTGTCGAAGACTTAACCGATATGTTGGACTACGCCTTCGAGGAGGCTGAAGACATGGATGAAGAGGATTGCGCTCCCGCCCCCATCAACACCGGGCGATGGACTGCCACCTCCACCTACGACGTCTACATGGTGGATACTCTAGTTGATAAGGGCGATCACACACCCTAAAACAATGGCGATAAATCTGGCGAGGAACCGTCAAGGCGCCGCAAAATGCGCAAACGGTCAAAGGCAAAAAAGGGAAGGGAAGCCATTGCTGACACCGGGGAAAACGACACCCCGGAAGACCTCGGCGATCCCGATATCCCCGAGCATCCGCTAGAGGACCAGGAGAGGCCGTAAGATCAGCGCGACCTCGAGGATCTATACGATTCCGAGGATGACAACTACCTCCCCCTGTCGAGGAGGAGGATAGCCTGGAAGCCGAAGACTTCACCGTCCCCGAAAACCTTGAGGGTCAGGAACGGTTTAGGCAACAACTTGTAGCCACTGCCCGTAGCCTGAAGGCAAAAGAACGACAGCTTAATGCCGAACAGGACACCCTCAATGATAGATGGACAAGGGCCAACCCAAGAGCTACCCACGCCGACGGCTGCTGCCGCAGTTCGACGACGAGGTCTCTAATACACCGTCGCCCAAACACACTCCGTACGACCAGCCGGACAGCCCTCCCCGAGGATGAGATAGGATGGCTGGCGACGCCGGTTATAGGCCGGCAATACCCCACAGAAGGGGAAAAGAGCCAATAGAGCCCGAGGACAGCTACGACCTACGACACGACCTGGATTATAGAATAGACCGCACGAGATCCACCAACGGATCTAGAGGGTACTCCCCCGATAGACGGGACGGGTACCAGCCTCGGCTCCACCACAACAACAGAGGTCGGGAACCAAACCGGGCCAGATTCGGCGCCGACTACCGGCGTGACATAGCCCGGGTCAGAGGCACTGCCTACCCACTGTGCTTCATCGACGAGGTGATGCAACATCAGTTCCCGGAAGGGTTTAAACCCGTGAACATAGATCAATACGATGGGACAACTGACCCAGCAGTATGGATCGAGGATTTCCTCCTCCACATTCATATGGCATGAGGAGATGATCTCCACGCCATCAAGTATCTGCCCCTAAAACTTAAGGGGCCAGCTCGGCACTGGTTAAACAGCCTCCCCAAAAATTCTATCGGGAGTTGGGAGGATCTCGAGGACGCTTTCCGATCTAACTTCCAGGGCACCTATGTCCGGCCGCCGGTCTCCTCCGACCTAAGAAATGTTGTCCAGAAAGTAGGCGAATCGGCTCGACAATTCTGGAATCGGTTCTTGACCAAGAAGAACCAGATTGTCGATTGCCCAGACGCCGAGGCAATAGCCTCCTTCCTGCACAATATTCGGGATGAATGGCTGGCTCGCCAGCTCGGTCAGGACAAGCCTAGGACTATGTCCGCCCTTACATCACTCATGACCCACTTTTGCACGGGCGAGGATAACTGGCTAGCTAGACGAAGCCACAACCCCGAAGACCCCGGCACCTCCGAAGTCCGGGATGCAAACGGTAAACCACGACGTAACAAAAGTAAACGCCGGCACAACAACGGTGATGCTGACGACACGACCCTTAATGCCGGTTTCCGCAACCCCCGATCCGGGCAGCGGAAGAAGCCTTCTAAAGGCAATTGTGATGGATCCACCCCGCTAGACAAGATCATGGATAGGTCCTGCCAGATCCATGGCACTCAAGACAAGCCCGCCACCCACACCAACCGTAATTGTTGGGTGTTCAAACAAGCCGGCAAGCTCGCATCCGAAGAGCAAGGCAAGGGCCCACGCAGCGAGGACGATGATGAACCCCGCGGTCCGAGCAATGGAGGACAGAAGTAGTTCCCTCCAGAGATAAAGACTATGAACATGATATACGCCACTCATATACCTAAAAAGGAGAGGAAGCGCGCCCTTCGAGAGGTCTACGCCGTAGAGCCTGTAGCCCCGAAGTTTAACCCATGGTCGGCCTACCCAATCACCTTTGATCGACGAGACCATCCGACCAATATCCGTCATGGGGGTTCGGCAGCCCTCGTCCTAGACCCCATTATCGATGGGTATCACCTCACTAAAGTACTAATGGACAGAGGAAGTAGCCTCAATCTGATTTACTCAAACACGGTGAAAAAGATGGGTATAGATCCATCAAGGATCAAGCCTAGCAACACTACCTTTAAAGGAGTGATCCCAGGCATCGAAGCCCGGTGCACGGGCTCTGTTAGCCTGGAAGTAGTGTTCGGTTCGCCCGACAACTTCCGCAGCGAAGACTTGATCTTCGACATTGTCCCCTTCCGCGGCGGTTATCACGCCCTGCTGGGCCGCACAACGTTCGCTCGCTTTAATGCCGTCCCACACTATGCATACCTCAAGCTCAAGATGCCCGGGCCCAAGGGGGTCATTACTGTCAACGGCAAAACAGAGCGTTCCCTCCGAACTGAGGAACATGCATTGGCCCTGGCGGCCGAATTCCATTACGATGACGATCGGCCAACATCGAAATCTGCCATAATGGCACGTAAGGCTGACAAACAAGCTCGGTCTCAGTCCGAACTCCCGAAATCTTATTCTCCCCAGAAATAGGGACACGCTCCTCACTACACATCCCTAGTGCTCGTCAAACGTGTGCCAAGACGGCACAACTTTGCACTCAAGATCCCATGGGCAGCGGTGAGGAACGACTATCAAAGGGAAAGTGTTCGGCTGGACCGAACTACTACCAGTAAATGTCCTCGGACATACCACAGGTACCATCAAGGACCTGCTAAAGCGTAAAGCTCATCCATACTTCGGCGACTTCTCAAGATCTTCTTCCCAAGGTCCGCTCGCCGAAACCATCACCCTTAAAGGAATACAACTCCCTAGGAGGCACAGGAGCGGTCATGCGGCTGGGCACATCGAGGTCGTCAAGCCACCCATCGAAGACCCCTGGTACAACCTTCCTCTGTAAACTTTATATTTCCTCGTCAAATACCTGTAAACAGTGGCTTCGGCAATTTGAGTTATAAGAATTAATGAGCAAATAAATAGACCATTGTACATGGCTTCTTCGCTGTATTTATGCTACATACTCTGTTCTTCCCTCATCAACGCTTCTTGCAAAACTGTTCGGTATACATTACGATGCAACCGGCTAATAGACCGGGGGATTGAATTTAAAATATCACCCTAAGCATCACCCGACACAATTGATCGTGTGTTTGGCATCTTGGATTTTGCTTTATATGCATCGGATCCGAACTATGTCCTGGGTCAATAGTTGGGTTGCCCGGCTCCTGTGTTTGCCTTTTACGTTCCGCTCGTTCGGCTAAAAGGGCAAAGGGAGAACCACTGCGATTGTGCTTGCAGCTCGCCTGGTCAAGCACCTCAGGGGAGAAAGCCGAAAACTGACTGTCGTAGTAAGCGAGAACCGGTCTGCAAATCCGAGCATAAGTGTCATACTAAAAAATCGATAGATGTTATTGTCGGATTTCGGGCTCCGCAAAACCCTTAAGATTCAAACACCGGGGCGTATGCAAAGATACCCTGCAACTTCGCCCAACCTAGTTCACTACACGATGGCTAAGATGATGAACTCGCGCGATGATGAGGAAGAAGATGAACACGGTAGTTTACCCAGGTTCGGGACGCTACGAAGCGTAATATCCTACTCCTGCTTTGGTGGATTGCCTCTCGTGGAGGTGTGGTGGATGAACTAGTACAGTGTTTCCTAGCCTCGTGAGGGCGCTCCTGAGGTGTTCTTGGCTCTCTGTCGGCTTGGTGATGGATGAGTGGATTGACCGATTTCTGATCCCTCTCTACGGTGCAGCCTACCCTCTATATATAGCGGTGGCTTGGGTCCTCTTCCCTTATCGCAATGGCGGGAAGGGATCCCACAACGGCCAATTTTGAAGGGGGACAGGAGTACATGCCCGCCCTGCCCAAAGGCGGTCTTCGCCTGCAAAGTAGCTGTCGATGATGCAGAGGTGGGCACGGAGATGACATCCGTCCTGCAGGGCTTGTGGTCGTGGTCTTGTTGCACCGGAATGGAAACATTTGGGGAGTGCTTTGGGAACCCGCGTACGTCCTTGCTCCCTTTGCACCAAAGGGGAAACTGCGCCACCTGGAGCACTGGCGCCTGCCTGTCCTTCCTTGCGTCATCTTTGACTCCTGAGGCCGGGCTCTGCATAGAGATCTCCGCCACTCCGGAGGGGGCCTGGGGAGGCCCATCCCTTGCCGGTCATGACACCGCTCCTCCTCGCGAGCCTAGGGCCGTCGCGAGGGCCTTGTCTTGATTGGGGCCGCGCCTGGCTGTGTTTGGTTGACGAAGTGGGCCACGCCCTGGGCCGCAGGCAGGCAGGTCTAGGTACCCCCATTCCCAGAATGCCGACAGTAGCCCCCGGGCCCAAGGCGTGCTCGAGCTGGCTTCTGGGCGAAGTCTTGAGGGCGGCCCGAAGCGCCGCGGGCCCCAAATGCCTGCGGGCCAGGCTTTACATGCGTCGAACGCCTGGGCGGCGACGCCCCCGCTCCCCGAGGGCGTCAGGAGACGCTCCAAGTCAAATTGACACGATGCCCGTGCGCAGCGCTGGCCATCATTGTCCTTCCTTGAATGCTGCTACTGCTTCGGGCCTCTACTCCTCGGGCCATGCGGATGTGACTCTTCAGTTGGCAGGAGAGGCGACGCGGATGGTACTGCGTCGATTGAACCGCCTCGCGGCGCCCGAGAGGCGCACGACGCCAGCTCTCCCACGACACCTCGCGGCTGCAGTTACGCCTATAAATCCGCCCCGCCCCTAGCAGGGGGGAGCATTGCAGTCTTGAGGTATCCCCCTGCTTCCATCGCCCCGCAGAGAAAGCCCTCTCTCTTCTCAGCTTCTCCCCTTCCATGGCGTCTGGAGGAAGCGCAGGGGGCACGGGGAAACGCGCGGCACCGCCGGCTCCCTCGCCCTCCTCCGGAGGCAGTGGCGGGGGGCCCTCGGGGTCTGCGCAAGTTCGCCGGCGCTGGGCCATGGTTGATGAGTGAGTGCTGCGCCGCCTCTCTCCCCCTTAGTTGTCTGGTTTTACGCTCCGGAATTGATCCCCTCCTCATTCCAGGGCGCCTGCGGCCAAGAAGCGCAAGCTTGGCGAACTCCAGGAGGAGGTGGACGCGCTTCGGGCCCAGCTGGCGACCGCCGACGCCGCCTTCCAGGCCGCCCTCAGGGGCGAAGTGGAGGCCAGGGCGGAGATGGCGTCCCTCCAGGCCCAGGTGAAGGAGGCTGCCGACGCCGTGTAGGCCGCCCAGGACGAGGTGGCACATGCCAGGATGATGGAGTCCCAGCGCGCCAAGCAGTACCTCGGCATCGCCAGTCGTGTGGCCGGCGCGGTGAACCGGTTCGTCGGGGACGCCCCCGCGCTTCCGAGCGTGCGCGGCGACGGGGGCTACCTTGACTTCTTCCAGAAGGTGGTGGAGGCGCTGGAGACCGGCGTTTCCCGCGCGAACACGGACAACGAGTCCGACGCGCGTGACCTCCTGGACCTTGCCTTGACGCTCGTCTTCTCCAACCCGCGTTGTCTCGCCCCGTAGCTCGACCTCTGGCGTGTCAGTGAGCGGGTGCCCGACGAGCTCCAGCGCCCCCTTCGGGACGAGGTGCGCCCGCTCGTGGAGGCCCTGGTGGAGCGGTTCATCAAGGTGCCCGCCTCCAGCGGGGAGGACGACTCCAACGCCGAGGCAGCCGGTGGCGCGGGCGGCGACGACGGCTTCTCCTCCTAGGCGTCCCCTATTTCCCCTTACCGGTTCCTGTAATGTTTCAAGAAGAACTCTGCCCCGGTGGGCATTAATCTTTTGTATGTTACCTTCGCCTTCTTGTTTTTCTTCCTTGAATCGCTGGTCGCTCGCTTTCCGTGACGTGGCTTAGCTTCTCCGCGCGGGGCCCGGCGTCGCCACCGATGCGGCCTGGCAATAGCAACCGGTAGGGCCCTCGCGAGGCTCTCTCTCTTGTGGGATGACTTGTGGCCGCCGCCCCCATCAGGTTCTGGGCCTTGCATATCATCGTGGTCGAGTCCCTCCCTATGTGCCATTTTTCCCTACCACCCCGGTCCTCAGGGGTCTCGGCAGCCGCGCGTGGTGGCCCGTAATACCTGCATCCTTTCATTAGTGTGCATAATCCTTATCCCGTCCTCGGGTCGTTATTAGGCCAGGAGGCTCTTGCTTGGTTCGGCAGTGTACTTAGCTTGTATGGCGGTGGCGATGTCGTGCATCGCGAGGTGCGGCTGGGCTGTCCAGATAGCCCGCGGCTCCATCTGGGACGCTTCCTCCTTGTTTGCTGGATGGTTTGGGGGCCCTTTCGGCACTCTGCGTCTGCAGGCCCTGTCCCACACATTTCCCGACCACCGTTGCGTACGACCGGATCACCAAGGACGCAGCCACGGGGTCAGGCCCCGACACCCTTGATGCCGACCGGATCACCAAGGACGACATCAAGGGGGGCGAGTGGCTATATGACTGGTAAGGCTCTTGAGGCATGTTGCTTAGGAGCCCCCTTTGACGCTCAAACCTCTCTACGTCGGTAGGTCCCATTCCCGCACATTTCCCGACCACCGTAGTGTACGACTGGATCACCAGGACGCAACCACGGGGGCATGCCTCAACACCCTTGATGCCGACCGGATCACCAAGGACGACATCAAGGGGGGCGAGTGGCTATATGACCGGTAAGACTCCTGAGGCGTGATGCTCAGGAGCCCCCTTTGACGCTCGAGCGATCCCCCATTCCGTCCTTTCGGGCGTTGCCTCAGGAGGCCCTGCGGCCTCCAGAGACTCCATGATGTGGTGTCGTGCTGCGGTCGGAGCCCCCGAGTGGGGGTCGACGGCTAAGAGACGCGTGCCCCTAAGGCGACAAGGCCTTGTTATCCAGCCCCGAGGTGCCTCGGGGTGGTGCGGAGCGCTTGGCTCCTTGCAAAACGCCATCCAGAAAGAGAGAGTTCAAGATTGGTAAAACGAGAGAACATAGAGAGAAAAGTTCCCGCCCCTTTTACTTTTAAATATAGAGTTTCGAAATCCTCAAACTTCATTCCAAA
Source organism: Elymus sibiricus (assembly GCA_039707655.1). NCBI lineage: Eukaryota > Viridiplantae > Streptophyta > Magnoliopsida > Poales > Poaceae > Elymus > Elymus sibiricus. The sequence goes on along the minus strand of CM077667.1, from coordinate 253,234,154 downwards.
AAACGGCAACTCGAACACCAAAAATAAGCAAGCAACTGCCGCGTCAGGCCCTTAGGCTAGTCTTCATCTTCCCCCAGCGCTGAGCGTAGGGCATCCACGTTGCATGGGCATAGCCATTGGAGGGCAGTGTTGTCTTCTCCACCAGCGCGGAGCTGTGGCTTCCACATTGCGTGGGAAGGAAGCCCTCCACGTCCTCGGGGGGCTCCGGGCGTATACAGCCCACTCATTATTACGTGAGAGTGTCATGGCCGTAGATAGCTGGGCAAGCCCCCAGGCGTGTGGCCTCGTGGCTCCCAACTCCGTCAAGAACCATCACGGGCATTTCTGCCCGGTTGCGCGCCCTTATGACCCTAACCCGAATGCATCGTTTCCCGCGCGACCGCAGGATTGCGCTCCCGAGGCCCAAACATGAGCACGATGCATTGGCGCAGCCATAAGGGTGTTTTGTCGATGAAGCCGCCTCGTGAAGCGTCCGTGCGCCGGCCGGACAATGTCCTGAGGGCCTCGTGAGGCCTAGCCTCCCGAGGCCGTGCCGGCGCTGTAGTTGCCGCGGGTGGCCCGCGCTATTTGTGTCTTGCTGCTCCCCCAGGCCATTACTCCTAAGGCCTTGGGGCTTGGTCCGGCGTCGCTTGCCCGTGGGGGCGCCGGCTTGCGCCGCGCCCCGCGGGCCCGGGGGCGCCCTCCTGCTCGCGTCGACCAGGCCCGGTGATCCGTCGACGGAAGCCCCCAGGCCCGGCTCGGGGAGGACGCCCAGGGGGCTCCTTACTCTTGGGGGATGCTGGCGCCTGCGGCGGGCGCCTGACCCATCCCACCGTCAGGCGGTAGGACGTAGCACGGTACATAGGGCTCCACATAAGGGCTCGGTCCTCCTCCTGAGCCGCCCGGCGGAGCGCCGGGGACGGCCCCTCCTGGCGGCGGCGGGAAGCCGCCCCGCGCGCGTCGCTCGCAGACCCTCCTGCGATGGGCCTCAGAGCGGAGTTGCTTACCTCTGCCACCGCCGTTGGGTGGGCCACGTGTCTCCTAGCGTGGATTGCTTCCTTGGCGACCTGATGCGCCCTCGCCGTTGTTTCTTGTTTGTCCGAACGCCAGCGCCGCTCGCTCACTGCGCCGGAGGGCGCACTCCCGTCTGGTCAACCCAGGCTGTTGAAGGTCCACCGGGTCATGGAGGCGCGTGTTGGTGTTCTCGCGATGCGCCCCGTCGTTTCCTCCGTGCGCTTGGTCGTCGTGGCCGGGCTGCGCCCTGAAACCGGTCACCGGGATTCAGAGGAGAAGGAGCACAGCGTGTGGCGCACCCCGCTCGGGCCTGTCCGGTGCTAGAAGGGTCACTCCGCCGGCGGGCTGGGGAGCGGGCGCGGCAGACGAGCCCCCAGCGCCTGGCGCCTGCGGCCTTGAAGAAGATTGAGGGGCCACGGACCTTTGCCCGACGATGACCAGCTCCGCGATGTGATCGGCCCATGCGTCGAAGCCCCCGTGCGTTGGGCGGTGGCAGAGCATCTCGCTTGCCAGCAGTAGCGCATCGTGCGCGTCGAGGTCCCCCACATAGGTGCGGCGCGTCGTCGGTGCCGAGGGCACCGCCCGCCCGCCGTGTGCTTGGGTGGTGCAAGAGGCGGTGACGGTGGAGGCAATGCTGGTGGCTTGATACTGACCGCCCAGTACCATGCTGCCGGGGCGTGGGCCTCCGACGGCAGCGGCGGGGTCGACGGAAGCTGACCCGCTGCGGCCGGGAGAAGCTTGTTGAGCGCCGGCCATCGGAGCAGTGAAGCGTGGGAAGAACGAAGCTTGGAGAAGACCCCGACACGCCCCCTACCTGGCACGCCAAATGTCGGATTTCGGGGTCTGCAAAACCCTTAAGATTCGAACACAGGGGCGTGTGCGAAGATCCCCTGCAGCTTCGCCCAACCTAGCTCGCTACACGATGGCTAAGATGATGAACTCGCGCGATGACGAGGAAGAAGATGAACACGGTAGTTTACCCAGGTTTGGGCCGCTGCGAAGCGTAATACCCTACTCCTGCTTTGGTGGATTGCCTCTCGTGGAGGTGTGGTGGATGAACTAGTATAGTGTTTCGGAGCCTCATGAGGGCGCTCCTGAGGTGTTCTGGGCCCTCTGTCAGCTTGGTGATGGATGAGTGGATTGACCGATTTCGGATCCCTCTCTACGGTGCAGCCTACCCTCTATATATAGCGGTGGCTCGGGTCCTCTTCCCTTATCGCAATGGTGGGAAGGGATCACACAACGGCCAATTTTGAAGGGGGACAGGAGTACATGCCAGCCCTGCCCAAAGGCGGTCTTCGCCTGCAAAGTAGCTGTCGATGATGCAGAGGTGGGCTCGGCGATGACATCCGTCCTGCGGGGCTTGTGGTCGTGGTCTTGTTGCACTAGAATGGAAACCTTTGGGGAGTGCTTTGGGAACCTGCGTACGTCCTTGCTACCTTTGCACCAAAGGGGAAACTGCGCCGCCTGGCGCGCTGGCGCCCGCCTATCCTTCCTTGCGTCATCTTTGACTCCTGAGGCCGGGCTCTGCATAGAGATCTCCGCCGCTCCGGAGGGGGCCTGGGGAGGCCCATCCCTTGCCGGTCTTGACGCCGCTCCTCCTCGCGAGCCTAGGGCCCTCGCGAGGGCCTTGTCTTGAGTGGGGCCGCGCCTGGCTGTGTTTGGTTGACGAAGTGGGCCATGCCCTGGGCCGCAGGCAGGCAGGTCTGGGTACCCTCGTTCCCAGAACGCCGACAATTATTCCGTGTCATACGATGGGTTTCGTACTTGTACGAACCATGTGATGCTGGCTTTAGCCCGGTACATCTGAACATCACAAAACACTGGGGGCTAGTCATCAGCCCCCGCATATTTTTGCTACGGCTAAGTGAAAGCAATAAAGCATCATAGTCCGATTGCCTTGTTCCCCTCGCACTACCACCTTCGGGCACCGATACCTTGGCTAAGGGTCACAGTGCGGAGGCAGAAACACCTCGCGTAGTATCTACGTGGGGGCTGAAGCCGACGACTCGCAACTTTCAGATAAAACGGCCACATAGGAGTCACAATAAATACAAAACTCAAAAAGACATGATAAACCATGCAGCCTCATTATAAAGCGTTAACAATCTTCGGACATATTACAACGCGCTCATTCATAAAAAACATCCTTAGAGCATTGGGCCTCTATCGCCCGAGTACCCTCCATCACTGCGGAGAAGTATAGCTCGGGGCGCCAATGCCCCTTTCCAGGGGGCGGAGGTGCGGTGGCCATCTCGGTCAGCTTGAGCTTCGGCCAGTGCACCATGGTCTTTGCAAAGGCCGTCCGAGCTCCCTCGATGCATGTAGAACGCTTTAGCGTGTCAATCCGAGGCGCAGCATCGCACAGTTTCCGCACCAAGCCGAAGTAGCTGCTCGGCAATGGCTCTTCAAACCACAGCCGGATGCAGAGATCCTTCATGCCTGGCTCCGCCATCCTGTGTAGCTCCATCACTTGCTTCATCTGTTCGATCAGAAGAGGAGAGCGCATGGGGGACTCAAACTGTGCCCAGAATAGCCGAGCCTCATCATCCTCCTCCCGCGAAGCATAGAACTTGTTCGCGTCCGCTGCACTCTTCTGGAGATCCGCACAGATGCCTGAGGAACGCCACACCTGGGTTAGCAAAGCAAACCTGCTACCACCAAAGGCGCATTGTAGTGAATACGGCTTACCATCCGTGACAGCCTTGACTTGGCGAACCTCTTCTTCAAAGGACCGCCTATCCACCCGCTCCTTTTGGAGCTCGGATTTCAGTGCGGATAGCTTGGTGACTTTCTCTTTGCCTTTCTGCTCAGGGGCCTCGCACTTCATGCTGGCATCCTTGAGCTCCTGCTCCACCTCCTCCACCCGGGCCTCATGCTTATCGCTCACAGTTTTTAATGCGGATAGCGCGGCTGCTGCTTGTTCGGCTGCCGCCTTCTCATCCGTGGCCACTTGCTTCATCTTTTTTAGCTCGGCCTTGAGGTTCTCGACCTCCGCAGCCAAAGCTGTGTTAGTAGTAAATGAGTCATTACACTGGGCTAAAAGTCTGGATTAATAACGATAGATAGCCCGGATATTTTAATTCGACTTACCTTGCGCTTCGTCAAACCTCTTATTCAGGCGATCGAGCTCCTCATCGGAGCTCTTGAGCTTCCGATTTAGCTCGGCAAGCTCCGCAGCGTTGACGGCCACCGTCGACGACGAGGCCTGCAAAAAATAGATTGTACAATATCAATTTTATGTGGGTTCAACCCCCCGAACTGTTAAGAATATGACCCTGTGCTCGGTCCTCTTAAGGGCTTTTAGAACAGTGCGGGACAAATGATGCCTTATGCATCGTTGGTCACTCCGGGGGTATTTGACCCCCGAGTGGGTTTTTGCAAACCCACCCAGGGCTCGGGGGCTACTGCATATATAAAGATAGCTCAAACTTAATAAAATTAAACTTTTCGGGAAAAGAGTATTACGTGGCTTACCTTGAAGCCCGTCAAGAGACCATTGAAGGCCTCTTTCAGTCCGCTGTCAACGGACCGAATACCTTGCAAAACCGCACCCATAAGAGTGCGGTGATCCTGGGAGATGGAGGCGCTTGATAAAGCCTCCTCCATCATGACCGGCCACCCAGTCATGGGTGGCGCCGGTGGTGACCGGCCAACCCGATCTCTGATGGGGGATTGAGTCGGTAGCTCCGGAGGCACAGTGCTCTACGGAGATGTCCTCGGAGGGGACTAGACAGTATTTCGTCCCCCCTCCTCAGCAGCCAGGGGAGTTTCCCCCTCCTGGTCTTCGGTGGTCGAGGCGTTAACCTCGGCCATAACATCGTCACACCCGCCGCTGGTGTTCGGCTCCACAGGAGCCGGGCGGGATGACACATCCGCGGCCTCCTTCACGGCCCCGAGGGGTGTGGGGTGCGACGTAGTCCCACTCTCCGCTAGCTCGGCGGGTGGAGACTCCCCATCCGACATTTGCTCGGTGGGGAGAACGCGCGGTGGGCTATAGATTAAAAGGCATTCGCCCATTTAAAACATTAAAAACTTCACATAAACGACCCAGGGAGTCTTCGGATTCATACCTTTGGGTCGGGGGCTTGACCCTTAGGTTCCTTCGGGGAACCCTCTCAAAGTCCTCGGACTCAGCGTTGGAGTCCGAGCTATCGTCGGCCAGGATTAACCTCGGCCTACGTGCCCTCTTTTGGGCAGGAGGAGGTAGATCCTCCGCAGCGTCCTGCGACGCCGCCCTCTTTCTTGTGAGGGGGGAATCTCCTTCCCCCCGTCCTCGTGCTCTTCCTCATGGGTAGAGGAGGCATGGGTTTCCTAGGACATAGTGTCCGGTGGGTCCCTTGTGCGGAGGCCTTCTCGGCTTTTCTTCTTTTCTTTCTTCTCCGGCGCTATCTACGGCACAACGACAAGCATCGCTGTCAGCAGATCCGCCCGGGGCCTTCGGGCTGTGGGGCCGGGCAGTCCATTTTGACGGCCTTGCTCAGCCACTTCTGTAAAGATGAGAGGAAGGTTGTTCAGCTCTTGTCAAACAACAGGGCCGGAGTATCAAGATAATATCATACCTGGGTAGGAGGGTTATCGGCGCTTAGGCCCGAGTCCTCCTCCTCGGCTGGCCAGCTCTTCTGGGGCTTGAATAATGCCTTCCACAACTTCTGGTGGGTAGTGCGGAAGAATCCTTGCACCGTAGGCTGGTCCTCGAGCTGATAGGCCCACATTGGGGAGGCCCGGCGCTGGCAGGGAAGAAGGCGGCGGTGGGGCATGACCAGGACAACATTGACCAGCTCGACCTTGGCGGCGATCACCGAGGAAATGCGCTTCTGCAGCGATTTCACCTCTACGTTCGATCCCCAGTCAAGGCCCTTCTTGAGCCATGAGACTAACCTCGCAGGGGGTCCAGATCAAAACTCGGCAGGTGCCGCCCAGCCCTCGTCCCTTGCTTCGGTGATGTAGAACCATTCCTTCTGCCAGATCTTGATTGTATCGATGAAGGTGCCGACCGGCCACTCGACGCGGGGCAGCTTACTGATTACCGCCCCTCCGCAGTCCGCGTGCTCACCCGCGACTATCTTCGGCTTGACATTGAAAACCTTGAGCCACAGGCGGAAGTGCGGCTCGACCCGCAGTAAGGCTTCGCAAAGAATGATGAATGCCGAAATATGCATGAAGGAGTTCGGGGGAAGATCGTGGAAATCTAGCCCGTAGAAAAACATGAGGCCCCTAACAAAGGGGTGGAGCGGAAAACCTAGTCCCCGGAGGAAGTGGGGGATGAACACCATCCTCTCGCCTGGCTTAGGGGTGGGGATGACCTGGTTCGCTTCTGGAGCGCGGTGGAAGACGTTGGCGGGGAGGTAGCCGGCGAGCTTTAACTCCCGGATGTCCTTGTCGGTGACCGTGGAGGCCTCCCACTTGCCCATAGAGCCTGAACCCGCCATGGCTAAGCTCGGAGGAGAGATTAAGGGAGAACTGGATCTGGGCTCCTGGAGCTTGGGAAGATTGAGGAAGTGAGGGATGCGAATGGGAAGCGTGAATAGGCCTCGGTTTTTTTTCCTATTATGAGGCATGACGCCGATGAGCTTCCCTCTACTGCGTCGCGAGCCTCTCCGCTTCCCGAGATATCCGTGTTGTTACGCACGCGTGAGAAAACCTAGGGCGTTAATCATATCACGTGTGAAACGGAGCACGATCTGTACATTGATGAGTCGTGCCAATGTAAAAACAGCCTCGAACCGCGAATCAAGTTTCCATAACTGGTTCAGTGGTCGTGATAGGCCGCGACCCTTTGTCAAAAGGGCTGACAGGAAACACTGTTTACATTTTAACATTTTGCCTTTGGGGCTAAGCGACTCATGGTGTCTGGATGATCGTATGATCGGAAAAATTACGCGTCATCGGAAGCCGGACTAGTCTCAGCCGATCATTAATGGGAAGAAGAACTCACCCCTCAAGCCGAAGACTCCAATCGCGTGGAGCTGCCGGTGCTATGACCCTTGGCGTTGGGGGCTAGTTCGGGGGCTACTAAGGGAGTCCTGGACTAAGGGGTCCTCAGGCCGCTGGCCTATCTACCAATAGGCCGGCTTGGTGGGCCGCTCTCTGACTATCGCAGGAAGGGCCGGATATGCCACGACCCCGTGTTCTACAAGGAAGCCTCGAAGGCGCGTCGTGCACTCTAAGTCAAGATGAGAAAATCAGCATCTCCATTCCCGGAATGAGGCCTATCATGTGTAAACCCTAGGTACCCCCCGGTGTCTATATAAACCGGGGAGGTTTTAGATTGTAGGACAGAGAAACTCATCTAGGGTTTTAGCTATTCGATCTCGTGGTAGATCAACTCTGTAACCTTCATACACATCAATATAATCGAGCAGGACGTAGGGTTTTACCTCCATAGGAGGGCCCGAACCTCGGTAAAACATCGTCTCCTTCGTCCCCTGTTACCATCGATCCTAGAATCACAGATCGGGACCCCCTAACCGAGATCCGCCGGTTTTGACACCGACATCGGGCACAACCTGGAGGCGTGTTACGACGTGCGTCCACTCAAGCAAGGAGCACGGCGTGAGGCTCCAAGTTCGCAGGAGTTCATCACCAGTGCAATTGTGGAGTTTCGGGAAGCACAAGCCATGCGCGGCGGGCATCGCCCTGCATCACCAAGCATGACCGGCGTCGTCCGCCCAGACGGCGCGCCACGTGTCTGCGTCGACGTACTCGGCATCAATAGGGTCGGATCCCAGGACGTCCTCTGGCCGTCACGCGTCGGTCGCGGCGGAGTCTACCCATGCAACTACGTCTGCATGCCCTTTGGCCTGATGAACGCGGGCGCCACGTTTCATCGCCTTGCTCAGGCCATGCTCGCGCCTTATGGGGTCCGGCGCCGCGAGGTGCTGGAGGAGGCGCCGGGCCCGAGCGAGGGCCCCGGGCCTCGGGAGGCACCGGGCCCATGAAGGCTAGGGTCACGGAGATGCAAGGCCAAGCTCCGATGACTACCTCGATGCTTCATCGGTACTCCTGCCAGGTGACTTTTTGGTTCATACAAGGTAAATTTTTGGTTTGTTCAGTTTGAGGGCGCCCATCGGGCTGCATCATCGTCAGGCGGTTAGGGCACGTTTCCGTAGCCGCATCATTTACGCATGTACCAGAACCTTTCCTCCATTTGATCAATTTCCTAAATATTCCAACCTGCATGCTCGGTGCTTCGCCACCATGAATGTCGTCGCGCCCTAATGATCCTGCCTTCGACCGCCTCGTGATTAAGGGCTAGCACGGCGTCTGTGCTCGGGTCCGTCCCTGCAGCGTTGATAAATCCAAGCGATCGAGCTCTGTCTCACAGGCCAGCCCCGTGCATGTCACCTCCCGTGGTCCTTGGTGCCTTGTCCTCGCATGAGCTAATCGAGAGTGGGTGAGTTAGGGCACGCGGCACGGTTCCTGCAACCACGGTTGTCCTTTGCTGCCGCGGGAGCCGCGCGTCGGGTGTTTTGTCCTCGGAGTTGTCGCATGAGAAGACTGGGCACGGCGTGTGTGCTCGGGTCCGTCCCTTCAGCATCGATAAATCCAATGGTTGAGCTCTGTCTGGCGGGCAGGCCCCGTTCACGTCACCTCCTGGGGTCATTGGTGTTCGGCCTTCTCAAGCGATGGCCCTTGGAGATCCATTCGGCGCAGGTTTCTCCAAAATTTACAGGACATGCAATGGAGCCCTCTACCGGAAGACTCAGGCGCAACCCGCCATTGAGGTAGGTGAGACCCGCGCTGGCTCACGAGTGCCCAGATACACCTCCCAGTTCTACCGTGCAAGCCACGCGTACGAACTTAATGGGCTGTACATGCCCGGGGGGCTCAGGAGCCGGGGCCCCCCATTCCCAGGCCCAAGTGGAAGCCCCATGCTCCGCGCTGGCGGACGACACTGTCGCTCAGCGGCTATGCCCACGCAACGTGGAAGCCCCATGCTCCGCACTGGTGGATAAAGAACTGAGGGCGCCTTAGCGGTTGTATCCATCCTCAGGATGGCTCCTCACGGCCCCGTCTCGCCGCATTCCCCTGGGATGCCCGCGTGAGGGGGCTGCATGGGGGCTACGCTCAGGTCGGGCCTGCTGCGCGCCACCTTCCCAGGTCCCTGATACCTGGTCTTCACGCGTCCCTCTCAGGCGAAAGCTGGCGAGGAAAGGTATGGGAGCCGCTCGTACGTTAAGGGGGACTCCTGAGCATCGCAACTCAGGAGCCTCACTGGTCTCGTAGCCCCTCACCCCTTGGCACCGTCCTGGTGATCCAGACGCCCCAACGGCGGTTGAGGTATGCGTGGGACCGGGCCCTGCCGACGCAGAGCTCAAGGCGCTCCAAATCTCCAAGTCAACCCCGTCTTCGCCGCGTTCCCTTCGTGAGGGCTGCTCGTACGTCAATGGAGACTCCTGAGCATCGCGACTCAGGAGCCTCACTGGTCACGTAGCCCCTCGCCCCTTGGCACCGTGTTGGTGATCCGGATGCCCCAACAGCGGTCGAGGTATGCGCGGGACCGGGCCCTACCGACGTAGAGCACTACAGCAAGCAGGAAGGAAACAAGGCGAGGAAATAAAACCACACAACTTAGCAGTCATTACAAGCAGTAGAAGGTCTCTGATAGTGCAAACAAGTCTAACGCCTCCACGAGGCACGATGAACATTACAGGAGAAGACCCAGGAAGGGAAGCTAGGAGGAGCTGGCACTACCGCTCGTCCCGGCCGCGGGTAGCTCGTCATCGACATCGTTGCCGTTGTCATCGTCGTCACTAACCCTTGCAGCCGCAGGAGGAGGTGAGGGAACGGTGACGGCGAACTTCTTCATCAATGCCTCCACGGCGCCCTCCACGGCTGTCGTCGTAGCGGCGCGAACCCCAGGATCAACCGGGCGGATCATGGAGCCGAAGTCGAAACTCGGCTCACGAAGGTAGAGGTAGCTGAAGACGCGCATCGCGGCCGCGGAGAAGAGGTCGTGGCACTCACTCTCCAAGACGTTCTCCACCCTGGCGATGGCACCCTCAAGCACCTCGACGAGCCTTGAAGAGAGCCCCACGAAGCCGCTCTCAGGAGCCACCAGGGGTTCCGCGAATCCCCCCCGGCAGATGGAGTTCAGTGCCTGACGGAGTCTGAGCTCGACGGAGGGGAGGGCACCAAGCTCCGCGTCCTTCTTCTCCTCAGCCACGGCAAGGGTCTTCTCCCTGGAGTCGAGCCGAGCCTTCTCCGCAGCTACTTCCTCCTTCGACCTGTCCAGTTGCTTGCGCTCCGTGGCTTGGTCAGCCGTCGCCTTGGATAGCGCAGAGTCACGGTCGGTAAGCTTGGCCTCGCAGGTCTTGAGGTCTTCCTTCTGCTGGCGAAGCTGCTCCGCAAGCGCAGTCCTTTCCTCCTGAAGAGCCTTCAGGCGGACCTCCGCCTCGTCGCAGCGCTTCACGGCAGACGCTGCATCGGCCAGCGCCGCGTCGCGGGCTGCCTTGGCTGACGCGGGCTCCTCCCTGCTCTCAGCCGCGGTGTCCTCGGCTTGGCTCCAAACCGCCATGGCTGAGGCGTCGGACTGGAGCTACCCAGAAAGAAGCCCCAAGCGCTCCTTCGCGAGGCGACCGTCGGCACCCCGAGGGCGTCTCGGACCTGATCCAAGACGGCGTAGGCCCAACCAGGGCACCTGACTCGACTGGAGGGCCGCAGTTCGGCGGCACCAGGGCTCGGCCCGGAGGTGGCGCCTACGCGGCGGTAGGAGCCGCCTCCAGAGGGGCAAGAGCATGGAGAGCAGAAGGCACCGGTGGTTGCGCTACTACCACATACAAGGCGGGGACGGACGACCCTACACCCAGCTGGCCCTTGGGGGCTGGCTCCTCAGGCAGCGGTGCGGACGCGCCCCCAAGGGCGGAAGCAGCCTCTCCAACGGGCATCGGGGGCTCCGCGGCCGTGACAAGGAGAGTCTCCCCGCAAGCCTCCTCGCCCGCGACATCTCGCACCCCATCAGGCGTCGGCAGGGCACCAGGAACGGGCGTCACGTCGGAAGGCACCTTCGGCTTCACGCCGGCCTTCTTCTTCTTCGCCTTCGGCACAGCGGCACTCCTGATTGCCAAGCAAAGAGGGGACCATCAGCATACAAACCACCGGAAGGCGGCCAGAAACCAAGCAGGACTACTTACTCCTCAACGTCGACCCACTTCCTCTTTCTCTCCACCTCGGCGAAGGCGGGACTGCCCCCGCCTTTCTCCGAGGAGGCGCCATCGCGTGAGGGAGCAGCGGAACTACACGTAAGGGCCGCGGCCGGAAAAGTCGCGCCAGCCCCACACGCGGCCGCCTCGCCCACAGGCTGCAGCTCGGGCAGGGGCGAGGCGGGCGCTTCAACCACCTTGCTGGCGCGAGCTAGGTGCTCCGGAAGAGGCCCAGCCTCGCGTTTCCTCGGGGTCACCCGGTAGGCGGACCGTGCGGCCCGAGGTGTGGGTCCCGGCCCCTTGAAGACCCTGGCGAGTCGCGGAGGACTTGCAGTAGGAGGCTCACCGGCATCGTCGTCATCGAAACCACGGAGAAGAGCACTCTGCTTCGGAGGGGGCACTTCCTCCAGATCGTCATCTGCTATCTCCTCCGAGTCTTCCTCATCCACGGTGTCGTAGGAGGACACCGCCACAGGGGCGCCAGGGCACTCGGCCAGAGAGAGCCCCAGATCGTCGAAGATGGGCATCGCGGCGACCAGATCGGCATTGTCGTCGCAGTAGTACAGCGGGGCGTAGGCCTCAGGAAGGTCCCCGGGGTCGCCGTTGAGCAGGGTCACCATAACCCTGTTCAACTCCTCGGAGGTCAGGCACGCAGAGCGAAGCCTGATGTCATCGCCACCACCCTGATAGTCCCACATGGGCCTCGAGTGATACTGGAGGGGCACTAGGCATTGTGCCAGGAACTCCTTCACTATCATTCCCCCAGTCAACTTCTTGGGGCTGATGTCTCTAAAGATCCGCTCCAGGACGGGCTTGGCCCGGGGGTCGGAGAGCTTCGCGGAGCTCCACGCAGGAGTCTTCTCAGGCAACCCCTTTGGAAGCTCTAGGTGGGAGTTGACGCTCTTGAGATCCAAGAGGACCCAGCGGTGCCTGAAGTTCTCCACCTTCTTCCCGGCTTTAAACAGCATGTTCCCTCTCTGGACCGCGACGAAGGAGACGCATGCCGACTATTGAGCGCCGTCATGAAGCCAAAAGCTGAAGAAATGGCGGAACAGAGCCACCGAAGGCTTCACACCCACGAAGGCCTCGCAGTAGAAGGCGAAGACGGACAGTAGCAGGATGGAGTTGGGTTGAAGATGGAGAGCCTGGATACCGTAGTGCTCGAGGACGGCGGTGAAGAACGCATAGAAGGGCGGAACGAGCCTGGAGAAGATGCTGTGGAGGAAGAAAAGGTAGACAGACTTGGCCAGGTGGTGCCTCTCCGCGGAGCCGCACCATATCAAGGTCGACCCCTGCTCATTGGTGTCATCCGCCATTGACGGAAGCACCGGGGCGAGGTCCCCGTCCTTGGCTATGGTGGACTCCAAGAGCGCGAGCAAAATGGAAGCGGAGACCGAGCTCTGAGCCTCAGGTTTCGACTTGCCGGCGGGAGCCATCGGGGAGTCCTTGAGGCCGAGGAAGCGAGAAGGAAGACGGTGCGGTGCTAAGATCTGGAGAGGTTCTCACAAAGGATGGGGATCTGGGAGAAGGACAAAGAGCGCAGAAGAGGAAAGCAATAATGGCTCAGCAATGGGCGTCAGGCTTTTGTTGGTTCGGCAGTTGCCGAGGAGACACGGGAGCGGGGACATCTGCATCCAACCACGCACCGCCCGCCTGGCCTGACCCGCAGGTGTTAAGGGCTCGCGGCACTTCGGGCCGTCTTCTTCGGCTTCACCCCGAAGACAACTCGAGCGCGCCTTGGGCCCAGGGGCTACTGTCGGCATCCTGGGAATGGGGGTACCCAAACTTGCTTGCCTACGGCCTAGGGCGTGGCCCGCCTCGACAGTCCGTACGGCCCGGCATGGTTTCACGCAAGACAAGGTCCTCGCGACAGCCCCACCCTCGCGAGGAGGACAAGGCCAAGGCTCCCCGAGGGAGGAGGCCTCCCCAGGCCCCCTCCCGAGCGGCGGAGATTCCTATGCAATGCTCGGCCTCGGGAGGTCAAGGATGACGCAAGGCGAGCCAGGCGGGCACCAGCGCGCCAGAGGAGGCTGTTTCCTCTTTAATGTAAAGGAGGCAAGGGCGTACGCGGGTTCCCAAGGCGTCCCAGCAAAGGTTTCCATTTCGGTGCAACAAGACAAGGCCAGCGAGCACGGCAGGACGGATGTCACCACCGAGCCCACCACTGCGTCACCACCAGCCACTTTGCAGGCGAAGACCACCTTTCGTCAAGATAAGATGTACCTCCTGTCCCCTTTCGAATTTGGCCATTATGGGATCCCTTCCCGCCCTTGCGATGAGGGAAGAGGACCCAAGCCACTATAAATAGAGGCGAGGCTGCTCTGTAGGGGGAGGACGATCCGAGCGCTCTCGCGAGGCACCTGACACTATACTAGTTCATCCACAAACCTCCTCGTGAGGCAATCCACCAAAAGCAGGAGTAGGGTTTTACGCTTCGCAACAGCCCGAACCTGGGTAAATCCTCGTGTCCTAATCTTCCTCCTCGCCGTCGAGCGAGTTCATCGGGCTAGGCTGTCGAGCTGTGAGCTTGAGGGCAAAGCTGGTGGAGATCTTCACACACGCCCCTGAGTTCGAACCTCTTTGGGTTTTCCGAAGCCCGAAATCCGATAGATTGGCCTCCCAAAGCTTCGATTTCCCCCTCCGGGATGGAAGTTCCCCCGGCAGAATCGCTCCGCCAGAGGGCAAAAGTTCTCCTGCCCAAGTTCCGCCTCGAGGCGGCGGCGCTCCATCCCGAAAGTCCTCCTCTTATTTTTTCTTGTTTTTTTGGGAATTTATACCAGAAGATGGGAACCGGAGGTGGGCCTGGGTGAGCACAACCCATCAGGGCGCGCCCAGGGGTGCCTGGCACGCCCTGGTGGGTTGTGCCCACCTGGTGGGCCTCCCACGGTAGTTTTCAGGTCCAGTTTTTTTTATTAAATGCAAAAATAATCTCCGTAAATTTTCAGCTTCATTGGAGTTGTGCAGAATAGGTATCTCTGACGTGCTTTTCTTGGGTCTAGAATTCCAGCTGCCGGTATTCTCCCTATTGGTGTAAACCTTGCATATTATGAGAGAAAAGGCATTAGAATCACTCCCCAAAGAATTATTATTCAACAAAACAAAGTAAATAACAGTAGGAAATCATGATGCAAAATGGACGTATCAACTCCCCCAAGCTTAGACCTCGCTTGTCCTCAAGCGAAAGCCGATATTGAAAAGCATGTCCACATGATTTGAGAGAGAGGTGTCGATAAAAACAAAATACGGACATAGAAGCATCATGCTTATTGTCATAATAGCAATAAACTCTAACATAGGGACTTATTTCAATACATTTTTATCATATAGCTTCTCATGAACAAGTAACAATTCATCACAACATTGAAGTATGAAGCATAAACCTTATTGGGAACCAACAAACTATGTTCTTAGTCAACTTTGCAACTACAATTCATCATATTTTCAGGAAGGGTCTCATGTAGGAGCCTTTTGGCAAGTCCACATACTCAACTATCATTTAGTCTTCTAAGATTGCTAACGCTCATGGCATACCCATGAACAAAAAGTTTCAACCGGACACGTAGGAAGATAGGGGCTTATAGTTTTGCCTCCCAACTTACTCACCTCAAGGGTGATGTCAACAATAATAACTCATGCCCACCCATATCCAACTGGATATATGTGCCTAGATCTTTCCTCCCCATGATGCTTGCAAAAGAAAAAGTAAAAAGGAATAGGAAAGAATACTTTGACTCTTGCATAAAAGTAATTGCATAAAAGTAAAAGATAGGCCCTTCGCAGAGGGAAGCAGAGGTTGTCATGCGCTTATTGGTTTGTATGCCCAATCCCTTAATGTAAAAGAACGTCACTCTATATTGCCCCCTATGATAGCAACCTTTATTATGCAGTCCATCGCTTTTATTACTTTGCCATCATAAGTTCGTATAATGCTCAATTTTCTCTTACACTAATTGACCAAAACACTTTTAGAAGCAATTTTTATTGCCTTGTTGCACCGATGACAACTTACTTGAAAGATCTTTCTTGATCCATAGGTAGGTATGGTGGACACTCAAAGAAAGAGTTTGGTTTGGGTTTTTGGATGCACAAGTAGTATCTCTACTTAGTGCGGAATTTTTGGCTAGCAAAGATATTGGGCAAGCACCACATGTTAAAGGATCTATGACAATATAACTTCTATGTGGATATGAACAAACATAAATCATTACGTTGTCTTCCTTGTCCAATGTCAACAATTTTGACATATAATATTTGATGGGGGCTCACAATCATAAAAGATGTCCAAGATAGTGTATTTGCATGTGAATCTTCTCTTCCCTTATTAATTCTTTCATGAATTGCATCATTGACCAATGCTATGTTTGTCAATCTCCAACAAATTTTACTACTTATACTTTTCCTTATGTGATGTCATTACTCACCATAATATTAGCATATGATTCTTTTCATTTGTTTCTTTTCCTTTATTTGATTGCAACAAGAAAGTAAAGAGGCAAAAACTCAAACTAAACTTTATTATATAACTTTCACTCGATTACATAGATAGATAGGCCACGGAACTAACACACGAAAACAGATCATACTAAAACTTTTATTCAACTAAAGCAAAAGGGAAAATGAAGATCGAACTAAAATAGGTAAAGGTGAATAAAAGTGGTGGTGATACGATACCGGGGCACCTCCCCCAAGCTTGGCTTAAGCCAAGGGGAGTGCCCATACCCATGAGCTCAAGTCTCCTTTGGTGGTGGTGATGAAGAAGGTGGAGGTGTTGTTGAAGCCTTCTGCTTCAACTTATATTTAAGCACAAAGTTTTCCTCCCTTAGGTCATCATTCTCCAACTCAAGCTTTAGTATCCTTTGGCATAGGGCATTCTTACTCTCCTGCAGAAAACGAGACGGGATAAATTGGATCTTGGGTTTGTATCTTCTAGGGAGGCTTGATTTCTTGAACTCCACATGTATATCTCCAGGTTGAGGCAATGCATCATCCTCTTCCTCAGAGCTGTCATCTTGTGTTTCCTGCCTGGTAGCATCTTCTTCCTCCTCCAAGGTCCATAGATAGGGGTAAATTTCCCTAAAGATCTTCGGGTCAGGAACATAGGGATCAACATGGCTCTCTCCCTCCGAATCCTGAGACGACATATTTCTAGATCTGCTAGGGAAACAACACGAAACAAGAACAGATGATTTTTCTGTGATGTGGTCGTCAAAACAGTCGGGGTATATATAGAGAATTTTTATTCTTGGTCAACAAGTATTTGGAAGGAAAACGGAGTCGGGAAGGCATCCGAGGTGGGCACAACCCACCAGGGCGCGCCCAGGGGTGCCTGGCGCGCCCTGGTGTATCGTGCTCACCTCGATCACCTTCCGGTTTATTTTTTTTATTTCCAAAATTCTAAAATATTCCAAAATAGACAAAAAATATTTTTGCGGATTTTTCGGAGTCTGTTTACTTACCGTATCACATACCTCCTATTTTTAAGTATTCTGGAGTGTTCCAGAAGGTTTCCTTGATGTGTACCTCCAGTGTCATGGTTTGAATAACATTGCTTTCAACATTAATAGGCGTACCTAAGATATAATGCTTAATTCTTTGTCCATTTACCACCTTCGGGTCAGTACCTTCGGTGTTATTAATATTGATAGCTCCAGAATGATAAACCTCTTCGATAATATATGGTCCTTCCCATTTTGAGAGAAGCTTTCCTGCAAAAAATCTTAAACGAGAGTTGAGCAAAAGAACATAATCTCCTATTTTGAATTCCCGCTTTTGGATTCTTTTGTCATGCCATCTTTTTACTTTTTCTTTGAATAGCTTGGCATTTTCAAAGGCTTGGGTTCTCCATTCATCTAATTGAGTTCTTTAATTTTCAAAGGCTAACATAAAATAACCTCTTTTCACCGGCAAGTTTGAAATCATAGTTGAGTTCTTTAATTGCCCAAAATGCTTTGTGTTCTAGTTCTAGAGGCAAATGACAAGCTTTCCCATATACCATTTGGTATGGAGACATACCCATAGGATTTTTATAAGCTCTTCTATAGGCCCAAAGTGCATCATCTAATTTCTTAGACCAATTCTTACGGGACCTATTGACAGTTTTTTGTAATATTAATTTTATTTCTCTATTGCCAAGTTCAACTTGACCACTAGATTGAGGATGATAGGGTGATGCAATTCTATGGTTAACATCATATTTAGCAAGCATCTTACGAAAGGCACCATGGATAAAGTGTGAACCACCATCGGTCATTAAATATCTAGGGACTCCAAACCTCGGGAAGATAACCTCTTTAAGCATTTTAATAGAGGTGTGGTGATCGGCACTACTAGTTGGAATAGCTTCTACCCATTTCGTGACATAATCAACCGCAACCAGAATATGAGTGTACCCATTAGAGGAAGGAAAAGGCCCCATATAATCAAAACGCCAAACGTCAAATGGTTCAACAACAAGTGAATAATTCATAGGCATTTCCTGACGCTTACCGATATTAGCGATTCTTTGACATTCATCACAAGACAAAACAAACTTATGGGCATCTTTGAAGAGAGTAGGTCAATAAAAACCAGATTGCAATACCTTATGAGCAGTTCTATCTCCCGCATGATGTCCTCCATAAGCTTCGGAATGACATTTCCGTAGGATTTGTTCCTGTTCATGCTCAGGTACACAATATCTAATAATACCATCAACTCCTTCTTTATAAAGATGTGGGTCATCCCAAAAGTAAACAATGACTTTGGAATCAACAATATAGGATCTAAATTTATCACAAGCAAACACAACTGCTAAAAATTCTTTTTTAGTAGTAGCATATTTTCATTGGGCACTGTCTAGAGTATTACTAGCATAATGGATAACATTCAGTTTCTTATCAACTCTTTGTCCTAGGACAGCACCAACAACATAATCACTAGCATCACACATAATTTCAAAAGGCAAGTTCCAATCAGGTGGTTGAACGATAGGTGGTTAAGGCTTTCTTGAGTGTTTCAAAGGCTTCCACACAATCATCATCAAAAACAAAAGGAATATCCTAGTGCAAATGATTAGTAAGAGGCCTAGAAATTTTAGAGAAGTCTTTAATGAACCTCCTATAAAAACCAGCATGACCAAGGAAACTTCGAATACCTTTAATATCTTTAGGACATGGCATTTTCTCAATTGCATCAACTTTAGCTTTGTCCACCTCAATACCTCGTTCAGATAATTTATGCCCTAAGAAAATGCCTTCATTAACCATAAAGTGGCACTTCTCCCAATTCAAGACAAGATTAGTTTGTTCACATCTCTGCAAAACTCGATCAAGGTTGCTTAAGCAATCATCAAAAGAAGTTCCGTAAACGGAAAAATCATCCATGAAAACCTCCACAATCTTTTCACAAAAGTCAGAGAATATAGCAGTCATACATCTTTGAAAGGTAGTAGGTGCATTGCATAAACCAAAAGGCATATGTCTATAAGCATAGGTTCCAAAAGGGCAAGTAAAGGTAGTTTTCTCTTGATTAGATTGTGAAACAGGTATTTGAGAGAAACCAGAATATCCATCTAAGAAGCAAAAGTGTGTGTGCTTAGATGGTCTTTCTAACATTTGATCAATGAATGGTAGAGTGTAATGATCTTTTATAGTAGCTTTATTTAATTTTCTAAAATCAATTACCATTCTATAGCCAGTAACAATTCTTTGTGGAATGAGTTCATTCTTATCATTAGGAACAACGGTAATATCTCCTTTCTTAGGGACACAATGAACGGGACTTAACCATCTACTATCAGCAATAGGGTAGATTATACCTGTTTCCAGAAGTTTTACTATTTCATTTCTTACCACTTCCTTCATCTTAGGATTCAATCGCCGTTGGTGATCAACAACGGGTTTAGCATCAGGTTCCATATTGATCTTGTGCTGACATAGAGTAGGACTAATGCCCTTAAGATCATCAAGAGTATATCCAATAGCAGCCCGGTGCTTCCTTAGGACTTTTAATAATCTTTCTTCTTCATGTTCTGAAAGGTTAGCACTAATAATAACATGATATATCTTTTTCTCATCAAGATAAGCATACTTCAATGTGTTAGGAAATTGTTTCAATTTAAACACAGGATCACCTTTAGGTGAAGGAGGACCTCCAAGAGTTTCAATAGGCAAATTGTCTTTCAAGAGAGGTTGTTGTTCGAAGAAAATTTGATCTATTTCATTTCTTGCACGCAAATTCAAATAATTTTCATGGTCGAGCAAATATTGTTCTAATGGATCAGTAGGAGGCACGGCAATAGAAGCAAGACCAATTATTTCATCCTTACTAGATAACTCTTTATCACGGGGTTGTCTATTAAACTTGGAAAAATTTAACTCATGAGACACATTACCATAACTAACACCGATAGTTTGTTTTTCACAATCTATCTTAGCATTGACGGTGCTCAAGAAAGGTCTACCAAAGATAATGGGACAAAAGTCATCTAGTGGGGAACCAAGGACAAGAAAATCAGTAGGATATTTTACTTTCCCACACAAGACTTCAACATCTCTAACAATCCCAAGTGGTGTGCTAGTGTCTCTATTAGCAAGTTTAATAGTGACATCAATGTTTTCCATTTCAGCAGGTGCTATTTCATCCATAATTTCTTGGTATAAGGTAAAAGGGATAGCACTCACACTAGCACCTAAATCACATAAACCATGATAGCAATGATCTCCTATTTTGACTGAGACAATGGGCAAGCCTTCTACGGGTCTATGTTTATCTTTTTCATCAGGTTTAGCAATTCTAGCAGCTTCATCACAGAAGTAGATAACATGCCCATCAATATTTTCTACCAAGAGATCTTTAACCAAAGCAACACTAGGTTCTACTTTAATTTGATCAGGGGGTTTCGGTGCTCTTATATTACTCTTACGAACCACAGTTGATACCTTAGCATGTTCCTTTATCCTAACAGGGAAAGGTGGTTTTTCAATATAAGCGGTAGGCACAACTGGATCAACATTGTAAAAGATGGTTTCTTCTTTAGCTATGACCGATTCTTTAATTTCTTATTTAATAGGGGGATGATATTTAAACCACTTCTCCTTAGGGAGATCAACGTGAGTAGCAAATGCTTCACAGAAAGAGGCTACTATCTCAGAGTCAAGTCCATATTTAGTGCTAAACTTATGAAAAGCGTCGGTATTCATAAAAGATTTAAGACAATCAAATTCAAGCTTTATACCTGACTCATTACCTTCGTCGAGTTCCCAATCTTCAGAGTTGCGTTTAATTCTTTCTAAGAGATCCCACTTGAATTCAATAGTCTTCATCATATAAGAACCAGCACAAGAAGTATCGAGCATGGATTGATCATTATGAGAATGCCGAGCATAAAAATTCTGAATGATAACTTCCCTCGGAATGTCATGATTGGGGCAAGAATATAACATTGACTTAAGCCTCCCCCAAGCTAGAGCGATACTTTCTCCTTCACGAGGCTAAAAATTATATATATAATTCCGATCACGATGAACTAGATGCATGTGATAAAACTTTTGGTCAAATTCCAATTGCAAATGATTCCAGTTCCACGATCCAAGATCATCACATAGCCTATACCATGTCAATGTTTTGCCCTCCAAAGATAAAGGGAAAACCTTCTTCTTAACTTCATCTCCGGGTAAACCTGCAAGCTTAAATAATCCACAAATCTCGTTCACATATAAAAGGTGCATATCAGGATGTTCAGTTCCATCTCCTGCATAAGGTTTAGCAAGCAGTTGTTCTAGCATACCCGAAGGAATTTCATAAGTAACATTTTCAGTAGTTGCTGTAGGTTGAGGGGTAACTAATTTTGGTTCCGGTCGAGGTGAAGATACCCCGAACAAACCCCTCAAAGGATTGTTCTCCATAGTAGCAAGTAGCAATAAATTTCAGCACGTAGTATAAGCTTTTCCATACCGATTTCCACTTACCAAGAGCGCTTCACTCCCCGACAATGGTGCCAGAAAAGAGTCTTGATGCCCCACAAGTATAGGGGATCAATCGTAGTCCTTTCGATAAGTAAGAGTGTCGAACCCTGTCGGATTTCGGGCTCCGCAAAACCCTAAGGAATTCGAACCCAGGGGCGTGTGTGAAGATCTCCAACAGCTTCACCCCCACAATGCCCAAAACACGATAACCCCGCTCGATGGCGAGGAAGACGGTGGCACACGAGAGTTTAACCAGGTTCGGGCCGCTGCGAAGCGTAAAACCCTACTCCTGCCTTTGGTGGATTGCCTCGCGAGGAGGTTTGTGGATGAACTAGTACAGTGGTGTGTTTGTGGGGTGGTTGCTTCGTCCCCATCTACCGAGCTACCCAGCCTCTATTTATAGCGGCACGGGTCCTCTTCCCTTATTGCAATGGCGGGAAGGGATCCCACAACGGTCAAATTTAAAGGGGGACAGGAGGTACACCCTATCCTGACGAAAGGTGGTCTTCGCCTACAAAGTGGTCGACGGTGATGCAGTGGTGGGCTCGGTAATGACGCCCGCCCCGCGGGCCTTGGGGTCTTGGTCTTGTTGCACCGAAGTGGAAACCTTTGGGGGCGCTTTGGGAACTCGCGTGCGTCCCTGCCTCCTTTGCACCAAAGGGGAAACTGTCCCCTCTGGCGTACTGCGCCCGCCTGACTTGGCTGGCGTCACCCTTGGCCTCCTGAGGTCATGTGTTGCATAGAAGTCTCGGCCGCTCAGGAGGGGGCCTGGGGAGGCCTGCCTCCCCGCGGGTCTTGGCGCCGCGTCCCGCGCGAGCTTGGGGTCTCGCGAGGGCCTTGTGTCGAGTAAGGCCTTGCCGGGCCGTACTTGGTCGTTGAGGTGGGCCACGCCTGGGGCCACAAGCAGGCAAGTCTGGGTACCCTGGTATCCAGAACATCGACAGTAGCCCCCGGGCCCGAGGCGCGCTCGAGGTAGCTTCGGGGCGAAGCCACGAAGGATGGGCCGAAGCGCCGTGGGCCCCAATCGCCTGCGGGTCCGACTGGACGCGTGGCGCACCATGAGACGTGGGCGTCTCGGCTCCCTGAAGACGTCAGGAACCGCCTTGAGTCGTGCTGACGCCTGGCCAGCGTACCTCCTTGGTCATAATTGCCCCTCTTTGAATGCTGCTGACCCCTTGAGTCCTCTCTCACCTCGGGCCACGCGCATGTGACCCGACGGGGGTAGATGAAGCGATGTGAGACAGGATAGCATGCCGAACGAGCCTGGAACGCGCCGCTCAGGGTGCATGGCGACTCCACTTCCCACGACGCCTCGGCAACTGCTTCAGCTGGCCTTCAACCGTCGCACGTTGCGAGGCCATCAATACTCGGGGCTGGGAAGACGCCGGTTGGCCTCCATCTAGCTATAAATGGGCGGGGGGGGGGGGGGACTGAGCCCCCAGCCCATTCCTTCTTCTTGCTCCCCCGCCTTTGTCTTCCATCTACCCCATTATGACGCCGGTGAGGAGGTTCTCCGGCGCCGAGAAGGGAAAAGCCAGCCAGGGGACGCCGGGCCAGCAACCTCCCAAGAGGGGTAGGGGTCGTCCCCGCAAGTATGCTGAGACGCCCCCGGCGGCACACCGTGGGCGCAGGCGCCTCTCCGCGGGGCCCGGCACTTCCGCTGGCGCAGCTGGAGGCGGCGGGCACGGCGGCCGTGGCAGGGGGGAGATACTTGCAGTCGGTGCCCGGCCACCGCGTCCGCAAGCCCGCATGGCCGACGCGGGCCCGGAGTGCCTGGTGCCGGTGGAGAGGGCGGCGAGCTCCTGGTTGCAGCTCCCACGCTCCTTCGTAGAGGCGCCGCCGGCTGGCGCGCCCACGGGCCTATGGCTGCAGGCCGACGAGTGTTGCAGCCGCGCGTTGTGGGTGGAGGTCGAGGTCACCCCCGCAGGCAACGCCTTCCTCGGCCGCGGGTGGCAGAACTTCGCCCGCGCCCACGTCCTGAAGGGGAGGCCCACGCTCCACTTCAAGCACGACGGCGCGGCGGCGCTATTCGTTAAGATCTTCGGTGAGGATGGGAGGCGTTTGGAGTGCTGCCCGGTGGGCGGCGGTAGCAGCGATCTTGGAGATGAGCTTGCCCTTGGCGACGGCCGCCATGCCTCCAGCAGCAGCGATACATCCTCCGAGGGGAGACCGAGCGACGACAGCTATGACGCCCCGCCTCGCCTTCACGCCCGGACTTCGGGGGGAAGCCAGCCGCGGCGGCGCCGCTCCCCTGCCTTGGAAGCGGCCATGCCGATGCGCCACCACGACGCCATCAAGGAGGAGGAGGACTCCGACTGAGTGCCGGCGCGCCAAGGCCGGGGCCTCAGGAGTCGCGGCCCCCCCAGAGCGGGGGTACTTCGCCTTCTTTTCTTTTCTTCTGCCTGTAATCAAAATCATGGGGGACCCTTCGGGGTGTATGACGAACCTTGGCGCTTGCGCCCTCTTATTAGCATTCTCGTTACGCGTTATGGTCGTTGTGTTACTGTTAACTGAGGCCTCCCTTTGTTTGTAGTTAGGGTGCTTAGCTTGATGCGTCCGCGGCGGGCCTCCTCATCGCGAGGTTTAGCAGGGCGTCCCGCGAGCTGATAGCGCTTGGCGAGCTTGGGGAGGTTCTTCTTTCCTGCGAATGAGGCGACTCGGGGGGAGCCCCTTTCGGCGCTCTACGTCTGCAGGGCCCGATCCCGTGCATGCCCCACCACCGTTGGGGCGTCCGGATCACCAGGACGAGACCAAAGGGGGCGGGGCCTCGATCGCCATTGGGGCCGTCCGGATCTCCAGGACGAGACCAATAGCGAACGAGTAGCCACGCGACCGGTGAGGCTCCTGAGGCGCAGTGCTCAGGAGCCCCCTTTGACGTTCAAGCGGCACTCTACGTCGGCGGGGCCTGATCCCGTGCATGCCCCACCTCAGTTGGGGCGTCCGTATCACCAGGACGAGACCAAAGAAGGCGGGGCCTCGATCGCCACTGGGGCCGTCCGGATCACCAGGACGAGACCAATGGCGAGCGAGTAGCCACGTGATCGGTGAGACTCCTAAGGCGCAGTGCTCAGGAGCCTCCCTTGATGTTCAAGTGGCGACCAATCCTTTCTGCCGGTTCCTGTCCCCCGGGAGCGTGAGCCTCCAGGGGTTTTTAAGACAGCGCACCGAGCCGCGGCGGAGCCCCGGAGCGAGGGTGAGACGGCGCGCGCCTGCTAGCTTGCTCGAGAGTGCCACACGAGGACCAGGACGCCAAGCCCACATGGGGACCAGGACGCCAAGGCCTTGGCGAGGTGTGCGCACCGTGCCAGTAGTAGCCCCTGCTCGCGGGGCGTGAGACGGAGAGGCTGGCAGACGTTATCCCGAAGAAAGAAATTTCAAGAGAGAGAACTGCAAGAAGAAAAATTCCCACCCCTTTTCCTTTAAACAGAGTCAACAAAAGCTTCGGACTTCTTTCGAGGGAAAAAGGCAAATTCGAACACAAGAAAGGCAGAGAAAAGCCGCGTCCGGCACCTAGGCTAGTCTTCGTCTTCCCCCAGCGCGGAACATAGGGCATCCACGTTGCGTGTGCATAGCCATTGGAGGGCAGTGTTGTCCGCCAGCGCGGAGCATGGGGCTTCCACTTGGGCGTGGGAGGGAATCCCTCCGCGTCCTCGGGGGGCTCCGGGCGTATACAGCCCACTCATTATTATGTGAGAGTGTCACGGGTAGAACTTGCGGAGGTGCTGGATGTTCCAGGCATTCTGGATGGGGATGCCGTCTTGAGTCTCCAGACGGACGACGCCAGGTCTGGAGACGCGGGCGACCTTGAACGGGCCCTCCCACATGGGCGAGAGCTTGTGCAAGCCCTCCCTGGAAAGGACCCGCCTCAGGACGAGGTCTCCAACTTCGAGGGTCCTGGAGCGGATGTTACGGCAATGGTAGCGCCGCAGCGCCTGCTGGTACCTAGCAGCTCAGAGCGAGGCTCGACGCCGGGCCTCTTCCCCGAGCACGAGGTCCGTCCCCCGCGAGGCATCCTGACGCTCCTTGTCAAATGCCAAAACCCGCGGGGAACGGTGCTTGACTTCGTGCGGGAGGACGGCCTCGGCTCCGTAGACGAGGAAGAACAGGGTTTTGCCGATGGGCTTAGTCGCGGTGGTGCGGATAGACCACAACACGGACTGAAGCTCGTCGACCCAACCCTTGCCGCAGGCCTCAAGCTTCATCTTGAAGCTCCTTGCCTTGAGGCCCCGTAGGACCTTCGCGTTGGCGCGCTCTGCCTGACCGTTGCTTCGGGGGTGCGCCACCGAGGCGTAGCATATCTGCGTTCCAAGGTTAGCGCAATAGGTCCTGAAGAGGTTACTTGTGAACTACGAACCGTTGTCTGTGATGATGCGGTTGGGGACGCCGAAGCGGCTCACGATGCCCTTGATGAACTTGACGGCTGATCCGGCGGGGATGGTGCGGACGGGCTCCACCTTCGCCCACTTGGTGAACTTGTCGATGGCGACGTAAAGGTAGCGGTACCCGCCTGCTGCCCGCGGAAAGGGCCCTAGTATATCCAGCCTCCTGTGTCCAGTCATCGACTTGGGGCTCCAGCGCCAGGAGCAACCGGGCTTTAGAGGCTGGACCACAAATTGGGGCTCCCGAGGGCGGTGCTGGGGGCAGCTCTTCATTCTGCGATGCCTGATCCCTAGTTGGTGGTGTTCCGGACGGCTTGAAGAGCCGCTCCTCGAAGACGCCCGGCTCTTGAGGCTCACGGCGCGATGCCCTCTTGGTGATGTCATCGGCCTCCTTGTTCGCACCGCGCGGGATGTGCTGCAACTCCAAGCCCTGGAAAGGTTTTTCAATCTTACGTACCTCCACCAAGTATGCCTCCATGTGCTCATCCTTAGGCATGTACTCCTTGTTGGAGAAGTTGACAATGAGCTGGGATTCGCCCTTGATGGTGAGGCATTGAATGCCCATGGCGGCTGCGGCCCGGAGGCCGGCAATTAAGCCTTCGTACTCTGCGATGTTGTTGGAGACCTTTTCACCATGCTGGAAATAGAGTTGCATGGCGTAGTAGAGCTTGTCCCCGGTCGGGGAGATGAGCACGACTCCGGCCCCTGCTCCCTTGCACGCGAAGGCCCCATCGAAGTGCATCATCGAGCCTTCAGGCGCCTCATCGCCAGGGATGAGGGACTAGCCCTCGCCCAGCCCCGGGTCGGGGGCTTCTGTCCATTCGGCTACAAAGTCCGCCAGGGCCGCTCCCTTGATAACCCTGGTCGTGCTGAACTCTATATTGAAGGCCTGCAGCTCGATGTTCCATTCTGCCACTCTCCCTGTGGCGTTGGGGTTGCGCAGCACCTTCTCCAAGGGGTACGCAGAGACGACCCGAATGGGATGCCCCTGGAAGTAATGGCGCAGTTTTCTTGAGGCGACAAGGAGTGCAAGCAAGAGCTTTTGCTGCATAGGGTAGCGTGAGCGTGCGTCCCGCAACACGGTACTGACGTAGTACACTGGTCGTTCGACGAGCGAGAGGCCTTCCGCTCCGCCTTTCTCCTCTGCGGGCTCCTGAGGCCCGGGTGCCTCGGGGGTCGCCGGGGCAGCTGGGACCTCAGGAGCGTTGTCTCGAGGGGATGAAGGTTTCTTGGTGTCCGGCAAGTCGCTCTGCCCCCCGCCTGGGGGCCCGCCCGTGCCTGAAGGTGCAACGCGCTTGTGAGCACGCTCCTCCCTGACCGCCACAAGCGCAGCACTTGTGGAGTGCGGGGTGGTGGCCAGGTACAGCACCAGTGGCTCCCAAGGGTGAGGTGCCACCATTACTGGTGGGCTCATGAGGTATCGCTTGAGGTCCTCGAATGTTACGTCTGCCTCCGGAGTCCACTCGAAGGGGCCCTTCCTCTTCATGAGCTTGAAGAACGGCAGGGCCCACTCGCCAAGCTTCAAGATGAAGCGCCCCAAGGAGGTCACGCAGCCCGCCAACTTCTGCATCTCCTTGAGTGTCTGAGGCGGGCTCATCTTGCTTATGGCCTTGACCTTCTCCGGGCTCGCATCGATCCCCCGATGCGACACCAAGAATACGAGCAGTTTGCCCGACGGGACCCTGAAGACACACTTCTCGGGGTTGAGCCTCAGGTTCACCCGCTTCAAGCTGGCGAACGTTTCCTCCAGATCCTCAATCAAGGTCTTGGCTTCTCGCGACTTGACCACGATGTCATCGACGTAGGCTTCAGCGTTCCACCCAAGCTGTGGCCCCAGGGCGATGTGCATCAGCCGCTGGAAGGTTGCACCCGCGTTCCGCAGCCCGAAGGGCATGCACGTGTAGCAGAACACACCGCACGTGGTGAGGAAGGCTGTCTTCTCAACAACCTCCACCACCATCTTGATCTGATGGTAGCCCGAGAAGGCGTCCAGGAAGCACAGGAGGTCGCATTCGGCAGTGGAGTCCACGATCTGGTCAATGCACGGCAACGGAAATGGGTCCTGAGGACAGACCTTGTTGAGGCTCGTGAAGTCGACACACAGGCGCTCCTTCCCGCACTTCTTCGGGACGACCACCGGGTTGGCGAGCCATTCCGGGTACTGCACCTCTCGGATGACCCCCGCCTCTTTCAGTTTGCCAACCTCTTGGGCAATGAACGCCTGCTTCTCTTGAGCCTGCCTCCTCGCCTTTTGCTTCACCAGTCGCGCGTTGGGACACACCATGAGATGGTGCTTGATCACATCCCTCGGGACTCCCACCAGGTCGGAGGCGTTCCACGCGAACGCATCTTTGTTCGCGCGGAGGAAGGCTACCAACGCCTCCTCTTGATCCTGAGGTAGGCCGGCGCCGATAGTGAAGGTGAGGCTAGGATTCTCGTCGCCCATAGGCACATGCTTCGTCTCAGCCCGGTTCTAAGAGAACATTTGCTTCTTCTTCATCGGCGCGACGTTAGCGACGTCCTCAACGCCCTCCGAGGCCCGCGTGGCGTCGCCTGTGTTGGGGCGCGCCGCGACTTCTGCTTTGTAGGCAAGCTTGAGTGCGTGGGCCGCGTCCTTGGTGTCTTCCGCGATGGAGAGGATGCCGCCACTCCCGGGCATCTTGATGACGTTGTAGCCCGGGTGCGTTGCCGCCATGAACTGGGCGAGGGCGGGGTAGCCAAGTATCGCGTTGTAAGGGAGGTGGATGTGAGCGACGTCGAAGTCAATCTGCTAGGTGCGGTAGTTGGAGCGGGTGCCGAAGGTGACGGGGAGGCGCACCCACCCCAAGGGGGCGACGGAGCCCCCAGCCACCCCGGAGAAGGGCCTTGAAGGTGCGAGCTAACCTTGGGCACCTGCAGCGCGTTGAAGGTCTCTACGGAGAGGACGTTGAGGCCGGCCCCGCCGTCTATGAGGGTCCTGGTGACCGCCACTCTGTTTATGGTTGGCGTGCATAGCATGGGGAGCGCACCGGTGGCGGTCGTTGTTCTGGGGTGATCGTCGGGGCCGAAGGTGATGTCGATCTCTGGCCACGCTCGGTGCTGCGGGGTTTCGAACCGTGGCAGAGCTCGTCGTCGTCGAGGAGGTCAAGGGGGTGGAGTGCCATAGGGGGCGCCACCGCCTGGAGAGGATGGTGGTCTGGACGACAGATTTGATGGGGAGGAGGGATGTGATTGTTACCAACATCTCATCAGGGATGCTGCTGATGAAGTCCGCACTCAGCGGAGGCTTGTGTGGTTCAGCCTCGACCCGCCCCCGCTTGTTGGCCACCTTGTCGTCCATCGAAAAAGTAGGCGATTCTCAGTGGCGTCCCTTATAGATAAGACCGGAGGAGAAGGTGTAGCATTAATGGAGAACTTGGGAGAGAATAGGGTTGTGTGGGTGGAGGTCCGAGGTCAAAGGGCTTGATTCCTGGTGAGCCAGATGCGCCTACGCGGCGGACTGCTCGCACGCATCCCGTCTAATCAAACCTGCACCCACAACACGTTATGTTTGTTGTTGAGATTACGATTTCCAAACCTTTTAAAGATTTATAAGAAAACTTAGTTTTACGTTAATTTTCACATTTCCCTGACAGGCAGGGCCACGCGTCTGCTCGATGAGCCCGTTCTCACGCACAAAAGCGCGCTACCCACTACGCTCCACCACGGCTGCCCGAAGGCAGCTGCTACCGGCGGCCGCCATGGCCACCTTGGACGCCACCCCACGGGTAGCCGCCGATGCCGCCACCATAGCGGCGGTCGTCTAACCTGCCACGACACCGTCATCGATCTTGGACCCGACCATGCAGTAATAGCGGGCACACACGTACACACATCCGAGAACGCATGCCCACGTACGCCATCCCAAACGCTTTCTATAAACCATAAAGCGTTCCATGCTTGGGAACTAAAGCCATCAATAAATATTGAGCTTGTTTCCTTTCACATTCCAAATTACCACACGCTAATTTTTTTTGCAAATCAGTTCACACTTACAATACCTAAACGTGTTCCCATTTAGCAGCTGTTTACTATAGTAGGCTATAAAAACACAAACATGTACTCGAAAATTAGCGCACATTCCTCACCCCCGCCACCAAAAAAACGAGACTTTCTTTGTTATTCCTTCATTCCGTCTGCCATGGCCGGTAGGAGGGGGGTTCTGGGTCGACTTCGAGATATAACCAGGGAAGAAAGACCAAGGCCGCGGAAGCAACCGAAAGGTCCCGCCGCCGCACCGCGGAATCGCCAGGGAGCTCCAGCCACACCGCTTTGGCCACCACAAAGATGTCCGGTGGAGCCGTGGAAGCCCAGGAGGATCTTTCGCGGAGAGGCGACGGCTCTCACAATCACAAGCGCATTCGCCTCGGAGGCGAACTAGATGAGTTGGCAGTCGTGGATTCCTCAGTCAGCGACGACATGCGCGCTGAGCTCGATAGGAAGGAACCAATGATCGATGACTTGGTGAAGCTGCTGGAGAAGAGCGACGCCTCCGTTGACAGGGCGACCGGCCTCTTGGAGAAACTTATGGAGGAGAACGATGCCTGGAAGAAACTGCTCGAGAAGAAAAGTGCCTCAGAGGGGAGGCTGAAAGAACTCACCGAGGAACTTCTGGAGGACTTGGCGAAGCTCTACATCGAGCGCGAGGGGCTGCTGAAGGAATCCGTGGAGCGTGTGAAGGAACTTCATGCATACGCGACACAGAGCATTGACGCTCTCGAGCAAAGAGCTCGCGCCATGGCCGCAATGCGGAAGATGTCGGATGAGAGGCGAGACGAGATGGAGGTCGTGGAGGCGATGAAGAAGGAGATTGAGGAACTCCGTGCCCAGCAATCCATGAAGATTTGATAGCAGCGGGCCAGATCATTTTCTTTGTCTTCCTTCTTCAACCTCTCCCTTCTTCTTTTTCCCCTGTGTCTTTGGGCAGTTGTCGCTTGTGGCATTTTTTATTATCATGTATACGTAAGTGAATTATTATCCTTTGTCGGTGCAAATTTGTTGTTATATTATTTCGTTCGTTTGTACTGTTATCACGAAATGTCAAAGTTCTTGGTGAGGCACGAACAAAACAGTGATCACAAGCAAACTAGTCCCTCCGTCCAAGCACATTAACCACATGATAAACAGCGGGTCGGACGCCATTAATTCAGAAGTTGGGAGCGAGGCGAGCGGGGGGGGTGGAGGTCAAAGTATCGCTTCCTGATGAGCATGCACAATAGACTCTCATGCGTCCCGTCGAGCATGCATGACAGACAGCTCTCACGCATCCTGTCAGGCCTGCGCGATGGACAGCTCACATGCGTCCCGTCGAGCCTTTGCGGCGGAAAGCTCGCATGCGTCCTGTCATCAACCTGCAGCTACACGCACGGCACCCCCATATCAAGTACTCCCTCCGTTTTTTTAGTTAGCATATAAAATTTGGTCAAATTCAAAATTTGTAAAGTTTTACTAGCTTTATAGGAAAAATATATAAATATTTATAATTTAAAATCAATATTATTAGATGCATCGTCAAATTAACTTTCATATTATATAACCTAAGCATTGTAGATGTTGATATATTTTTTGTATAAATTTAGTCAAACTATGTTTAGCTTGACTTTGACTAAATCTTATACGCGAAGTAAAAATAAACGGAGGGAGTAAACAAATTGGACGTGTGGCACCAAATGATTATCAGACAAGTTTTGTATTTACGGGAATTCAATAAACCAATATTATCATACAAGTTCTGAATTTATGGGGATTTCAAAGCAATGTTTCTCAATGTTTGCGTCCTAGTCACGATGCCGAGATGTTTTTAATCATTGCATGGGACCTAAACAGGGGCCCAAGGACATATAAATGATTTTGTAACCCATTTTGTCTGTCTGTGTATCTGTGAAACAATGCCTGTGTGTGGACCATGTGCCTACATTGTGCGGTTTCGGACGACAAACCTATCTTTGGGCCCTTAGGGTCTGTCATGCCTTTTACTGACAACGCTCGAAGGCCAGATCCTTGTTTTGAAAATATCCATGATTTTCTTTTGCTGTTTTGAAAATGTCAAGGATCGATGACGTGTGTGTGTGTGTGTGTGTGTGTGTGTGTGTGTGTGTGTGTGTTTGTGAACCAATGCCTGTGTGTGGACCATGTGCCTACAATGTGCGGTTTCCGACGACAAACCTATCGGTGGGCCCTTAGGGTTTGTCATGCCTTTTACTGACAACGCTGGATGGCCAGTTCCTTGTTTTGAAAATATCCGTGATTTTCTTTTGTTGTTTTGAAAATGTGAAGGATCGATGACGTGTGTGTGTGTGTGTGTGTGTGTGTGTGAACCAATGCCTGTGTGGGGACCATGTTCCTACATTGTGCGGTTTCCGACAACAAACCTATCGGTGGGCCCTTAGGGTCTGTCATGCCTTTTACTGACAACGCAGGAAGGCCAAGTATGGGTGACGATGTGTGTGTGCGTGTGTGTGTGTGTGTGTGCGCGCGCGCGCGTGTGTGTGTGTGTGTGTGTGAACCCATGCATGTGTGTGGACCATGTGCCTACATTGTGCGGTTTCCGACGACAAACCAATCGGTGGGGCCCTTAGGGTCTGTCATGCCTTTTACTGAACGCTGGAAGGCCAAGGATGGTGACGGTGTGTGCGTGCGTGCGCGCGCGTGTGTGTGCGTGTGTGTGCGCGTGTGTGTTTGTGTGTGTGTATGTGTGTGTGTGTGTGTGCGTGTGTGGACCATGCATCCATTGTGCGGTTTTCGATGACACGCTTATATATCGATGGGTTGCTATATATCATCCATTTGACTGACAACGCTGGAACATCACCCTGCTACGTGTCATGTGTATTGGGGGGGAGGGGAACAATATATATACGTCCATAATGACCTAGCTAGGTAGTATATATATAACCAATCTTAAGGGGGGTGTATATGCCGAGTTATCTCAGCTAGGTGCATGCCACGTCATAGCTAGTGTTGTGCATTGTGTATTAATTGAAACACCGGACCACACGATTTTTGCATATACATTTGGCCATGTGCATGGGGATGGTGTTCTTCTAGCCTCGCTCAACTGATCTTCGACGACGCGCCAACTCGTGGGATCGCGCGATCTATATATCTCTCTTGTCTGACAACAATATGTGATGGTTTGGCCAAATTAAGGTATAATTCTCTTGGTTGTCTTACGAAAAGTCAGACATGGATAAATGTGTGACAAAGTTTGAACCAGGTCATGTGTTCATAGGACCCCATCCTCCGGCACATAGTGTAGGGGGCAACACCCGACGTTTGTCATGAAACCCTTTTCTTTCACATTGGACACTTTTAGGCATGCACATATGCAGCATGTGCCACACATTAAAGTTGCGCATTGCGAATTTAAACATGACAAGACCATGTTCGTACATATATATATACTTCATCCATTCCAAAATACAAGTCTTTTTTTAGAGATTTCACTACGGACTACACACACACACACACACACACACACACACACACACACACATATATATATATAAGTACTTTAGAGTGTAGATTCACTTAATTTACTGTGTACCTATATAGTTACTGGAATCTCTAAAATTGTTTGAAAACTCTAAAAAGACTTATATTTAGGAACAGAGGGAGTATATATTTCGGCCACTAGCGGGCGTGGTTGTCTTTTGACCCTCTCTTGCGTTTTTTTGTCGTTTATCCCAAAGATGATAGTATTATGTAAAATAGCAAAAGAAACTGACGAAACAACCGTATGTGATTGTATCCCCAACAGGCACGAGTGTGCTACTCTAACCGTGTGCGATGGCCGTACACAGCAAAATCGGCCTTGCCTAGTGGTGGCAACCGCAAGCGTCAGCCAGTGCAAAGTGGCAATGTGCACAGTAAAAACCCAAACCTGAGAGCGACCTATAAAAGGTCTCGCCGGCGGCGGCTAACAGCTATTTTTCCGCCGATAGCTCGCCACCACCACCACACACACCAAATGGAACCAGTGCTCAACCATGGGGATGTGCATGGCGCCGTCCTGATAGTGTTGGACGACGATGTGATAGAGGACTCCGACGCGTTGGCCGCCATGGCGGGCAACGACAAACAGCCAGCTGCAGCAGCCAACGACGACGACATAGAGGATTCCGACACGATGTCCTCCATGTCGGTCAACGGTCAACCGTCATCTGCCCCGGCCGACGATGACGACGACCCCGAGTTTCAGCATCAGATGCAGATGCCATCGCTCTGTCTGTCCAGGAATCAGGCCTCGATGCGTTCCTGCGCGACAAGGACGAACGCCGTCTCAGTGTCGGTGTGGAAAAATCTATCGCATCTGCGGATGCCATCCGCAACGTGGCTAGGGATCTGAAGCGGTAGAAACGGCGAGAGAGTGCGAAGAGGAAGCGGAACTCAAATGCAGAGGGCAAAAAGAGGCGGGAGCAGGACCAAAAGGCGGCGGAGCAGGCCCCCACATGCCTCTCAGCCGCGTTGGAGGCCAGTGCAGGCCTTGCAGCTACGGCGGCAGCCCTGGCAACAGCAGCCAAGTTGACCAGGGATGCGGCTCTAGCGAGAGCGGCACCCGTGTGTATCCCGATGGCCCATGTGGACGCCACAACATCTTCGTCGACAGTGGCAAACCTGGCGAGAGGCGCCGCGGTCGCTCCGACCAAGGTAGCCCCGTCAGTCTCCGCCGTGGAACCACTGGAGCTCATCGACTTGACGATCTCCTCTGAATACTCGTTCTGAGCCGAGGAAGGTCATGACGACGGTGGAGGCGCGGCGTTTGTATGCATCCATGGTGTAGTGAATATTTTGTGAAGTTCATCTTCATGTAAACTGATGAATTGTTTGTAAATTACTGAGTGTATGAACTAATGTCAACTAATCTGCTGCAAAATAAGGCATTTTGTTGTGAAAATGTTCCAAATGTTTGTGTCATTTTTTTGCAGGCATGTGGAAATTTAGGACGAATTTCACGTCTGCGACTGAAAGTGAGGATGAACCGTGTGAGATGAGCCCGCCTTGAGAAATCTCAGAAAGAGCTACCCGCCTTGAGCGATGCAAAAATTCGTGGTTTCGCGGCACGACATTTCGTTACAGCATACAAACTTTATTATGTTAGGACCGTGTGCGATGTTGGTTGCTCCCGCCCAATTCCTTTACCAAAATTTAAGTGGAAGCAGTATGTCAACTGCATGCCGCCCTTCCTCGTCCACCGCACCGACCCTATAGTAAATTTTCAGCTGTCGAGGCATTTCAACCGTCGCCATCCCTCGTCCACCACCATCTCCACCCACATCATTACTACTAAATTTTTCAGCAGCAGCGGCACATCCGCAAACACCCCCCCCTGTCCACACAACACCCCCCTCCCCCTTCCTCCCCCGCTTGAACCCTAGCTCGGCCCCACCGCCGCATTCCACCACCAATCTCAACCGGTCTGCCCGTGCCTCATAGCTAAATAGGTTCAGGGTCCCCACCGATCCACATACACCATCGCCGCCCTGAGTTTTTAGATGAGGCCGGTGGTGTCCCTTTCCCCCAAATCCCCATCCCTACTCCAAAGAGTCGCAGCCTAATCAGCCCCACCACATCTCCCGTGGACCTCGAGGAGTATACGAGAAAAAAGATGAATATCATGGCCTCTCCACCGTACGCTGGCGAGGTGGGCGCCGTCCCCGACGAACACCTCGCCACGGGAGCTGGTGAGGACGATGCCTACGTTGCCATGCCGAAGGCTTCAAGTCTGCGGGCTCGCGTATTCCTTTATCTCAGGAGAGACGGCTACGACATCAAGCTCGTCAACATCATCGGCTTCACTCGGGCCATGTCACAAGTTAAGTGGTCCACCAGAAATGCCTCTGGTTCAACCGCCGTCGATCTCTTCAAAGGCCCCGCTGCTGATCTCCTCCGCCTTGCGGTCATGGATTTGTGATCCTTCTACGCCATCGAGCCCCTTTTGTCATTTCTGAAGGAAACGTTCTACGGCGGTGGCTTGGGATCCATAGCTCCAAAGTCAGATCTCATCCACCAAGATAATGGCACACACTACGGCTGTTACAAGGGGAAACGTCCCATCTGCGACATCAGGGAGCGCACCCTGGGCACCTCATATCCCAAGTGGAAGGAGCCCATCCATGACAAGTGAGGCAACATCCTATGAGCAAATCATACCTTTTCTAGCTAGCCGTCTCGTACCCAGTGTTGTAGTAGCTTTTGCCATGCGATAATCATGCAGTGTTTAATTGAGCATTTGTCCAGTTGTCTAGCTGATGCCTTGATTTTATGTATCTAGTTGTTAGGTTGGTTGCATTGAGTATTTGTCCGGTTTTCATTGGCTATAGTTGGTTGTTACAGTGACCATGAATGCCTTGTTTCTTTCAGTTATTCAAAATGTGATGTTCATTATGTGCAAGTATGAACTGTGCAGTTCAATTTCATCAATACCACCTGTTATGCCTGGTGTTGTAAACCTGTGCCCTTAACTCCCGCTTTAAACATTTATGCCTTGTTTCTCTGAATTTGGTTGCCAGGTTGGTTGAAGTGAGCATTTGTCTAGTTTTCAAGTAGATGCCTTGCTTTTATGTATCTGTTTGTTAGGTTGATTGCAGTGAGCATCTGTCTAATTTTCAAGCAGACGCCTTGCTTTTCGTTATCTGGTTGTTAGGTTGGTTCCATTGAGCATTTGTCCAGTATCAAATGGCTATATTTGGTTGTTATAGTGAGCATATATGCCTTGTTTATTTTAAGCAGATACCTCGTATACTTGGTTGATGTTAAGCCTGTTGTACTTATCATGAGTTTACATCTACTTGCACAGGACAACAATGGGAGTGGCCAACGTTTTCCACCGAGGTTCTTTTCATCCCTCCGCTTATACTCCATCCGTTCCATCATGTAGTGCATATAGATTTTTGTGATGTATCTACATATACCATCTAAAATGTATACAATATGAAATTTTGTGATGTATCTAATGAAATGGAATTGCAATTCTAGATGTAAATATTTTCTCTACAAACTTGGTCAAAGTAAGTAAATGTTGACTTCTCAAAATGTTTATAGGCAACACATTGTGGAACTGATGAAGTAATATATTACACCATTCTGCAACTGCATTTTAGCTTTTAATATCGGCTTCTTGCTTGTACGTACATATGTCTTAGTTAAAGATCCATTCCTGGATCTTTTTGCGTGTGGGGCAATCAAATATTCATGAACCAGCATCAAGTTAGGAAACTGAAAATGATTGTTAGGGAAAAGAGACGAACAATGCCAATTAGACTATTTATTTACACTCTATCCAACACAACAGTGAGCTGTAGGATGGTAATTACGAACTCTGTAGGCTTCTATTAGTACTGCCCATAATGAGTTGTCACACAACAATGTCTGAATCTTTTTCTTTTGCAGTGGTTCCCAAAGCAATTTACTCAAGTTTAGCTCGAAAAGTACATGATTGCTGGACATGCAATGAAGGTTAAAATATATCATCGAGACTACAATGAGCATTGAGAAGTTGTAATGAAGACAATGAAGCATGGGTGGGCGGCCATCACTAGGGGCTGGCCTAGAGTCGCTCGTGCGTTAGGCATGGAGGAGGGCACAATATGGGCATTCCGCTTCACCTACTCCAGCAACCAGAATGTCTTTCGGCTCTCTCTTTACCGTCTTTAATACAACCTTGGTTCCATCATTCTTTGTTTTTCCCTTCTGTAGTGTTCATTTTTTTAGAATTGATGCTTATGTAGTTCTTGAGTATATGTACATGTGAATCGAATTATGCAATCATTCTTAAACCTACATTTAAACATGATTCGATATGAAATACATGAATTCCTACTTTCAAATGTAAATTATGTGAATTATGAACAAAGGTATTTAATTAGGGGCAAATCATGCTCTACAGGCCATTACAATGCACACAATTTGATAAAGAAAAATGTGTGTGATCAACTTCAACATCACACACGTTTCTCCATTCGCGGCTTGTGTGATGAGTCTTGTCTTTGCACACGGTCAGGTGAGAAAGAACGTGTGCGATTAATGACACCAGCGTTTGTGCTAGTCTCCTCATCATACACGATTTCTAATTTTGAACTGTGTATGATATCGTGCCCTTGGTAAACATTGATCAAAGAAGAACGCGTGCGATAGGCCTGCATCCGACACAGTTAGTCTGGATGACACGTTTGGGAAGTATGGATCACATGTTTGGGACATTTTGTAAATCACAAACGTTTATGAAAAATGCCGTGTGTGGGATAGATTCAACCTTCGCATACGGTTTTATAATGACAAACGTATGCACTCTTATATCATATCACAGACGGTCATAGTGGAACTAAATGTGTGTGATAGCCCCCTTATCATACACGCTTTATAATCGTAAACTGTTTGCGATTCATCGCACATCGTAAATGGCGTGCCACAGAATAGCGCGTGCGATGTTAGTGTGATCTCACATGAGTTGCAAGGATGAACCGTCTGGGAAATACACCATATCTCAAATGATTGCCCGGTGACCCTTGTTTGTGATAGATGCGGACATCCCATACGCTTAGTTTTGGAAAACGTTTGCGTTCGTTGGCCACCATCACCGACGTGTTTGCCGTGTCATCTCGGATGGACCCCCCCTATCGCCCACACATGCAAGGCGATGGTTTATATCTACGTCGCGGAAAGGGGTTAAAAACTGTTTGTATAGCACGTCACTGCACCAGTGTAGGGACTATTTAGGACAGTCATCATACAATGCATAGTCTCACAAACAAGTCACGTACTTGTTAATACACATAATTGATAATGTCCAAGGACTAGCTTTATTCATAAACACATAGGAAATATCATCATACATGATTGCCTCTAGGGTATATCTTCAACAGTCTCCCACTTGCACTAGAGTCAATCAAATAGACATCGAATGCCCATAGCTCTAACATGCCCCTCATGCTTGGGTTGTGGAAGAGGCTTACTCAACGGATCTGCAACATTTTCATCCGTATGAATCTTGCATAAATTAGTATCACCATTCTTTATGAGCTTTCGTATCAGGTGATACTTTTGGTCTATGTGTCTGGTCTTGTGGTGTTGTCTCGGCTCCTTTGCTGTATGTGCGATGGCACCTGAATTGTCGCAATACAGGTCCAAAGGTTTTTCCCAGCCCGGGAACACACCAAGATCCTCCAGGAACTTCCGAATCCAAACACCTTCCTTTGCGGCTTCACAAGCCACAATGTATTTGGCCTCTGTTGTAGAGTCGGCCACCGTATCTTGCTTGGAACTCGTCCATCTCACTGCTCCTCCATTCATGACATACACGATTGACAATCATCCCTGTCGGTTTGGAAACTAGCTTGGAAACTAGCATCATCATAACCCTTTACGCAGAGCTCCTCCTAACCTCCATGAACTAGGAACATCTCTTTAGTCCTACTCAGGTACTTCAGGATAGTTTTCATCGCTGCCCAGTGACTCTCACCTGGGTTAGCCTGGTATCTTCTTGTTAAGCTTATTGCATAGGCAACATCAGGTCGAGTACATAGCATGGCATACATGATGGATCCTATTTCTGAAGCATACGGAATCCTACTCACCAGAAGTCGTAGGACTCTGAGTCTTTCTTAGCCTTATACCATGTGAGATGGGCAAGAAGCCTTTCTTGGCCTCACTCATGTTGAACCGCTTCAGCACTTTGTCTATGTACGTGCTCTGGCTTAAGCCGAGCAGCCTTTTCGATCTATGTCTATAGATCTAGATGCCTAAAATGTATACTGCTTATCCAAGGTCTTTCATCGAAAACTTGCCATTCAATGATTCCTTGACTGAGTTCAGCATCGAAACATCATTTCTGATCAGCAGTATGTCATCCACATACATGATCAAAAATACTACCGAGCTCCCACTAGACTTCTTGTACAAACAATAGTCCTCTTCATTCTTGATGTAACCAAGGTCAACGATGACTTCATCAAAACGAATGTTCCAACTCCGAGCTGCTTGCTTCAATCCATAAATGGATCTCTTGAGCTTGCATATTTTACTAGCATTATTTGGATCGACAAAACCTTCAGGTTGTATCATGTATACATCCTCCTTTAAATTTCCATGAAGGAAAGCCGTTTTGACATCCATCTGCCATATCTCATAATCGAAATATGTAGCTATAGCTAGTATGATCCTCATCCACTGTAGCATCGCTGCCGGTGAGTAGGTCTCATTGTAGTGAATTCCTTGAACTTGTCCATAACCTTTAGTGACAAGTCGAGCTTTGTGGATTTGAACATTTCCATCCACATCGGTTTTCTTCTTGAAGACCCATTTGTAACCAATGGTAATTACGCCAGGTGGCGGATCAACCAAGTCCCAGACTTGATTATCATCCATGGACTTTAACTCGGATCTCATGGCCTCCATCCATGGCTCGGAATCTGGGCTCACTATCCCCTCCGCATACGTGGACGGCTCGTCGCTTTCTAGCAGCAACAAGTCGTGCACTCTGCGCAATCTTTCCGACCTCTGTGGCTCCGATGCCGACTCCACTACGGGTTCCTTGACCGACTCTGGTATGATCTCATCACCAGCTGAGTCGTCCCGGAGTGGCTCTCAAATTTCTTCGAGTCACACCTTTCTTCCACTGGCTTCCCGACTGAGAAACTCTTTCTCTAAGAAAACCCCGTTCCGAGCAAGAAACACTTTGTTCTCTTCTCGGTTGTAGAAGTTGTATCCCAAGGGTTCCCTCGGATATCCCACGAATATGCATTTATCTTACTTAGGTGTAAGCTTGTCCGACATGAGTCGCTTGACAAATGCTTCACAACCCCAAATCTATAGAAAAGACAAACTAGGACTCTTCTGAGTCCACATCTCATGTGGTGTCTTGTCTAAGGATTTTGATGTTACCCTATTTAGTGTGAAAGCTGCAGTTTCTAGAGTGTATCCCTAGAATGATAAGGGTAAATCCGATTTGCTCATCATCGATCGGACCATGTCCAACAAGGTTCGATTTCTCCGTTCTGACACGCCGTTTCTCTTTGGCGTACCCGGAGGTGTGAGCTGAGGTACTATACCTCGGATTTTTAGATGATCATCAAACTCTTGGCTCATGTACTCACCTCCACGATCTGATCACAAAAGCTTTATCCTCTTACCAAGCTGATTTTCAACCTCGTTGTGAAACTCTTTGAACTTTTCAAAAGTTTCCAACTTGTGCCTCATCAAATAGATATATACATATCTACTCAAGTCGTCGGTAAAAGTCACGAAGTACTGATAGCCACCTCTGGCCGTTGTGCTCATTGGACCACACACATCACTATATATAAGCTCCAACACCTCGGACGCCCTTTCGTAACTCTTTGCAAAAGGAGACTTAGTCATCTTGCCGAGCAAGCATAATTCGCATGTCTCGAACGACCCGAAGTCGGACGAAGTTAGGAGTCCATCATCATGGAGCTTCTTCATGCGTTTCAGACTAATATGTCCAAGCCGGCAATGCCAGAAGTAAGTAGGATTTATCTCATTAGGCTTATGCCTCTTGATATTCATGTTATAGACTGGTTCTGTTTCTAGATTTAAAATAAATAACCCATCCACAATGGGTGCATAGCCATGGAACATTCCATTCAAATAAAATGAAGAACCATTGTCCTTTAAACTGAATTCATAACCCTGACTCATCAAGCATGAGGCAGAAATAATGTTCCGACTAAGTGTGGGAATGTAATAACAATTATTCAATTCCCAAATGAATCCAGAAGGAAGCTGAAGCTGCATCGTGCCGACCTCCAACGCAGCAACTCTTGCTTTGTTGCCGACCCTGATGTCAATCTCCCCTTGTGCCACACGCCTAGTTCTTACCAGCCCCTACATCAAGTTGCAAATATGAACAACCGATCCGGTATCAAATACCCAAGAGCTACTAGGTATGTCAGCAAGGTAAATGTCTACAACATATGTAACAAGTGTACCTTTGCTTGAAGTCGTACTTCCAGCCTTCTTCCCATGCTCGGCAAGCCACTTGCTACAGTTCCTCTTCCAGTGACCAGGTTCCTTGCAATGAAAGCATATGGTCTTTGAGTTTGGTCCCGACTTTGGCTCCGTGGCAGAGACAACCTTCTCTGTGCCCTTAGCCTTTTTCTTGGACCAACTCTTCTTGAACTTAGCCGATTTCTGCACCATCAACACTTGATGTGTGCCTTTCTTAATATATTGCTCTGCCACCTTGAGCATCCCATGCAATTCAGTGAGCTTCTTGTCGATGCCATGCATATGATAGTTCGAGATGAACGTCCCATAGCTAGGTGGAAGAGAACCCAGAATTGCATCCGTGAACAGCTCGTCCCCAAGTGGGAAGCCTAACCGATCCAAAGCTTACACGTACCCGATCATCTTGATCACATGCGGGCTCAGTGGATCACCCTCTTTCAGCTTACAATCCGTCAAGGATTATTGCCAGACGTTGACCCTTTCGGTCCTAGCCTGCACCTGAAACATGCTCTTGAGACTCTCGATCATATCGAAAGCCTCAACGTTTTGGAAATGCTGTTGCAAATCGGGCTCCATACAAGCCAGTATGAGGCAGCTGATCTTGTTTGATTCATTAACGAGTTTTTGGTGGGCATTCTTGGTTGTGGCATTAGCATTATCGGCAGGTTCCTCTGGAAGTGGATCCTCTAGAACATGTTCCTTTTTATCGTGCTTGAGAATAATTGTCAAATTTCTATACCAGGTGGTAAAGTTTGTTCCATTCAGTTTATCCTTTTCCAGAATTGATTTCAATGCAAAGTTGGGTTGAGCAGGTGGTGCCATTGATCTGCAACAGCAAATATGCAATCACTAAGCAATGTGTTTATGTAGAGTAATTCAAGCCTTAAATGAAACTACTCCCACTGAAGTCAGCATCCCTCCTCAAACTCTCAGTGATCCAGGACCCGTCTAGCGCGAGCGACTAGTGAGATTTAGCATCACTGCTAGCCGACTTGCCTATCCGGTAAGCAACTCCTTGCTAATCCTATCTCTATACGACTCATGTCGGTCGGGTAGGTATGTCATACCCCGGCTCCCAGCCTTCTTTGCCACAAGGCCCAAGACCGTTTTGATAGCCCTGTCAAGTTAACCTGATGTAGTGCATGTCCGTGTCCGACACGAACCCTCCAGTTCAAGGACACCTAGTGGCACCTCAATTTTATGAGCCCACCACTAGACGTACTTGGCATGCGAAGGTGCAACATCCGGAATGGCAATGTGCTTGATATTAACGAGGGATCTTTATACCATTTTAACATGCATAGAAACAAGAAGAATTATCAATCACATATAAACATAAATATGTGAAATAGTATGGCTCCTTCATGGACATCCTTCCAGGCCAGCTCCAACTCCGATGACCAAGGCGAAACTACATCTTGTTCGTCACGCCGGGACGCCAAAGCCTCGAACTTGATCTCTGTTCTCCAACTACTACAACTAGTAATGAATTTGCAGAGAATCACAAGTCGACACGCAAGTCGTTATACAATATAATGACAGCACTTTGGCTCCTGCCGGCTGACAATCATGACACGCAGTTCATGTTAAATTACACACATGCATCACATACATATGATCCATACTATTCACATCAAACATGCAAAAGAAAGGTATGCATAGAATCATATTCTACCAGTTTGTTTGATCGTGTACGAAATACAAGGCGCTACGCACATGGCGGTCCCACTAGCCGTTTTCGAAAATCACAGATCGAATATGTATTCCGATCACGTCGGATTTTCTGATTTGACCGATCCATCGATCATCGCGAACCCGATTCGGATTTACATTTCACTGTTAACCCCGATGGCGGATACCGAACGGTAGGGGTAGGTTGT
Source organism: Elymus sibiricus (assembly GCA_039707655.1). Classification (NCBI taxonomy): domain Eukaryota; kingdom Viridiplantae; phylum Streptophyta; class Magnoliopsida; order Poales; family Poaceae; genus Elymus; species Elymus sibiricus. Next base: position 253,190,829 of record CM077667.1, on the reverse strand, counting down.
GTCCCGACCTCATCGATTCCGATGCATAGAAAATATAGCCTCAACGACCCCGGTGTGTACTTGATCTCATCAACCGTGCACATAGCCGATCTCATGAACGACGACAGATCTCATCCGCCGCCTCCACATATCAAATATGCATCCGATCTGAATCCAAATCCTATAGCAGAGGCTCTGATACCACTTTTGGGTTCTACCGTAGGTGCATCGCATGCAAATTAAAAATTTCCTACGCGCAGAACATCCAAGAACATGCTACAGAGATGGATCACAGATCGTTACCACTAGACGTGCAGTACCGTGCAGCGGAAGTGGAGTTGGGCAGCGCGTTCGTGTGGTCCGCCTCCTCCTCGTTTGATCTCCCTTGAATAGCCGATCCGATCTCCCTCGTGCAGCCGGTCGCCGGATCCCACGTATAGGTTCGCCGGAGCGGCGCAAGTGCACCGCCTCTAGCTGTATCTGCGCGTGCAGGAGGACCACCATGCGGCGGACTGCTAGGTCCGATCACACAGTCGGTGGCGGCAAGTGGAGGTGGCTAGTTGCAACACATGCAAAGCCCTTTGGACAGCGCTGAAGCGATCAACCAGGTGGGTGTGCCACACCTCCACTATATATAGGCATCCGGCGCGGGCTCAACTCTTGGGCCTCACATGGATCCTAAAGCCCACATGTTCCTTCCCTTAAGAGCGCGACCCCTTAGGTTCTCGTTCACTTGGTCGCGAGTCAGATCACATCCGGCTCGACCAGTCGGTAGCGGCCTCTAGCAAAGCGTGCTGACTCCAAGTGTCCGATGAAGATGGTTAGGCGAACCTGTACTTCACACTTCTGTCCCCTTTGTCGCACGATATATGTTGTCGTGCTCAAGGCGACATGGTCATCCTTGTTGCCGCATGACCTCTTTCTCGTTTCGGTGAATCCGACCAACACTTCGGATTATCTCATAATCCTCATCGCATGGCCATGCTTATCCAGGTCGGATCACCCGAGGGGCCCAGAGTATATCTCTCCTCATCGGAGGGGCAAATCCCATCTTGCTCGACCATGTCTCGCAACATGGGTCTGGACAAGCCCAAAACCTACCATTATAACTACCCTGTCACGGAGTAGCATTTGGTCGGCCCAAAGCAAGTCTGTCACCATACCGAGTACATGCCAGCTCAGGTCTTAGGACACATAACATATGTTGTACTAGAGACTCATAGATGACCTATCGCTGCGTCTCATAGTTGGGTCTGTCCAACTCAGACCTTATCTCGACTCGGATCCGACTACGTCAAATCCGACCAGATCTTTCTGAGTCCATATTATCCGGCTAGCATCCAATGCTACATGGTCAGTGAGACCGGACCATCCACCGTGTCATATCCTAGTCTAACTGGTTGCGCGTCTACACAACCCTTTCGACTAGGGACCATTTAGGATAGTCATCATACAATGCATAGTCTCACAAACGAGTCACGTACTTGTTAATACACATAATTGATAATGTCCAAGGACTATCTTTATTCATAAACACATAGGAAATATCATCATACATGATTGCTAGGGCATATCTCCAACACTTTGGCAGTGTTTAGACGTCTTTGCCGACCGCCCCTCTTTGATGATTTTTCAGTGGCCATTGGCTTCGGCAAAGTGTTCACAGGAGTACGCAAATGAGAGCAGGCTCCAGAAGAGTCCAGATGAATCTGCAAGTAGTCTACAAATGAATTCAGACTATAAGATCTAAGCGATTCTACTGCAGACATGTACATGTGAAAGAGTTAGAGACGCGAGGGAACAGAAGAGGTCATATGCATTCTCAGAATATTTTGAAGATAAATGAGTGTTTGAAGACATTGACCTTGTTTACCGAAGACATTCACTTTTATAGAGAATATGGTGGTTTTAGATTTGTACAAGTCCGAGAATTTGTACAAGTGAGAAATCAAACCAATTTAGACCAAAGTGAAAGCATTAGGTAGATTGAGTTCAAGATCTGAGTGTTGTTGAAGGAAAGGTGGAAAAACAGAAATCAAAGATTTTCGGTAACTTTTCAAATCAAACAAGCAGTAAAAAATAGCGATTTATTTACCACGGTGAAGAACACAATGAACAGCTCGACTAGGCGGAGAGGCCGAGAGGTTCGATCTGCCTCACCCTAACTCGGTGGAGGCAGACAGCAACGGCGGCGGTGAGATGAAGATGGTCGCAGCCGGCGTGAGTACGTCGTCGGAGAAGTCATGGCAGCTAAGCACTTCGTCTTCAGCGATGATGAAATCCAGCGACGGCGCTAGGGTTTGGGAGCTCGAGCGGTGGAGATGGCGAGGGAGAGTAACTAATGAGCAGGGGGGTATGTATTTATAAGCAATGGAACATCCGATATTTTTGGGCGGATATGCACCTGACTCTTCGGCTTAGTGGGACACGTGGCGAGCATGCAACACGTCTGACAACCCACTACACGACTGGAAGCGACGGTACGGGAAGTTGTTGCGATAAGTGCGGTAACGACAACAAATTGGAATTTTAAACGTTTTGTTGGATTTGTCTTCGACTGACAAGGACGTAGTGAAGACAATCAACATGTATCAAGTAGAATGCATATGACTGGAGTTGAATAGAGTAAAACGAGATTAGAATAGACAAGGATATTGGGTCTGATGACATTGGCCTAGGTAAAACTCAAAGATATAGCTATAGGCCCAATGCTGTAGAGGACAAAACTCCAAGTGGCATACTAAATATATTCAACTGAAGTGATATGCAAGTTCAAAACATGAAAGTTGTCTGCTACAAAGACAAACACGGCTTCCTGAAGACATAGAAAGAAGGCGAAGATAAAGGCAAAGTCTTCAGGTTGGGTGGTGGCGTTACCCACCGTATAAAAATGTTTGACCCAGACATGGCGCACAATTATCGTGGCGCTCTGTAGTTATACTCTTCGTTAATGTATTCACACTTAGAGTGTAAGTCTTCATGATATTGAATACATACATTTCTTCATGTGTTGTGCATCAAAGTCATCAATCATGCATAAGCGTTAGGATGTATTCCCATTCAAAGGACATTTGAGGATTCTAAGATATTTAGCTCACACCGCAACTTGCAAAATCTCTTCTCATCCAAAGGCTTCGTGAAGATATCAGCCAACTAATCTTCAATGTCAGCATGCTTGATGTTGATGTCAATTTTCATCACGTGATCCCGAAAAAAATGATGTCGTATCTGAATATGCTTCGTCTTAGAATGTTGTACTGGGTTGTAGGAGATCTTGATTGCACTCTCATTGTCGCAGTAGAGAGGTACATGCTTCAGGTTGATGCCGTAGTCCTTGAGGGTCTGCTTCATCCAGAGAAGCTGAGTGTAGCAAGCGCAAGCAGCAATGTATTCTGCTTCGGCAGTGGAGAGTGATACACATTTCTTCTTCTTCGAAGACCAACATACAAGAGATAGTCCTAGAAAGTGACATCTGCCTGATGTAGACTTGCGATCAACTCTGTCGCCAGCGAAGTCAGAATCTGAATAGCCAATGAGCTCAAACTTCGAACCCTTTGGATACCATAATCCTAGTGTTGGGGTGTGAGCCAGATATCTAAGTATTCGCTTCACCGCTAGGTGATGCAACTCCTTTGGTGCCGCTTGAAATCGGGCGCACATGCAAACGAAGCATTATATCTGGCCTAGATGCACATAGGTACAATAAAGAGCCAATCTTGGAGCGATATACCTTCTGATCAAAATCTTTACCATTTTCGTCAGTGCAAAGGTGACCATTTGTAGGCATTGGGGTCTTGTACCCTTTGGCTTCATTCATGACAAATTTCTTGAGGCAGTCCTTAAGGTACTTCTCCTGATATATAAAGATTTCATTGGGTTGTTGTCGAATCTGAAGCCCTAGGAAGAATTTCAGTTCACCCATCATCGACATTTGATATTTCTCTTCATGAAAGCAAACGCATCACTATATCAATTGATAGTACAGCCGAAGATAATGTCATCCACATAGATTTGACATACAAACAGTTCACCATCATAGGATTTAGTAATGAGAGTGGGATCGAGTGAACTAGGTTTGAAGCCTTTCTTCTTGGAACTCCTAGAGTGTGTCATACCAAGCTCTTGGTGCTTGCTTGAGGCCATATAGTGCCTTGTTGAGCTTGTAGACTTTGTCAGGATGCTTTAGGTCTTCAAACCCTGGTGGTTGAGCAACACATACTTCTTCCTCAATCTTACCATTGAGGAATGCACTTTTGACATCCATTTGATATAGACCCCACGTTCATCCTTGCCCCCTTAGCATGAAAGAGGGAATTATCTCCGCTGCGCCCACTGGCGCCCACTTGTCCTGATCGTCATGGCTCACGTCATCGCAACCTTCTAAGGCTGGGCACTGCATAGGAATCTCCGCTCCTCGGGAGGCAGCCTGGGGAGACCGCTCCCCTGGAGGTCTTGGCGTTGTTCTCCTCGCGAGGTCGGGCCCTTCGCGAGGGTCTTGTCTTGTGGAGTTTGTCCGCAGGCCGTACCGGGCCATTGAGGTGGGCCATGCCCTGGGCCGCAGGCAGGCATGTCTGGGTATCCCCGAACCCAGAACGCCGACAGGTTATGCAATCCCGTATATAGTAGCCCCCAAGACTCTGTCAGGATTGAAGAAAACCTGGCAGGGTATCGAAAATCAATAATTCGGGAGTCTTACATGCACGAGATGCTGTGCAGGCCTTGTCTTCGGCAGCGGCCGCCAACACCGTGGAGCTGGCTGAGGTGAATTGGAAGCTCAACAGCACCGATGAGGAGCTCGACCGTCTCAACAAGTGGTTTGATGAAGCGCAAGGTAAGCCCAGATTAGACTGTTTAATGCCTGGTTATTCTCTTTAAGTGAGGTATTCGGGTTTTACACCTGAGCCTGGGATGCTCATTATAACTTCAGCTGTTGCTGCAGAGGTCGAGAACCTCAAGGCCAAGCTGAAGAAGGCGAGGTAAGAGGCCTCAGAGAAGAAGGCGGCCGCCGAACAAGCGGCCGCCGAACTATCGTTCACGAAGACCATCGGTGAGAAGCACGTGGCCAGGGTGGTGGAGGTGCAACAGGAGCTCAAGTATGCCGTCACTAAATGTGAGGCCCTTGAGCAAAATAGTAAAGATCAGGCCTTCGAGATGACTTCGTTGAAGTCAGCGCTAAAGGAGGCGCAAGGCTGCCAACAGGAGCTCCGCGAAGTCAAGCTTATTGCGGATTGTAAGCCGTACTTACTGCAATGTATCTTCGGTGGTAACAGGTTCGCGTTGATCACACAAGTGTGGCGTTCATCAGGCACTTTCACGGATCTTCCGAGGAGGGTGGCGGATGCGAGAAGGTACTTTGCATCCCGGGATGAGAAAGTCGAGCAAAGGCTGTTTTGGGTGTAGATTCAAGTCTCCCGAGCATGCTCCCGTCCTCACTAGCCAGATGAAGCAGCTGATGGAGTTATATCGGATGGCGGAGCCGGCCATGAAGGACCTCTGCATCACGCTATGGCCTTCGGAGCCACTGCCGAGCAGCTATTTCGGCTTAGTGCAAAAGTTATGCGACACTGCACCCCGGATTGACGTCCTGAAGCGCTCCACATGCATTGAGGGAGCTCAGATGGCATTCGCGAAAACCATGGTGCACTGGCTGAAGCTCAAGCCGGCCGGGATGGCCACCGTACCCCCGCCTCCCGAGAAGGAGCATAGGCACCCCGAGCAGTACTTTCCCGTCATGATGGACGGTGCTCGGGCAGTAGAAGCTCAGTGCTCGAAAGATGTAATTTTAGAATGAGCGTGCTATCATGTATCAAATGATATTTAAACTCTGTGTGCTCTATGATGCTGCTGCATTGCATGGTATGTCATGCTTTGTTTTGTGTTATTTTGACTCCTATGTGGCCATTTCAATCTGAAAATTGCTAATCATCGGCTTCAACCCCCTTGTAGATGCTACAAGGGGTGTTTCGACCTCTGCACTGTGACCCTTAGCCGACGTCTCGGCTCCCAGAGGTGGTAGTGTGTAAGGGAAACGAGGCAATCAGACTATGTGGCTTTAGTACTTTCACTTAGCAATAGGAGCTTGACTGCGGGGGCTAGTGACTAGCCCCCAATATCTTGTGATGTTTGGGTATGCCGAGGTTGAAACCATTATTATATGGTCTGTGCGAAAACATACCCTTTGTATAACACGGCCTAACCTCCATCAATTTTTAGTTTGACACTTGTCACCGGGTCGACGACCAGTTTGCGCTCATTATGACAGTCAGTTTTCGGTTTTCTCCACTGAGGTACTTAACCAGGCTAGCTGGAAGTACAATCGCAGTGGTGCTCCCTTTACCCGCCTAGCCGCACATGTGGAACGTAGGAGGGAAAACACAGGAGCCAGGCAACCTAGCTATTGACCTAAGACATAATTCAGAACGGATTCATATAGGGCAATATCCGTGATGCCGAGCAGATAGGATAGTGTCCGTATGATGCTTAGGGCAAGTTTTATAGTCGAGCCTCCGTTTTATTAGCCGGTCGCATCTAGGAAAGTATGTGCCAAACTAGTTTGTTTTGGCATCGGAGAGCAAAAAAGGGGTATGCAATGAAATGACTCTATAGGACCTAAAAATGGTGTTTATTTCCGATAATCTTGTGACGTCTAACAGTACAATCCGAACTGCCGAAGCAACTATTATAGATACTTTTATTTAGGAATAGAATTTTGCAGAGGAAAGGTCAACACATGGCCTTTTATGAGTGGTTTGACTTCCCTATTATGCTTGGCTGCACGTCTGCGCCTTTGCTCTAGAGGGATGTGCTCCTTTGGGGGAGATGGTGACCGGCGGATGGACCTTTGAGAGAGAGTCTTGAGAGGCCGCCGTAATGTGTTAGCCTGATGCTGGGTAGGTCCTATATGGCACCTACGTTTTGTCCGAAGACGTGTTTGACCATAGCTCGGTCAAGCCGAACACTTGGTCTTTGGATAGTAGGTCCCCATAGCTGCCCATGGTATTTTGAGTGCGAAGTTATGACTCCGAGGTATGTACCTTGCGACTATTGGGGCTATGCTATGGGGAGCGTATTCCTATTTATGTGGAGCGTGGGAAGACTCTGGGAGCTGAGATATGGCTCGGGCTCGTTTGCTAGCCTCTCGTGCCTTGACGGCGAACTCGGGCTTTGGCATCATATTGCCGACCTGGACTTCGGCTGCCAGAGCTATTGTGTGTTCCTCTATTCGGAGTGAGAGCTTCGTTTTGCCACTAACCATGATGACACCCTTGGGTTCGGGCATCTTGAGCTTCAGATATCCGTAATGGGGGACGGCGTTAAAGCGAGCGAACGTTGTACGACCGAGAAGTGCATGATAGCCGCTGCGGAAAGGGGCAATGTCAAAGATCAAGTCTTGCCCGCGGAAGTTGTCGGGCGAGCCGAACACTACCTCCAGAGTCATGGTACCCTAGCAGCGGGCTTCGACGCCTAGGATTACTCCTTTAAAGGTACTATTGTTGGGTGTGATCCTTGACGGATCAACACCCATTTTTCTCATTGTATCTGAGTAAATCAGATTGAGGCTGCTGCCTGATGACCCACAAGTATAGGGAATCAATCATAGTCCTTTCGATAAGTAAGAGTGTCGAACCCAACGAGTAGCAGAAGGAAATGACAAGCAGTTTTCAGCAAGGTATTTTCTACAAGTGATGTAAGTAACGATAGTAGATAGTTTTGTAGAAAGATAATTCATAACAAGTGATAAGTAACAATAGTAACAAAGGTGCAACAAGGTAGCCCAATCCTTTTTATAGCAAAGGATAGGCTTGAAGGTACTCTTATATTAAGCAAGCGCTCCCGAGGACACATGGGAATTTCTGTCTAGTCATGTTCATCATGTTGAGTTGATTCGCGTTCGCTACTTCGATAATTTGATATGTGGGCGGACCGGTGCTAAGGTGTTGTTCTTACTTGAACTAACAACCTACTTATGATTACCCCCTCTCGCAAGCATCCGCAACTACGAAAGAAGAATTAAGATAAAGCTAACCATAGCATGAAACATGTGGATCCAAATCAGCCCCTTATGAAGCAACACATAAACTGGGGTTTAAGCTTCTGTCACTATAGCAACCAATCATCTACTTGTTACTCCACAATGACTACCCTTAGGCCAATAACATGGTGAAGTGTCATGTAGTCGACGTTCGCATGACACCACTAAGAGAAGTAACAATATATATATCATCAAAATATCGAACGAATACCAACTTCACATGATTACTTATAGCAAGACTTCTCCCATGTCCTCAGGAACAATAGTAACTACTCACACCTCATCAACATGTTCAATATAAGAGGTGCAATAATAATAATTAAGGATCTGAACATAATGTCTTCATCCAAGTAATCCAACAAGCATCAACTACAAGATGTAATCAACACAACTAGTAACCCACAGGTACCAATCTAAGGTTTTGAGACAAAGATTGAATACAAGAGATGAACTAGGGTTGGAGATGAGATGGTGTTGGTGAAGATGTTGATGAGGATTGGTCCTCCCACGAAGGAGGAAGCGTTGGTGATGACGATGGCTTCGATCTCCCCCTCCCGAAGAGGAATTTTCCCGGTAGAATCTGACTGTCGGAGTGCAAAAGGGCCTCTTCCCAGGTTTCCGCCTCGAGACGGTGGTGCTTCATCCTGAAAGGTTGCTTATATTTTTTTTCTAGGGTAAAACACACCATATAGGAGAAAAGGGGTGTCGGGAGGCAAGCCAGGGACCCACAAGCCATCAGGGCACGGCCTGGTGGCGCGCCATGTTGGCATGTGCCTGGCTGGTGGGCCCCCTCTGGTATATTTTTGGCCTAGAAATTCTTAAATATTCAAAAAACAATCCCCGTGAAGTTTCAGATCATTTGGAGTCTTGTGATTTTTTTGCCTTTTTCTCGGTTTTCCGGTCCAGAATTCCAGTTTCCAGATAATTCACTCTTTGTGATGTACCTTGCATATTCAGAGAGAAAGAGCATAATAATTGTATGATAATTGGGAATAATGGACAAGAATAATGTAAATATGAATAAGAAATCATGATGCAAAATGGACGTATGATTGCCTCCGTCCATGAGGACTCTAGTTAGGTGGTACCCATCGATGATGGGGTCAAGTACCAGGGCCGCCAATCCTCCATGACGGATATTGGTTGGGTGGTCCCTACAGTCGAAGGTGATCGGGCATGCCGACCATGTGTTGAATATCGGAGCCACCGGTTCTACGGCATAGACTTCCCGAAGCGCATGTTTCCTCTCATTCTTTGGTATATGTGTGGCATAGATCATGTTCACAGTTTTTACCTCGGGAGGGAATTGCTTCTGGCCCCATTGTTCGGCCCACGAGGCTTGTCATCGTTCTTGCTGCGAGGGCCCTTGCCCTGCTCCTCTGCTGTGAGTTTGCTAGCTTGTTTGATCACCCGACAGTTACGGTTGGTGTGGTTGGCTGGCTTGTCTTGGTTGTCGTGGATTTGGAAGGGCCTATCTAGGATTTTTTCCAGCGCGGTGGGTCCATCCCGGCTCCCTTTGGAGGGCTTCTTCCGCGGTCCTGATTTCGAGTTGCTGAATCTGGCATTTACTGTCGTATCCTTTGCATCGTCGTTGTTGTGTCGGCGATTGTTCTTGTTGTGCCGTGGTTTGCCATTTCCATCCCAAACTTCAGAGGTGCCGGTGATACGTCCATTCTGCATCATGATTTCTTATTGTTAATTATTATGTTTTGTTGAATAATAATGCTTTAGGGAGTGATTCTAATGCCTTTTCTCTCATAATATGCAAAGTTTACACGAAGAGGGAGAATACCGGCAGCTGGAATTCTGGACCCAAGAAAAGCACATCATAGATACCTATTCTGCACATCTCCAATGAAGCTGAAACTTTACGGAGATTATTTTTGGAATTAATAAAAATACTGGAGCAAAGAACAACCGGAGGGGGCCACCCTGGTGGGCACAAGACACCAGGGCGCGCCAGGCCCCCCTGGGCGCACCCTGGTGGGATGTGCCCTCCTCGGCCACCTCCGGTGCCCATCTTCTGGTATATATTCACTTTTGACCTAGAAAAAAATAAGAGGAGGACTTTCGGGACGAAGCGCCGCCGTCTCGAGGTGGAACTTGGGCAGGAGAACTTTTGCCCTCCGATGGAGCGATTCCGCCGAGGGAACTTCCCTCCCGGAGGGGGGAATCAAAACCATCGTCATCACCAACACCCCTCTCATATTTGGGAGGCCAATCTTCATCAACATCTTCAACACCACCATATCCTCTCAAACCCTAGTTCATCTCTTGTGTTCAATCTTTGTACCGGAACCTCAGATTAGTACCTGTGGGTGACTAGTAGTGTTGATTACCTTGCGTACTTGATTACTATATGGTTTATTTGGTGGAAGATTATATGTTCAGATCCATTATGCTATTCAATACCTCTCTGATCTTGAGCATGATTATTATTTGTGAGTAGTTACCTTTGTTCTTGAGGTCACGGGAGAAGTCATGTTGCAAGTAATCATGTGAATTTGATATGTGTTCAATATTTTGATGATATGTATGTTGTGATTCCCTTAGTGGTGTCATGTGAAGATCGACTACATGACACTTCACCATTCATGGGCCTAAGGGAATGAATTGTGGAGTAGTTATTATATGATGGGTTGCTAGAGTGACAGAAGCTTAAACCCTAGTTTATGCGCTACTTCGTAAGGGGATGATTTGGATCCAAACGTTTAATGCTATGGTTAGATTTTATCTTAATACTTTTCTCGTAGTTGCAGATGCTTGCGAGGGGGTTAATCATAAGTGGGAGGTTGTTCAAGTAAGAACAGCACCCAAGCACCGGTCCACCCACATATCAAATTATCAAAGTAGCGAACACGAATCAAACCAACATGATAAAAGTGACTACATGAAATTCCCGTGTACCCTCAAGAACACTTTGCCTATTACTAGAGATTGTTCTGGCCTGTCCTTTGCCATAAAAGGATTGGGCTACCTTGCTGCACCTTATTTACTGTTACCGTTACTTGCTCGTTACCAATTATCTTGCTATCAAACTATCTGTTACCTACAATTTCAGTGCTTGTAGAAATTACCTTGCTGAAAACCGCTTGTCATTTCCTTCTGCTCCTCGTTGGGTTCGACACTCTTACTTATCGAAAGGACTACGATTGATCCCCTATACTTGTGGGTCATCAAGACTCTTTTCTGGTGCTATTGCTGGGGAGTGAAGCGCTCTTGGTAAGTGGAAATCGGTAAGGAAAAACTTATACTACGTGCTGAAATTTATTGTTACTTGCTGCTATGGATAACAATCCTTTGAGGGGTTTGTTTGGGGTATCTTCACCTCGACCGAAACAACAATTAGTTGCCCCTCAACCTCCTGCACCTACTGAAAATATTGGTTATGAAATTCCTTTGGGTATGGTAGAACAACTGCTTGCTAAACCTTATGTAGGAGATGGAACTGAACATCCTGATATGCACCTATTAGATGTGAACGAAGTTTGCGGATTATTTAAGCTTGCAGGTTTACCCGGAGATGAAGCTAAGAAGAAGGTTTTCCCTTTATCTTTGAAGGGAAAAGCATTGACATGGTATAGGCTATGTGATGATCTTGGATCACGGAACTAGAATCGTTTGCAATTGGAATTCCATCAAAAGTTTTATCCCATGCATCTAGTTCATCGTGATCGGAATTATATATATATTTTTTGGCCTCGTGAAGGAGAAAGCATCACTCTAGCGTGGGGGAGGCTTAAGTCAATGTTATATTCATGCCCCAATCATGACATCCCGAGATAAGTTATTATTCAGAATTTTTATGCTCGTCTTTCTCATAATGATCAAACCATGCTCGATACTTCTAGTGCTGGTTCTTATATGAAGAAGACTATTGAATTCAAGTGGGATCTCTTAGGAAGAATTAAACGCAACTCTGAAGATTGGGAACTCGACGAAGGTAATGAGTCAGGTATAAAGATTGAGTTTGATTGTGTTAAATCTTTTATGAATACCGATACTTTTTATAAGTTTAGCACTAAATATGGAATTGACTCTGAGATAGTAGCCTCTTTCTGTGAAGCATTCGCTACTCACGTTGATCTCCCTAAGGATAAGTGGTTTAAATATCATCCCCCTATTAAAGAAGAAATTAAAGAACCGGTCATAGTTAAAGATGAAACCATCATGTACAATGTTGATCCAGTTGTGCCTACCGCTTATATTGAAAAACCACCTTTCCCTGTTAGGATAAAGGAACATGCTAAAGTATCAACTGTGGTTCGTAAGAGTAATATAAGAGCACCTAAGCTCCCTGAACAAATCAAAGTAGAACCTAGTGTTGCTATAGTTAAAGATCTCTTGGTAGAAAATATCGATGGGCATGTTATGTACTTCTGTGATGAAGCTGCTAGAATTGCCAAACCTGATGAAAAAGATAAACATAAACCCATAGAAGGCATGCATGTTGTCTCAATCAAAATATGAGATCATTGTTATCATTGTTTATGTGATTTAGGTGCTAGTGTGAGTGCTATTCCTTTTACCTTATACCAAGAAATTATGGATGAAATAGCACCTGCTGAGATAGAAGACATTGATGTTACTATTAAACTTGCTAATAGAGACACCATCACACCACTTGGGATTGTTAGAGATGTTGAAGTCTTGTGTGGGAAAGTAAAATACCCTACTAATTTTCTTGTTCTTGGATCCCCACAAGATGACTTTTGTTCCATTATCTTTGGTAGACCTTTCTTGAGCACCATCAATACTAAGATAGATTGTGAAAAACAAACTATCGGTGTTAGTTTTGGTGGTGTGTCTCATGAGTTTAATTTTTCCAAGTTTAGTAGACAACCTCGTGACAGAGCATTATCTAGTAAGGATGAAATAATTGGTCTTGCTTCTATTGCCATGCCTACTACTGATCCATTAGAACAATATTTGCTTGACCATGAAAATGATATGCACTTGCGTGAAAGAAATGAAATAGATCAAATATTCTTTCAACAACAACCTCTCCTGAAACACAATTTGCCTATTGAAACTCTTGGAGGTCCTCCTCCACCTAAAGGTGATCCTGTGTTTGAATTAAAAAAAAATCCTGACACTTTGAAGTATGCTTATCGTGATGAGAAAAAGATATATCATGTTATTATTAGTGCTAACCTTTCAGAACATGAAGAAGAAAGATTATTAAAAGTTCTAAGGAAGCACCGGGCTGCTATTGGATATACTCTCGATGATCTTAAGGGCATTAGTCCCACTCTATGTCAACACAAGATTAATATGGAACCTGATGCTAAACCCGTTGTTGATCATCAACGGAGATTAAATCCTAAGATGAAAGAAGTGGTAAGAACTGAAATATTAAAGCTTCTTGAAGAAGGTATAATCTATCCCATAGCTGATAGTAGATGGGTAAGTCCCGTTCATTGTGTCCCGAAGAAAGGATGTATTACCGTTGTTCCTAATGATAAAAATGAACTCATTCCACAAAGAATTGTCACTGACTATAGAATGGTAATTGATTTTAGAATATTAAATAAAGCTACTAGAAAAGATCATTACCCTTTGCCTTTCATTGATCAAATGCTAGAAATATTATCTAAGCACACACACTTTTGTTTTCTGGATGGATATTCTGGTTTCTCTCAAATACCTGTGTCACAATCCGATCAAGAGAAAACCACCTTTACTTGCCCTTTTGGGGCTCCGCAAAACCCCAAGAGGTTCGAACCCAGGGGCGTGTGCGAAGATTCCCACAGCTTCGGCCTCAAGGTCGCCGCTCGACAGCCTACCCCAACGAACTCACTCAATCGCGGGGAAGAAGGCTAGCACACGAGGATTTACCCAGGTTTGGGCCGCTGCGAAGTGTAAAACGCTACTCCTGCTTTTGGTGGATTGCCTCCCGAGGAGGGTTTTGGAGGAACTAGTACAGTGGTGGTTGCCTCGCGAGGGCACTCGGGTGGTGTCAGATCTGTCCCCCTCTCTATGGAGCAGTCTAGCCACTATTTATAGTGGCCCGGGTCCTCTTCCCTTATCGCAACGGCAGGAAGGGATCCCACAATGGCCAAATTCGAAAGGGGACAGCAGGTACATCTTATCCTGACGAAACGTGGTCTTCGCCTGCAAAGTAGCTGGCGGTGATGCGGTGGTGGGCTCGCTGGTGACATCCGTCCTGCCGAGCCCGCTGATCCGGTCTTGTTGCACCGAAATGGAAACCTTTGGTGGGACTCCTCGGGAACCCGCGTACGCCCCTGCCTCCTTTGCACTAATGGGGAAACTGTCTCCTCTGCGCGCGCTGGTGCCCGCCTGGCCCGGCTTGCGTCATCCTTGACCTCCCGAGGCCGAGTATTGCATAGAGATCTCCGCCACTCAGGAGGGGGCCTGGGGAGGCCTCCTCCTTTCGGGAGCCTTGGCGTTGTCCTCCTCGCGAGGGTGGGGCTCTCGCGAGGGCCTTGTTTTGAGTGAAGCCGCGCCGGGCCGTACGTAGGCAAGTCTGGGTACCCCCGTTCCCAGGACGCCGACAGTAGCCCCCGGGCCCAAGGCACGCTCGAGTTGGCTTCGGGGCGAAGCCAAAGATGACTGCCCGAAGCGCCGCGGGCCCCTATCGCCTACGGGCCAGGCCTGGCGCGCGGTGCGCGGTTGGATGCAGACGCCCCCGCTCCCGTGTCTCCTCGGCAACTGCTCGAACTGACAAAAGCCTGACATCCGGTGTCGAGCCATTATTGCTTTCCTTCCCTATGCTCTTGCTCCTTCTCCCAGATCCCCATCCTTTGCGAGAACCTCTCCAGATCTCAACACCGCACCGTCTTCCTTCTTGCTTCCTCGGCCTCAAGGACTTCTCAATGGCTCCCGCCGATAAGTCTATACCCGAGGCTCAGAGCTCGGCCTCCGCTTCCATCTCGCCGGCGCTCTCGGAGTCCACCATAGCCAAGGACGGCGACCTCACCCCGGTGCTTCCGTCGACGGCGGATGGTACCAATGAGTGGGGGCGGACCTTGATATGGTGCGGCTCCGCGGAGAGGCACCGCCTGGCCAAGTCAGTCTACCCTTTCTTCCTCCACAACATCTTCTCTGGGCTCGTTCCGCCCTTCTCTGAGTTCTTCACCGCCATCCTCGAGCACTACGGGATTCAGACTCTCCGTCTTCAACCCAACTCCATCCTGCTCTTGTCCGTCTTCGCCTTTTACTGCGAGGCCTTCATGGGCGTGAAGCCTTCGGTGGCCCTGTTCTGCCATTTCTTCAGCTTGCGGCTTCATGACGGTGCTCAGCGGTCGGCATGCGTCTCCTTCGTCGCGGTCCAGAGCGGGAACATGCTCTTAATGGCCGGGAACAAGGTGGAGAACTTCAGGCACCGCTGGGTCCTCTTGGATCTCAAGAGCGTCAACTCCCGCCTGGAGCTTCCAAAGGGGCTACCGGAGAAGACTCCTGCGTGGAGCTCCACGAAGCTCTCCGACCCCCGGGCCAAGCCCGTCCTGGAGTGGATCTCTCGAGACATCAGCGCCAGGAAGTTGTGTAGGACCGAAAGAATGTCTAGAGGGGGGTGATTAGACTACTTGACCAAATAAAAATTCTACCTTTTCCCAAATTTTAGAGTTGACAGATTTTAAGCATTTCATGGCAAGTCAAGTACACCCTACACATGCATGTCTAAGAGTATAGCAGCGGAAAGTAACAACAAGCATGAGTAGAAAGGATAGGGTAGGGAGATCAAACGCAATTGTAGACACGATGATTTTTCCCGTGGTTCCGATAGGTGGTGCTATCGTACATCCACGTTTATGGAGTCTTCAACCCATGGAGGGTAACGGTCGCGAGAGTCCACGGAGGGCTCCACCCATAAGGGTCCACGAAGTAGCAACCTTGACTATTCCATAACGGCTTCTGTCCACGAAGGACTAGCCTCACTATGGGTTGATCTTCACGAAGTAGGCGATCTCCTTGCCCTTACAAACTTCTTGGTTCAACTCAACCACACAAAGTAGGAGGCTCCCAAGCGACACCTAACCAATCTAGGAGGCACCACCCTCCAAAAGGTAATAGGCTCGGCAATGATGATGAACTCCTTGCTCTTGTGCTTCAAGATGATAGACTCCTCAACACACAATCACTCTCTCACAGATTTGGCTTGGTGGAAGAGATGGGATTGGTGGAAAGCAACTTGGGGAGGCTAGAAATCAAGATCCATATGGTTGGAGTGGAAGATCTTGACCTCAACACATGAGTAGGTGGCTCTCTCTCAGAAAACTGGATGGCGCAAGTATGGAATAGCTCTGAGTGCTTCGCTCTCGAGTAGGTGGTGGTGAAGGGGTATATATAGGCATCCCCAAAAATCCAACCGTTACACACAAAATGACCAACTCGGTGACACCGATGTGTTAATCTCGGTGGTACCGAAGTGACCAAAGGTGGCAACTTTTGAATCTCGGTGAGACCTATATAGGAAACTCGGTTGCACCGATAAGGTGACCAACGGTCAGATTGCCCATTCTCGGTGACGCCGATCCAACAATCTCGGTGGTACCGATATTGTGAACTTGCGTAACAGAAAGTTGGCAACCTAAACTCGGTGGCACCGAAGCAGAATCGGTTGCACCGAAGTGGCTAGGGTTTGGCTGAGTCTGTCTGAGTTTGGGAATCGGTGGCACCGAGTGGATGTGTTGGTTGCACCGATTTTGAATATTTGGCTATGGACAGACTTTTGTGGAAGATCTTGTGGGTGTTTTTGGTGACTATCACTTGTGCACGTATGAGCATTTTGTTCACCAACAAAACCTTACCCCCTTTTAATAGTATTGGCTTTCCTATGGACTCAAGGTGATTTCTCACAAAGTAAAATGTAGAGTCCTCTTGCTTGAAGCTTTGCCAATCCATTTCCTTGCATCTTGGGGTATTTCCACAATCCTTTTGCCATCCCTATCATTGAAATTTTCCTGAAATATACTTACTGGAGACATTAGTTCAATGACTTATATGTTGTTATTAATTACCAAAACCACCAAGGGGGCAAATGTGCGTTCAATCTCCCCCTTTTTGGTAATTAATGACAACATATAGATCAAAGCTTCGACATATGATATAATCAAAGAATATAATCGTCGCTTTGAGAAGTATGTGATAAGCAAGAGCTCCCCCTAAATTTGTGCATTATTTTAAATTTGCGTTTGAATGCAAATGCACAATCGATTAGGTACATGGGGCACTTCTTCCATGTCACATACATCTTGGTGGTGTGCGAGAGTAATTAGAATGAACATCATAGCACAACACAACCAAACAAAGATAATGATCATCTCATAAGCATTAAGATAATAGGAAATAGTAGCACAACACACATTAAGTGTATGATCAAAACACACATAAGTTCAACACAAGCAACCAAAAGATCAAATGTTTTGAAAAAGCAATAAAAACAAATGCTCTCTCACTCGAAACCTAAAGATCTATATACACTTCTCCCCCTTTGGCAACAAGTTACCAAAAAGTTCAAAGGCATATATCTAAGCGTTCTTGGGCTGATCTCCTCCGGTTGTTGATGAAGGAGTCGAGAGAACAGCGTCGGCGAAGATCTCTGCAGATGTCGTGGATGGAGTTGGAGTGGCAACTGGAGGAACTGGAGCTGATGGAGCTGGAGCTGAGGTGACAGTGGCAGGAGCTGATGAAGAGGGCCTCAAGTCTGGAGCTGGCACGGTGGCTGATCTGGCCTGAGTAGTGAAGTGTGTGCCTGGCCTGAGAGGTGATCCGTCCTCATCATCATCATCATCATCATCTGAAGAATGAGGAAGAGGCACTGAGTCAACTTCCATTGACTGTCTTAGTCAGCCCATCCACCTTATCATTAAGGGTCTTGATCCTGTTTTCGAAGATCCTGACAAGACTGTTCTGATTGTTCAAGATGTCCTTAATGTCCTTCTGCATGCCCTGAACTGATGAGATCAAAATATCCATTTGCTCGTTCCTGGATCTAGGGACTTGAGCACTAGTGGCTCTAGCTGCCTCTGCCTCTGCCTGAGCTGCAGCAGATGTGGGATGTTCTGGGTCCATCACCACAATGTTGTCCTCGAAATCTGGTTGTAGGGGCAAGTGGGGTCTGTCCAGAGCAAAGATGTGCTTCTCCAGCTTGGAGTTAATGAGCATCTGGATATAGGGTGCATAGCAGCAAGAGCGCTTCTGATCAGCAGCAACCCTCTTAACTGTCTCAACAATCAAGTCCATGACTCTAATCCTAGTGTGTCTGTCAAGATGGATCAGCATGTTGATGGAGTAGCCTCGGATCATCTTGTCATCTCCTGACTTGGGCATCAAAGTATGCCTCAGAATGGTGTTCATGGTACGAAGGCCAGCCTGGAGAAAGTAGATGGATCCTAACTTGTGAGACTTCACATGAGCAGCAGGGATCTCATTGTACATATTGGCCATAGCATTGTGGCTCTCCTTGGATTCTGAGTAGACATCCAAGTCACCATCCTGTACCTCTGGGACTCCTAAGATTGTAGCCCATTCATCAACAGTGGACTCATATCTTGCTCCCTCAGTCATCCATACAATTCTACCATCTCCATAGAAATGTGAAGTGGAGTAGAATTGCATGATCATCTCATCATTCCAAGCAGTAAACTCTCTGCCAACAAACTCATCCAAACCAATGCAGTGGAAATTGTCTTGGACACTTGGAAAATAGTCTTTATTCTCCTTAATGAATTTCCAGTCCACATACCTCATGTCACTCACAGCTGGACTCTTGTCAAACAGCACAGTTTCATAGAAATCATGTTGCTCTTTGGTGTAGAATCTGTAGTCCACTGCTGTTTTCCTCCTTTGGGCATATGGATCAGCAGCTCTCCATGCCCTCAAACCAGAATCCTTCCTCTTCTTCATATCTTCAGCAAGTGGATAGCTAGCATTATGTACTGGAAGGTGTGGTCTAAGCTTCATGAAAGCTGACATAGCATCTTCATCCTCAATTCTGGAGGTAGTTCCCTTGTTCTTTTCAGAAGCAGGAATCTGCCTGGATGTCCTCTTGGGCTTTTCAGCAACAGCCTTCTTGGGGACAGACTTGGTGCTCTTGGATGTGCCACTCTTTGGCATAGCATCATACATAAGCTTCTTTTGTTTCTTCTTGGGAGGGGCCTTCTCAACATGTTCTTCCTCCTCCTCAGCAGCAGCACCAGCAGCCTCCTCAGGGTCCTCAAACATGGAGGTCTGCCTACCAGTGACATAGATAATCCTCTTCCTAGCTCCCTTCTTCTCACCTGCCTTCTTAGGCATAGATTTCTTGGGGGGCTCAACAGTCATCTTAGCCCTAGCACTCTCAGGTGCTCTCATAGCCTCAGAGCTTGCATAGACCTTGCTGACAGTCCTCCTTGAAGAGGTAGCTTCATTGGCAGGTTTCTTGGCAGCTTTCTCTTGCTTCTTGGCAAGAATCTCCTCTGTCACAAAATCTGAATCCTCCTCATCTGAATTCAGCTTCTTCCTGGCCCTAGTTGCAGCCTTGGGCAACCCATGAGAACTGGGAGTGCCTGGATCTGAAGAGGAACTAGACTCAGGACTAGTGCCTGAACTCATGGCAATGTTCTGCTCTTGGAAATTGTTCTCACTATCCTCAGCACTTGACATACTGACCCTGTGAATAGAGTATAGAGGAGCAGAAGAAGATGAGTCATCACAAAAATTTCAGCTGGTTTTTGAAAGTTTGAACAAAAGATTCTCAAGGTTTACATTCTGTCACATGAAAATCGGTACAGCCGAAGAAAAGATTTCGGTGCTACCGAGACTGACTTTCTCCTTAACAGAAACTTGGCACTCCTTTCGGTGAGACCGAAAAGGAGTACTCGGTTTCACCGAGATAGTTCTCAGCAGCACAGACAGGCAAATCGGTGACACCGATTTGTTCGCTTTGGTTCCACCGAGTTCCATCGGGCGGACGGTAAACCCTAGAAAATTGATCATTCCCGAATCTATGGAATTTTCTCATGGATAGGAAGACGTGCAAACAGTGGCTTATAGATAAAATAACTTCAATGCGCAAGATTCGGACGAGGAGCACAAAGAAAGATCGAATCCGTACCCTAGCTTGGTGACGGATCCGCTAGGGCGGCGACGGCGGTGAAGATGCCCGTCGACGGCGAGGATCCCAGCGGCGGAGGAGCGCGGGGAGACAAGGGCGACGACCAGGGGGTCCTTTTGCGGCAGCTTAGGGTTTGGAGCGCGACGATTGAAGATTGAATTTTCGAACCGTCGGGACCACAGCTTATATACCTTTTACTGTCGGTGACGCCGATTCTAAATTTTCGGTGTCACCGAGTTCCTCAACTGTCAGCTGACAGGGAAACTCGGTGTAACCGAGAATATGGAATCGGTAGTACCGAGATTGAAAACCAGATCAACCCTAGGCATTCGGTGAAACCGAGAATTTTGGGTTGGTTCCACCGAGATGCACTTGGGAGGTTTTAATGGTTAGTCCTTGTCGATACGGAACTCCGAGTGCTCCACACACAGAGGGATCGAAAAGTACTTTTTCAAGTTTTGTGATGCAGCATGAATGGAATGTGAGGTGAGAAAGCATAAGTAGCTAAAGAGTGGTCCTAGGCATTCTTGTCCATCCAATTGGCAAAAGATAAATCAAAAACCAAATAACAACAATTGGATGTCCTCGAATGGGAAAATAAATGCAGACCAACATGCTCACACAATAAGATGTCAAAAGAAATCATGACAAACATGCACAAACATACTAGCATCTACCAAGCACTTGGGCGATGACGAAGTCATCTATATATGAGTATATTGACTTAGGAGCCAAGTAAGAATACTTGATCATAGGTCATACTCATCGTTTAAGCACACGTGGGGTTACCACTTTTACATAAAGCATTTAATGTTGTCACATGCTAAGAGATGCTTTGACTCAAGTCTTAGAGTAAAGCTCCCCCTTGATGTGACATCCCCCCATAAGAGGGATAAACTACCTTGGGTTTTGTCGATGAAGACTTCATGTTCGTGAGGTAGTGGTGGATGCTCAAGGTTGATGAAGATCACCAAGAGTTGGGAGCATCCTTGTTGTTTCCTTACTCTTCTCACCTACATGGGTTAGTCCCAACACACAAGAGACAAATACAAGGATATCTATGGACATGGAGTGCAAAGCATGTGTTATGATGTCCATGGATTTGTTGATTACCTTGTCCCTTGCTTACCTTTGAGGGAATGTGTGACTCCTTGAACTATTGCGTAGAGTTGATATTGATTGCAAATAATTCTTGCCAATAATGAATGTGAGTGAATTTCATTGGCGGAGTCACCCCTCAAGAACTCTCTAGTTCTTCTTCTTGGGGACCCACATCAAGTTGATGGGGATCCTTGGTGTTGTAGTAGCCTTTGTAGAAGTTGAGCTTGAAGTAGCCTTTGGAACCCACTCCACCATAGCTAGGGGTTCATGTTCATATGAGTCAATGTCCTCTTGAAGCTTGTTCTTGCCCTTGAGCTTGTGGTCTTGTGGTGGAAGGTCATCTTGAGTGTTTGTCCCCTTGGGAAGAGTATTTTCATACTTCTCCTTTTGAGGAACAAACTTGGGCTTGGGGTATTGACCTTCTTCCCATTCAACTCCATTAGCGTTGAAGTAGCCAACACCATGGTTCTTTCGGTATCCTCCGTGCTTGCGTACAATTTCCTCAAATTGCTTACACCCGGCAAGACTCTTGTAGATACCTTTCTCTATAATTCCTTTCAATAAAGCATTTTCTTGCTCAAGTGTAACTTGGCTAAGAGAATCATCATTAGTGGAATCAATAGAACTACTAGGAGCAACATCATTAGGTTTAGCATTTTTATTGTTGCTGCTAGATGAAGAACCTTTCTTGCCTTTGTTACTAGCTTGTTTAGATTTAACTTGTGGCATGAATGTAGACAAGAGTAGTCGTTTGGCTAGATAAGATGAAGTCTTCTTTCAGAGATCGTCATTGATAGCTTTAAGAAACTCATGCTCTTGCTCCAAGTTAAGCTTCTCGAAGCCTAGCTTCTCATGAGTTCTCACAAGCTCTCTATGATCTTCAAGAGTAGATTCATGAGCTAACTTAAGAGTGTTTAGATCTTTAGTTAGTTGTTCTATTTTCATCTTATCATCATCAATTGACTTATCTTGACTAGCATGAGAATTATCAAGTTCACTTTGACGAACATCACTAGTTTTATCAAAGAGCAAGTCATCATTACAAAGCAAGTCATCTTCATCACTATCGAAATCAAGATACTCGGGGTGTGATACCAAGGGGCCTTTAGCCATGAAGCAACTTCCACTCCCTTCATTTGGTGAATCAAATAGATCATAGGAGTTGGTAGTCACTAGTGCAATTCCGGCAACACCATCATCTTGACTATAGTCGGAGTCGAAGTGATAGCTTCTCTCGGAGTTGTTGTCGGAGTCGGAGCCGGAAACCCATTCACCAACATGAGCTTGATGTTTTCTTCTTGTGTAGCTCTTGGTGTACTTGTCCTTCTTCTCCGAATCTCTACTTCTCCTTGAGGGTCTTCGTTCATAACGATCATCTCTACTCCTTCTCTCTCTTTGAGGTGATTCATTCCTTGAGCTTCGTCTTCGAGGTGACTCTTCTCTTCGTTTGTAGGGAGCCGTGCACTCATTGGAGTAGTGTCCGGGCTTCCCACAATTGTAGCAATTGCGGTTACGACTTGACGAATGCTTCTCATCATATCTTGAGTTGGAGCTTCGTTCTTTGCCTCTATTCTTGTAGAATTTTTTGAATTTCTTGACCATGAGGCTTATCTCTTCATTGGTGAGAAGGTTGTCGCTTGAATTTGCGGGAGCATCACTTATGACTTTGTAAGCACCGCTAGACTTGTTGTGAAGCTCTTCCTTGTCTTTGAGTGTCATCTGATGAGCAACAATCCTTCCAATGACTTCCGTAGGCTTGAGATCTTTGTAGTTGGGCATCATTTGGATCAATGTTCACACGGTGTCGTATCTCTCATTCAAAGCTCTAAGTATCTTCTTGATGATGAATTTGTCGGTCATTTCTTTGCTTCCTAAGCCGGCAATCTCATTGGTGATGAGAGCTAGCCTAGAGTACATCTCTGCGACTCCTTCACCATCCTTCATCTTGAACTTGTCAAGCTGACTTTGAAGAACATCTAACTTGGATTCTCTCACGGACTCGGTTCCTTCGTGCATATCAACCAAAGTATCCCAAATCTCTTCTGCATTCTCAAGACGGCTGATTTTGTTGAACTCTTCGGGGCATAGGCAGTTGAAGAGAATGTCGCATGCTTGAGCGTTGTATTGCAACATCCACAATTCTTCCACGGTCGCTTCACGATCCGGTTCCTTTCCATCACCAAAGAATTCACCTTGCAAGCCAACACGAACAACAGCCCAAACGGCGGGGTTATGACCAAGAATATGCATTTTCATTTTGTGCTTCCAACTAGCAAAATTAGTGCCATCAAAGTACGAACATCTACGGTGATAATTTCCCTCACTAGACGCCATACTCTCCTAGGTTGTGAGACCAATGCAATGGAGACCAAAGCTTTGATACCACTTGTAGGACCGAAAGTATGTCTAGAGGGGGGGTGATTAAACTATTTGACCAAATAAAAATTCTACCTTTTCCCAAATTTTAGAGTTGGCAGATTTTAAGCATTTCATGGCAAGTCAAGTACACCCTACACATGCATGTCTAAGAGTATAGCAGCGGAAAGTAACAACAAGCATGAGTAGAAAGGATAGGGTAGGGAGATCAAACGCAATTGTAGACACGATAATTTTTCCCGTGGTTCCGATAGGTGGTGCTATCGTACATCCACGTTTATGGAGTCTTCAACCCATGGAGGGTAACGGTCGCGAGAGTCCACGGAGGGCTCCACCCATAAGGGTCCACGAAGTAGCAACCTTGACTATTCCATAACGGCTTCTGTCCACGAAGGACTAGCCTCACTATGGGTTGATCTTCACGAAGTAGGCGATCTCCTTGCCCTTACAAACTTCTTGGTTCAACTCAACCACACAAAGTAGGAGGCTTCCAAGCGACACCTAACCAATCTAGGAGGCACCACCCTCCAAAAGGTAATAGGCTCGGCAATGATGATGAACTCCTTGCTCTTGTGCTTCAAGATGATAGACTCCTCAACACACAATCACTCTCTCACAGATTTGGCTTGGTGGAAGAGATGGGATTGGTGGAAAGCAACTTGGGGAGGCTAGAAATCAAGATCCATATGGTTGGAGTGGAAGATCTTGACCTCAACACATGAGTAGGTGGCTCTCTCTCAGAAAACTGGATGGGGCAAGTATGGAATAGTTCTGAGTGTTTCGCTCTCGAGTAGGTGGTGGTGAAGGGGTATATATAGGCATCCCCAAAAATCCAACCGTTACACACAAAATGATCAACTCGGTGACACCGATGTGTTAATCTCGGTGGTACCGAAGTGACCAAAAGGTGGCAACTTTTGAATCTCGGTGAGACCGATATAGGAAACTCGGTTGCACCGATAAGGTGACCAACGGTCAGATTGCCCATTCTCGGTGACGCCGATCCAACAATCTCGGTGGTACCGATATTGTGAACTTGCGTAACAGAAAGTTGGCAACCTAAAATCGGTGGCACCGAAGCAGAATCGGTTGCACCGAAGTGGCTAGGGTTTGGCTGAGTCTGTCTGAGTTTGGGAATCGGTGGCACCGAGTGGATGTGTTGGTTGCACCGATTTTGAATATTTGGCTATGGACAGACTTTTGTGGAAGAGCTTGTGGGTGTTTTTGGTGACTATCACTTGTGCATGTATGAGCATTTTGTTCACCAACAAAACCTTACCCCCTTTTAATAATATTGGCTTTCCTATGGACTCAAGGTGATTTCTCACAAAGTAAAATGTAGAGTCCTCTTGCTTGAAGCTTTGCCAATCCATTTCCTTGCATCTTGGGGTATTTCCACAATCCTTTTGCCATCCCTATCATTGAACTTTTCCTGAAATATACTTAGTGGAGACATTAGTTCAATGACTTATATGTTGTTATTAATTACCAAAACCACCAAGGGAGCAAATGTGCTTTCAAGTTGACCGGGGGAATGATAGTGAAGGAGTTCCTGGCGCAACGCCTGGCGCCCCTCCAGTCTCACTCGAGGCCCATGTGGGACTATCAGGGCAGTGGTGATGACATCAGGCTTCGCTCCGCGCGCCTGACCTCCGAGGAGTTGAACAAGGCTATGGCGACCCTGCTCAACGGCGATCCCGGGGACCTTCCTGAGGCCTACGCCCCACAGTACTGCCGCGACGACAAGGCCGATTTGGTCGCCGCGATGCCCACCTTCGATAAGCTGGGGCTCTCTCCGGCCGAGTGCCCTGGCTCCCCTGTGGCGGTGTCCTTCGACGACACCGCGGATGAGGAAGACTCGGAGGGGACAGCGGATGACGATCTGGAGGAAGTGTCCCCTTCGTCACGGAGTGCGCTTCTCCGCGGCTTCGATGTCGACGATGCCGGCAAGCCCCCTCCTGCAAGTCCTCTGCGACTCGCCAGGGTCTTTGAAAGCACATTTGCTCCCTTGGTGGTTTTGGTAATTAATAAAAACATATAAGTCATTGAACTAATGTTTCCAGTAAGAATATTTCAGGAAAAGTTCAATGATAGGGGTGGCAAAAGGATTGTGGATGACCCCAAGATGCAAGGAAATAGATTGGCAAAGCTTCGAGCAAGAGGACTCTACATTTTACTTTGTGAGAAATCACTTTGAGTCCATAGGAAAGCCACTACTATTAAAAGGGGGTAAGGTATTGTTGGTGAACAAAATGCTCATACGTGCACAAGTGATAGTCGCCAAAAACACCCACAAGCTCTTCCACAAAAGTCTGTCCAAAGTCAAATATCCAAAATTGCTGCAACCAACACTTTCCACTCGGTGCCACCGATTCCCAAACTCAGACAGACCCATGCCAAACCCTAGCACATCGGTGCAACCGATTCCACTTCGGTACCACTGAGTTTGGGTTGCCAACTTTCTATTACCTCGATTCACAAAATCGGTACCACCGAGTTTGTTGAATCGGCGTCACCGAGTTTGGCAATCTGACCGTTGGTCACCTAATCAGTGCAACCGAGATTTATATATCGGTCTCACCGAGATTCAAAAGTTGCTACCTTTGGAGCAACTCGGTACCACCGAGTTCTATACTTCGGTGTCACCGAGTTGGTCACTTTAGGTGTAACAGTTGGATTTTTGGGGATGCCTATATATACCACTTCACCACCACCCACTCGAGAGAGAAGCACTCGGAAATATTCCATACTTGTCCCATCCATTTTTCTGAGAGAGAGCCACCTACTCATGTGTTGAGATCATGCCATTCCATTCCAACCATATGAATCTTGATCTCTAGCCTCTCCAAGTTGCTTTCCACCAATCCAATCTCTTCCAACAAGCCAAATCTGTGAGAGAGTGATTATGGGTTGAGGAGTCTATCATCTTGAAGCACAAGAGCAAGGAGTTCATCGACATTGCCGAGCCCATTACCTTTTGGAGGGTGGTGCCTCCTAGATTGGTTAGGTGTCGCTTGGGAGCCTCCTACTTCGTGTTGTGGAGTTGAACCAAGAAGTTTGTAAGGGCAAGGAGATCGCCTACTTCGTGAAGTTCTACCCATAGTGAGGCTAGTCCTTCGTGGACGGAAGCCGTTATGGAATAGTCAAGGTTGCTACTTCATGGACCCTTATGGGTGGAGCCCTCCGTGGACTCTCGCGACCGTTACCTTCCGTGGGTTGAAGACTCCATAAACGTGGACGTACGATAGCACCACCTATCGGAACCATGGGAAAAATCATCGTGTCTACAAATTGCGTTTGATCTTCCTACCCTTCCTTTACTAGTCATGCTTGTTGTTACTTTCCGCGGCTATACTCTTAGACATGCATGTGTAGGGTGTGCTTGACTTGCCATGAATGCTAAAATCTGCCAACACTTAAAATTGGGAAAAAGTAGATTATTATTTAGTCAAGTAGTCTAATCACCCCCCCCCCTCTATACATACTTTCGGTCCTACAGTCTTCAAGGGGCCGGGGCCCACACCTCAGGCCACACGGTCCGCCTGCTTGGTGACTCAGAGGAAACGCGAGGCCAGGCCTCCTCCGGAGCACCCACCTCGCGCAAGCAAGGTGGCTGAAGCGCCCGCCTCGCCCATGCCCGAGCTGCAGCCTGTGGGCGAGGCGGCCGCATCTGGGGCTGGTGCGGGTTCTCCGGCCGCGGCCCTTACGCACGGTTCCTCTACTCCCCCACGCAGCAGCGCCTCCCCGGAGAAGGGCGAGGGCATTCCCGCCTTCGTCGAGGTGGGGAAGAAGAGGAAGTGGGTAGACGTCGAGGAGTAAGCAGTCCTGCTTGGTTTTCGGCCGCCTGCCGGTGGTTTGTGTGTTGATGGTCCCTTCTTTGCTTGGCAATCAGGAGCGCCGCCGTGCCGAAGGCAAAGAAGAAGAAGGCGGGTGTCAAGCCGAAGGTGCCTTCCGATGCGACACCTGTTCCTGGTGCCCTACCGACACCTGATGAGGCGCCGGATGTCGCGGGCGAGGAGGCTCGCTGGGCGACTCTCCTTGTCACAGCCGCGGAGCCCCCGACGCCCGTTGGGGAGGCTGCTTCTGCCCTTGGGGGCGCATCCGCGCTGCTGCCTGAGAGGCCAGCCCCCGAGGGCTAGCGGGCTGTGGGACCGTCCGACCCCGGCTTGTCTGTGGTGGTACCGCAGCCTCCAGTGCCTTCTGCTCTCCATGCTTCTGCCCCCTGGAGGCGGCTCCTGCCTCCGCGCAGGCGCCACCTCCGGGCCGGGCCCTGGTGCCTCTGACTTGTGGCCCTCTGGTTGAGTCAGGCGCCCTGGATGGGACCTACTCCGCCCTGGATCAGGTCCGAGATGCCCTCGGGAGCACCGACGGTCGCCTCGTGAAGGAGCGCTTGGGGCTTCTTTCTGGGTGGCTCCAGTCCGACGCCTGTGCCGTGGCGGTTTGGAGCCAAGCTGAGGCCACCACGGTTGAGAGCAGGAAGGAAGCCACGTCAGCCAAGGTGGCCCACGACGCGGCGCTGGCCGATGCAGCGTCGGCCGTGAAGCGCTGCGACGAGGCGGAGGTCCGCCTGAAGGCTCTTCAAGAGGAAAGAACTGCACTCGTGGAACGGCTTCGCCAGTGGGAGGAAGACCTCAAGACCTGCGAGGCCAAGCTTGCCGACCATGACTCCGCGCTGTCCAAGGCGGCAGCCGACCAAGCCGCGGAGCGCAAGCATCTGGACAGGCTGAAGGAGGAAGTAGCTGCGAAGAAGGCTCGGCTCGACTCCAGGGAGAAGAACCTTGTCGCGGCTGAGTAGAGGAAGGCTGCGGAGCTTGGTGCCCTCCCCTCCGTTGAGCTCAGGCTCTGTCAGGCGAAGAGGGGGGATTCGCGGAACCCCTGGTGGCTCCTGAGAGCGGCTTCGTGGGGCTCTCTTCAAAGCTCGTCGAGGTGCTTGAGGGTGCCGTCGCCAGGGTGGAGAACTTCTTGGAGAGTGAGTGCCGTGACCTCTTCTCCGCGGCCGCGACGCGCGTCTTCAGCCACCTCTACCTTCGCGAGCCGAGTTTCGACTTCGGCTCCGTGATCCGCCCCGTTGATCCTGTGGTTCGCGCAGCTACGGCGACGACCATGGAGGGCGCCGTGGAGGCGTTGATGAAGAAGTTCGCCTGTGTCGCCATTCCCTCAGCTCCTCCTGCAGCTGCAAGGGTTAGTGACGATGTCGACAGCGAGCTCCCCGCGGTCAGGACGAGCGGTGGTGCCAGCTCCTCCTAGCTCCTCTTCCTGGGTCTTTTCCTGTAACGTTCATCGTGCCTCGCGGAGGCGTTAGACTTGTTTGCATTTCCTGAGACATTTAATGCTTGTAATGACTGCTAAATTCTGTGGTTTCTTTCCTCGCCTTGTTTCCTTCCTGCTTGCTGTAGCGCTCTGCGTCGGCAGGGCCCGGTCCCGCGCATACCTCGACCGCCGTTGGGGCGTCCGGATCACCAGGACGGTGCCAAGGGGCGAGGGGCTACGTGACCAGTGAGGCTCCTGAGTCGCGATGGTCAAGAGTCCCCCTTGACGTACGAGCTGCCCTCATGAAGGGAACGCGGCAGAGATGGGGTTGACTTGGAGATTTGGAGCGCCTTGAGATCTGCGTCGGCAGGGCCCGGTCCTGCGCATTCCTCAACCGCCGTTGGGGCGTCCGGATCACCAGGACGGTGCCAAGGGGTGAGGGTCTACGTGACCAGTGAGGCCCCTGAGTCGCGATGCTCAGGGGTCCCCCTTGACGTACGAGCGGCTCCCATAGCTTTCCTCGCCAGCTTTCGCCTGAGAGGGACGCATGAAGACCAGGTACCACGGTCCTGGGAAGGTGGCGTGCGCCAGGCCCGGCCTGAGCGTAGCCCCCGTGCAACCCCCTCACGCAGGCATCCCAGGGGAATGTTGCGAGACGGGGCCGCGAGGGGCCGTCCTGAGGTTGGATGCAGCCGCTAGGGTGCCCTCAGTTGTTTATCCACCAGCGCGGAGCATGGGGCTGCCACATTGTGTGGGCATAGCCGCTGAGCGACAGTGTTGTCCGACAGCGCGGAGCATGGGGCTTCCACTTGGGCGTGGGAAGGGGGGCCCGGTTCCTGAGCCCCCCGAGCATGTACAGCCCATTAAGTTCGTACGCGTGGCTTGCACGGTAGAACTGGGAGGTGTATCTGGGCACTCGTGAGCCAGCACGGGTCTCACGAGGCCCTACCTCAAAGGCGGGTTGCGCCTGAGTCTTCCAGTAGAGGGCGCCATTGCAAGTCCTGTATATTTTGGAGAGAACTGCGCCGAATGGATTTCCAAGGGCCATCACATGAGAAGGCCGAACACCAATGACCCCAGGAGGTGACGTGAATGGGGCCGGCCCGCCAGATAGAGCTCAGCCATTGGACTTATCGACGCTGCAGGGACAGACCCGAGCATAGACGTCGTGCCCAGTATTCTCATGCGACAACACCGAGGAGAAAACACCCGACGCGCGGCTCCCGCAGCGGCGAAAGGCCGACTGTGGTTGCAGGAACCGTGTCGCGCGCCCTGACTCACCCACTTCCGATTAGCTCATGCAAGGACACAGCACCAAGGGCCATGGGAGGTGACGTGCACGGGACTGGCCCGCGAGACAGAGCTCGACCACCTGGATTTGTCAATGCTACAGGGACGGACCCGAGCACAGACGTCGTGCCGGCCCTTAATCACGAGGCGGTCAAAAGCAGGATTATTAGGGCGCGACGACATTCATGGTGGCGAAGCACCGAGCATGCAGGTTGGAATACTTAGGAAATTGATCAAATGCATGAAAGGTTTTGGTACATGCGTAAACGACGCGACTGCGGGGACGGGCCCTAACCGCCTGAGGATGATGTAGCCCGATGGGCGCCCTCAAACTGAGCAAACCAAAAAGTTACCTGGGACGAACCAAAAGGTCACCTGGCAGCAGTACCGATGAGGCGTCGAGGTAGTCGTCGGAGTTTGACCTTGCATCTCCGTGAGCCTGGCCTTCATGAGCCCGACGCCTCCCGAGGCTCGGGGCCCTCGCTCGGGCCTGGCACCTCCTCCAGGACCTCGCGGCATCTGACCCCGTAGGGCGCGAGCATGGCCTGAGCAAGGCGCTGATATGTGGCGCCCGTGTTCATTAGACCAAAAGGCATGCGGATGTAGTTGCATGGGTAGACCCCGCCGCGACCGACGCGCGACGACCAGAAGGCGTCCTGGGATACGGCCCTGTTGATGCCGGGAACGTCGACGCAGACGCGCGGCGTGGCGCCCGAGCCGACGACGATGGTACCGCTTGGTGATGCAGGGCGACGCCCGCCGTGCATGGCTTGTGCTTCCTGAAGCTCCTCGATTGCGCTGGTGATGAACTCCCGCGAACCTGGCGCCTCGCGCCGTGCTCCTTGCTTGGGTGGACGCGCGCCAAAACACGCCTACAGGTTGTGCCCGAGCACCTCCCTCGTGTCACTGGTCCGGTCGATAGCCTTCCAGGTGAAACCCCCCAAGCCAGGCCCAAGGGAAGCGTTGGGCGCGCCTTCCTATGCGAGGGAGGAAGGGGCCTTGGCCCCAGGCGTGGAGCCTGAGGTGCCGTCCTTGGAGGGTTCAGCCCCCTGGCGCCCCTTGGAGAGGAGCTGCTTCAACTTCCTGGGGACATCCTCGCAAGGCGGGACGTCTCCTTCATCGTCTGAGTGCTTGGCCGCTGTGGCACGGTAGGCGCACTCGAGGGAGCAAACGGCGTCCTTCTCATCGCAGGCGATGGTGATGACGCCACCACTCCCCGGCATCTTGAGGACGTTGTAGCCATGGTGAGTCACCACCATGAACTTGGCGAGGGCGGGGTACCCGAGGATCGCGTTGTACGGGAGGTGGATGTGGGCGACGTCGAAGACGATGAGCTCGGTGTGGTAGTTGTTGCGCCCGCCGAAGGTGACAGGCAGGCGCACTTGCCCGATGGGGACAGTGGAGCCGTCAGTGACCCCTAAGAAAGGCTTGGTTGGCATGAGCTGGTCGTATGGCACTTGGAGCGTCTCGAACGTCTCAATGGAGAGGACATTGAGCCCCACACCACCGTCGCTGAGGGTCTTGGTGACGAGGACATTGTCGGCGTTCTGGGAACGGGGGTACCTAGGCCTGCCATCCTGCGGCCCAGGGCGTGGCCCACTTCGACGGCCAAGCCCGGCGCAACGCGGCCTCACTCAAGACAAGGCCCCCACGAGAGCCCCGCACTCGCGAGGGAGACAACGCCAAGACCGTCAGAGGGAAGAGGTCTCCCCAGGCCCCCTCCTGAGCGGCGGACATATCTATGCAATGCTTGGCCTCGGGAGGTCAAGGATGACGCAAGCCAAGCCAGGCGGACATCAGCGCGCCAGATGAGACAGTTTCCTCTTTGGTGCAAAGGAGGCAAGGGCGTACGCGGGTTCCCAAGGTGACCTGCCAAAGGTTTTCATTCCGGTGCAACGAGACCAAGACCAGCGAGCCCCGCAGGATGGACGTCATCGTCGAGCCCACCTCTGCATCACCACAGGCTACTTTGCAGGTGAAGACCACCTTTCGTCAGGACAAGATGTACCTCCTGTCCCCTTTCGAATTTGGCCATTGTGGGATCCCTTCCCGCCATTGCGATAAAGGAAGAGGACACGGGCCACTATAAATAGAGGCTAGCCCGCTCCGTAGGGAGGACGGATCCAACACCACCCGAGTGCCCTCACGAGGCAACTCACCATTGTACTAGTTCATCCACAAACCTCCTCGTGAGGCAATCCACCAAAAGCAGGAGTAGGGTTTTACACTTCGCAGCGGCCCGAACCTGGGTAAATCCTCGTGTGCTAATCTCTTTCCCCTTGATTGCAAGAGCTCATATGGCTAGGCTGTCGAGCTGCGAGCATGAGGGCGAAGCTGGTGGAGATCTTCACACACGCCCCTGAGTTCGAACCTCTTTGGGTTTAGCGGAGCTTGAAATCCGACATTTGGCATGCCAGGTAGGGGGCGTGTTGGAGTCCTCAGCAAGCTTTGCTTCTTCTTCACTCTGTCGTATCGATGGCTGACGCTCGACAAGCTTCCTTCGGCCCCGGCAGATCCGCCTTCACCAACCTCGCTGCTGCCGCCCAAGACGCACGCCCCGGCAGCTTGGTGTTGGGCGATCGTTACCAGGCCACCAGCGTCGTCTCCACCACTGTCGCTGCCCGTGCCGGCCAGGCGCGCGGCGGGCGAGCGGCGCCCACGGGGCCGACATCGCCCCACACCCACGTGGGAGACCTCAACACGCATGACACGCTGCTGATGGCGAGTGAGATGCTTCGTCATCGCCCGACGCACGGGGGCTTCGACGCCTGGGCCGACCACATCGCCGAGTTGGTCACTGTCGCGAGGAGGGCCTGGGTTCCGCACCTTCCTTCTCGACAACCGACGCTGGGCACCGGGGGCTCGCTCGCCATGCCTCTCACCTCATCTGCAGATGGCGTGCCTGCCCCGTGGCCGGACGAGACCGGGCAGGGCCCGCCGCACGTCGTGCTCCTTCGGGGCGCCGTCCGGCCCGGCAAGTGGTGCCCTCGAAGGAGGTGACGGGGCGCTCCGCACGCGCCTTAACGCGTGCACCCACGCCCCGGTGAATCATCAGCAGCCTGGATCGTCTCGGCGGGAACGCGCCAACCGGCGCAGGGACTAGGCGGCTCAGGCTTCTGGGCAGGCAGGTAACCAGGGAGGCAACCCGCGTCAAGACACGAGCAACCAGCCCGACGGCGACGGCAGAGGTAAGCAACTTCGGGCGGAGGCCCGCCGCCGGAGGGTTTGTGGACCGCACGCCCAGGGCGGCATCGCCTTGCCACCCGGGGAGGCCGCCCCTGGGACGCTCAAAAACAGTTCAGCAGGAGGAGGTCAAGGCCTTTACACTGAGGCCTATGTTCCGAGATATGTCACACCTGCGGATGGCGCGATGGATCACGCGCCCCCCGCGGGCGCCGACATCCTCACGGAGTAGGGAGACGTCCCGGACGTCCTCTCCAAGCCGGGCCTGGGGGCTTCCACTGAGGGGGCACCAGGCCAGGATGGTGCAAGTGGGAGGGGGCGTCCCAGGATGCGCGGGGGCGCGGCGCAGCCGCTTGCCTCGCGAGCAAGCAACACGCAGCTGAGCCCTCCGAAACCACAAGGGCGATCGCCTGGGGGATCGGCAGGATACGGGTAGCACGGGCCACCCGCGGCAACCGGGGCACCGGCGCGGACCTCAAGAGGCAGGGCCTCGCGAGGTCCTCAAGTCACGGTCTGGCCGACGCCCCGACGCCTCACGAGGCGGCTTCATCGACACAACACCCCTATGGCTGCGCTGGGTGCATTGTACTCCTGTTTGTGCCGCGGGAGCGCAATCCCGCGGCTACGCGGGGAACAATGCGCTCAGGTTTGGGCTGTAGGGGCGCGCAACCGCGCAGAAATGCGCGGGTTGGCTCTTCACTGAGTTGGGAGCACCTGAGCCATGCGCCTGGGGGTTTGCCCAGCTATCTCCGGCCGTGACACTCTCACGTAATAATGAGTGGGCTGTATACGCCCGGAGCCCCCCGAGGACGCGGCGGGGTTCCATCCCACGCCCAAGTCGAAGCCCCATGCTTCGCACTGGCGGACAACACTGTCCTCCAATGACTATGCCCAAGCAACGTGGAAGCCCTATGCTCCGCGCTGGGGGGAAGACGAAGACGAAGACTAGCCTAGGTGCCGGACGCGGCTGTTGCTTGTTCCTTTTTGTATTCGAATTGCCACTTTTTGAAATGAAGCTCGAAAGTTTCGTAACTCTATTTGAAAAAGGGGTGGGAATTTTCTCTCTTTGCGATTCTTTTTCTGGTCTTAAAGCCTCATTTTCTGAATCGACACCTGTCGACCTCACCCTCACGCACCCCGCGGGTGGGGGCGTCGCAAGCACAGTGTGCGCACCTTGCCAAGGCCATGGCACCCTGGCCCACGTGTGGCACCTCTCGGGGCAAGAACCGGTAAAAAAGAAGGGGGTATGGGAGCCGCTCGAGCTTCAAGGGGGCTCCTGAGCAACGCGCCTCAGGGGCCTCACTGGTCACGTAGCCCCTCGCCCCTTGGTCTCGTCCTGGTGATCCGGACGCCCCAACGGCGGTCGAGGTATGCGCGGGACTGGGCTTCGCCGACGTAGAGCGCCGCTTGAACGTCAAGGGGGGGGGTCCTGAGCAACGCGCCTCAAGAGCCTCACCGATCACGTAGCTCCGCGCCCCTTGGTCTCGTCCTGGTGATCCGGACGCCCCAACGGTGGCCGAGGCCTCGCCCCTTTGGTCTCGTCCTGGTGATCCGGACGCCCCAACAGCGGTCGAGGCTTGCTCGGGGTCGGGCCCCGCCAACGTAGAGTGCCGAAAGGGCTCCCAAACCATTCCGCTCACAAGCAAGAAGCCCTCCCTGGTGGGATCCTCGAGTTCCCTGAACACCCCAGCTGCACCTCACAACACACGAGCCCGCCACGACCCGCCAAGCTAAGTACGCCAACCGAACAGGGCAGAAACATTCTGATCAGATGATAACGTGAATACAGGGCATGAGACAGGAGCGCTAACGTGAGAATGCAGGCGCTACGGTTCGCTACGTGCCCCCATCAGGCTTCTTGTGGCTCCAGGTACAGGGAAGAGCAGCGCAAGGGAAGGAGTCCGGCCTCTCTAGGAGACGTCGCTACGACCCCGGCCTCGGGCCGGCTGAAAGCACAATATGCTCCCTTGGTGGTTTTGATAATTCATGACAACATACATTGTCTCTTGGACTAACACTTTTACCTAGTGTATTTCAGATATAGTCCATAGAGAAGGGCTGGCAAAAGGATTGTGTAGATTGTGGAAATACCCCAAGATGCAAGGAAATGGATTGGCAAAGCTTCAAGGAATAGGACTCTACATTTTACATTTGTGAGAAATCACTTTGAGTCCATAGGAAAGCCAATACTATTAAAAGGGGGTAAGGTTTTGATTGGTGAACAAAATGCTCATACGTGCACAAGTGATAGTCACCAAAAACACCCACAAGCTCTTCCACAAAGTCTGTCCATAGCCAAATATTCAAAATTGGTGCAACCAACATTTCCATCCCGGTGCCACCGATTCTCAACTCAGACAGACTCAGCCAAACCCTAGCCACTTCGGTGCAACCGATTCCATACCGGTGCCACCGAGTTTAGGTTGCCAACTTTTTGTTACGCAAATTCACAATTTCGGTACCACCGAGATTGTTGGATCGGCGTCACCGAGAATGTCAATCTGACCGTTGGTCACTTTATCGGTGCAACCGAGTTTCCTATATCGGTCTCACCGAGATTCAAAAGTTGCCACCTTTTGGTCACTTCGGTACCACCGAGATTAACACATCGGTGTCACCGAGTTGGTCATTTTGTGTGTAAGGGTTGGATTTTTGGGGATGCCTATATATACCCCATCACCACCACCTACTCGGAAGAGAAGCACTCAGAACTATTCCATACTTGCCCCATCCAGTTTTCTGAGAGAGAACCACCTACCCTTGTGTTGAGGTCAAGATCTTCGACTCCAACCATATGGATCTTGATTTCTAGCCTCCCCAAGTTGCTTTCCACCAATCCCATCCCTTCCACCAAGCCAAATCTGTGAGAGAGTGATTGTGTGTTGAGGAGTCTATCATCTTGAAGCACAAGAGCAAGGAATTCATCGTCATTACCGAGCCTATTACCTTTTGGAGGGTGGTGCCTCCTAGATTGGTTAGGTGTCGCTTGGGAGCCTCCTACTTCGTGTTGTGGAGTGAACCAAGAAGTTTGTACGGGCAAGGAGATCACCTACTTCGTGAAGATCTACCCATGGTGAGGCTAGTCCTTCGTGGACGGAAGCCGTTATGGTATAGTCAAGGATGCTACTTCGTGGACCCTTATGGGTGGAGCCCTCTGTGGACTATCGCGACCGTTACCCTCCGTGGGTTGAAGACTCCATAAATGTGGACGTACGATAGCACCACCTATCGGAACCACGGGAAAAATCTTTGCGTCTCCAATTGCGTTTGATCTCCATATCTCTACCCTTTACTTCATGTGCAATGTCTTTTATTTCCGCTGCCATATTTGTTGACATGCATGTGTAGGGCTGTTAGACTTGCTAGACTTGCTATAACTGTTAAAATCTACCAACCAATTAACTTGGGGAAAGGTTAGGTTTTAAATTACTGCTAGTAGTCTATTCACCCCCCCCCCCTCTAGACACTCTTCTACTGATCCCTCAATTGGTATCAGAGCTTTGGTCTCCATTGCTTCGGTTTAATCACCGAGGAGGAAGATGGATGTGTCTAGTATAGGGAGTTTGAGTTGTAGAGTGCCTATTCTTGATGGAGATTACTATAGTCAATGGAAAACCTTGATGCTTGAGCTATTTAATGAATTTCAATTGAGAAAATATGTCAAGTGCCCCTATGTTCCCCCCATTGATCCTTTGCATCCCACACACGAAGAGGAAATTGATATGCTATGCAATCTTAGAACTGTCAATCTTATTGTTAGAGCTTTACCTAGAAATGTGCTTAATCAAATGAAGAATTTTGTATGCGCTTACACTTTGTGGAGTGATTTGGAGAAACGATATCCAAATTATTCACTAAGTAATCTTGATTAAATTCTTCGTAAAACTATTGTCTTCCACAAAATGACGTTTAGTGATCCCAAGTTTGATGATTGTCTATTTGAGCTTAGAGACCTCATGCGTGCTAAAGGAGATGTCACAACTATCAACAATATCATTATAGAGGCCCTTCGCATTCATAAACTTGAACATTGTCATGATCACCATCCTAATGAATCTCTTGTTCTTTATGACGAGGATTTCCCACTTGATGATGACAATGTGGAACATGGCTACTATGATGAAGATGAGCTGTTCGACATCGAGTATGAGAAGATCATGAAGAATCTAAGTCTCATGGCAAACTTCAAGGATTACATGTCCGGAGGAAAAGAGTGGATTCTCGATAGCGGATGTACCGATCATATGACCGTAGATAGAGAAATGTTTGAAGAGATCACACCAAAGCATGGACCGCGAAGGTACGTAACGTTTGGAGACAACTCCAAGGGTAAGGTACTTGGTCTTGGTAAGGTGGCCATATCCCATGATAGCTCTATCCAAAATGTTATGCTTGTTGAATCTCTTGGCTACAATCTTCTCTCTGTATCTAGACTTGCCGACTTTGGTTTTAATGTGCTATTCACGAAAGTAGATTGCCAAGTGTTTCGTCAAGACAATCATAAAATGGTCTTTACCGGTTTCCGTAGAGGTGATCTATACATTGTAGATTTCACTAAGATATCCAATCCTCGTACTTGTCTTATTGCAAAATCTTCTAAAGGTTGGCTTTGGCATAGAAGACTAGGACATGTTGGCATGCGCAATCTAGACAAGCTTATCAAAGGTAATCATATTCTTGGTGTTAAAGATGTTATCTTTGACAAAGATAGACTTTGTAGTGCTTGTCAAGCTGGAAAGCAAGTTGGTGGAAGTCATCCCGTTAAGAATATCATGACTACTTGGAGACCACTCGAGTTACTTCACATGGATCTTTTTGGTCCCAATGCTTACAAGAGTCTCGGTGGAAATTCCTATGGTCTAGTTATAGTTGATGATTTTTCCAGATTTACGTGGGTATTCTTTCTTGATGATAAGTCGCAGGTTCAAAAGATCTTCAAGAACTTCGCTCGCAAAGCGCAAAATCAGTTTGAAGTGAAGATCAAGAAGGTTCGGAGCGATAATGGATCGGAGTTCAAGAACACCCATGTGGATACCTTTCTTGACGAAGAAGGTGTCTCACATGAGTTCTCGGCTACTTACATGCCTCAACAAAATGGAGTTGTTGAGAGGAAGAACCGAACGCTTATTGAGATGGCAAGAACGATGCTCGACGAATACAAGACGCCAAGACACTTTTGAGCAGAAGCCGTGGAAACAGCATGTCATGCCACAAACCGACTTTACTTGCATAAGCTTCTCGGTAAAACGGCATACGAGCTACTCACCGGTAACAAACCCCAAGTTGGATACTTCCGGGTATTCGGCTCAAAGTGCTACATTCTTGATAAGCATCGTCATACTAAATTTGCTCCTAAATCTCATGAAGGTTTCCTGCTTGGTTACGGATCGAACTCTCACACTTACCGTGTCTACAATAACTTCACTCGAAAGGTTGAAGAGACGGTAGATGTGAAGTTTGATGAATCTAATGGTTCACAAGTCGAACAACTGACTAATGATGTAGGTGACAAGGACCCTCCAGAAGCTATCCTAGATTTGCCCATCAGCAAGATTCGTCCCATGGAGGTGAAAGAAAGTACTTCATCAACTCAAGGTGAACCACAACATGACATGGAGGCATCCACAAGCGGTACATGACACGATGATGAAGAGGAGGAAGTACATCATGAAGATCCACCACAACCTCCTTCACCACCACCTCAAGGGAACGACACCTTCAACAAAAATGAAGATGAAGGAGATGATGATGAAGAAGAAGCTCCACCATCCAACAATCGGAAGCTGACCCGAGTTCGAGCACAAGTGACCAAGAACCATCCCCTAAACCTAATCTTTGGTGATATACAAACAGGGAGAATCACTCGCTCTAAAACTCGCCTAGCTAACTTTTGTGAGCATTATTCTTTCATCTCTAGCATTGAGCCCTTGAAGGTAGAACAAGCTCTAGAAGATGCTGATTGGGTGAACGCGATGCATGAAGAGCTTCACAACTTCGAGAGGAACGAAGTGTGGACACTGGTGGAGAAGCCCAAGGATGAGCAAAACATCATCAGAACCAAATGGGTGTTTCGGAACAAGCAAGATGAAGACGGTCAAGTCATACAGAACAAGGCTCGTCTCGTAGCCCAAGGATATACGCAAGTCGAAGGTTTGGACTACGGTGAGACCTACGCCCCCGTCGCTAGACTTGAAGCTATTCGCATTCTTCTTGCTTATGCTGATCACCATGATATCATGCTTTATCAAATGGACATTAAAAGTGCCTTTTTAAATGGTGAGATTGAAGAAGAAGTCTATGTTAAGCAACCACCTGGTTTTGTGAATCCCAAGAAACCTAATCATGTGTACAAGCTTCCTAAAGCTCTTTATGGTCTTAAGCAAGCCCCTCGTGCTTGGTACAAATGCTTAACGAAGTTTCTCATTGAAAAAGGTTTTGAAATTGGTAAAATTGATGCCACCTTGTTCACTAAGAGAGTTAATGGTGAATTATTTGTGTGCCAAATCTATGTGGATGATATTATCTTTGGATCTACTAACCCACAATTCAGTGAAAGATTTGGAAGGTTGATGTCCGAGAAGTATGAGATGTCTATGATGTGTGAGCTGAAATTCTTTCTTGGTTTGCAAATCAAGCAAACCAAAGAAGGAACTTTCATCTCTCAAACTAAGTATACCAAGGACTTGATCAAGAAGTTCAACATGCAAGAGTGCAAAGGTATGAAAACCCCCATGCCTACTAGTGGACATGTTGATATTACCAAGGAGGATGAACCGGTTGATCAAAAAGTTTATCGATCTATGATTGGTTCATTGCTATATCTATGTGCCTCTTGTCCCGGTATTATGCTTAGTGTTTGCATGTGTGCTAGATATCAAGCTGCACCTAAAGAGTGTCATCTCTTGGCCGTGAAACGTATTGTGAGATATTTCATACAAACACCAAACTTTGGCATTTGGTATCCCAAGGGATCTTCCTTTAACCTTGTTGGCTATTCCGATTCGGACTATGCCGGTGACAAGGTTGATAGAAAATCCACCTTGGGTACTTGTCAATTTTTGGGCAGATCTCTTGTATCTTGGTCCTCCAAGAAACAAAACTCGGTATCTCTATCTACTACCGAAGCTGAGTATATTGCTGCTGGATCTTGTGCGCAATTGTTATGGATGACACAAACGCTTAAGGATTACGGAATCCATGTTAGAAATGTTCCATTATTTTGTGACAATGAAAGTGCTATTAAAATTGGTCATAATCCTGTGCAACATTCTCGAACTAAACATATTCAAGTTAGACATCATTTCATTCGTGATCATGTTGCCAAAGGAGATATCAATCTTAAGCATGTTCGCACTAACAAGCAATTGGCCGATATCTTTACTAAACCACTGGATGAGAAAACATTTTGTTACTTGAGGAGTGAGTTGAACATCATTGATGCTTCAAACTTGAGCTAGACTCACTCGGTTGCATGCAAGGGCATGAGCTTTCTTGATATTTCCATGTAGCCCTAACATGTTATCTTATGCCATGGAATTCTATGCTCCCTTGTATTGCATCTAATCTTTTGTAGGTACTTGGAAGAACTTCATTCCACAAGATTTCCCTCAACTCAAATCATAGGCAATCTTGTCATGACCAAGTATCCACAATTCCTCTTGGTGATGGAAGGAAGAAAATAACTCAACCATATCCTTGACATATACTTGATGTGATCATTGCTAAATCTCTATTGGTATCATGTCAAATGGATATATCTATTGCTCTTCTTTGCATGACTAACCTATGTAGGTGACAAGTGTACTCAAACAAGAAGGATTGCTCCCAACTCAAGATGATCTTCATAAACCTCGAGCATCCTCAACAAGTTCACCTACAAGCCACGTCATCAACATCACTCAAAGGTATGTATTCATATCCTTGAAAAGGCTTTACTCCAAGCATGAGCTAAAGAAACTCAAGTGATATGAAGACATTAAAAGGTTTAATCGAAAAATGGTAACCCCATTTTGAGCTTAACGTTGAGTATGACCTATGATCAAGTATTCTTGCTTGGCTCCTAAGTCAACATACTCCAATATAGGTGACCTAGTCACCGCCCATCATCTAGTTAAGTATTTTGGATGGTTCACTTTCTATTTTGCGAAGACTTCTTGGAACCACTCAAATCTTCTCTAGGTGATATCCCTTTGTAAAAAACATTCACATTCCCTTTGAAACTTTTTTCCTGAAAACAGAAACTTGGTCTCTTATTTCTTTTCTGTTTTAGTCGCTTTTGCCTCGGAGCCGCCGATACATATATCTCGGTTCTGCCGACATTGCAGATAAGCTGCACCACAAAATCCCGGTACCACCGATTTATCTGTCTCAGAGTCACCGATTTGTTTTCTTTTCTTATTTATGTTCGCAGTTGTGAATTTATGTTTCTTTTGCAATGTTTTAAGCAATAATTCTGTTACTTCGATGATCCCGTTAAAAAAAATCGGGGGAGAATAACAAAAGATAATCTTAGGGAGAGAAATTCCTTTCAATGATTCCCTCAGTTTTCATTTCCATGAACCCTACATTCAATGACCCTTGTTCTCAAGGACCCCTTCCTATCAATGATCCCTGTATCTATTCCTGTGTTTGACCTTTTTGGAAATTAATGCCAAAGGGGGAGAATACCAAAGCTTCATGCTAAAGAGGAAGATACATGCTTATGCA
Organism: Elymus sibiricus; assembly: GCA_039707655.1. NCBI lineage: Eukaryota > Viridiplantae > Streptophyta > Magnoliopsida > Poales > Poaceae > Elymus > Elymus sibiricus. The sequence goes on along the minus strand of CM077667.1, from coordinate 253,148,854 downwards.
AAGGGGGAGATATGATCAAGGGGGAGAGCCAATATCAATATTCACATAAGGTGAGAATATCAAAGTAGGGGGAGAAAAACATATTTGGAGGATCATCTAAGATGAGTTGGAAGTTTACTTTTCTCACCCTATCCAATCCCAATATCTACGTGCTGAGATTCAGGGGGAGAGGATGTTGTAATATTGTCATATCTAAGGGGAGAAAGAAATAATTTTGGAGACATATCAATCTTAAGAAATACTATCTTCTATATGTTCTCCATATCTTGGTACTTTTCAGTTCTATTGCCTTGTTGATTGGTAGAATACTCTTGTGTTTCCTAACATTGTTTTCTCTAGTGTATTTCTACTACAAGAGTGCTCAAGAACTCAAGGTAAGTATTTGCATCACATCTTTGGTCAAGATGATCCCTTGCTTCTTGCACATATTGTTTGCAAGAGTGAAGTCTTGAACAAAGATACATCTCATTCACATATATTTGATGCATATAGCCAAGATACACATGACTCATTATATCCTTTCTACTATTTGTGTGCCCATGCATTCCAAAGCAACTATCCTTTAAAGGATTGCACACATTTAGGGGGAGCAAATCAAAGTCATGTGCCTCTCAAAGTCTTCACTATATTCATGTATATCTTTATTTGAAGCTTTGATTGTATGTTGTCATCAATTACCAAAAAGGGGGAGATTGAAAGCACAATATGCTCCCTTGGTGGTTTTGATAATTCATGACAACATACATTGTCTCTTGGACTAACACTTTTACCTAGTGTATTTCAGATATAGTCCATAGAGAAGGGCTGGCAAAAGGATTGTGGAGATTGTGGAAATACCCCAAGATGCAAGGAAATGGATTGGCAAAGCTTCAAGGAAGAGGACTCTACATTTTACATTTGTGAGAAATCACTTTGAGTCCATAGGAAAGCCAATACTATTAAAAGGGGGTATGGTTTTGATTGGTGAACAAAATGCTCATACGTGCACAAGTGATAGTCACCAAAAACACCCACAAGCTCTTCCACAAAGTCTGTCCATAGCCAAATATTCAAAATCGGTGCAACCAACATTTCCATCCCGGTGCCACCGATTCTCAACTCAGAGAGACTCAGCCAAACCCTAGCCACTTCGGTGCAAGGATGACGCAAGCCAAGCTAGGCGAACATCAGCGTGCCAGATGAGACAGCTTCCTCTTTGGTGCAATGGAGGCAAGGGCGTACGCGGGTTCCCAAGGCGGCCCGCCAAATGTTTCCATTCCGGTGCAACGAGACCAAGACCAGCGAGCCCCGCAGGACGGACGTCATCGCTAAGCCCACCTCTGCATCACCACCAGCTACTTTGCAGGCGAAGACCACCTTTCGTCAGGATAAGATGTACCTCCTGTCCCCTTTCGAATTTGGCCGTTGTGGGATCCCTTCCCGCCATTGTGATAAAGGAAGAGGATCCGGGCCACTATAAATAGAGGCTAGCCCGCTCCGTAGGGAGGACGGATCCAACACAACCCGAGCGCCCTCACGAGGCAACTCACCATTGTACGAGTTCATCCACAAACCTCCCCGTGAGGCAATCCACCAAAAGTAGGAGTAGGGTTTTACGCTTCGCAGCGGCCCAAACCTGGGTAAATCCTCGTGTGCTAATCTCTTTCCCCACGATTGCAAGAGCTCATCGGGCTAGGCTGTCGAGCTGCGAGCTTGAGGGCGAAGCTGGTGGAGATCTTCGCACACGCCCCTGAGTTCGAACCTCTTTGGGTTTTGCGGAGCCCGAAATTCGACATTTGCTGATGGTAGGCATGCACAGCATGGGGAGCGCGCCCACCATGGCTGAACACCTGAGTTGATCCTTGGAGTCAAAGGTGATGGCACACTGGGACCACTTGAGGGGGCGTGGAGCCTCAAACTTTGGGAGATTCGCGTTCACCTCCTGCGAGAACTGCTTGAAGATGCGGTTCGATGCTGAGGCCTGAGCGCCGCCCAGGATGCAAGCTATTGCCCTGACCTCCTGGAAGCCCCCAGCCCCATCGTTCTGCCTGTCTTCTTCCTTCCTCCTGGGTGGCGGCGGCAGCGGGGGAAGGCCGGCCTCACGAGGGCGGGCCTCACGGGGCTGACCGCGACGTGACCCCTCCGGAGGTTCATCGCGCCAGCGGTCCTCCCGAGCCTAAGCGCGCCAGTGGTCCTCCCGAGGCCGGTCACGCCACTCCTGGCGCGGGTCTTGACTGTCCCAGCGGCCTCCGCCGCAGCCTCCACCGCGACCATAGCCACGGTCGCCACGCCCAGGGCGTCGACCGAAATGCTCGTCACAGACCGACCTGATCTCCTGACAGTCGATGGTGTTGTGGCTATTGGTGCCATGGAAGTTGCAGAATGGTCGCCCTCCCGCGGGGGTTCCTTGTCTCGACTGCGCTTCACCTCAGGTTCCGCCGCCAGCACCACGGGGGCCTTGCACTTTGTCTCCTTGGTCTTGGTCTTCCTGTCTTCGGGGTCCGCCTCCGGAAGCTCGAGGAGTGAGAGGCGTCCCTCTTCGGCCTTTGCGCACTTGTTCGCCAGGTTGAACATCTCCAGAGCTGAGCATAGGTCATCATTGATGGCGAGCTCCTCCCTCATCCTGAGGTCCCTGACACCGTCGGTGAACGCCGAGATGATGGCCTCATCCGACGCCCTCGGGATCTTGAGGCGGACAGTCGTGAAGCGCTGTATGTACTTGTGCAAGGTCTCGCCCGGCTGTTGCTGCACGCGACGCAGGTCAGTCACAGCGAGGGCGCGGTCGCGGGTGCCTTGGAATTTGGTGACGAAACGCTCGCGTAGGTCGTCCCGGGAGGTGATTGACCCCTCCAGGAGGTTGAGGAGCGAGGAGAGTGCACCACCCTTGAGGGCCATTGGGAACCAGCTAGCCATGACCTTGTCGTCTCCACCAGCCGCCTGGATGCTCAGTGAGTAGAGCTATAAGAACTCGGCGGGATCTAGGGTGCCGTCGTAGCGAGGCGGCAGGTCGGGCTTGAACTTGCAGGGCCACACAGCCGGATGCAGCTCCGGGGCGATGGCGCGGCAACCCACTGGACCCGCGGGTGCCGCGCGCACGGGAGGGGCCTGGTCTTGGTGTTCCTGCGCTGCCGCCTCGAGGGGTGCACGGTCGTGACGCTGGCGCAGCGGCGCGGGGAGCGCACGCGCGTCAACGCGCGGCCGCGGCACCACCTGGCAGCTTACTTCATCTCTCACCCTCGCCGGGGGCCCGCGCGGCTGGTCGCGCGGGTGTGCTTCACGCCTGGGCTCGGGGTTGACGTCGCACTGGGGAGGAGGGGGCGGTGCATCATGGGCCACGTCGCCTGCCAGAGTGGGCTGGGGCCGGAACGAGTAGGAGAGCGACGAGGCGTTGCCGGCGGCGCTGACGAGCTCTGCGATGCGCTCGAGCCAGTCGTCGTAGCGGTTGGGGGCAGGGCAGTAACGCGGCAGCTCGCGCGCCATGAGGAGCTGAAAGCACATTTTCTTCCTTGGTGGTTTTGGTAATTAATAACAACATATAAGTCATTGAACTAATGTTTCCACTATGTATATTTCAGGAAAAGTTCAATGATAGGGATGGCAAAAGGATTGTGGAGATTGTGGAATTACCCCAAGATGCAAGGAAATGGATTGGCAAAGCTTCAAGCAAAAGGACTCTACATTTTACTTTGTGAGAAATCACCTTGAGTCCATAGGAAAGCCAATACTATTAAAAGGGGGTAAGGTTTTGTTGGTGAACAAAATGCTCATATGTGCGCAAGTGATAGTCACCAAAAACACCCACAAGCTCTTCCACAAAAGTCTGTCCATAGCCAAATATTCAAAATCGGTGCAACCAACACTTTCCACTCGGTGCCACCGATTCCCAAACTCGGACAGACCTAAGCCAAACCCTAGCCTTTCGGTGCAACCGATTCTGCTTCGGTGCCACCGAGTTTAGGTTGCCAACTTTCTGTTACGCAAATTCACAATATCGGTACCACCGAGATTGTTGGATCGGCGTCACCGAGAATGGGCAATCTGACCGTTGGTCACCTTATCGGTGCAACCGAGTTTCCTATATCGGTCTCATCGAGATTCAAAAGTTGCCACCTTTTGGTCACTTCGGTACCACCGAGATTAACACATCGGTGTCACCGAGTTGGTCATTTTGTGTGTAACGGTTGGATTTTTCGGGATGCCTATATATACCCCTTCACCACCACCTACTCGTAAGAGAAGCACTCAGAACTATTCCATACTTTCCCCATCCAGTTTTCTGAGAGAGAGCCACCTACTCTTGTGTTGAGGTTAAGATCTTCCACTCCAACCATATGGATCTTGATTTCTAGCCTCCCCAAGTTGCTTTCCACAAATCCCATCTCTTCCACCAAGCCAAATCTGTGAGAGAGTGATTGTGTGTTGAGCAGTCTATCATCTTGAAGCACAAGAGCAAGGAGTTCATCATCATTGCCGAGCCTATTACCTTTTGGAGGGTGGTGCCTCCTAGATTGGTTAGGTGTCGCTTGGGAGCCTCCTACTACGTGTTGTGGAGTTGAACCAAGAAGTTTGTAAGGGCAAGGAGATTGCCTACTTCGTGAAGATTTACCCATAGTGAGGCTAGTCCTTCGTGGACGGAAGCCGTTATGGAATAGTCAAGGTTGCTACTTCGTGGACCCTTATGGGTGGAGCCCTCCGTGGACTCTCGCGACTGTTACCCTCCGTGGGTTGAAGACTCCATAAACGTGGATGTACGATAGCACCACCTATCGGAACCATGGGAAAAATCATCATGTCTACAATTGCGTTTGATCCTCCTACCCTATCCTTTCTACTCATGCTTGTTGTTACTTTAAGCTGCTATACTCTTAGACTTGCATGTGTAGGGTGTACTTGACTTGCCATGAAATGCTAAAATCTGCCAACTCTAAAATTTCGGAAAAGGTAGAATTTGTATTTGGTCAAGTAGTTTAATCACCCCCCTCTAGACATACTTTCGGTCCTACAAGTGGTATCAGACCTTTGGTCTCCATTGCATTGGTCTCACAACCTAGGAGAGTATGGCGTCTAGTGAGGGAAATTATCACCGTAGAGGTCCGTACTTTGATGGCACTAATTTTGCTAGTTGGATGCACAAAATGAAAATGCATATTCTTGGTCATAACCCCACCGTTTGGGCTGTTGTTCGTGTTTGCTTGCAAGGTGAATTCTTTGGTGATGGAAAGGAACCGGATCGTGAAGCGACCGCGGATGAGTTGAAGATGTTGCAATACAATGCTCAAGCATGCGACATTCTCTTCAACTGCCTATGCCCCGAAGAGTTCAACAAAATCAGCCGTCTTGAGAATGCAAAAGTGATTTGGGATACTTTGGTTGATATGCACGAAGAAACCGAGTTCGTGAGAGAATCCAAGTTAGATGTTCTTCAAAGTCAGCTTGACAAGTTCAAGATGAAGGATGGTGAAGGAGTCACAGAGATGTACTCTAGTCTAGCTCTCATCACCAATGAGATTGCCGGCTTAGGAAGCGAAGAAATGACCGACAAATTCATCATCAAGAAGATACTTAGAGCTTTGGATGAGAGATTCGACACCGTGTGCACATTGATCGAAATGATGCCCATCTACAAAGATCTCAAGCCTACGGAAGTCACTGGAAGGATTGTTGCTCATGAGATGACACTCAAAGACAAAGAAGAGCTTCACCACAAGTCTAGCGGTGCTTACAAAGCCACAAGTGATGCTCCCGCAACTTCACGTGACAACCTTGTCACCAATGAAGAGATAAGCCTCATGGTCAAGAAATTCAACAAGTTCTACAAGAATAGAGGCAAAGAACGAAGCTCCAACTCAAGATATGATGAGAAGCGTTCGTTAAGTCATGACCGCAATTGCTACAATTGTGGGAAGCCCGGACACTACTCCAATGAGTGCACGGCTCCCTACAAACGAAGAGAAGAGTCACCTCGAAGACGAAGCTCAAGGAATAAATCACCTCAAAGAGATAGAAGGAGTAGAGATGATCATTATGAACGAAGACACTCAAGGAAAAGTAGAGATTCGGAGAAGAAGGACAAGTACACCAAGAGCTACACAAGAAGAAAACATCAAGCTCATGTTGGTGAATGGGTTTCCGGCTCCGACTCCGACAACAAATCCGAGAGAAGCTATCACTCCGATTCCGACTATAGTCAAGATGATGGTGTTGCCGGAATTGCTCTAGTGACTACCAACTCCTATGATCTATTTGATTCACCAAACAAAGGGAGTGGAAGTTGCTTCATGGCTAAAGGACCCAAGGTATCACACCCCGAGTATCTTGATTTCGATAGTGATGAAGATGACTTGCTTTGTGATGATGACTTGCTCTTTGATAAAACTAGTGATGTTAGTCAAAATGAACTTGATAATTCTCATGCTAGTCAAGATAAGTCAATTGATGATGATAAGATGAAAATAGAACAACTGACTAAAGAACTAAACACTCTTAAGTTAGCTCATCAATCTACTCTTGAAGATCATAGAGAGCTTTTAAGAACTCATGAGAAGCTACGCTTCGAGAAGCTCAACATGGAGCAAGAGCATGAGTTTCTTAAAGCTATCAATGATGATCTTCGAAAGAAGACTTCATCTTATCTAGACAAACGACTACTCTTGTCTACATTCATGCCTCAAGTTAAAACTAAGCAAACTAGTAACAAAGGCAAGAAAGGTTCTTCATCTAGTAGCAACAATTAAAATGCTAAACCAAATGATGTTGCTTCTAGTAGTTCTATTGATTCCACTAATGATGATTCTCTTAGCCAAGTTACACTTGAGCAAGAAAATGCTTTATTGAAAGGAATTATAGAAAAGGGTATCTACAAGAGTCTTGCCGGGTGTAAGCAATTTGAGGAAATTGTACGCCAGCACGGAGGATACCGAAAGAACCATGGTGTTGGCTACTTCAACGCAAATGGAGTTGAATGGGAAGAAGGTCAATACCCCAAGCCCAAGTTTGTTCCTCAAAAGGAGAAGTATGAAAATACTCTTCCCAAGGTAACAAACACTCAAGATGACCTTCCACCACAAAACCACAAGCTCAAGGGCAAGAACAAACTTCAAGAGGACATTGACTCATATGAAGATGAATCCCTAGCTTTGGTGTAGTGGGTTCCCAAGGCTACTTCAAGCTCTACTTCTACAAAGGCTACTTCAACACCAAGGATCCCCATCAACTTGATGTGGGTCCACAGGAAGAAGAACAAGAGAGTTCTTGAGGGGTGACTCCGCCAATGAAATTCACTCACATTCATTATTGGCAAGAATTATTCGCAATCAACGTCAACTCTATGCAATAGTTCAAGGAGTCACACATTCCCTCAAAGGTAAGCAAGGGACAAGGTAATCAAAAAATCCAAGGACATCATAACACATGCTTTGCACTCTATGTCCATAGATATCCTTGTATTTGTCTCTTGTGTGTTGGGACTAACCCATGTAGGTGAGAAGAGTAAGGAAACAACAAGGATGCTCCCAACTCTTGGTGATCTTCATCAACCTTGAGCATCCACCACTACCTCACCAACATGAAGCCTTCATCGACAAAACCCAAGGTAGGTTATCCCTCTTATGGGGGGATGTCACATCAAGGGGGAGCTTTACTCTAAGACTTGAGTCAAAGCATCTCTTAGCATGTGACAACATTAAATCTTTTATGTAAAAGTGGTAACCGCACGTGTGCTTAAACGATGAGTATGACCTATGATCAAGTATTCTTACTTGGCTCCTAAGTCAATATACTCATATATAGATGACTTCGTCATCGCCCAAGTGCTTGTTAGATGCTAGTATGTTTGTGCATGTTTGTCATGATTTCTTTTGACATCTTATTGTGTGAGCATGTTGGTCCGCATTTATTTTCCCATTCGAGGACATCCAATTGTTGTTATTTGGTTTTTGATTTATCGTTTGCCAATTGGATGGACAAGAATGCCTAGGACCACTCTTTAGCTATCTATGCTTTCTCACCTCACATTCCATTCATGCTGCATCACAAAACTTGAACAAGTACTTTTCGATCCCTCTGTGTGTGGAGCACTCGGAGTTCAGTATCGACAAGGACTGACCATTAAAACCTCCCAAGTGCATCTCGGTGGAACCAACCCAATATTCTCGGTCTCACCGAATGCCTAGGGTTGATCTGGTTTTCAATCTCGGTACTACCGATTCCATATTCTCGGTTACTCCGAGTTTCCCAGTCAGCTGACAGTTGAGGAACTCGGTGACACCGAAAATTTAGAATCGGCGTCACCGACAGTGAGGGGTATATAAGCTGTGGTCCCGACGGTTCGAAAATTCAATCTTCAATCGTCGCGCCCCAAACCCTAAGCTGCCGCAAAAGGACCCCCTGGTCGTCGCCCTTGTCTCCCCGCGCTCCTCCGCCGCTAGGATCCTCGCCATCGACGGGCATCTTCGCCGCCGTCGCCGCCGTAGCAGATCCGTCACCAAGCTAGGGTACGGATTCGATCTTTCTTTGCGCTCCTCGTCCGAATCTTGCGCATTGAAGTTATTTTATCTATAAGCCACTGTTTGCACGTCTTCCTATCCACGAGAAAATTCCATAGATTAGGGAATGATCGATTTTCTAGGATTTACCGTCCGCCCGATGGAACTCGGTGGAACCGAAGCGAACAAATCGGTGTCACCGATTTGCTTGTCTACGCTGTTGAGAACTATCTCGGTGAAACCGAGTACTTCTTTTCGGTCTCACCGAAAAGAGTGCCAAGTTTCTGTTAAGGAGAAAGTCAGTCTCGGTAGCACCGAAATCTTTGCTTTGGCTATACCGATTTTCATGTGACAGAATGTAAACCTTGAGAATCTTTTGTTCAAATTTTCAAAACCAGCTGAAAAATTTGTGATGACTCATCTTCTTCTGCTCCTCTATACTCTATTCACAAGGTCGGTATGTCAGATGCTGAGGACAGTGAGAACAACTTCCAAGAGGAGAACATTGTCATGAGTTCAGGCACTAGTCCTGAGTCCAGTTCCTCTTCAGATCCAGGCACTCCCAGTTCTCATGGGTTGCCCAAGGCTGCTACAAGGGTCAGGAAGAAGCTGAATTCAGATGAGGAGGATTCAGATTTTGTGCCAGAGGAGATTCTTGCCAAGAAGCAAGAGAAAGCTGCCAAGAGAGCTGCTAATGAAGCCACCTCTTCAAGGAGGACTGTCAGCAAGGTCTATGCTAGCTCTGAGGCTATGAGAGCACCTAAGAGTGCTAGGGCTAAGATGACTATTGAGCCCCCAAAGAAATCTATGCCTAAGAAGGCAGGCGAGAAGAAGAGAGCTAGGAAAAGGATTGTTTATGTTGTTGGCAGGCAAACTTCCATGTATGAAGATCCAGAGGAGGCTGCTGGTGCTGCTGCCGAGGAGGAGGAAGAACATTTTGAGAAGGCCCCTCCTAAGAAGAAAAAGAAGCTTATGGCTGATGCTATGCCAAAGAGTGGCACATCCAAGAGCACCAAGTCTGTCCCCAAGAAGGCTGCTGCTAAAAAGCCTAAGAGGTTATCCAGGCAAATTCCATCTTCTGAAAAGAACAAGGGAACTACCTCCAGAGTTGAGGATGAAGATGCTATGTCTGCTTTGATGAAGCTTAGACCACACCTTCCAGTACATAATGCCAGCTATCCACTTGCTGAAGATATGAAGAAGAGGAAGGATTCTAGTTTGAGGGCATGGAGAGCTGCTGATCCATATGCCCAAAGGAGGAAAACAGTTGTGGACTACAGATTCTACACCAAAGAGCAACAGGATTTCTATGAAACTGTGCTATTTGACAAGATTCTAGCTGTGAATGACATGAGATATGTGGACTGGAATTTCATTAAGGAGAATGAAGACTACTTTCCAAGTGTCCAAGACAACTTTCACTGCATTGGTTTGGATGAGTTTGTTGGCAGAGAATTTACAGCATGGAATGATGAGATGATCATGCAATTCTACTCCACTACACATTTCTATGGAGATGGTAGGATTGTATGGATGACTGAAGGAGCAAGATATGAGTCCACTGTTGATGAATGGGCTGCAATCTTAGGAGTCCCAGAGGTACAGGATGGTGACTTGGATGTATACTCAGAATCCAAGGAGAGCCACAATGCTATGGCTAACATGTACAATGAGATCCCTGATGCTCATGTGAAGTCTCACAAGTTAGGATCCATCTACTTTCTTCAGGCTGGCCTCTGTACCATGAACACCATTTTGAGGCATACTTTGATGCCCAAGTCAGGAGATGACAAGATGATCCGAGGCTACTCCATCAACATGCTGATCCATCTTGACAGACACACCAGGATTAGAGTCATGGACTTGATTGCTGAGACAGTTAAGAGGGTTGCTGCTGATCAGAAGCGCTCTTGCTGCTATGCGCCCTATATCTAGATGCTCATCAACTCTAAGTTGGAGAAGCACATATTTGCTCTGGATAGGCCCCACTTACCCCTACAGCCAGATCTCGAGGACAACATTGTGGTGATGGATCCAGAACATCCCACATCTGCTGCAGCTCACGCAGAGGCAGAGGCAGCTAGAGCCACTAGTGCTCAAGTCCCTAGATCCAGGAACGAGCAAATGGATCTTTTGATCTCATCAGTTCAGGGCATGCAGAAGGACATTAAGGACATCTTGGACAATCAAAACAGTCTTGTCAGGATCTTTGAGAACAGGATCAAGACCCTTAATGATAAGGTGGATGGGCAGACTAAGACAATCAACGAGCTCAAGAAGGAAGTTGACTCAGTGCCTCTTCCTCATTCTTCAGATGATGATGATGATGATGAGGATGGATCACCTCTCAGGCCGGGCACACACTTCACTACTCAGGCCAGATCAGCCACCGTGCCAGCTCCAGACTTGAGGCCCTCTTCATCAGCTCCTGCTACTGTCACCTCAGCTCCATCAGCTCCAGTTCCTCTAGTTGCCACTCTAACTCCATCCACGACATCTGCTGAGATCTTCGCCGACGCTGTTCTTTCGACTCCTTCATCAACAATCGGAGGAGATCAGCCCAAGAACGCTTAGATATATGCCTTTGAACTTTTGGTAACTTGTTGCCAAAGGGGGAGAAGTGTATATAGATCTTTAGGCTTCGAGTGAGAGAGCGTTTGGTTTTTATTGCTTTTTCAAAAACATTTGTCTTTTGGTTGCTTGTGATACACGTTTGTGGTGTTTTGATCATACGCTTAATGTGTGCTGCTACTATTTCCTATCATTATGCTACTTATGAGATGATCTTTCACGTTTGCTTGATTGTGTTGTGCCATGATGTTCACTCTTATTATTCTCGCACACCACCAAGTTGTATGTGACATGGAAGAAGTGCCCCATGTACCTAATCGATTGTGCATTTGCATTCAAACGCAAATTTATAAATAATGCACAAATTTAGGGGGAGCTCTTTCTTATCACATACTTCTCAAAGCGACGATTACATTCATTGATTATATCATATGTCGAAGCTTTGATCTATATGTTGTCATCAATTACCAAAAAGGGGGAGATTGAAAGCACATTTGCTCCCTTGGTGGTTTTGGTAATTAATAACAACATATCAGTCATTGAACTAATGTTTCCACTAAGTATATTTCAGGAAAAGTTCAATGATAGGGATGGCAAAAGGATTGTGGAGATTGTGGAATTACCCCAAGATGCAAGGAAATGGATTGGCAAAGCTTCAAGCAAGAGGACTCTACATTTTACTTTGTGAGAAATCACCTTGAGTCCATAGGAAAGCCAATACTATTAAAAGGGGGTAAGGTTTTGTTGGTGAACAAAATGCTCATACGTGCACAAGTGATAGTCACCAAAAACACCCACAAGCTCTTCCACAAAAGTCTGTCCATAGCCAAATATTCAAAATCGGTGCAACCAACACTTTCCACTCGGTGCCACCGATTCCCAAACTCAGACAGACCTAAGGCAAACCCTAGCCTTTCGGTGCAACCGATTCTGATTCAGTGCCACCGAGTTTAGGTTGCCAACTTTCTGTTACGCAAGTTCACAATATCGGTACCACCGAGATTGTTGGATCGGCGTCACCGAGAATGGGCAATCTGACCGTTGGTCACCTTATCGGTGCAACCGAGTTTCCTATATCGGTCTCATCGAGATTCAAAAGTTGCCACCTTTTGGTCACTTCGGTACCACCGAGATTAACACATCGGTGTCACCGAGTTGGTCATTTTGTGTGTAACGGTTGGATTTTTGGGGATGCCTATATATACCCCTTCACCACCACCTACTCGTAAGAGAAGCACTCAGAACTATTCCATACTTTCCCCATCCAGTTTTCTGAGAGAGAGCCACCTACTCATGTGTTGAGGTCAAGATCTTCCACTCCAACCATATGGATCTTGATTTCTAGCCTCCCCAAGTTGCTTTCCACAAATCCCATCTCTTCCACCAAGCCAAATCTGTGAGAGTGTGATTGTGTGTTGAGGAGTCTATCATCTTGAAGCACAAGAGCAAGGAGTTCATCATCATTGCCGAGCCTATTACCTTTTGGAGGGTGGTGCCTCCTAGATTGGTTAGGTGTCGCTTGGGAGCCTCCTACTTCGTGTTGTGGAGTTGAACCAAGAAGTTTGTAAGGGCAAGGAGATCGCCTACTTCGTGAAGATCTACCCATAGTGAGGCTAGTCCTTCATGGACGGAAGCCATTATGGAATAGTCAAGGTTGCTACTTCGTGGACCCTTATGGGTGGAGCCCTCCGTGGACTCTCACGACCGTTACCCTCCGTGGGTTGAAGACTCCATAAGCGTGGATGTACGATAGCACCACCTATCGGAACCACGGGAAAAATCATCGTGTCTACAATTGCGTTTGATCCTCCTACCCTATCCTTTCTACTCATGCTTGTTGTTACTTTCCGCTGCTATACTCTTAGACTTGCATGTGTAGGGTGTACTTGACTTGCCATGAAATGCTAAAATCTGCCAACTCTAAAATTTGGGAAAAGGTAGAATTTTTATTTGGTCAAGTAGTCTAATCACCCCCCCTCTAGACATACTTTCGGTCCTACAGGAGCGCGCCCGACCCGCGCGCCAGCCCGGGGCGAGCGTGGGAGGATGACCCAGTAGCTGGAACGATCGATGGAGTGGCGGTGCGGCCGTCGCGCCGCACGGTGACCGGCTGTGACGAGTCCTGCTACTAGTGGGAATCTGGGCCTGTGGCGGCGTTGGCCACAGGGGAGGCGGATTGGCGCGTGGCGGTGAGGCCCACCGGTGCTGTCTGGGCGACACGAGCAGGACGGCGCTCGGCGCGGGCTCGGCGAGCGTCAGCCATCGGAGCGGTGGAGTGGAGAAGGAGCGAAGTTTGAGGAAGACTTCGACACGCCCCCTACCTGGCGCGCCAAATGTCGGATTTCGTGCTCCGCAAAACCCCAAGAGGTTTGAACCGAGGGGCATGTGCGAAGATCCCCACAGCTTCGGCCTCAAGCTCGCCGCTCGACAGCTTAGCCCAACGAACTCACTCAATCGCGGGGAAGACGGCTAGCACACGAGGATTTACCCAGGTTCGGGCCGCTGCAAAGCGTAAAACCCTACTCCTTCTTTTGGTGGATTGCCTCCCGAGGAGGTTTGTGGAGGAACTAGTACAGTGGTGGTTGCCCCGCGAGGGCGCTCAGGTGGTGTTGGATCTGTCCCCCTCTCTACGGAGCAGTCTAGCCTCTATTTATAGTGGCCCGGGTCCTCTTCCCTTATCAAAACAGCGGGAAGGGATCCCACAACGGCCAAATTCGAAAGGGGACAGGAGGTATATCTTATCCTGACGAAAGGTGGTCTTCGCCTGCAAAGTAGCTGGTGGTGACGCGGTGGTGGGCTCGCTGGTGACATCCGTCCTGCCTAGCCCGCTGATCCGGTCTTGTTGCACCGAAATGGAAACCTTTGGTGGGACTCCTCGGGAACCCGCGTACGCCCCTGCCTCCTTTGCACTAAAGGGAAAACTGTCTCCTCTGCGCGTGCTGGTGCCCGCCTGGCCCGGCTTGCGTCATCCTTGACCTCCCGAGGCTGAGTATTGCATAGAGATCTCTGCCACTCAGGAGGGGGCCTGGGGAGGCTCCTCCTTTCGGGAGCCTTGGCGTTGTCCTCCTCGCAAGGGTGGGGCTCTCGCGAGGGCCTTGTCTTGAGTGAAGCCGCGCCGGGCCGTACGGACCGTCGAGGCGGGCCATGCCCTGGGCCGCAGGCAGGCAAGTCTGGGTACCCCCGTTCCCAGGACGCCGACAGATAAGAAATTGAATGTTATCCATTATGCTAGCAAAACTCTAGACAGTGCCCAACGAAATTATGCTACTACTGAAAAAGAATTTTTAGCAGTTGTGTTTGCCTGTGATAAATTTAGATCCTACATTGTTGACTCCAAAGTTATTGTTCACACCGATCATGCTGATATAAAATATCTTATGGAAAAGAAAGATGCTAAACCTAGACTCATTAGGTGGGTTCTCTTGCTTCAAGAATTTGACTTGCATATCGTTGATAGGAAGGGAGCTGAGAACCCCGTAGCTGATAACTTGTCCAGGTTAGAAAATATTCTTGATGACCCACTACCTATAGATGATAGTTTCCCTGATGAACAGTTAGCTACAATAAATGTTTGTCAAAACACTCCTTGGTATGCTAATTATGCTAATTACATTGTCGCTAAATATATACCACCTAGCTTCACATACCAACAAAAGAAAAAATTCTTCTATGACTTAAGACATTACTTTTGGGATGACCCACATCTTTATAGAGAAGAAGTAGATGGTATTATTAGACTTTGTGTACCTGAGCATGAACATGAACAAATCCTACGGAAATGTCATTCTGAAGCTTACGGAGGACATCATGCGGGAGAAAGAACTGCTCACAAGGTATTGCAATTTGGGTTTTATTGGCCTACTCTCTTCAAGGATGCTCGTAAGTTTGTCTTGTCTTGTGATTAATGTCAAAGAATTGGTAATATCGGTAAGCATCAGGAAATGGCTATGAATTATTCACTTTTTGTCAAACCATTTGATGTTTGGGGTTTTGATTATATGGGACCCTTTCCTTCCTCTAACGGGTACACTCATATTTTGGTTGTTGTTGATTATGTCACTAAGTGGGTAGAAGCTATTCCAACTAGTAGTGCTGATCACCACACCTCCATTAAAATGCTTAAAGAGGTTATCTTCCCGAGGTTTGGAGTCCCTAGATATTTAATGACCGATGGTGGTTCACACTTTATTCATGGTGCTTTTCGTAAGATGCTTGCTAAATATGATGTTAACCATAGAATTGCGTCACCCTATCATCCTCAATCTAGTGGTCAAGTTGAACTTAGCAATAGAGAAATAAAATTGATATTACAAAAAACTGTCAATAGGTCTCGTAAGAATTGGTCTAAGAAATTAGATGATGCACTTTGGGCCTATAGAACAGCTTATAAAAATCCTGTCGGATTTCGGGCTCCGCAAAGCCCTTAAGGTTCGAACACGGGGGCGTGTGCGAAGATCCCCTGCAGCCTCACCCTACCTAGCTCGCTACTCGATGGTTAGGACGACGAACTCACACGATGACGAGGAAGAACATGCACACGTTGATTTACCCAGGTTCGGGCCGCTGCGAAGCATAATACCCTACTCCTGCTTTGGTGGATTGCCTCTCGAGGAGGTGTGGTGGACGAACTGGTACAGTGCTCAGGAGCCTCGTGAGGGCGCTCGAGTGGTGTTCTTGGCTCTCTGCTAGTCTTGTGGTGGAGTGTCCGTCCCCCCCTCTACGGTGCAACCTAGCCTCTATATATAGCCGTGGCCCGGGTCCTCTTCCCTTATCGCAATGGCGGGAAGGGATCCCACAACGGCCAAATTTGAAGGGGGACAGGAGTACATCCCCGTCCTGTCCAATGGTGGTCTTCGCCTGTAAAGGGGCTGCCGATGATGCAGAGGTGGGCTCGGCGATGACATCTGCCCTGCGGGGCTCGTGGTCGTGGTCTTGTTGCACCGGAATGGAAACCTTTGGGTGGCGCTTTGGGAACCCGCGTATGTCCTTGCTCCCTTTGCACCAAAGGGGAAACTGTCCCGCCTGGCATGATGGTGCCCGCCTGTCCTTCCTTGTGTCATCCTTGACTCCTGAGGCCGGGTTCTGCATAGAGATCTCCGCCGCTCCGGAGGGGGCCTGAGGAGGCCCATTCCTTGCTGGTCTTGGTGCTGCTTCCCTCGCGAGCTCGGATCCTCGCGAGGGCCTTGTCTTGAGTGGGGCTGCGCCAGGTTGTGCTTCGCTCGTGAGGTGGGGCATGCCCTGGGCCGCAGGCAGGCAGGTCTGGGTACCCCCGTTCCTAGAACACCGACAAATCCTATGGGTATGTCTCCATACAAAATGGTATATGGAAAAGCTTGTCATTTGCCTCCAGAATTAGAACATAAAGCATTTTGGGCAATTAAAGAACTAAACTATGATTTCAAACTTGCCGGTGAAAAGAGGCTATTTGATATTAGCTCACTAGATGAATGGAGAACCCAAGCCTATAAAAATGCCAAACTATTCATAGAAAAAGTAAAAAGATGGCATGACAAAAGAATCCAAACGCGGGAATTCAAAATAGGAGACTATGTTCTTTTGTTCAACTCTCGTTTAAGATTTTTTGCAGGTAAGCTTCTCTCCAAATGGGAAGGACCATATATTATCGAAGAGGTTTATCATTCTGGAGCTATCAAGATTAATAATGCCGAAGGTACTAACCCGAAGCTGGTCAATGGACAAAGAATGAAGCACTATATCTCAGGTAAGCCTATTAACGTTGAAAGCAATGTTATCCAAACCATGACACTGGAGGAACACATAAAAGAAACCTTCCGGAACACTCCAGAATTCTAAAAAATAGGAGGTACGTGATAAGGTAAGTAAACGGACTCCGAAAAATCCGCAAAAATATTTTTTGTCAGTTTTGGAATATTAGAAAATTTTGGAAATTAAGAAATAAACCGGAAGGTGATCGAGGCGAGCACGATACACCAGGGTGCGCCAGCCCCCCTGGGGTTGTGCCCACCTCAGACACCTTCCCGACTCCATTTCCCTTCCATATGCTTGTTTTCCAAGAATAAAAATTCTCTATATATACCCCCAACTGTTTTGACGACCGCATCGCTAAAAAATCCTTTGTTCTTGTTTCGTGTTGTTTTCTTGTCAGATTTAGATCTCCATGGCTCCACCAAGCTCCTCCAGGGACAAGTTCTTCGAGAAGGTCATCAACCCGTACTTGCCGGAGGTGATGAAGCACCCTCAAGCCATTGAGATGCGTGAGGGGGTGCTCCACATCCGCGTTGTTCAGGGACCCAAGAGGACCGGAAGCGTGGAGTTTAGGCTTGAGGCGGTGGAACAAGAAATCTTCAAGTGCCAAAAGATGGTGGAGCGTGGACTTAGTGCCAATCACTCCATGATCATGGAGTTCACCCATGATCAGATGGTTGATGGCCGGTGTGTGAAAGACATCATCTCCACCCTCAACAAGCAAATCAATTTTCTGCAAAGCCAAGTTTATGATCTTCAAAACCAAGT
Source organism: Elymus sibiricus (assembly GCA_039707655.1). Lineage (NCBI taxonomy): Eukaryota > Viridiplantae > Streptophyta > Magnoliopsida > Poales > Poaceae > Elymus > Elymus sibiricus. The sequence continues at coordinate 253,131,326 of CM077667.1, read as the reverse complement.
TTTTGAATATGAAGCAAGATTTAAAGGTATGAGTTTGGCTGCCAGTTGCAGGACTCAGGGGACTCTTGCGTCAACTTTTGATGGGGAGCCCTTTCCCTAGAAGCTGGAGGACAAGCCTACCACATCATCACCACCACCTTCTTCATCACCACCACCGAAGGAGACTTGAGCACACGGGTATGGGCACTCCCCTTGGCTTAAGCCAAGCTTTGGGGAGGTGCCCCGGTATCGTATCACCATCCCTTTTATTCACCTTTACCTATTTTATTTCGATCTTTAGTTTTCCTTTGCTTTAGTTGAATAAAAGTTTAGCATGATCTATTTTCGTGTGTTTGTTTCATGGCCTATCTATGTAATCGAGTGAGAGTTATATAATAAAGTTTAGTTTGAGTTTTTGCCTTTCTACTTTCTTGTTGCAATCCAAATAAAAGGAAAGGAAAATAAATGAAAAGAATCGTATGCTAATCTTATGGTGAGTAATGACATCACATAGGGAAAAGTATAAGTGGTAAAATTTATTGGAGAGTGACAAACATATCATTGGTCAATGATGCAATTCATGAAAGAATTAATAAGGGAAGAGAAGATTCACATGCAAATACATGATCTTGGACATCTTTTATGATTGTGAACCCCCATTAAATATTATAAGTCAAAATTGTTGACGTTGGACAAGAAAGACAACGTAATGATTTATGCTTGTTCATATCCACATAGAAGTTATATTGTCATAGATACTTCAACATGTGGTGCTTGCCCAATATCTTTGCTATCCAAAAATTCTGCACTAAGTAGAAATACTACTTGTGCATCCAAAAACCCAAAGCCAAATTCATTCTTTGAGAGTCCACCATACCTACCTATGGATCGAGTAAGATCCTTCAAGTAAGTTGTCATCGGTGCAATAAGGCAATAAAAGCGACGGACTGCATAATAAAGGTTGCTATCATAGGGGGCAATCTAGCGTGACATTCTTTTACATTAGGGGATTGGACATACAAACCAAAATGCGCATGACAACCTCTGCTTCCCTCTGCGAAGGGACTATCTTTTACTTTTATGTATTTTCTTTCATGCAAGAGTCAAAGTATTCTTCCCCATCTCTTTTTACTTTTTCCTTTTGCAAGCATCATGTGGTGAGGAAAGATCTAGGCACATATATCCAGTTGGATATGGGTGGGCATGAGTTATTATTGTTGACATCACCCTTGAGGTGAATACATTGGGAGGCGAAACTATAAGCCCCTATCTTCCTATGTGTTCGGTTGAAACTTTTTGCTCATGGGTATGCTGTGAGTGTTAGCAATCATAGAAAACTAAATGATGGTTGAGTATGTGGGCTTTCCAAAAGGCTCCGACATGAGACCCTTCCTGAAAATATGATGAATTGTAGTTGCAAAGTTGATTGAGAACATAGTTTGTTGGTTTTCAATAAGGTTTATGCTTTATACTTCTATGTTGTGATGAATTGTTACTTTTGCATGAGAAGTTATATGATCAAAGTATATGAATAAGTTTCATGATAGAATTTGTTGCTGTTATGATAATAAGCATGATGCTTCTATGTCCGTATTTTTGTTTTTATCAACACCTCTCTCTCAAACCATGTGTACATGATTTTCAATTTCGGCTTTTCGCTTGAGGACAAGCGAGGTCTAAGCTTGGGGGAGTTGATACGTCCATTTTGCATCATGATTTCTTACTATTATTTATTATGTTTTGTTGAAAAATAATGCTTTAGGGAGTGATTCTAATGCCTTTTCTCTCATAATATGCAAGGTTTACACAAAGAGGGAGAATACCGGCAGCTGGAATTCTGGACTCAAGAAAAGCACATCAGAGATACCTATTCTGCAAATCTCCAATGAAGCTGAAACTTTACGGAGATTATTTTTGGAATTAATAAAAAATACTGGAGCAAAGAACTACCGGAGGGGGCCACCCTGGTGGGCATAGGACACCAGGGCGCGCCAGGCCCCCCTGGGCGCGCCGTGGTGGGTTGTGTACTCCTCGGCCCACCTCCGGTGCCCATCTTCTGGCATATATTCAATTTTGACCTACAAAAAATAAGAGGAGGACTTTCGGGACGAAGCGCTGCCGTCTCGAGGCGGAACTTAGGCAGGAGCACTTTTGCCCTCCGGTAGAGCAATTCCGCCGGGGGAACTTCCCTCCCGGAGGGGGAAATCGAAGCCATCGTCATCACCAACACCCCTCTCATCTTTGGGAGGCCAATCTTCATCAACATGTTCAACAGCACAATCTCCTCTCAAACCCTAATTCATCTCTTGTGTTCAATCTTTGTACCGGAACCTCAGATTGGTACCTGTGGGTGACTAGTAGTGTTGATTACCTTGCGTACTTGATTACTATATGGTTTATTTGGTGGAAGATTATATGTTCATATCCATTATGCTATTCAATACCTCTCTAATCTTGAGCATGATTATTATTTGTGAGTAGTTACCTTTGTTCTTGAGGTCACGGGAGAAGTCATGTTGCAAGTAATCATGTGAATTTGATATGTGTTCGATATTTTGATGATATGTATGTTGTGATTCCCTTAGTGGTGTCATGTGAACGTTGTAGGATTGAAAATATGTCTAGAGGGGGGGTGATTAGACTACTTGACAAAATAAAATTTCTACCTTTTCCCAATTTTAAGTGTTGGCAGATTTTAGCAAAGATAGCAAGTCAAGCACACCCTACACATGCATGTCTAAGAGTATAGCAGCGGAAAGTAAAGACAAGCATATGTAATAGAGGATAGGGAGGAAGATCAAACGCAATTTGAAGACACGAACATTTTTCCCGTGGTTTCGATAGGTGGTGCTATCGTACGTCCATGTTTATGGAGTCTTCAACCCACGGAGGGTAACGGTCGTGAGAGTCCACGGAGGGCTCCACCCATAAGGGTCCACGAAGTAGCAACCTTGACTATTCCATAACGGCTTCCGTCCACGAAGGACTAGTCTCACTATGGGTAGATCTTCATGAAGTAGGCGATCTCCTTGCCTGTACAAACTTTTTGGTTCAACTCCACAACACGAAGTAGGAGGCTCCCAAGCGACACCTAACCAATCTAGGAGGCACCACCCTCCAAAAGGTAATAGGCTCGATAGTAATGATGAACTCCTTGCTCTTGTGCTTCAAGATGATAGACTCCTCAACACACAATCACTCTCTCACAGATTTGGCTTTGGTGGAAGAGATTGATTGGGTGGAAAGCAACTTGGGGAGGCTAGAAATCATGATTCATATGGTTGGAATGGAATGGCTTGATCTCAACACATGAGTAGGTGGCCCTCTCTCAGAAAATTGGATGGGGCAAGTATGGAATAGTTCTGAGTGCTTCTCTTGCGAGTGGGTGGTTGTGAAGGGTTATATATAGGCATCTCCAAAAATCCAACCGTTACACCTATAATGACCAACTCGGTGACACCGAAGTGTAAACCTCGGTGGTACTGAGTTGCTCAAAAGGTAGCAACTTTCGAATCTCGGTGAGACCGATATATAAATCTCGGCAATACCGATCAGGTGACCAACGGTTTGATTGCAAAACTCGGTGGCACCGATCCAAACAACTCGGAAATTCTGAATTGAAGAAAGGAGGCAACAGAATGTTGGCAACCTAAACTCGGTGGCACCGATGCATAATTGGCTGTACCGAAGACTTAGGGTTTGGCTGGGATCTGTCTGAGGTGAAAATCGGTAGGGCCGAGTGGGGAATATTGGTGGCACCGATTTTGCATGATAGGCTTTTGACAGTATTTTGTGGAAGAGCTTGTGGGTGTTTTTGGTGACTATCACTTGTGCACGTGGAGCATTTTGTTCACCATCAATACCTTACCCCCTTTTAATAGTATTGGCTTTCCTATAGACTCAAAGTTATTTCTCACAAAGTAAAATGTAGAGTCTTCTTGCTTGAAGCTTTGCCAATCCTATTCCTTGCATCTAGGGGTCTCTCCACAATCCTTTTTCCATCCCATCACTGAACTTTTCCTAAAATATTCTTAGTGGAAACATTAGTTCAATGAGATATATGTTGTTATTAATTACCAAAACCACCAAGGGAGAAAATGTGCTTTCAATCTCCCCCTTTTTGGTAATTGATGACAACATATAGATCAAAGCTGCAACATATGATATAATCAATGAATATAATCGTCGCTTTGAGAAGTATGTGATAAGCAAGAGCTCCCCCTAAATTTGTGCACTATTTTGAATTTGCGTTTGAATGCAAATGCACAATCGATTAGGTATATGAGGCACTCTTCCATGTCCCATACAACTTGGTGGTGTGCGAGAGTAATAGGAATGAATATCATAGCACAACACAACAAGCAAAAGTGAATGATCATCTCATAAGCATCATCAAGGATAGGAAATAGTAGCAGCACACATCAAGTGTATGATCAAACACAAACAAGGTTTAACACAAACAAACCAAAAGATATCAATGTTTTTGAAGAGCGATAAAAAGCAAAACTCTCCCTCTCTCGAAGACCTAATGATCTATACAACTTCTCCCCCTTTGGCAACAAGTTACCAAAAAGTTCAAAGGTATAGAACTAAGCGTCTCTCTGGGGCTGATCTCCTCCGGTAGCTGATGAAGGAGTCGAGAGAACGGCATCAGCGAAGACTTCAGCAGACGTCATGGATGGAGTTGGAGTAGCAACTAGAGGTGCTGGAGTAGCTGACGAAGCTGAAGGAGCTGATGGAGCTGTAGCAGGTGCTGATGAAGAAGGCCTCAACTCAGGAGCTGTCATGGTAGGAGTCCTGGCTTGAGTCCTGAACTGGGTGTCGGCTCGGAGAGGTGGACTATCCTCATCATCATCTGTGGAATGGGGACTGGGCACGCCATCAACTTCTCTCTTGAGCTCATTTACTGTCAGTGTGAGCTCATCCACCTTGTTGTTGAGAATGTGAAACTTGCTCTCAACAATCCTTCCCACACTCTCCTGGTTCTTCAAGATGTTCCCAAAGTCCTTCTGCATGCTGAGCACGGAACTGAGAAGAAGATCCATTTGCTCACTCCGGGTCTTTGGCACCTGAGCACTAGAGTCTCTCGCTGCCTTTGTCTCTGCCTATGCTATAGCTGAGGTGGTATGATCTGGATCCATCACCACAACATTGTCTTCTAGCTCTGGCAGGAGTAAAAAATGTGGTCGATCAAGTGCATACACGTGCTTCTCCAGCTGGGAGTTGATAAGCATATGAATGTATGGAGCGTATCCACATGATCTCTTCTGGTCTGTGGCAGTCCTCTTCACGGTCTCTACTATGAAGTCCATCACTCGAAATCTGGTTTGTTGGTCAATATGGAGTAGCATGTTGATAGAATAGCCTCTGATCATCTTCTCATCTCCAGACTTAGGCATCAGTGTATACCTCAAGATGGTGTTGGTTGTGCGTAGGCCAGCCTGAAGAAAATAGATGGATCCAAGCTTGTGTGAATGCACATTTGCAGTAGGGATCTCATTGTACATATTGGCCATGGAGTTGTGGTTTGCCTTGAAATGAGAGTACACATCGAAGTCTCCCTCTTGCACCTGTGGGGCTCCTAAGATGGTAGCCCACTCATCAACAGTGGATTCATATCTGGTGCCTTCAGTCATCCATACAATCCTACCATCTCCATAGAAATGTGCAGTGGAGTAGAATTGCATGATCATCTCGTCATTCCAGGCAGTGAACTCCTTCCCAACAAACTCATCAATGCCAATGCAGTGGAAATTGTCCTGCACACTTGGAAAGAAATCTTGATTCTCCTTGATGTATTTCCAATCAACATACCTCATATCACTAACAGCAGGGCTCTTGTCAAGCAATATGGTCTCATAGAAGTCTTGATGTTCCTTTGTGTAGAACATGTAGTCTACAGCTGTCCTTCACCTCTGAGAATAGGGATCTATGGCTCTCCACTCCCTCAGTCTAGAATCCTTCATCTTTTTCATGTCCTCAGCAACTGGATGGCTGGCATTGTGCTCAGGAAGGTGTGGTCTCAGCTTCATCAAAACAGACCTTGCTTCATCCTCAGCTTCTCTGAAAGTAGAACTCTTGTTCTTGGCAGCAGCTGGGATGTCTTTGGTAGACCTCTTGGGCTTTGGAGCAGCAGCAGCCTTCTTGGGGGCAGTCTTGGTGCCTTTGGATGATGTATCCTTGGGCATAGCATCAGCCAACAGCTTCTTCTTCTTCTTAGGAGGAGCCTTGGTAGTTGGCTCCCCTTCCTCTTCTTCAGCAGCAGCTTCTGGATCCTCATACATAGAGGTAGGTCTGCCCATAACATGTATAATCCTCTTCCTAGACTTCTTCTTCTCTCCTGCCTTCTTAGGCATAGACTTCCTTGGGGGCTCATCAGTCATTGATGCCTTAGCACTCCCTGGTGCTTTCAATGCCTCTGAACTGGCATACTCCTTCCTTACTACCTTTCTAGATGAGGTAGCCTCATTAGCATGTTTCTTGGCAGCCTTGTCTGCCTTGTCCTGCCTCTGCTTGGCAAGGACCTCTTCTGGCACAAAATCCTCATCCTCCTCATCAGATTTCAACTTCCTTCTAGCTCTAGTTGCAGCTTTGGGCAAATCTGGTGAGCAGGGCACATCATCATAGCTGCCCTCAGGACTAGTGCCTGAGCTCATATCACCATTCTCCTCTCTGAAATTATTCTGGCTGTCGTCTGAGCCTGACATGCTGACCCTGTGAATAGAGCATAGAAGAGTAGAAGGGTTGAGCCATCACCAAATGCAGAAGTTTTCTCAAATTTGAACTTAGAATTCTTAAGTTTTGCTTTCTGCAAAGGGAATTTCGGTACCACCGAGTCATAATTTTTGGATCCACCGAGACTCACAGTCTTCTGTACCGAAACTTGGCAACCACTGTTTCACCGAAAGTGGGTGCTCGGTTTCACCGAGACTGTCCTCAGTAGACCTAAAAACCAAATCGGTAAGACCGATTTTTGTGCTTCGGTGTCACCGAGATTCGGATTGCGGACGACAAAACCTAAAAATTCGTTGTTCACTATTCCAATGGAAGATTATTGAGGATAGGATGATCTCAAACTATGGCTTATCGATGGAACGATCCTAATGCGCATGAATTGGAAAGAGGAGCGCACAAGGGGTCGGAATCGTACCCTAACTCGGTCACGAGTCCGCTACGGTGACGACGGCGGTGAGGATTCCTTCGACGGCGGCGAGTTCCAATGGCGGAGGCGCTCTGGAAGACAATGGCGACGACCAGGGGTCCACGAACGGCAGCTAGGGTTTGGAGGAACCGGGTGTTTGAAGAAGTAATTTCAAAAGTCGGGTCCGCCACATTAAGTACCCATCGATGTCGATGACACCGGTTCAAAATTATCGGTGCCACCGAGTTCCTCAACTGTCAGCTGACAGGGAAACTCGGTGAAGCCGAGAAGATGGAATCGGTGTTACCGAGATTGGAAAACCAGATCAACCCTAGGCATTGGTGAGACCGAGATTTTCGCATTGGTTCCACCGAGATGCACTTGGGAGGTTTTGGTGGTCAGTCCTTGTCGATACGGAACTCTGAGTGCTACTCACACAGAGAGATCGAGAAGTACTTGTTCAAGTTTTGTGATGCAAAATGAATGGAATATGAGACAAGAAAGCATAGATAGCTAGAGAGGGGTCCTAGGCATTCTTGTCCATCCAATTGGCAAAAGAGAAAATAAAACCAAATAGCAACAATTGGATGTCCTCAAATGATTAAAGAAATGCAGACCAACATGCTCACACAATAAGATATCAAATGAAATCATGGCAAACATGCACATACATACTAGCATCTAACAAGCACTTTGGCGATGACGGAGTCATCTATTTATGAGTATATTGACTTAGGAGCCAAGTAAGAATACTTGATCATAGGTCATACTCATCGTTTAAGCACAAGTGGGGTTACCACTTTTACATAAAGCATTTAATGTTGTCACATTCTAAGAGATGCTTTAACTCAAGTCTTAGAGTAAAGCTCCCCCTTGATGTGACATCCCCCCATAGGAGGGATAAACTAACCTTGGGTTTGTCGTATAAGACTTCATGTGGGTGAAGTAGTGGTGGATGCTCAAAGTTGATGAAGATCATCTTGAGTTGGGAGCATCCTTGTTGTTTCCTTACTCTTCTCACCTACATGGATTAGTCCCAAGCACAAGAGACAAATACAAGGATATCTATGGACATGGAGTGCAAAGCATATAGGATGATGTCCATGGATTCATTAATTACCTTGTCCCTTGCTTACCTTTGAGGGAATGTGTGACTCCTTGAACTATTGCATAGTGTTGAAGTTGATTGCAACTAGTCCTTGCCAATAATGAATATGAGTGAATTTCATTGGCGGAGTCACCCCTCAAGAACTTCTCTAGTTCTTCTTCTTGGGGACCCACATCAACTTGATGGGAATCCTTGGTGTTGAAGTGGCACTTGTAGAAGGTGAGCTTGTAGAAGCTTTGGGAACCCACTTGACTAAAGCTTGGGATTCATCTTCATATGAGTCAATCTCTTCTTGAAGATTGTCCTTGTCCTTGAGCTTGTGGTCTCGTGGTGGAAGGTCATCTTGAGCTTTTGTTCCCTTGGTGAGAGTATGTTCATACTTCTCCTTTTGAGGAACAAACTTTGGCTTGGGGTATTGACCTTCTTCCCATTCAACTCCATTTCCGTTGAAGTAGCCAATGCCATGGTTCTTCCGGTATCCTCCGTGCTTGCGTACAATCTCTTCAAATTGCTTACATCCGGCAAGACTTTTGTAGATACCTTTCTCTATAATTTCTTTCAATAAATCGTTTTCTTGCTCAAGTGTAACTTGGCTAAGAGAATCATCATTAGTGGAATCAATAGAACTACTAGAAGCAACATCATTAGATTTAGCATTTTTATTGTTGCTACTAGATGAAGAACCTTTCTTGCCTTTGTTACTAGTTTTTCTAGGTTTAACTTGTGGCATAAATGTAGACAAGAGTAATCGTTTGGCTAGATAATATGAAGTCTTCTTTCGTAGATCGTCATTGATAGCTTTAAGAAACTCATGTTCTTGCTCCAAGGTGAGCTTCTCGAAGCGTAGCTTCTCATGAGTCTTTACAAGCTCTCTATGATCTTCTAGAGTAGATTCATGGGCAACTTAAGAGTGTTTAATTCTTTAGTTAGTCGCTCTATTTCCATCTTATAATCATCAACTGACTTATCTTGACTAACATGAAAATTATCAAGTTCGTTTTGACTAACATCACTAGCTTTATCAAAGAGCAAGTCATCATCTCCAAGCAAATCATCCACATCACTATTGAAATCAAGGTACTCGGGGTGTGATACCTTGGGGCCTTTAGCCATGAAGCAACTTCCACTTCCTTCATTTGGTGAATCAAATATGTCATAGGAGTCGGTAGTCACTAGTGCAAGTCCGGCAACACCTTCATATTGACTATAATCGGAGTTGGAGTGATAGCTTCTCTCGGAGTGGTTGTCGGATTCGGAGCCGAAACCCATTCACCAACGCACTACTAGAAAAAAGCACATTAGTGGCGCACCACTTTTGGGTATTAATGGCGCACCATAGGTGCGCCACTATTACCACGCCACTAATAAGAAATACTAATGGCGCACCTCTGGTGCGCCATTAGTATTGCAGGTAACAGTGGCGCACCTCTGGTGCGCCATTACTATTGCTACAGGTGCGCCACTGGTAAATTTTTTTTTCATTTTTTTTTTGATTTTTTTTTAATTTTGAAGGCGGGAAAATAGTAGTGGCGCACCGTCTAACCCCCACCGTGCGCCATTGCTATTTTTGAATTTTGAATTTGGATCTGGCTCATTTTTTTGGCTCGTTTTTTTTGGTTAAATTTTTTTCAAATTTCGTTCTCGACCTGGTTAAATTTTTTTGCCTCGTTTTTTTTGGTTAAATTTTTTTCAAATTTTTGGCTCCACATGTGGCCGGAAGTAGAGGAGGAGGGAGGAGGGAGGAGAGACCGTGAGGAGGAGAGGAGGGAGGAGGAGGTCGTCGGAGAGGAGGAGGAGGAGGAGGAGGTCGCCGGAGAGGAGGAGGAGGTCGCCGGAGAAGGAGGAGGAGGTCGCCGGAGAGGAGGAGGACCGTGAGCAGGAGAGGAAGGAGCACCGTGAGGAGGAGAGGAGGGAGGAGGAGGAGCACCGTGAGGAGGAGAGGAGGGAGGAGGAGGTCGCCGGAGGAGGAGCACCGGCCGTGAGGAGGATGTCACCGGAGGAGGAGCACCTTGAGGAGGAGGAGGTCACCGGAGAGGAGGAGATGGAGAGGAGGAGAGGAGGAGAGGAGGAGATGGAGTGGAGGAGAGGAGGAGAAGTATGAAGGGGAAGGGAGGAAGAAGGGGAAGGGAGACGGGGAAGGAGAAGGGAGGAGGAGGGAGGGGGATGGGGATAAGGAGAGAGGAAGGAGAGGGGTGGGTGGGTGCGCACGTGGTGGGGCTGTGACATAGTAATGGCGCACCATGGGGTGGTGCGCCATTGCTATGGTACATAGTAATGGCGCACCTAGGTGTGGTGCGCCATTACTATGTACCATAGCAATGGCGCACCACCCCATGGTGCGCCATTACTATTTTTAAATTTTTTTGAATTTGAAAGGCGGGAAAGTTAGCAGTGGCGCACTATGCATTGGTGCGCCACTGCTAACTTTTTTGTAATTTTTTTATTTTTTTGCCTGCAGATCTTAAAATTGCTGTAACTTATTTTCTGTTAGGTTTTTGAGGATTCTAAAAAATCGATAATGATCATCGCCGTAGATATCGTCATGATTATTTGATCTTCTATCAATTGCCCAATAGTAATTTGTTCACCCACCGTGTGCTATACTCATGAGAGAAGCCACTAGTGAATCCTACGGCCCCCGGGTCTACTTTTACAACATATTGCTTTCCGATCTATCTTTTTGCCTCTTTGTTTTCAGATCTACAAAACCAAAAACCCAAAAATATATTGCTGCACTTTTTATTTGCTCTTTTTATTTTGTGTTCTTGAGAGATCCATCTCTCTATCTATCACTACCTAATCTATCTTTTTACCGTAGAGAGATTGACAACCTCTCTTTCGCGTCGGGTTGCAAGTATTTGTTCTTTGTGTGTAGGTGCTGCTTATTGGGTGGTGGTGATCCTCCTACTAGTTCGATAACCTTGGTTTTATAACTGAGGGAAATACTTACCGTCGTTGTGCTGCATCATCCCTTCCTCTTTGGTGAAATACCGACGCAGTCTCAAGCCACATCAAAGGAATTTCTGGCGCCGTTGCTGGGGAGGAAGCGGTCTCTTCTACGTGCCAATCTCTGGCACCGAGGAGACACCATCATCATCTACCAGGTTCCTAATCACAAATCTCATCTCCTTGCAATTACATTATTTGCCATTTTCCTCTCGTTTTCCTCTCCCCCACATCACAAAAAATTGTTGTTTTATTCGCCCTCTTTCCCGTTTGCCTTTTTACTTGTTTGCTATCTTTGCTTGCGTTGCCATGTGCCTTCTATTTGCTTGCATCTTTGCTTGCTAAAAATCTATTGATATGTATCCTCATCCACTTGCTAATCTTTTCAAAATGCCGAATTATGATGAACCAATTGCTAGTGAGTTGAGTGCACTTGATTATCTCTATGAAGTTTTGTTTGAAAATCATGAATCTGAAAATTTTGATGAAGTGTTGAACCAGGAAATTTATAAGGTGATTCATGATAGTCCCTTGAATGATGAGCATGATTGCAATGTTTGTAGTATGAATTCTCTAAATATGCATGATGCTAATGATATGCAAAGCCACAAGCTTGGGGATGCTATGTTTGATGAAGATGATATTTTTAGTCCCCCAAGTTTTGATGAGCAAATTTATTATGATGATTGCATGACTCCTATTTATGGTGATGGTGATGACACATATGCTATAATGAGTAATGATAACCATGAAACTTATCATCATGGTTTTAATTTGCAATGTGGTTATGTCAATCAAGTGTCTCATGATAGTTATTTTGTTGAGTTTGCTCCCACTACCATGGATGAAAAGGAATTTGCTTATGTGGAGAGTAATGAAAATTCTATGTTTGTGCATCATGAAAAGAATGATTTATGTGATAGTTATATTTTTGAATTCCTTCGTGATGCTACTGAAATTTATTATGAGGGATGAACATATGCTTGTAGGAATTGCAATAATATCAAGTTTCCTCTCTATGTGTTCAAAGTTTTGAAGTTATGCTTGTTTTGCCTTCCTATGCTAGTTGATTCTTGTTCCCATAAATAGTTTGCTCACAAAATCCCTATGCATAGGAAATGGGTTAGACTTAAATGTGCTTGTCATGAGATTCATTATGCTCTCTTGCATATTCCAATTACTACTTTTTATGTGAGCATCACTGGAATCATTATGCCTTGCTAGGGGCGTAAAACGATAGCGCTTGTTGGAGGCAACCCAATGAATAAATTTATTTTCATCTTTTCCTTTCTGTTTTTGAGTGTTTACACAAATATGCATCTGTTATGATTGTGTTTTTATGGTTTATTTAGTGTTTGTGCCAAGTAGAGCCTTTAGGATGATTCATAAGATGAGTAGAAGTGATGCTGAATCTGAAACATAAACTTTGCGTCCAGTATTTGAATTTTCATTTTTTTCTGGAACGTGTTCTTGAGCAGAAATTTTAACACAGTGTTGCTATACAAATTCTTTACATTGTCCTAATGTTTCAGAATTTTAAGAGTTACAGAAGTATGGTTAGAGTACAGATTACTACAGACTGTTCTGTTTAAGACAGATGCTGTTTTCGTTGCATTGTGTGCTTGTTTTGATGAATCTATGGATTATATTGAAGGGTATGAGCCATGGTTAAGTTAAAATACAGTAGGTATAATGCAATAACAAAATATAAATGGGTTTGCAACAGCACCTAAAGTAGTGATTTGCTTTATTATACTAACGGATCTCACAAAGATTTTATTGAGTTTTGTGTGATTGAAGTTTTCAAGTTTTGAGTGAGATCACGATGGATGAAGGAATAAGGAGTGATAAGAACCTAAGCTTGGGGATGCTACAGCACCCCCAAGATATATCCAAAGAGTAACAAGCAACTAAGCTTGGGGATGCCCCTGAGTGGCATCCCCTCTTTCTTCTAACGACCATCGGTATTTTACTTGGAGTTGTATTTTTATTCGTCACATATCATGAGTTTTGCTTGGAGCATCTTGTCTCTTTTCTTGCTTTTCTTGTTTATTTTTCATTTGTATCCTTGCAGTACACACCTATTTGGGAGAGCCAAAATTATGCTATGATTTTTTAGAAATTCTCTCTATGCTTCACTTAGACTTTTTGAGCTATAGAATTGCTCTAGTGCTTCACTTATATCTTTTTGAGCACGGTGTGCTTAGAAATTTTTGTAGAAATACTCTCATGCTTCACTTAGAGTAATTTGAGAGTTAGTAAATTTTGAAGAAATCCTCTCATGCTTCACTTATACCTTTTTGAGAGATGAAATCTTTATGCTCATGTGCTTCACTTAAATTTGTTTGAGCTAGTCAAAAAGCAATGGCAATATATGAAACTAGTCCCAAAGTGATAGATATCCAAGGAGGATATAATAAAAACTTTCATGAAGATCATTGGACAAATTAAACTTGATTCCTTGTAATAGTTTTGAAACATGATGATAGTAATATGTGAGTCATGTTAGTGAGTAATTATGCTTGAGTAGGAATATAGGTGTTAAGGTTTGTGATTCCCTATGCAAGTACGAAAGTCAATAGTTATGCAATGAAATTACATCCTACTTGTGGTGCATTATTCGGTGTTAGTTACGCTCAGTGCTCACTTATGTGAATTTTCGTTTCTTGGTTTGGTTGCTTCTCAATCTATTTGCTAGCCTCCACTAAGTAGAAATACTACTTGTGCATCCAAAATCCGTAAACCAAGTTTTGCCTTATGAGTCCACCATATCTACCAATATGCAGTATTTCCATGCCGTTCCAAGCAAATTTGTATGTGCCACCTCTAAATTTTGAAAATAAATTTTCTCTTTTGTGTGCTCGTACCGCTCATGAAACGGTGGGGAGTGTCCAATATTTTTCCATGCTAGATGTGTTATTCTCAAGATGAGTGTTTATTCACTTGTCATTGCACGAGAGTACGGCGGTAATAGGGATGCCTATTCCCGAAATGAAAAAAATAATATTTACTTTATGTTGTCAAATAATAAATTCCATGAAAGTGTTGGTATGGAAGGCAACCGTGGATATGGCCCGCCATGGAAAGTGAAAGTTTGGTGGAAAAAGAAATAAACTTTATTTTCTGTTTGGGAACCGCCTATGATATATCTAGCATGGAAAGTATTGTGAGCTACTTTGTCGTTTTCGTTGCCAGGAAAAGCATGCCACCCAAAATATTTTTCTCTCTCAATTTAAAAATTTGAGCTCTGGCACCTCTACAAATCCCTACTTCCCTCTGTGAAGGGCCTATCTATTTACTTTATGCAATTTTTATTTTTACTTTGAGTTGCCATCTTCTCTTATAAAGCACCAACTAGGGGGCACTGTGATCGTACTTGAGCATTGTGTATAGCTAATATTTGAGTGTGTGTCATGAATGGATCAATGATTGAGCATGATGGGCTAGGGATAACTTTCTTTAGTATTGATATTTTGAAAGACATGGTTGCTTGTTGGCATGCTTGAGTATTGGAGTCATTATGTTAAAACTAGACTATTGCTTTGAATCATTTTTTGGGACTAACCTATTGACATAGTGCCAAAGTGTCAGTTGTTGTTTTTGCTTGTTTTTTACTTCACATAATATCAGTACCAAACGGAGTCCAATCGCGACGAAACTTTTTGGAGATTTTTTCTGGACCAGAAGACACCCAGTGGGCCAAAGAAGAGCCGGGAAGGTGGGTTGTGGAGAGCACAACCCACCAGGGCGCGCCAGGGGGGCCCCGACGCGCCCTGATGGGTTGTGCCCTCCACGGGCCCCCCCTCCACCACCTCTGATGCCTATAAATTCCCAAATATTCCAAAAACCCTAGGGGAGTCGACGAAACACAATTCCAGCCGCCGCAAGTTCCAGAACCGCGAGATCCAATCTAAACACCATCACGGAGGGGTTCATCTTCTTCATAGGTGCCTCTCCGATTATGCGTGAGTAGTCCACCATAGACCTACGGGTTCGTTGGTAGTAGCTAGATGGCTTCCTCTCTCTCTCTCTTATGATTCTCAATACAATGGTCTCCTGGATATCTATTTGATGTAAACTTTTGCGGTGTGTTGTTGGGATCCGATGAATTTTGAGTTCATGATTAGTTTCTATCCATGAATATTATTTGAGTCTTCTTTGATCTCTTATATGCATGATTACTTATAGCCTCGTACTTCTTCTTCGAATCTTTGGTTTAGTTAGGCCAAATAGATCGATTTTTCTTGCCATGGGAAGAGGTGCTTTGTGATGGGTTCGATCTTGCGGTGTCCTTTCCCAGTGACAGAAGGGGCAGCAAGGCACGCATGTATCATTGCCATTAAGCATAACAAGATGGGGTCTATTCCTACATGAATACATCTTGTCTACATCATGTCATCACTCTTATTGCATTACTCCGTTTTTCCATGAACTTAGTACACTAGATGCATGCTGGATAGCGGTCGATGTGTGGAGTAATAGAGGTAGATGCAGGCAGGAGTCGGTCTACCTATCTTGGACGTGATGCCTATATAATGATCATCACCTTGGATATCGTCGTGATTATTTGATCTTCTATCAATTGCCCAACAGTAATTTGTTCACCCACCGTGTGCTATACTCATGAGAGAAGCCACTAGTGAATCCTACGGCCCCCGGGTCTACTTTTCCAACATATTGCTTTCCAATCTATCTTTTTGCCTCTTTGTTTTCAGATCTACAAAACCAAAAACCCAAAAATATATTGCTGCACTTTTTATTTTGTGTTCTTGAGAGATCTATCTCTCCTATCTATCACTACCTAATCTATCTTTTTACCGTAGAGAGATTGACAACCTCTCTTTCGTGTCGGTTGCAAGTATTTGTTATTTGTGTGCAGGTGCTGCTTATTGGGTGGTGGTGATCCTCCTACTGGTTCGATAACCTTGGTTTCATAACTGACGGAAATACTTACCGTCGCTGTGCTGCATCATCCCTTCCTCTTTGGGGAAATACCGACGCAGTCTCAAGCCACGTCACTTCGTAAGGGGCTGATTTGGATCCAAACGTTTAATGCTATGGTTAGATTTTATCTTAATACTTTTCTCGTAGTTGCGGATGCTTGTGAGGGGGTTAATCATATGTGGGAGGTTGTTCAAGTAAGAACAGCACCCAAGCACCGGTCCACCCACATATCAAATTATCAAAGTAGCGAACACAAATCAAACCAACATGATAAAATTGACCAGATGAAATTCCCATGTAGCCTCAAGAACACTTTGCCTATTACTAGAGATTGTTCTGGCCTGTCCTTCGCCACAAAAGGATTGGGCTACCTTCCTGCACCTTATTTACCATTACCAATTATCTTGATATCAAACTATATGTTACCTACAATTTCAGTGCTTGCAGAAATTACCTTGCTGAAAACCGCTTGTCATTTCCTTCTGCTCCTCGTTGGGTTCGACACTCTTACTTATCGAAAGGACTATGATTGATCCCCTATACTTGTGGGTCATCAGCCAGGGTCTTCAGGATTATGGTTTCGACGGGCTAGCCAACTGTCCTCACCCGTGCAAAAGCGGGTCATGAGTGAGGTGAGGGCTGACATTGTTCTCGGCCTTTCTTGGCCGAGCTGACGAGCTCGCCATTCATCCCGGATGTTGTGTCTGAAAGAGGCTATTGCCTCGGTGTCCACACAATCGATGATCTGGTTCTTCTTGGTCAAGAACCGATTCCAGAATTATCGGGCCGACTCTCCGGACCTTTTAACAACATGGCTCAAATCGTCAGAGTCTGGAGGCCGAACAGAGGTGCCTTGAAAGTTAGCTCGGAAAGCATCCTCGAGCTCTTCCCAGCTCCCAACGGAGTTTTGGGGAGACTGTTTAGCCAGTGTTGCGTTGGTCCTTTAAGCTTTAAAGGCAAGTATTTTATGGCATGGAGATCAGCTCCTCGAGCCATATGAATGTGGAGAAGGTAATCTTCAATCCACACGGACGGGTATGTTGTCCCATCGTATTGTATGATGTTTACGGGTTTAAACCCTTCGGGGAATTGATGTTGCATCACCTCATCTATGAAGCACATTGGGTGAGCGGCGCCCCTGACCCGAGCTACGTCAGCCCAGAGATCGTCTCTCATCCGGGTCTGGTGTTGTTCCTGAACTCTATCATTTCGATCAAGCCAGGCTTGGTATTCGTCCCGTCTAGCGGGAGTGTACCCTCTAGATCCATAGATGGATCTTGTATGGCCCGTTCTAGCGTCCAGGTCATGTTGTAGGTCATATGGGTCTTTATTTCGTGCTGTCTCTTTTCCTCTCCTGCGGGGGAGCACAGGTTGATCTTCGACTTCTCCAGTCGTCCTGTCCCGTCCTCGAGGGGACGGTCTGGCTGGTTGACTTGAGTACGTCTGGGGCCGCTCATTGAATTGCAAGAGAAAACGTCGGAGCGGGTAGCTTTGGTTTGATCCGGTCGTTCTTTGTTGCACCCTTCTTCGGCTGCTAGGACTTTCATCCATCTGTCATTGAGGGTATCTTGTTCGTCTTTTATCTCCTGATGTTACTTCTTCTTCAAGCTTCGGGTGGTGGCTATGAGTTGCCGCTTGAACCGTTCTTGATCCAATGGGTCCTCAGGAACAATAAAATCATCGGCTCCGAGACTAACTTCCTCGTCGGAGGGAGGAAGGTAATTGATGTCCTTGGAGTCATTGGGGTCCTCGGGTTTGTGCTGATCCTCGTGTCCCTTCGAGTACTCGAGGTGCCTTTCGGGGGAAACTGGATTGCTGAGGTCTTCCATATTGTCCGGGGTATCATTTTCTCTGGTGGCCATGTTGCTTTCCTTACCATTGCGCGCCTTGGCTCGTTTGCGCTGGCGTCGGCGCCGGGCTAGTTACCATTCTCTATGGGGGAGCCGTCGCCCTTATTGCAGGTGGTGTCCACCATATAGACATCATTGGTGGAGGTGGCTGTCCACCGCCCGGTGGTGGGAGGGGTAGTGTCGTCGACGTCTTCATCTATATGTTTGGTCTCCTCGGAGGCGTAGTCCAGCATATTGGTTAAATCCTTGATAGTCGCTCCTAAGTGGGTGGTGGGTGCGTTGTAAAATTCCCCATGGCCTTCCTCAAAACCGGTCCGATCATGGGTTGATGACGGGTCGTATGCAATGTTCATTGTCTCGATCAGGGCCAGCGTCTCGTCGAATAGCGAGAGGTCGGCCAGATTAGTCCTCCGGAGTTCTTCAGAATTAGGCTCCGATGTGTCAACGCGAGAAGCATGCTCCGTCAAGTATGATCCCTAGTGTTCAGACACTATGATCGGGTCCGAGCTCAAAGCTGGATCCGAGGTGAGGATCGACCTGGGAACGAGGCCGAGCTGAAGGTCCTAAGTTAAAGCTTTGGGATTCCCAAGCTCATCGGGCGAGGCTGTGAGCCCGGTAAGGATCAGATCCCCTCGGGAGTTAGCGGAGAACTCTAGGTTCTCGAACCTGATCTCTTGATCGGGGGAGAAACTTATGATATGGCCAAGGTGGCCGGTCGGATCGGTGTGCAGCACGATGCTGCCAAACGCGAAGGTTTGCCCAGGGACGAAAACGTCCCCATTGTGAATGTCGCTGCTGATGATTGGGCGTGCCATCAATTCGTCGGTAATCCCACAGTGGAACTCTCAATGAAAGCACCAATGTCGATGTCAAAACTGGCAGATCTCGGGTAGGGCTCCCGAGTTGTGGATCTTGGATCGATGGGGAACAGGATGAAAAGAGGGACATTGTTTACCCAGGTTTGGGCCCTCTCGAAGAGGTAAAACCCTACGTCATGCTTGATTGTATTGATGTGTGTATGACAATTACAGAGTCGGTCTACCACGAGATCAGAGGAACTAAACCCTAGATGAGTATGATGATGGTCTTGTCCCTTATGAACTAAAACCCTCTGGTTTATAAAGACACTAGGGGTAACTAGGGTTACACATGGTCGATTACCGTCAAGGAACGAATATGCCGAATCTTCTATCTTGACTTGGAGGACACACCAAGGCACCGGAGATTTCCTTCTTCAACACGGAGTCGCTTCATAGCCCGGTCTTCCGATAAGGGTCACAGAGCGGCCCACCTATCCGGCCTATGAGATATAGACCGGCGGCCCGAGGACCCCTTAGTCTCGGACTCCCTCATAGCCTGACAATCAAGCATGTATCAGTTTGTGGATAGCTGATACGTCTCCAACGTATCTATAATTTTTGATTGTTCCATGCTATAATATTATCATTCTAGGATTCTTTTTAGGCATTTATTTGCCAATTCAATTTATTTTTGAGCACTAACCTATTAACCTAGTGCCCAGTGCCAGTTGCTGTTTTCTGCATGTTTTTGGCTTTTCAGGTTTATAGTACCATACAAAGTCCAAATACCATGAAACTTTTTAACGATTTTTCCTCGACCAAAAGAAGACTTGGAAGCTTCGGGAGAAGGCCGAGGGCCACACGAGGGCCCCATGATCCAACAGGGCGCGCCCACGGGGGTGGCCGCGCCCTGTTGGGTCATGGGCCCCTCATGGCTCTCCTGACCTTGTTCTCTGGCTTATAAATTCTCATATTCGCCGAAAACCCTAAGAGAGCTCCTGAAACAATTTTTCTGCCGCCCGCAAGTCTTTGTTCCGCCGTGTGCCCATATGGAGCCCGGTTCCGGTGCCCTGCCGGAGGGGGATCGATCACTGAGGGCCTCTTCATCAACCTTGCTTCTCCCATGGTTATGTGTGAGTAGTCTACCACAGACCTATGGGTCCATAGCTAGTATCTAGATGGCTCTCTCTCCCTCTCTCTGCTCTTCAATACAAAGTTCATCGCATCTTCGCAATGATCTATTCGATGTAATCACTTTGTGCGGTGCGTTTGTTGGGATCCGAAGAATTGTGAATTTATATTCAAATTATTCATGAAAAAGATTTGAGTCTTCTCTGAATTCTTTTATGATTCAAATTTGCATGATTATAATAGCTTCATAAATCTCTCTGGTCTATTGATTTGGTTTGGCCAACTAGATTGATCTATCTTCAGTGAGAGGGGTGCATTGTAGTGGGTTCAATCTTGCGGTGCTCTATATCCCAGTGACAGAAAGGGACAAGACACGTATATGTATTGTTAC
This sequence comes from Elymus sibiricus, assembly GCA_039707655.1. Lineage (NCBI taxonomy): Eukaryota > Viridiplantae > Streptophyta > Magnoliopsida > Poales > Poaceae > Elymus > Elymus sibiricus. Next base: position 253,111,036 of record CM077667.1, on the reverse strand, counting down.
CACTAAGGATAAAACGATGGGGTTAAGTCATATTGATTGGATTCTCTTTGTCTACATCATGTCATCGTTCTCCAAGCATTACTCTGTTTGTCATGAACTTGATACTTAGAGAGGCAAGTATAGAAGCGCTCTCGACGTGGTGTAATAGTAGTAGGTGCAGGCAGGAGTCGGCCTATTTGCTTATGGACGTGATGCCTATATACACATGATCATTTCCGTCAATATCACATAACTATGCGCTTTTTAATTAATTGCCCAACAGTAATTTGTTTACCCACCGTATGCCTACTTCGAGAGAGATGCCACTAGAGAACACTATGCCCCCCCGGGCCTGTTCACTTATAAATTTACAAACGCAACTATTTTCTTGCCTCCATTATTTACTTTTTATTTATTTTGCAATTTATAATTATCCAACTATCAACTACACTACTTTTCCACTTGCAAGTAACGAGTTCAAGGGGCTTGACAACCCTCTTGCTTGTGTTGGGTGCAATTGTTTGCTCTTTTTTGTGCAGGCGCTGAAGATAGGGGTTGCGTGGTCCTCCTATTGGTTCGATAACCTTGGTTCTCACTAAGGGAAATACTTATCTATACTGAGCTACATCACCCGTTCCTCTTCATGAAAAAAATCCAACGCAGATCACAAGTATCAGGAAGGATTTCCGGCGCCGTTGCCGGGGAGTATCACCAACTTACCATAAAGTACCTTCTCACAGTTATCATTCACTTGTTCTACTTTTTATTTTCTGTTGTATTTTGCTTGCTATAAATATCAAAAATACAAATATTTACCTTTTCTAGTTTGCTAGTTTACTTGTTTGCTTGCTACTATGTCTGGACACCCGATCAATGTTTCTCCGGATTTTGAGGTACTATACTTTAAACAAAAACAGGGGGAAACATGAAAGATGCATGGTATCGTATAATAGAGTCTCATCATAATGTTACCATAAAGAATGATATGAAAATCCTCCTTCGGAATTTCTATATAGGTCTAGGGATGTCTAATAGACATGTTCTAGACTTTGCTGCTAAAGGAAATTTTATTGAGTTGGATTCCAGTGCTGCCTATGAAATAGTTGAGGGAAAGGTAGGAACTCCTCCATTACCTCAAATATCATGTTTTACACATGAGGGGATCCAAATTTTTAGAGAAGCTAGGGGATTTGCAGAAAAAATATTCGTATAATACAAAAGGTTAACGAACCTATTAAAACTTTAGGCCCTAGCCTTCATCGCATGAACTCCTTTCTTACCACCGCTAATAAAAAGCTTGAGTCCTTAGAGAAATTGATGAGAACACTTTCAGAGGATACTATTAGAAAAAAGAACCCTCGGGGTTTGAAAAAGGTCCCACTAAAATAGCCAAGGTGGACGACCCTAAGGACAAGACTTGATCATACGCATTATGCCTAGCTAGGGGCGTAAAACAATAGCGCTAGTTGGGAGGCAACCCAACAGTTATCTTATTTTCTTGTTTTACTTTATATTTTGGTTTGATAACATGATTATTTCTACTGTAATGATTGTGCTTTTATGTTTTAATTAGTGTTTGTGCCAAGTAAAGCATTTGGGATGACTTGCATGATGAGTAGAATTGATACGGTGCAAAAACAGAAACTTTAGCGTCCAGTGCAGAATTTCTTTGATTTTACTAGAACGCCTTTTTGATATGATATTTTTAAACAGTATTGATATACAAATTCCCCAGATTGTCCTAATTTTTTAGAAGTTTTGGAGTACCAGAAGCATAGTTTCTCTACAGATCATTACAGATTGTTCTGTTTTAGATAGATTCTATTTTTGTTTTCATAGTTTGCTTGTTTTGATGATGCTATGGATTATATCGGGGGGTATAAGTCATGGAGAAGTTAGAATACAGTAGTTATGCAATATTAAAATATGAATCAATTTATAACAGTACCTAAAGTATTTGATATGTTTATTATACTAACGGATCTCACGAAGGTTTCTGTTGAGTTTTGTGTGCTGAAGTTTTCAAGTTTTGAGTGGTATCACGATGGATGAAGGAATAAGGAGCGGCAAGGAGCCTAAGCTTGGGGATTCCCAAGGCACCCCAAGTCAAATTCTAGGAAGACTCAAGCGTCTAAGCTTGGGGATGCCCCGGAAGGCATCCCCTCTTTCGTCTCAATCCATCGGTATGTCACTTGGAGCTATATTTTTATTCATCACATGATATGAGTTTTGCTTGGAGCGTCGATTGCTTTAGTTTGCTTTTGTTTTAGTTTGCCACAATCATTGTTTGCTGGACACACCTACTTGAGAGAGAGACATTTTCACCATGATTTGTTAGAATACTCTATGTGCTTCACTTATATCTTTTGAGCTTAGAAGTTGCTCTAGTACTTCACTTATATCTTTTTGAGCATGGTGGCATATAGATTTTATAGAAATAATTGCACTCTCCTTCTTCACTTATATTTGTTCGAGAGTTAATAAATAGTGACAGTAATTTGCATGGGTTATAAGACTAGTCCAAAAATAATAGGTATTCAATGAGTGTATAATCAAAACCACATGTAGCACATAAAAGAGAAATTGTGGGTTAATGATATTGATGTGGTAATATGAAAGGGCGTGAGCGCATGGTTGTTGGTTAGTAGAAATATCGATAGTTAGAGGGTGTTCGTTTTTTGTTCATCTAAATATTGGTTATGGCATGGTGATGATGTGTGAGCATTCTTATTCCTCGTTGAAATCCTAGTGTTGTTTAGGTCGGAGGCGCGCGATGGTTAACTCCTCCCAACCTCCTCCCTGGGGGCATGCGAGTAGTACTTTACTTCGAGAGAGCTAATAAAACCTTGCAATAAGTATGTGAGTTCTTTATGACTAATGTGAATCCATGGATGTACGCACTCTCACCTTTCCATATTTGCTAGCCTCTTCAGTACCGTGCATTGCCCATTCTCACCTCAAGGATCGGTGCAAACATCGTCGGTGCATCCAAACCCCGTGACATGTGATAACCCACAAGTATAGGGGATCGCAACAGTTTTCGAGGGTAGAGTATTCAACCCAAATTTATAGATTCGACACAAGGGGAGCCAAAGAATATTTGCGAGTATTAGCAGCTGAGTTGTCAATTCAACCATACCTGGAGATTAAATATCTGCAGCAGAGTGATCAGTAGCACAGTAGTATGATAGTTTTTATAGTAGTAGCAACAGTAACGATAATGGTAGCAGTGATAGCAATAGTTTTGTAGGAGTTGGAACAGTAGCAGCAGCAGTAGTAACTTAGCAAGAACAATAAGTGGAAAACTCGTAGGCACTGGATCGGTGAACTCGTTGGATGATATTCATCCTATAACAGTCATAACCTAGGGCGACACAGAACTAGCTCCAGTTCATAAATGTAATGTAGGCATGTATTACGTAAATAGTCAAACGTGCTTATGGAAAAGAACTTGCATGACATCTTTTGTCCTACCCTCTCGTGGCGGCGGGGTCCATAAGGAAACTAAGGGATATTAAGGCCTCCTTTTAATAGAGAACCGGAACAAAGCATTAACACATAGTGAATACATGAACTCCTCAAACTACGGTCATCACCGTGAAGTATCCCAAATATTGTCACTATGGGGTAGACGGATCATAACACGTAATAGGTGCATATGACTAGGCAAGATCGGATCAAGAACATAGATATAATGGTGATAACATAAACGGTTGAGATCTGAAATCATGGCACTCGGGCCCTAGTGGCAAGCATTAAGCATGGCAAAGTCATAGCAACATCAATCTCAAAACATAGTGGATACTAGGGATCAAGCCCTAACAAAACTAACTCGATTACATGATGAATCTCATCCAACTCCTCACCGACCAGCAAGCCTACGAAGGAATTACTCACTCCCGATGGGGAGCATCATGGAATTGGCGATGGAGAAGGGTTGATGATGACGAAGACCGAAGATTCCCCTCTCCGGAGCCCCAAACGGGCTCCAGATCTGGCCTCCTGATGAAGAACAGGAGGTGGCGGCGGCTCCGTATCGTAAAACGCGATGAAACTTTCTCTCTGATTTTTTTCTCCGAAAATAGGAATTTATAGTGCCGGGATTAGGGTCAGTGGGGCCCCGAGGTGGGCACAACCCACCAGGGCGTGCCTGGAGGGGCTGGCTTGCCCTGGTGTATCTTGCCCAGCCAGGGGACCCCCCTCCTGTGGTTCTTGCCTCCAGTATTTTTTATTTATTCTAAAATAAATCTCCAAAAAGTTTTGTCCAGTTTCGAGAACTTTTATTTCTGCACAAAAACAACACCATGGTAGTTCTGCTGAAAACAGCGTCAGTCCGGTTTAGTTTCATTCGAATCATGCAAATTAGAGTCCAAAACAAGGGCAAAAGTGTGAGGAAAAGTAGATACGATGGAGACGTATCAACTCCCCCAAGCTTAACACATTGCTTGTCCTGAAGCAATTCATTTGACAAACTGAAAGTGATAAAGAAAAACATTTACCAACTATTTTGTTCTTGTTTACATATATATGCTTAAGTAGCACCCAGGTTTTCAGCAAAGATTATGACTAACCATGCCAACAATAACTCTTAGAAATTATATTAACTCATACCAATAACATAAGCAACTAGCGAGCAATAATAAGATATCTCAAATGCCAACACTTCATCAAAACAATCATGACACAATACGACAATAATGGTATCTCGCTAGCCCTTTCTGAGACCGCAAAACATAAATGCAGAGCACCTCCAAAGTTCAAGCAGCGACTAAACATTCTAATTCATGGTAGAAAAGATCCAGTCATGCTGCACCAAACATCAACTATAGACAATGCATGAGGATAACAATAGTGCTCTCAGGTCTGGCGCTTATTTGAGAAGGTGATGACTCAACATAAAAGTAAATAGAAAATCCCTTCGCAGAGGGAAGCATGGATTTGAAGAGGTGCCAGAGCTCAAAGCTTAAAACAGAGATAGATATAATTTTGAGAGGTGCACCCTTCCTGTCAACGTTACGACCAAGAGTTATCAATATCTTCCATACTAAAAAAATTAGCGGAGGTTCCAAAACGGTAAAAGTAAAGGTTTACTCCCCCTCCACCAACAATCACACTCCACGGCTAGCCACATCCACGGGTACTGTCCAAACCAACAACATTCCTGGGGGAGTTTTGTTTAATTATTTTTGATTTTTGATTTCGGGACTGGGAATCCCTATTACCACCCCTCTCGTGTAAGGACGAGTGAATAAACACTCGTCATGAGAATAACCCGCTTAGCATGGAAGATACTGACCGCCCCCTGTCACTCCATGAGCGGTCCAACAGATGTTCATTTAAATTTTTAGAGATGGCACATACAAATTTACTTTCGAACGGCAGGGTAATACCGCATATAGGTAGATATAGTGGACTCATCTGGAATAACTTTGGTTTAAGCATTTTTGATGCACAAGCAGTATTCCCGCTTAGTACAGGCGAAGGCTAGCAAATTGATTGAGAAGCGGCCAGCTAGAGAGCGAAAACGGTCATGAACATGCATTCCATATAATAAACATTGACTACTAGCATGAGTAGGATATGGACACCATGAACATAAATATCATGAAGGCTATGTTGGTTTTGATTCAACTACATGCGTGAACATGTGCCAAGTCAAGCCACTCGAAACATTCAGAGGAGGATACCACATCATCATACCACATCACAACCATTTTAATGCATGTTGACATCCAAGATAAATCATTATCCACTCCTAGCTACTTAAGCATGGTATGAACAACTATAATCTCTAATGGTCATTGCAAACATGTTTGATCATAATATGCTGAATCAAGGATACTAGGTTAAACATATTTACAAAAACAAAAACAAGTTGAGTTCTTACCCGCTTTTCTCTGCCATAGTCACTTTATCAAATATCGTCGTTATTGCCTTTCACTTGCACGACCGAATGATAAGAAAATAGTAATAGTGCAAGAGTGTTGTGGACTAAGATGGAATCTGCAACATTTTATTCAAGAGGATAAGACAAGGTAAAATGGGCTCTCTGTTAGATTAACAATGATGCATATGAGAGCCACTCAACGTTTTCATCGTGGTCTTCTCCTTGGTATGACTCAAACAAAAGGAAAAGAATTTCAGAGAAGCCCACTGAAATATTTTTGGAGTTTTGGTTTTTCTTGAAGAAAGCAAATTAAAGAGGAAAAACAAAAACGAGAAAAACTATTTACACGGGAAAGCTCCCAACATGTAAAAGAAGAAACGAGAAATATTTTTGGGTTTTTTATATATTACAATTAAACTAAGCTAGAAAGAAAAACCAAAAAGAAGTAGGAAATATTTTTGGATTTTCTTAAAGTTTTTCAAACACACAAGAAGAAAGCGAGAAAACAAATTTAGCATGGATATTACAATGAAAAAGTATGAACACCGACAACTGGAATGAAATGTGTGAACATGAATGTAATGTCGGTGGAAATACGTACTCCCCCAAGCTTAGGCTTTTGGCACCATCCGTATGAATAATAATCTAGGCGATGGCTCACCGAGGCCCTTGGTGCAAATTCTACGGACCTCCTGGCACCTTCAACCTCCTCATTGTACGCATGGGCCTCGCTCTCAAGAACATAGTATCTTCCCCTACTGTGAAAATCAAAGAGAGCAGGAGCAGGAAAACTGACAGGCACCACGGGTTTTTTATTAAATCTCAAATTATAGGTGTAGTTAGTGGTCGTTCCTGTCAGAAACTTATGGCGCTTCATGGCCTCAAAATCTAAATACTGAATAGTTAGGATGGGGTCACTAGGCCATGGTGAAACATTGAGTCTCTCCGCTACACGGGAGGCATAGATTCCTCCATAAAAATTACCACTAGCAGCATTGTGCTGCAGTCTCCGTGCAACAATTGCAACAAGATTATAATATTTATTTCCAGTTATGGCAGTGTGTATGAGACTCAAATCAGGAGCACATAGTGTGCTACAATCTTGTTTGCCTACGATACATTTGCCATTAAAGAGTGCGAAATATTGTATTGATGGGAAATGGATGCTCTTAATTCTCCCTTGTGTTACTCCCCTATCTTCACCAATGCAAAGATTAAATAAAAATGACTCGTATTCTGATTTTTTTAGCTCATCAAGGGAACCCCAAGATGGAAGTTTGCATGTTTCACTGAATAATTCTAAAGGCATGGTGAAGGAACGATCATAAAGATTGAATGAAACTCTAAACTCACGAGGAAAATATTTAAATTTCTTTGTGAAAGTTTTCGTGAGTTCGAGATGTTGAGGACACTTATCTGCGATGAAGGGAGCAAGTTCTGTATTGTGGATAAATTGATCAAATTCCCCCTTAATACCTGCACCTTCCATAAACTCGTCGCACGGCCACAAGCATGATTTGGTGGCGGCATCTCGCATGGAGCATTCACTTGGCTCAACATAAGATTGTCGAACTGAGCTTCCACTTGATGAGGCCTCCGAGGATCTCCTCCTCGAAGAACTCCTAAAGAATTGCATTTTATTTGCGAACAAATTTCTGAAATATTTTTGAGACACAAAATTTTTTCAACAAAACTTCGTGAAATTGATAGAAACTACTCGTAAACATGCATAGAGGCCATATTAAGCATTCAAACTACTTAGAACTCTAAGAATTCAACATGCAAGATCATCTATAGCAGCACCAAGAGTAGCTAATTACTCTAAAACTAACCCAATAAATCAAAAACTAATTGGAGCAATGGAGGAGTCACATACCAAGTAGCAATCCCTCCAAACAGTTTCGGAAACGGAGCTTCGAGCTAAGAGATCGAAATCCGCGGGTTTGAAAGCAAGACCACGGGAATGGTGGCTGTGGTGATTTTTCTGGAGATAGGAGATGATGTGGGCACCAGGTGCACCCCCCTCTGGTATTATTTGCACCAGAAATTCAGAAATATTCGGAAAAAATCGTATTAAATTTTCAGGACATTTTGAGAACTTTTATTTTTGGGTCATTTTTTATTGCACGGTGAAAGCAGAAAACAGGATAATAGTGTCATTTTATTTTATTTGACTAACTAAAACAGAAAATAAATGGTGGGAACAGAGAGTTGTGCTTACTAGATTCATCAACTTCATACCTCTTAAAAATGATCCATTAATAAGGTTGATCAAGTCTTATTAAGAACCACTTCCGATTAGCATGAAACTGAAGAACTTTCGTAAAACACTAAGTTACCTCAATGGGGATGTGCATATCCCCAACAATAAGTATATCATATTTCTTTTTGGCAGTAGGTAGACGTAATTGAAAACTTCCAATAGTGATAGTCAGAGATTCTTCAATAACATTTATGCCATTCACTTGGAATTGCTTCTTCGGAAAGTGCACCGTATGCTCATTACCATTGATATGAAAAGTGACTTTGCTTTTATTGCAATCAATAACAGCCCCTGCAGTATTCAAAAAGGGTCTACCAAGGATAATCGACATGTTGTCGTCCTCGGGCATCTCAAGAATAATAAAGTCCGTTAAGATAGTAACATTTGCAACAACAACGGGCACGTCCTCACAAATACCGATAGGTATGGCAGTTGATTTGTCAGCCATTTGCAATGATATTTCAGTAGGTGTGAGTTTATTCAAATCAAGTCTCTTATATAAGGAGAAAGGCATAACACTAACACCGGCTCCCAAGTCACACAAAGCAGTTTTGACATAGTTTCTTTTAATGGAGTAAGGTATAGTTAGTATTCCAGGATCTCCTAGTTTTTTAGGTACTCCATCCTTAAAAGAATAATTAGCAAGCATGGTGGAGATTTCAGCTTCAGGTATCTTTCTTTTATTAGTGATGATGTCTTTCATGTACTTCGCATAGGGGGGCATCTTTAAAATATCAGTTAAGCGCGTACGCAAAAAAGACTGGCCTAATCATTTCAGCAAAGCGCTCAAATTCTTCATCATTCTTTTTCTTAGATGGCTTAGGTGGAAATGGCATGGGTTTCTGAACCCATGGCTCTCTTTCTTTACCATGTTTCCTAGCCACAAACTCTTTTATCATAACGTTTATTTTTAGATTGTGGGTTATCAAGATCAGGAGCAGACTCTATTTCAACATGATTATCTGGTTCTTTATCATTATTAGGTTGAGAATTTTCATGAACATCATCATTATCACTAGGTGAATGTTCATTACCAGACTGAGTTTCAGCATCAGAAATAGAGACATCATTATTATCAGGAGGGTTTTGTATCTCAGGTTCACTAGAGGCATGTAGAGTCCGATCATTTTTCTTTTTTCTTTTTCTTTTTAGAAGGACTAGGTGTGCCAGTATTAATTCTCTGAGAGTCTTGTTCAATTCTTTTAGGATGACCCTCAGGATAAAGTGGTTCTTGGGTCATTCTACCTAGTTTCGTTACTACTCTAGCAGCAAAATCATTCATATTATTATTCATTTCATCAAGCGATTCTTTTTGAGACTTAGCAACTTGTTCTAACTGAGTTTGAACCATAGAGGCATGCTTTCCTACACCTCTAACATCATTACTGATTCTAAATAGCAAGTCACTCAAGCGAGCAATCATATCAGAATTATACTTCAATTGTTTCAGTACACGTGCATTGAAATGATCTTGCTTCATAATATAGTTGTCAAACTCATATAAGCACTGACTAGGATGTTTATTGTAAGGGATATCACCTTCATCAAACTTTAATAAAGAATTTACCTCTACCACCCGTGGAGGTGGTGGTGTGTCAGGGCCATGTATTTCTTCAATAGGTGGTAAATTCTTAACATCCTCAGCTTTAATACATTTTTCCTTCATAGATTTCTTTGCCTCTTGCATATCTTCAGGACTGAGAAATAAGATACCCCTCTTCTTCGGAGTGGGTTTAGACAGTGGTTCAGGAAGAGTCCAATCATCATAATTCTTCAATATGTTATTCAATAATTCCTTAGCTTGTTAAACAGTTCGTTCCCTGAAAACACAACCAACACAACTATCTAGGAAGTCCCTAGAAGCTGTTGGAAATATGCCCTAGAGGCAATAATAAATTGGTTATTATTATATTTCCTTGTTCATGATAATCGTTTATTATCCATGCTATAATTGTATTGATTGGTCACTCAAATACATGTGTGGGTACATAGACAACACTATAGCGTTTCTAATATTATATGTGGATGACATATTACTGATTCGAAACAATATAGAAATGTTGGAAAGCGTGAAGGAATATTTGAACAAGAGTTTTTCAATGAAGGACCTAGGAGAAGCTGCTTTCATATTAGGCATCAAGATCTATAGAGATAGATCAAGACGTTTAATAGGACTTTCACAAAGCGCATACCTTGATAAGATTTTGAAGAAGTTCAAAATGGATCAGTCCAAGAAGGGGTTCTTGCTTGTTTTGTAAGGTGTGAAGTTGAGTAAGACTCAATGCCCAGTGACTACAGGAGATAGAGAAAAGATGAGTGTCATCCCCTATGCTTCAGCCATAGGCTCTATCATGTATGCAATGTTGTGCACAAGACCCGATGTCAGCCTTGCCATAAGTATGGTTGGAAGGTTTCAAAGTGATCCAGGAATGGAACACTGGACGGCGGTCAAGAATATCCTGAAGTACCTGAAAAGGACTAAGGACATGTTTCTCGTTTATGGAGGTGATCAAGAGCTCGTCGTAAAGGGTTACGTCGATGCAAGCTTTGACACTGATCCGGATGACTCTAAGTCACAAACCGGATACGTATTTATTCTTAATGGGGGTGCGGTTAGCTAGTGCAGTTCCAAGCAAAGCGTGGTAGCTGATTCTACATGCGAAGCGGAGTACATCGCTGCCTCGGAGGCGGCGAAGGAAGGTATCTGGATGAAGGAGTTCATGACAGATCTTGGAGTAGTGCCTAGTGCGCTTAACCCAATGACTCTGTTTTGTGAAAATACTGGTGCCATTGCTCTAGCCAAGGAACCAAGATTTCACAAGAGGACCAGACACATAAAGCGACGTTTCAATTCCATCCGCGATTACATCAAGGAGGACGACATAAATATTTGCAAAGTACACACGGATCTGAATGTTGCAGATCCGATGACTAAACCTCTTCCAAGGGCTAAACATGAACAACACCAGAACTGCATGGGTGTTCGACTCATTACAATGTAAATCACATAGTGATGTGAACTAGATTATTGACTCTAGTGCAAGTGGGAGACTGTTGGAAATATGCCCTAGAGGCAATAATAAATTGGTTATTATTATATTTCCTTGTTCATGATAATCGTTTATTATCCATGCTATAATTGTATTGATTGGTAACTCAAATACATGTGTGGGTACATAGACAACACTGTGTCCCTGGTAAGCCTCTAGTTAACTAGCTCGTTGATCAAAAGATGGTGAAGGTTTCCTAGCCATGGACATGAGATGTCATTTGATAACGGGATCACATCATTAGGAGAATGATGTGATGGACAAGACCCAAACTACGAACATAGCATATGATCGTGTCAGTTTATTGCTATTGTTTTCTGCATGTCAAGTATCTGTTCCTATGACCATGAGATCATGCAACTCACTGACACCGGAGGAATACCTTGTGTGTATCAAACGTCACAACGTAACTGGGTGACTATAAAGGTGCTCTACAGGTATCTCCGAGGGTGTCTGTTGGGTTGGCATGGATCAAGACTGGGATTTGTTACTCCGTGTGACGGACAGGTATCTCAGGGCCCACTCGGTAATACAACATCACAATGAGCCTTGCAAGCAATGTGACTAAAGTGTTAGCCACGAGATCTTGTATTACGGAACGAGTAAAGAGACTTGCCGGTAACGAGATTGAACTAGGTATAGAGATACCGACGATCGAATCTCGGGCAAGTAACATGCCGAAGAACAAAGGGAACAGCATACGGGATTAACTGAATCCTTGACATAGAGGTTCGACTGATATATATAGATCTTCGTATAATATGTAGGAACCAATATGGGCATCCAGGTCCCGCTATTGGTTATTGACCGTAGAGGTGTCTCGGTCATGTCTACATAGTTCTCGAACCCGCAGGGTCTACACACTTAACGTTTGGTGACGATTAGTATAGTTGAGTTATTGTGTTGGTGACCGAAGGTTGTTCGGAGTCCTGGATAAGATCCCAGACATGACAAGGATCTCCGGAAGAGTCCGGAGATAAAGATTGATATATGTGATAATAGTGTTTTGATCTCCGGAAGGGTTCCGGAATTCACCGGAAGGGGTTCCGGGTGTTTACCGAAGTGTTCGGGTGCAGCAACACTTTATATGGGCCAAAGGGGTAAAGCCCACGAGGTATTGGAAAGTGCAAAAGGAAGTTTTGCTGCTGCCTTAAGCGGTACTACCGCTGGTAAGGCAGTACTACCGTGTAAGCGGTACTACCGCTTGTGCGCGGTACTGCTGGAATCCGAGTTGGACTCTTTCCGTGCGGGCCAAACCAACCTTGTGCGGGCAAAACCGACCTTGTGGAGTCTTTCTCTCCAAGTTTAGACCCCAGGGCTCAACATATAAATAGAGGGGCAGGGCTAGCACACGGGACACATCAAGATTTCCCAAGCCGTGTGCCGGCAACCCTAACCCTCTAGTTCCTCCCGTCATAATCTCCGTAGTGCTTGGCGAAGCCCTGCAGAGATTGTTCCTCACCACCATCACCACGCCGTCGTGCTGCCGGAACTCATCCACTACTTCACCATCGCTCGCTGGATCGAGGAGGTGAAGGCGTCATCAAGCCGTACGTGTGTTGAACGCGGAGGTGCCGTCCGTTCGGCACTAGATCGTGATTGGATCGAGGGACGACTTGCGATTTGGATCGCGAAGACATTCGACTACATCAACCGCGTTTCTTAACGCTTCCGCTTAGCAATCTACAAGGGTATGTAGATTCACTCTCCCTCTCGTAGATGCTCATCACCATGGATAGATCTTGCGTGTGCGTAGGAAAAAATTTGTTTCCCATGCAACGTTCCCCAACAGTGGTATCTGAGCTAGGTCTATGCGTAGATGAGATCTCGAGTAGAACACAAACGAGTTGTGGGCGTGAGTGTATACATATTGCTTGCCGTTACTAGTTGATACTTGATTCGGCGGTATTGTGAGATGAAGCGGCCCGGACCGACATTACGCGTACGCTTACGCGAGACAGGTTTCACCGCTACGTGCACTCGTTGCATAAAGGTGACTGGCGGGTGTCTGTCTCTCTCACTTTAGTTGAATCGATTTCAATGAAGAGGGTTCTTTTAGAAGATCAAAAAGCAATCACTACACCACGTTGTGGTTTTGCGTAGGTAAGAACGGTTCTTGCAAACCCGTAGCAGCCACGTAAAACTTGCAACAACAATTAGAGGACGTCTAACTTGTTTTTGCAGGGTATGTTGTGATGTGATATGGCCAATTACATGATGAGATATATGTGATGTATGAGATGATCATGTGTTGTATAGAATATCACGACTTGCATGTCGATGAGTACGGCAACTGGCAGGAGCCATAGAGTTGTCTTTAATTATTTTCGCCGTTTTGCTTTACTTTATTGCTATGAGTTAGCAATAGTCGTGGAAGCAACAGTCGGCGCGACAACCTCATGGCGACACATTGATGGAGATCAAGATGATGGAGATCATGGTGTCATGCCGGTGACGATGGAGATCATGCCGGTGCTTTGGAGATGGAGATCAAAAGCACAAGTTCATGGCCATATCATGTCACTTCTGATTTGCATGTGATGTTAATCCTTTTATGCATCTTGTTTTGCTTAGGACGACGGTAGCATTATAAGGTGATCCCTCACTTAAATTTCAAGATAAATTGTGTTCTCCCCGAGTGTGCACCGTTGCGAAAGTTCGTCGTTTCGAGACACCACGTGATGATCAGGTGTGATAGACTCTACGTTCACATACAACGGGTGCAAGCCAGTGTTGCACATGCGGAACACTCGGGTTAAACTTGACGAGCCTAGCATGTACAGACATGGCCTCGGAACACAAGAGACCGAAAGGTCGAACATGAGTCATATAGTAGATATGATCAACATGAAGATGTTCACCATTGAAACCACCTCAACTCACGTGATGATCGGACTTGAGTTGGTGGATTTGGATCATGTGACACTCGAATGACCGGAGGGATGTCAATTTGAGTGGGAGTTTTTTAAGTAATATGATTAACTAAACTCATTATCTTGAACAATAGTCTAAGTTGTCTTTGCTATATTTATGTTGTAGATCATGGCTCGCGCAGTAGCACCCCTGAATTTTAATGCGTTCCTAGAGAAAGCTAAGTTGAAAGATGATGGAAGTAACTTTGTGGACTGGGCCCGTAATCTAAGGATTATCCTTACGGCTTCCCAGAAGGCTTATGTCCTTGATGCACCGCTTGGTGATCCACCCGCTCCAGTTGAGTCTCTAGACGTTGTGAACGCCTGGCAGGCTCGTTCTGAAGATTACTCAATAGTTCAATGTGCAATATTGTATGGCTTAGAACCGGGACTACAAAGACGTTTTGAACGTCATGGAGCATATGAGATGTTCCAGGAGTTGAAGTTTATCTTTCAGAAGAATGCCCGGATCGAGAGGTATGAGATCTCCGATAAGTTCTATGCTTGCAAGATGGAGGAGAACGGGTCTATCAGTGATCACATACTCAGAATGTCTGGGTACTCCACCCGTCTGGCTGAATTGGGGATGCCCCTTCCGCCAGAGGCTATCACTGACAGAGTTCTTCAATCATTGCCACCTAGCTACAAGAGCTTCGTGTTGAACTATAACATGCACGGGATGAACAAGTCAGTCGCCGAGCTGTTTGCGATGCTGAAAGCCACTGAGTCTGAAATTCAGAAGGAGCATCAAGTGTTGATGGTCAATAAAACCACTAGTTTCAAGAAAAATGGCAAGGGTAAGAAGGGTAACTCCAAGAAGAGGGGCAAAGCAGTTGCTCCTCCCGTGAAGAAACCCAAGGCTGGACCCAAACCAGAAATTGTGTGCTTTCATTGCAAGGGAACTGGACACTGGAAGCGGAACTGCCCCAAGTATTTGGCTGACAAGAAGGCGGCCAACAACAAACAAGGTATATATGATATACATGTTATTGATGTGTACCTTACCAACTCTCGTTGTAGTGCCTGGGTATTTGATACCGGTGCGGTTGCTCATATTTGCAACTCAAAACAGGAACTGCGGAATAGACGGAGGCTGGCAAAGGACGAAGTGACGATGCGCGTGGGAAATGGTTCCAAGGTTGATGTGATCACCGTCGGCACGCTCGCTCTTCGATTACCATCGGGATTAGTGATGAACCTGAATAAATGTTATTTGGTGCCTGCGTTAAGCATGAACATTATATCTGGATCTTGTTTATTGCGAGACGGTTACTCATTTAAATCAGAGAATAATGGTTGTTCTATTTATATGAGTAATATCTTTTATGGTCATGCACCCGAAGTGAGGGGTTTATTCTTATTGAATCTCGATAGTAATGATACACATGTTCATAACATTGATGCCAAAAGATGTAGAATTGATAATGATAATACCACTTTCTTGTGGCACTACCGTTTAGGTCATATTGGCGTAAAACGCATGAGGAAGCTCCATGCTGATGGACTTTTGGAGTCACTTGATTTTGAATCACTTGACACATGCGAGCCATGCCTCATGGGCAAGATGACTAAAACGCCGTTCTCTGGAACAATGGAACGGGCAAGTGACTTATTGGAAATCATACATACTGATGTGTGCGGTCCGATGAGCATTGAGGCGCGTGGTGGTTATCGTTACTTTCTCACCTTCACTGATGACTTAAGTAGATATGGGTATATTTACTTAATGAAACACAAGTCTGAAACATTTGAAAAGTTCAAACAATTTCAGAGTGAAGTTGAGAATCATCGTAACAAGAAGATTATATTCCTACGATCTGATCGAGGAGGAGAATATCTGAGTTATGAGTTTGGCAGTCACTTAAAACAATGTGGAATTGTTTCACAACTGACACTGCCTGGAACACCACAGCGTAATGGTGTGTCCGAACGTCGTAATCGAACCTTATTGGATATGGTGCGATCTATGATGTCTCTTGCCGATTTTCCACTATCATTTTGGGGTTATGCATTAGAGACAGCTGCATTCACTTTAAATAGGGCACCATCGAAATCCGTTGAGACGACGCCATATGAACTTTGGTTTGGCAAGAAGCCAAAGCTGTCGTTTCTTAAAGTTTGGGAATGTGATGCTTATGTCAAAAAGCTTCAGCCTGAAAAGCTGGAACCCAAAGCGGAGAAATGCGTCTTCATAGGATACCCAAAAGAGACAGTTGGGTATACCTTCTACCTCAGATCCGAAGGCAAAGTGTTTGTCGCTAAAAACGGAACATTTCTTGAGAAAGAGTTTCTCTCGAAAGAATTGAGTGGGAGGAAGATAGAACTTGATGAGGTTATTGAACCTTTACTTCAACCTGAGAGTAGCGCAGCGCAGAAATATGTTTCTGTAGAGCCTACATCAGCTGAAGAGGAAGTTGATGATGATCATAAAGCTTTGGATCAAGTTGCTATCGAACCTCGTAGGTCGACAAGGACGCGTACTGCTCCTGAGTGGTACGGCAACCCTGTCTTAGAGGTCATGTTGTTGGACAACGATGAACCTACGAGCTATGGAGAAGCGATGATGGGCCCGGATTCCGAGAAGTGGTTAGAGGCCATGAAATCCGAGATGGGATCCATGTATGAAAACAAAGTTTGGACTTTGGAAGTATTACCTGAAGGGCATAAGGCCATTCAGAACAAATGGATCTTTAAGAGGAAGACGGACGCAGACGGTAATGTCACCATCTATAAAGCTCGACTTGTGGCAAAAGGATTTTCACAAGTTCAAGGAGTTGACTACGATGAGACCTTCTCACCCGTAGCAATGCTTAAGTCCGTCAGAATCATGTTAGCAATAGCTGCCTTTTTCGATTATGAAATTTGGCAGATGGATGTCAAAACAGCGTTCCTTAACGGTTTCCTTAAGGAAGAGTTGTATATGATGCAACCAGAAGGTTTTGTCGATCCAGAGAATGCTGACAAAGTTTGCAAACTCCAGCGATCCATTTATGGACTGGTGCAAGCATCTCGGAGTTGGAATCTTCGCTTTGATGAGGTGATCAAAGTGTTCGAGTTTATACAAGTTTACGGAGAAGCTTGTATTTACAAGAAAGTGAGTGGGAGCTCTATAGCATTTCTAATATTATATGTGGATGACATATTACTGATTGGAAACAATATAGAAATGTTGGAAAGCGTGAAGGAATATTTGAACAAGAGTTTTTCAATGAAGGACCTAGGAGAAGCTGCTTTCATATTAGGCATCAAGATCTATAGAGATAGATCAAGACGTTTAATAGGACTTTCACAAAGCACATACCTTGATAAGATTTTGAAGAAGTTCAAAATGGATCAGTCCAAGAAGGGGTTCTTGCCTGTTTTGCAAGGTGTGAAGTTGAGTAAGACTCAATGCCCAGTGACTACAGGAGATAGAGAAAAGATGAGTGTCATCCCCTATGCTTCAGCCATAGGCTCTATCATGTATGCAATGATGTGCACAAGACCCGATGTCAGCCTTGCCATAAGTATGGTTGGAAGGTTTCAAAGTGATCCAGGAATGGAACACTGGACGGCGGTCAAGAATATCCTGAAGTACCTGAAAAGGACTAAGGACATGTTTCTCGTTTATGGAGGTGATCAAGAGCTCGTCGTAAAGGGTTACGTCGATGCAAGCTTTGACACTGATCCGGATGACTCTAAGTCACAAACCGGATACGTATTTATTCTTAATGTGGGTGCGGTTAGCTGGTGCAGTTCCAAGCAAAGCGTGGTAGCTGATTCTACATGCGAAGCGGAGTACATCGCTGCCTCGGAGGCGGCGAAGGAAGGTGTCTGGATGAAGGAGTTCATGACAGATCTTGGAGTAGTGCCTAGTGCGCTTAACCCAATGACTCTGTTTTGTGATAATACTGGTGCCATTGCTCTAGCCAAGGAACCAAGATTTCACTAGAGGACCAGACACATAAAGCGACGTTTCAATTCCATCCGCGATTACATCAAGGAGGACGACATAAATATTTGCAAAGTACACACGGATCTGAATGTTGCAGATCCGATGACTAAACCTCTTCCAAGGGCTAAACATGAACAACACCAGAACTGCATGGGTGTTCGATTCATTACAATGTAAATCACATAGTGATGGGAACTAGATTATTGACTCTAGTGCAAGTGGGAGACTGTTGGAAATATGCATTAGAGGCAATAATAAATTGGTTATTATTATATTTCCTTGTTCATGATAATCGTTTATTATCCATGCTATAATTGTATTGATTGGTAACTCAAATATATGTGTGGGTACATAGACAACACTATGTCCCTGGTAAGCCTCTAGTTAACTAGCTCGTTGATCAAAAGATGGTGAAGGTTTCCTAGCCATGGACATGAGATGTCATTTGATAACGGGATCACATCATTAGGAGAATGATGTGATGGACAAGACCCAAACTACGAACATAGCATATGATCGTGTCAGTTTATTGCTATTGTTTTATGCATGTCAAGTATCTGTTCCTATGACCATGAGATCATGCAACTCACTAACACCGGAGGAATACCTTGTGTGTATCAAACGTCACAACGTAACTGGGTGACTATAAAGGTGCTCTACAGGTATCTCCGAGGGTGTCTGTTGGGTTGGCATGGATCAAGACTGGGATTTGTTACTCCGTGTGACGGAGAGGTATCTCAGGGCCCACTCGGTAATACAACATCACAATGAGCCTTGCAAGCAATGTGACTAAAGTGTTAGCCACGAGATCTTGTATTACGGAACGAGTAAAGAGACTTGCCGGTAACGAGATTGAACTAGGTATAGAGATACCGACGATCGAATCTCGGGCAAGTAACATACCGAAGAACAAAGGGAACAGCATACGGGATTAACTGAATCCTTGACATAGAGGTTCGACCGATATAGATCTTCGCAGAATATGTAGGAACCAATATGGGCATCCAGGTCCCGCTATTGGTTATTGACCGTAGAGGTGTCTCGGTCATGTCTACATAGTTCTCGAACCCGCAGGGTCTACACACTTAACGTTTGGTGACGATTAGTATAGTTGAGTTATTGTGTTGGTGACCGAAGGTTGTTCGGAGTCCTGGATACGATCCCGGACATGACAAGGATCTCCGGAAGAGTCCGGAGGTAAAGATTGATATATGTGATAATAGTGTTTTGATCTCTGGATGGGTTCCGGAATTCACCGGAAGGGGTTCCGGGTGTTTACCGAAGTATTCGGGTGCAGCAACACTTTATATGGGCCAAAGGGGTAAAGCCCACGAGGTATTGGAAAGTGCAAAAGGAAGTTTTGCTGCTGCCTTAAGCGGTACTACCGCTGGTAAGGCAGTACTACCGCGTAAGCGGTACTACCGCTTGTATGAAGCGGTACTACCACTCAAGCGGTACTACCGCTCGTGAGCGGTACTACCGCTTGTGCGCGATACTGCTGGAATCCGAGTTGGACTCTTTCCGTGCGGGCCAAACCGACCTTGTGCGGGCAAAACCGACCTTGTGGAGGCTTTCTCTCCAAGTTTAGACCCCAGGGCTCAACATATAATTATAGGGGCAGGGCTAGCACACGGGACACATCAAGATTTCCCAAGCCGTGTGCCGGCAACCCTAACCCTCTAGTTCCTCCCGTCATAATCTCCGTAGTGCTTGGCGAAGCCCTGCAGAGATTGTTCCTCACCACCATCACCACGCCGTCGTGCTGCCGGAACTCATCCACTACTTCACCATCGCTCGCTGGATCGAGGATGTGAAGGCGTCATCAAGCCGTACGTGTGTTGAACGCAGAGGTGCCGTCCGTTCGGCGCTAGATCGTGATTGGATCGAGGGACGACTTGCGATTTGGATCGCGAAGACGTTCGACTACATCAACCGTGTTTCTTAACGCTTCCGCTTAGCGATCTACAAGGGTATGTAGATTCACTCTCCCTCTCGTAGATGCTCATCACCATGGATAGATCTTGCGTGTGCGTAGGAAAATTTTTGTTTCCCATGCAACGTTCCCCAACAGAAGCATCAGTTAGTCCATTATAGAAGATATCAAGTATTTCATTTTTCTTGAGAGGATGATAGGGCAAAGCATTAAGCAATTGGAGAATCCTCCCCCAAGCTTGTGGGAGACTCTCATCATCAATTTGCACAAAGTTCAATATTTCCTATAAGGCAGCTTGTTTCTTATGAGTAGGAAAATATTTTTCAGACAAATAGTAAATCATATCTTGGGGGCTATGCACACAACCAGGAGTAAGGGTATTGTACCATGTCTTAGCATCACCCTTTAATGAGAACGGAAATAACTTGAGAATATAATAGTAGCGAATCTTCTCATCATGAGCAAAGAGGGTGGCTATATCATTCAGCTTAGTAAGGTGTGCCACTACAGTTTCAGTTTCATAGCCATGGAAAGGATCAGATTCAACCAAAGCAATTAACTCTGGGTCGACAGAGAATTCATAATCCTTATCGGTAACAAAGATAGGTGAAGTAGAAAACTTAGGATCACATTTCATTCTAGCATTCAAAGTTTTTTCCTTATACTTGCGTAGCAATTTCTTGAGATCGTTTCTATCCTTGCAAGAAAGAATTTCTCTAGTTACTTCCTCATCCATAACATAACCTTCAGGTATCTTAGGCATTTCAAATCTAGGAGAACTAGGATTAATATGTGTTTCATAGTCATCATCAGTTTCATAGGCTTCATCAGTTTCAGTAGTTTCATTTTCTTTAGCTCTAGCAATTTGTTCATCAAGAAATTCTCCTAGTGGCACATTATCATCAAGCATGGTACTAGCATCATCATAAGCATCATTCATAGCAGAGGTAGCATCATCAATAACTTGCGACATATCAGGATTACTAGCATGTGGTGGTGTTGCAAGCTTACTCATAACAGAAGGTGAATCAAGTGCAGAGCTAGATGGCAGTTCCTTACCTCCCCTCGTCTTAGAGGGAAAAATCTTAGTCTTTGGATCCTTCAGATTCTTCAGAGTGATCAATTGATATAAATCCCAAGTGACTCAACAAATACAGCATTGCTCCCCGGCAACGGCACCAGAAAAAGGTCTTGATAACCCACAAGTATAGGGGATCGCAACAGTTTTCAAGGGTAGAGTATTCAACCCAAATTTATAGATTCGACACAAGGGGATCCAAAGAATATTTGCGAGTATTAGCAGCTGACTTGTCAATTCAACCACACCTGGAGATTAAATATCTGCAGCAGAGTGATCAGTAGCACAGTAGTATGACAGTTTTAATAGTAGTAGCAGCAGTAACGATAACGGTAGGAGTGATAGCAATAGTTTTTTAGCAGTTGGAACAGTAGCAAAAGCAGTAGTAACTTAGCAAGAACTATAAGTGGAAAACTCGTAGGCACTGGATCGGTGAACTCGTTGGATGATATTCATCCTATAACAGTCATAACCTAGGGCGACACAGAACTAGCTCCAGTTCACAAATGTAATGTAGGCATGTATTCCGTAAATAGTCATACGTGCTTATGGAAAAGAACTTGCATAACATCTTTTTTCCTACCTTCCCGTGGCAGCGGGGTCCATAAGGAAACTAAGGAATATTAAGGCCTCCTTTTAATAGAGAACCGGAACAAAGCATTAACACATAGTGAATACATGAACTCCTCAAACTACGGTCATCACCGCGAAGTATCCCAAATATTGTCACTATGGGGTTGACGGATCATAACACGTAATAGGTGCATATGACTAGGCAAGATCGGATCAAGAACATAGATATAATGGTGATAACATAAACGGTTGAGATCTGAAATCATGGCATTCGGGCCCTAGTGACAAGCATTAAGCATGGCAAAGTCATAGCAACATCAATCTCAGAACATAGTGGATACTAGGGATCAAACCCTAACAAAACTAACTCGATTACATGATGAATCTCATCCAACTCCTCACCGACCAGCAAGCCTACGAAGGAATTACTCACTCCCGGTGGGGAGCATCATGGAATTGGCGATGGAGAAGGGTTGATGAT
Organism: Elymus sibiricus; assembly: GCA_039707655.1. Taxonomy (NCBI): domain Eukaryota; kingdom Viridiplantae; phylum Streptophyta; class Magnoliopsida; order Poales; family Poaceae; genus Elymus; species Elymus sibiricus. Next base: position 253,088,946 of record CM077667.1, on the reverse strand, counting down.
GACGAAGACCGAAGATTCCCCTCTCCGGAGCCCCAAACGGGCTCCAGATCTGGCCTCCCGATGAAGAACAGGAGGTGGCGGCGGCTACGTATCGTAAAACACGATGAAACTTTCTCTCTGATTTTTTTCTCCAAAAATAGGAATTTATAGTGCCGGGATTAGGGTAAGTGGGGCCCTGAGGTGGGCACAACCCACCAGGGCGCGCCTGGGGGGCTGGCGTGCCCTGGTGTATCTTGCCCAGCCAGGGGGCCCCCTTCGGTGGTTATTGGCTCCAGTATTTTTTATTTATTCTAAAATAAATCTCCAAAAAGTTTCATCCAGGTCCGAGAACTTTTATTTCTGCACAAAAACAACATCATGGTAGTTCTGCTAAAAACAGCGTCAGTGCGGGTTAGTTTCATTCAAATCATGCAAATTAGAGTCCAAAACAAGGGGAAAGTGTGAGGAAAAGTAGATACGACGGGGACGTATCTACATGATACGCTCTGTTGCACATAAGCCTCATTATATCTTCCTTAAAACAGCCACCAAAACTACCTATTATGGCATTTCCATAGCCAATACGAGATATATTGCCAAGCAACGTCCACCGTCACATCATATGACTTGTACACCCATTTTCATATTGCTTTCCATGATCATGTAGATGACATAGTTTTTTTTGGAAAAGACACCGTTCATCATTATCATACATGTTATGCTAGATCAATGCACATCCTGGTACACTGCCGGAGGCATTCATATAGAGTCATATTGTTTAGTAGTTTTTCATATCGAGTTGTAAGTAAATAAAAGTGTGATGTTTATCATTATTAGGGCACTGTCTCAGTGAGGAAAGGATGATGGCGACAATGATTCCCCCACAAGTCGGGATAAGACTCCGGATGAAAAATGAATGAAAAGAAAGAAAGAAAAAAGAGAGAACAGAAAAAAAAGAAAAATGAAATAAATGAGAGAAAAGAGAGAAGGGACGGTGCTACTACCTCTTTTTTCCACAATTGTGCCTCAAAGTGGCACCATGTTTTCCTATAGAGTCTCATGTTTTGTCACTTCCATACGCTAGTGGGAACTTTTGATTATAGAACTTGGCTTGTATATTCCGATGACGGGCTTCCTCAAATACCCGAGGTCTTCATGAGCAAGCAAGTTGGATGCACACCCACTTAGCTTCATTCGAGCTTTCATACACTTATAGCTTTGGTGCATCCGTTGCACGACAATACCTACTCCTCACATTGATATCTATAGATGGGCATCATTATAGCCCGTTGATACGTCGAGTTGATACGAGACTCTCTTCTCCACTTTTTACCCCTTTGATACCTACCATCATATTCTATTCCAGCCATATGCTATATCCATGGTTCACGCTCATGTATTGCATGAGTAATAAAAAGCTGAAGCGCGTTAAAAAGTACGATCCAATTGCCTGACTTAACACCGTGGTGCTTGACATTTGTATTTATGTGGTGAAGACGGACCCATGCCATGGTAATATGATAAAATGAATGTTGGGTAAAAATTCTTGAAGGATCATATATTTCGAATATTGATGATTATGTTACTTATGATTATGGATATTACTATGTTAATGTTTGTTAATTCATCATTTCTCAATGATCACACCTGCAATAGATTACATGTTGGGTAGCATGTCACATCAAAAATTCTGTTTTTATCATTTACCTACTCGAGGACGACCAGGAATTAAGCTTGGGGATGCTTATATATCTCCAACGTATCTATAATTTTTTATTGTTCCATGCTATAATATTATCATTCTAGGATGCATTTTAGGCATGTTTTTGCCAATTCATATTATTCTTGAGCACTAACCTATTAACCTAGTGCCCAGTGTCAGTTGTTGTTTTCCGCATGTTTTTGGCTTTTCAGGTTTACAGTACCAAACGGAGTCCAAATACCATGAAACTTTTTGACGATTTTTTCTGGACCAAAAGAATACCTAGAAGCTTCAAGAGAAGGCCGAGGGCCACACGAGGGGCCCACGAGCCAACAGAGCGCGCCTAGGGGGTGGATGCGCCCTGTTGGGTCGTGGGCCCCTCGTGGCTCTCCTGACCTCGTTCTCTAGCTTATAAATCCTCATATTCCCCGAAAACCCTAAGAGAGCTCCTGAAACAATTTTTTCGCCGCTGCAAGTCTCTGTTCCGCCGTGTGCCCATCTGGAGCCCTGTTCCGGTGCCCTGCCAGAGGAGGATCGATCACGGAGGGCCTCTTCATCAACATTGTTGCTCCCGTGGTCATTTGTGAGTAGTCTACCACCGACCTACGGGTCCATAGCTAGTATCTAGATGGCTCTCTCTCTCTCTCTTTGCTCTTCAATACAAAGTTTATCGCATCTTCGCGATGATCTATTCGATGCAATCACTTTGTGCGGTGCGTTTGTTGGGATCCAATGAATTGTGGATTTATGTTCAGATTATTCATGAAAAATATTTGAGTCTTCTCTAAATTATTTTATGATTCTTATTTGCATGATTATTATAGCTTTGTAAATCTCTTCGATCTACTGATTTAGTTTGGCCAACTAGATTGATCTATCTTCAGTTAGAGGGGTGCGTTGTAGTGGTTTCAATCTTGCGGTGCTCTATATCCCACTGATAGAAAGGGACAAGACACGTATTTGTATTGTTTCCACTAAGGATAAAATGATGGGGTTAATTCATATTGATTGGATTCTCTTTGTCTACATCATGTCATTGTTCTCCAAGCGTTACTCTGTTTGTCATGAACTTAATACTTAGAGAGGCAAGCATAGAAGCGCTCTCGACGTGGAGTAATAGTAGTAGGTGCATGCAAGAGTCGGCGTATTTTCTTATGGACGTGAAGCCTATATACACATGATCATTGCCATGAATATCACATAACTATGCGCTTTTCTATCAATTTCCCAGCAGTAATTTGTTTACCCACCGTATGCCTACTTCAAGAGAGATGCCACTAGAGAACACTATGGCCCCCGGGTCTATTCACTTATAAATTTACAAACGCTACTATTTTCTTGCTGACACTATTTAATTTTTATTTATTTTGCAGTTTATAATTATCCAACTATCAACTACACTACTTATCTACTTGCAAGTAACGACTTCAAGGGGCTTGACAACCCTCTTGCCCGCGTTGGGTGCAAGTGTTTGCTCTTTTGTGTGTAGGCGCTGAAGACGGGGGTTGCATGGTCCTCCTATTGGTTAGATAACCTTGGTTCTCACTGAGGGAAATACTTATGTATACTATGCTGCATCACCCGTTCCTCTTCATGGAAAAACCCAACGCAGATCACAAGTATCAATAGCATTCTATACAAGAGAAGGCCAAATGGGGTGAAATTGAAGTGCATCAGCCAGGAAGACGGACAAAAGTTGTTGGCAGAGATACACGAGGGTGTGTGTGGTTCCCACATCGGGTCCCGCGCGCTCGTCGACAAGGCTTTCCGTCAAGCATTTTATCGGCCGATAGCCCTTCCAGATGCCTTAGCGGTGCTCACAAGATGCGAAGCGTGTCAGTTCCACGCCAAGAAAATACATCAACCAGCATAAGCCCTTCAAACTATACTGCTCTCTTGTCCCTTTTCGGTCTGGGGGCTTGACATTGTCAGCCCTTTCCCCCGTGCTACCAGGGGCTTCGAGTTCTTGTTTGTTGCAATCGACAAGTTCACAAAGTGGACTGAGGTGGAGCCAGTAAGAAAGGTGACAGCACAGGTAGCCGTCAAGTTTTTCAAAGGAATAGTTTTCCGTTTTGGTGTACCCAACATGATCATCATCGACAACGGCACACAGTTCACGAGCCGCACCTTCATGCAGTACTGCCAAGACCTTGGCGCCAAGATCTGCTTTGTGTTAGTTGCTCACCCAAGAAGCAATGGCCAAGTGGAGAGAGCAAATGTTGAAATGTTGCATGGCCTCAAGGCAATGACTTTCGAAAGCTGCACATGTGCGGAAGGTGATGGATTGATGAGTTGTCGGTGGTTCTTTGGTCACTCAGAACGACACCAAATCGAGCCACCGGTGAGACGCCCTACTCCCTGGTTTATGTTACAGAAGCGGTGCTCCCCACAGAACTCACATACGGGTCACCTCGAGTACAAGCCTTCGACGAAGATGAGCAAGAGCAACTGTTGCAAGATGATGTCATGCTCCTTGAGGAAGATCGTCTTCAGGCTATCCTGCGTGGTGCTCGGTACCAGCAAGCTTTGTGCCACTATCATAGTCGCAAAGTGCACGCCAGAAGCGTTGAGGAAGGCAACCTTGTTCTTCGCCGGATCCAGTCCGCGAAGGGATCAAACAAGTTGACGCCAAAGTGGGAATGCCCTTACCGGGTAGTACGAGTCACCAGGTCTGGCGTAGTCCGCCTGGCGACCGAGGATGGCACTCCGGTGCAAAACTCATGGAAGATCGAGCATCTTTGGAAGTTCTACCCGTGAGGCACGGTTGCCGGGCCTCCCGGCAACCTCTTTTGTACAAGTTTGCCGGAAAGGCATGTAATCCTTTGTACAGAGCCAGGCGCAGATCATGTGCATAATCAATAAAGCTAAGTGTTTTGCAACTTTTTGTCAAAATACATATTTAATTTATGTATGGTTGCATGAAATGTTGTGTTCACTTTAAACTTGTGTGAAATGATTGATGAACCCGCAAGGTTCCTAGCCTCCTCTTTTGTCTTCTTTCTTTTTCTCAAAGGGCAGAAGGGGCCCTCGCGGGCAAGTTTCCCCGAGGGAGTGATGGTACGGATACCCCAAATGACGTTCAAGTTGATCATTTTTTGAAAAGAAATACAACAACGAAAAGTTAAGTTGCGAAGCTTGAAATTCTTTGTTTTAAACGCCCTTTTCCCTTGAACGATTTTTAAATTTGTATGAGAAAACCTACACGCGAAGGACCCTTGATGAAATTTGTCACACTCCTAGGTTGTTTTAAGTCTGCTCAGCAACCAAGGTAGCTGCACTAAGAACGACAAGGTGATCTTGCCAGCAGCGGCATTCCCGGCAGGATGCTAAGGATCTGTTCCTAAAGCGCTTGTGGCAAGAATGTGTGCACTGGCAAGTATTTCCGGCGAGCGTAGGGATCAGAAACAAACAAGTGTAGAATCAAACATAAGGAAAAGTGGCCATTCATTCAAGCAAGTAAGATATATTACATCCATAGACAAAGGTGTTGTGCTAATCAAATAAAGTTGTTGTTTTTGATACATGCATGACGCTGGCGACAAGGATAAAACAAGAGGGGCTTCACTCCTCCAGCTTGACGGAGGCAACCCTCTCGGAGATGGGCGCGACAAGAGCCTCGGTAGCACTTGTGTCGGTGTCCTTTGGCATCTTGGAGAAGACCCTGGACAGGTTGATCCCAGGGTTGCAGAAGGCAATCTTCACCAGCAGCTTGTGGATGACGTCGCTACAGAGCTCGCGGGACTCCTTGACGAAGTTGTCGGCCTGGTTCTCTTCATACTTCTCTAGCGCCTCGACAAAGCCCTCGAAGAAAAGGGATAGCTTGATGCTCTCCACCTCCCTGCCATCGCTGGAGAATCTCCATTCTTCCAAGCCCATAGCGGCTAACTGGGCGGAGAGCTTGCCGGCTATGTCCACAAGTTGCTCTGTCCAGAGCGCCAAGTTTGTCTTTAGTTCATTAGAGGAGTGGGAGGCAGAGGCGAGCAACTCCTTTTTCTTCCGGAGTTCTTCGAGCAGGGCCCTCTCCTTGGTCTTGGCACCCTCAAGGGTCCCTTCCAAAGTGCCCAACTTCAGCTTCAGATCAGCGACAGAATCAGCGGCGGCAGTGAGCTCTTCGGTCTCGGCGGAGATTGTTGTCTGCAGCTCCCCCAAGGTGTGAGTTGCTTTCTGCGTGCTCTCCTTCAGCTCCAAGATTTCCTTGCCGGAAGCGGCAAGGTCCAGTTCTAGCTGTCGCACCTTGTTCTTCAGCTCAGTCTTGGCGGCCTCAGCAGCTTCTGCAGCCCGAACGGCCTATTGAAGTTTGCCGGCATGCTTTGTGGCTTGTGCTTTCATGGCCTCCTTATGCTTCAGCTCCAGCTCCTAGATCTGTCGTGCAAGCTGGGTGTCAAGCTTGGCGGCGATTGCTTCTTCCCGCACGGGAAGATCCTCCTCATGGGAGTCGAGGACAGCTTTGCGCTTGACAAGGCCGACATCAGCAATGACAATCCTTCGCTCGGTCTCCTCCTGCGCCATCTCTGTCCCGGCCTTCTCCAGAACAAATTCCTGCACAACTTTGGCAAGTTGGGATTGGCGGGTGGTGAGGTCTTGGCTGCATTGGGTGAACCAGGCTTGTGTTTCACTGAGTCGCGTCTGGAAATCAGCCTCTGTGTTGGCAAGGATAGCTTACCGGCAGTCCAACCTCTCCGAGCGGCTACCGTAGTGAGTCTGGAGCTGCTGGAAATTCTTGCTGGTGGAGAGAAGGATGGCGTGCTCCTTAAATTCGTCGCAACCGCCAAATGGATCGACGGTAAGTGCCCCTCCGGCCGTGGCCACAGCATCGTCAAGAGCTTTCTCCTTAGCGAAAGCCTCAAGGATGGCCTTGCCAGGGGCACTGACAAACTGCGGATCGCCGACCTTGAGGACCTGCATGGCGGAGGCACTTCAGATGTCGATGGGCCGGCAGCAGCCGTGATGGTTGCTCCCACCTAGACGATCATGCCCTTGTCAGGCGCTCCTGAGACAGAAATGTCTTCAGTTTTTGTAGCCACCACCGGGGTCACCTCCTCAGCAGGTTCCTTGGCGGCCTCCTCTGCAGTTTTCTGGATGGCCTCTTCCTCTACCGCAATTTGGCTGGCCTCAACGGCCACTTCCTTGGCGATCTCCCCAACGTTAATGTCCACGTCCATATCATCGGTTGGGGGCAGATCTACAAGTTGAAGGAGGAAACGGAAAGTCAAATTCAGGAGAAGTTCGAGAAGACAAAAAGGAAAACAAGATAAGAAAAAGATTGCAATGGAAAGGAATCTCACCTTTGGGTACTCGTCGAGAAGAGGTATCCTCTCCTCCGACAACATTTGTTGTCGTCGCATCACCGCCGGCAGGTTGATACGTCTCCAACGTATCTATAGTTTTTGATTGTTCCATGCTGATATATTATCATTCTAGGATACTTTTTGGGTCTTTATTTACCAATTTATAATATTTTTGAGCACTAACCTATTGACCCAGTGCCCAGTGCCACTTGTTGTTTTCTGCAAGTTTTTTACTTTTCAGGTTTACAGTACCAAACGAAGTCCAATTGCCATGAAACTTTTTGATGATTTTTTATGGACCAAAAGAATACGTGGAAGCTTCGGGAGGAGTCAGGAGGCCGCACGAGGGCCCCAGCACACAACAGGGCGCCTTGGGGGGGCGCACGCTGATGTGTGATGGTCCCCTCGTGGCTCTCCTGACGCCCTTCTCTTTCCTATAAATTCTCTAATATTCCAAAAACCATAGAGGCAGTCTCGAAACCCTTTTTATGCCGCAGCAAGTCTCTGTTCCACCGTGAGACCATCTGGAGCTCTATTTCGGCACCCTGCCGGAGGGGGGATCGATCACGGAGGGCCTCTTCATCAACCTTGTTGCCCTCATGGTGATGTGTGAGTAGTTCACCACAGACCCACGGGTCCATAGCTAGTACCTAGATGGCAATCTCTCTATCTCTTGATCTTCAATACAATGATCATCGCATCTTCGCTTTGATCTATCCGATGTAATCCTATTGTGCGGTGTGTTTGTTGGGATCCGATGAATTGTGGGTTTATGTTCAGATTATTCATGAAAAGTATTTGAGTCACCTCTGAATATTAAGATTCTTATTTGCATGATCATTATAGCTTCGTAATGCTCTCCGATTTATTGACGTGCTTTGGCCAAGTAGATTGATCTATCTTTAGTGGGAGTGGTGCGTTGTGGTAAGTTCAACCTGACGAGTTTCTATATCCCGGTGACAAAGTAGGGGACAAGATGTGTCTTTGTGTTGTTGCTACTAAGCATAACACGATGGGGTTTATTCATATTGCTTGAGTTTACTTTATCTACATCATGTCATCGTTCTCCATGTATTACTCTGTTTGTCATGTACCTAATACATAGAGAGGCAAGCATAAAAGCGCTCTTGAAGTGGAGTAATAGTAATAGGTGCAGGCAGGAGTCGGCCTATTTGTTTATGGATGTGATGCCTATATACACATGATCATTGCCGTGAAAATCGCACAACTATCCTCTTTTCTATCAATTGCACAACAGTAATGTGTTATCCACCGTATGCTGCCTACATGAGAGATGCCGCTAGGGAAAACTATGGCCCCGGGGTCTATTCACTTACAAATTTACAAACGCTACTATTACCTTACTGCCTTTATTTACTTTTTATTTTATTTTTCAATTTACAATTATCTACACACCTCACTTGCTTGCAAATAACGAGATCAAGGGGATTGACAACCCTCTCGCCCGCGTTGGGTGCAAGTTGTTTGTTCTTTTGTGTGCAACCGCTGAAGATGGTTGAGGATTTATATTCCTATTGGTTTGATAAACCTTGGTTTCATAACTGACTGAAATACTTACCCACTTTGTGGTGCAATTACCCATTCCTCTTCACAGAAAACCCAACGCAGATCACAAGTATCATAGGTCTGCTTGCCTGCGCGTCCTCAGTGCGGATAGGCTCGTCAGCGACAGTCCTTGTCGGAGAACTCCTTTCCGGAGTAGAGTGCGTCTGAGCTGCCTCAGGGAGCTCAGCCCTTGAGTGATCCTCCCCTTGGCGCTCCACCCCCATCCGCAAAGGGACAAAGGAACCGCACCGAAACTCGCCACCGGGTACTGAAAAGTATTCTCTGGCTGGGGGCTGCACAGCGGGTTGCGCCTGGGGCGGTTGATGATAAGCTCCACCTTCGGCGGGGAGCTTCTCGTCCCCTCCGTGGCGGCAGCAATCTTGGCCCTCTTGGCCACTCGCTGCGCCAAGGTCTCTTGGTCCCTGCAAGACGATACCGGCAAAGCTGAGGAAAGTAGATGCATAAAGGATTCAAGATTAAGCAAGACACATGCGGACAGTTGCTCTTCCTCCTCGTCCTCCGAGCTGCTAAGGCCCGACAGGTCCCAGATGGGCTTTTGGTCGGCAGCGGGAGCGGGTGGCAGGGTAGGAGTCCTACCACGAAATGAAGACGTGGCGACGCAGGAAGACCCTGTCGCCTTGGTGGAGGCCCCTGCCGGACGCTTGGAGATGGTGCGCCGTGTCCGCCGAGAACGGGTGACGTCGGCAGTGGGGTCCTCCTCTTCTTCTCCTTCTTCGACTGGCGGCGGCGGGCGGACCAACTCTCAAGTAGAAGCTTTCCACAGGGCGCAGGGCCTCTTCTTTGGCGCGATCGGAGCCGGGGGCTCCTCAACCTCCAGCTCTTGGGGGATTTCATCTCCTTCACCCCCGGCGAGTTCCTCTTGCAAGTTCATTGCCGACGCCTCTTCCTCGTCGTCCTCGGACTCCTCATCATCGTCAGCTTCCACGGTCCCCGACCCGCCGGCAGCTGCGTCCAAGCCTGCTTCCTTTACTCTGCGGGCGATGTGGGCCAACTCTGCATCGCTAGATTTGCGGACAAGATCTTCTTCCTTCTGGATGGTCTTCCCAGTCAGGTTGTCGAACCACTCCTGCATGGCCACCTTTGGTGGCGCTTCCCATGTGGGATCGACACTTTGGGCATTGTAGAGCGGCATTATCGCCACAATGGAGTCCCTGGCCGAGTTGTTGCAAAGCGGCACCACCCCAGCCGACAAGTTGAACTTGCCGGAGACCCGGAAGAGCATGTGGCGGAGAGCCTTGTGTTGTATCGTCGTCAGATTGTCAGCAAGCCCGGTACGCAGCCTCATGATATCCGTTGCGTTCTTGATATCTCACGCGGGGCGCTTCCGCTCTTGCAAGGGAGCAATGCGGTGGAGGAGGAAATCGGCTCCCACCATCTCGATGGTGAGCCCGGCGGTCCTGAGACAAAGGATGCGAGTTGCCGCGATCTTGAGCTTGTCGTCGTGGGCGTCGAAGTTGCTCCAAGACTTGAGGTGGTTGGGCTTCTTCTCCCGCGGCAAACAGAATTCTAGGAACTTGTCCTCCTTAATCCAGCACTAGTCTGCCCTCCACTCGGGCCACTTCTGGTGATACAACCCCTTGGGGTAGATTTGCTTGACGTCGTTCCTGGGGACCCAGGTGACGTTGCCGGAAAGCGCATCACCCTCGATGCGGGGGATGAAGTAATGACGGAACAAGGCAAAAGATGGCATCACCCCGACAAATTCTCACAAAGATGCGCAAACACAGCCATGCAAGTGACCGCGTTCGACGTGAAATCAAGAAGATGAAAGCCACAAGTCACCATGAGTTCGGTGAAAAAGGCAGAGAATGGGGGCGAGCCCGCGGTAGAAATATGCGGTGAAACAATGATGCTTGTCTGGCCTAGGGCTGTTGGTTCCAGGGAGCACGGTCGGCACCGTATGCGCTGATGTCTCCTTCCCGCCATGAAAGAGTACCAGGTGGTGCGGTCAGTGCCGGCGGCGTGAAGAAGATGTTCTCCCGCTGCTTCTTCGTGACGATCTTCTTCCGCGCTTCCGCCTCCGGGTCGACAGGCTTGGGCGCGTTAGCGGCCTTACCGCTCCTCTTTGGCGCCATCTCCATCTCAAGCAATGGGGTGGTGGTTAGCAGAAGGGCTGCACGGCGACGGCGGTGCACTCGGAAACAAGCGAGGAAGAAGACGAAGGCGGCGACTGCTAGATGGGAGAACGGGGAGTGAATGAGCATCGCCCCTCGCAGTTTTCTTTCTTATGGGGAAGGCACGGGAGAGCTAGCTCTTTACGGCCCGTCCTGTCAGCGCTTTTTACAGGCGCACAATCCCCAAAGCACCGTTTCGTTCCACCCCCCCCCCCACGTCCCGCATTTAATGCGCGTCGTGGGGGAGGACAGGAAGAACCATCATTACGACATAGTAACTCCCCCCACCCCCACGTGTCTCTGTGCACTTTTTCGGGCCTAGCCCAACAGCGTCATGGACGCGAGTATGGCCCAGGCATGGGGGCTCCTGTCGGCTTACTGAAGAATGGGTTTTCTCAGCAACCTGACTTGTGCACAGGCGACAGTGACTGGCGCCTGGCAAGCCTTGCCGGGGTACAACTAGATTCAAGACGAACCAAACAAAAGATCGAACTGGCGGCAGGCCACCTTGCCAGCAGGAGAGGGCCCGGCAAGCTCCGTGCCGGCAGGCTCCCACTACCAGGGCACCGCTCCACCTCATCAGCCTGATTGTCGCTTATCAGCAAGGTGTCAAGCGGGCAGGTGGTTAGGTAGAGCCTGTCGAGGCACGTGGCAGCTCCAGAGGATTAACCCACCTTTATTAACACCTGTCCTGGTGGAATGGCGAAGTAATAAGAGGTAGCTAGGCGGACGACACAGAAGGAGAGGCCATCCTTGCTGGAAGACGGCGTCAGCGTGACACCTCACGGTGTATTTAATGCCCCTGTCCTAATCTGTCAGAGTTAGGTATGCGGCACTGCAGCCACTACCTGCATAGTGTATTTACTGTATTGCCATTGTGTTAACCCCTTGAGCTATAAAAGCGGGTCCATGGCACCTTTTACAAGGATCGAACTCTCGTCCATTTACACGTAGTAGCTACACTCTCTGTTGGAAAAGGCAGTGCCTAGGAGGCGCTTAGGCACGCTTGGGCACTAGGCGATAGACAAACGCCTTGCCTAAGTAATAAATGGAAGTCTAGGCAGAGCAAGTTAGAAATTGTCTACCCAAGCGAGAAATTATACCATATTGCACTGATCTACCAAACGGGCCATATTCCAATGACAATAGATGGTAGTTAATTTATTCATATGCCCTAAATTAATATCGGTACACGGATAATAACAAAAGATACACCTCATAGTAAAAAATATATTACTGCCTAGGTTGCGCTTAGGGCGCTTAAGCATCACCTAGACACTAGGCAAAGGCCAACCGTCTCGCTTACGCCTACCGCTTTTTCCAACCTCCTGCACTCCCCCCCCCCCCACTCTTGCTGGCAGGCTGCGCTCCTTGTAACTTGGATGTACTCATAATCCACCAAACATAGGATGTAGGGTTTTACACCTTCGGGTGGCCCGAACCTGTATAAACCCTTTGCATGTTGCTAGTTGGTGCTGCTCTCTGCGTACGTTGATTCCCACAGCCGAACGGCAAAGGGACCCTTTGTCGGACCCATAGATTGTCGTTCGCCGACACATGGCAACATCATACTTCGAGGAGGTATATACGGAAGACCCTACCCTAACTCCTGAGGTGGTTCTTGATTGCATTCTACCCAAGGTGATGGAGGAGGTTAATTTATCACTTTGTGCACCTTTCTTGGAGCAAGAAGTGTCAGATGTCCTCTTTCATACTGGTCCTCTCAAGGCTCCGGGAACCGACAGTTTTCCTGCTAGCTTCTTCTAGCGTAATTGGATTGTCCTAAAAGTTGAATCATAGCAATGGTCCTTGAATTTTTTCAGTCATGAGTATGTCAGATGGAATCAATGATGCTACAATTTTCCTATTCCCCAAGATTCCCCGTCCAAAGGAACTGAAGGATTTTAGGCCAATTATTTTATGCAGTGTGGTGTATAAGGTTGGCTCAAAGTGCTTGAGAAAGCGCCTCCAACCATTGCTTAAAGATCTTATCTCATAAAACCAAAGCGCTTTTATTCCTCGACGTCTTATTTTTGACAATTTGATAATTGCTTTTGAATGCATTCACTATATTTCCAGTCCTTGGATCAAAAAAAATCGTCCGCTTCTACCTGTAAGCTAGACCTTTCTAAGGCCTATGACCGTGTGGACTGGGATTGTTTTGGACAAGACAATAATTAAATAGGCCTTTTCCGTGGAGTGGATTTCTTGGATCATGGCTTGCATAAATCAGTCAAATATTCTATGAAGTTCAACGATTTTTTTTGAACCATTCACCCCTCAAGGGGCCTCCGCCAAGGTGACCCATTGTTTCCTTTTCATTTCTGATGACACGTTATCTTCTCTCATCAACAAGTCAACAGCAGAGGAAAGGTTGAAGGGCATTAACATATACCGAGGAGATCCTATTATATCTCATCTTCTTTTTGTGGATGATACAATGTTACTATTTCAAGCTTCTGGCCAGAAGGAAAATGTTATCAAAGGTTTGTTGAACACATACGCATTAGCGACGGGACAATTTATCAAACCTGTGTAGTGCTCCATCATTTTTCTGATAATTGTCTGGATTCAGTTTCCGAGGAAGTGAAGAGTACTATAGAGATGACGCAGCAAGTCTTTGACTCAAAGTACATGAGGCTACCGGTGTGAGAAGGAAGAATTAGCAAATGTTAATTTGAAACACTTCAAAGAAGGTTGGGTAAGAGGCTAGTGGACTAGAGTGAACAATATTTGTCATCGGGTAATGTAGAAATTTTGATCAAGTCAATTGCGCAAGAAATTCCCACTTATGTCACGAGCATCTTCCGTCTTCCATCTTTAGTTTGTGATGACCTGACACGATGAAATGGCAGTATTGGTGGTGTTTGAGAAAGTGAATAAGAAAATGGCATGGCTCAGGGATAAGATGAGTCTCCTAAAATTAAAGGGGGCATTTGTTTCCGAGATATGGGATTTGTTACCCAGTCACTTATGGCCAAACAGGCATGGCGGCTGATTGACACCCCTGATAGCTTATGTGCCTGACTCCTATCGGCAAAGTATTACACTAGCGGCATACCTACTATATACAATATTTACTGGCAATGCTTCGGCGGTTTGGAAGAGAATTCGATATGGTTTAGAACTTGGTAAGCAAGTCCCCATTTGGGTGATGGATCTGTAATCTGAACATATCTTGATCCATGGATCCCTTGAGGCCCTCACTTTCGCCCCATCAGGCCAAAGCACAACTGCTGCTTTAAGTGGGTTGTGGGTTTTCTTGGTAAGCATGGCGCATGAAATATGAAGCTATTGAATGAAATTTTTTGGGAGTTGGACGTGTTAAACGTGATGACGAGAACGGTGCTTGAGTCCACACCGGTTGCATGTTAATATAGATGGCTTGGAAACCGAGTTGTACAAGGTGCATGTATCCGTATACAATACTATACGGTATACAAAAACTAAATTACATTTAACACTCCCCCTTAATCTAAGCCTTTGAAAGGTTTAGATTACGCTTAAACTCATCTAATTGCTTCACTGGAAGTGCCTTTGTAAAGCCATCTGCAACTTGATCTTTGCTTGAGACAAATCTGATATTCAGTAAATTTTCAGCAACTCTCTCTCTCACAAAGTGAAAATCTATCTCAATATGCTTAGTGCGAGCATGAAACACTGGATTAGCAGACAAATAGGTAGCACCTAAATTGTCACACCAAAGACATGGTTTTTCCTTCAATTTAAATCCAAGTTCACCAAGGAGAGCTTCAACCCAAATTAACTCTGTTGTAGCATTTGCTAAGGCTTTGTATTCAGCTTCAGTACTGGACCTGGATACTGTAGCTTGTTTCCTAGCACTCCAAGAGACCAAGTTTGGTCCAACAAATATAGCAAAACCACCTGTGGATCTTCTATCATCAAGAGAACCTGCCCAGTCTGCATCAGAAAAAGCACTAAGAAATATAGATGAAGATTTGACAATTGTGATTCCAACTTTCAAGGTATCCTGTATGTATCTCATAATGCGCTTCACAGCTGACCAATGTTCTGTAGTTGGAGCATGAAGGAACTGACAGACTTTATTCACTGAATAAGATAGATCTGGACGTGTTAATGTCAAATACTGCAATCCTCCAACAATACTGCGATACTTGGTGCTGTCATCAGGACCCAAAGGTGTACCATCAGTACGAGATAATTGTTCTGTAGAAGACAATGGTGTAGGTGCAGCTTTGCAACCACACATACCAATCTTTGCAAGTAAATCCTTTGCATACTTTTCCTGTGTAAGAACCAATCCGGTTCCAACTTTCTTAACTTCAATACCAAGAAAGTAGTGCAAATCACCTAGATCTTTGATAGCAAAGTTCTCACTTAAATCTCGAAGCAAAACCGTAATAGCATGATCAGAGGAGCTTGTTACTATAATATCATCAACATATATCAACATATAAATTGTGATGCCTGACTTGTTGTAGAGAAACAATGAAGTATCAGCCTTTGAGGGTATAAAACCAAGGTCACTCAACTTAGCACTGAGTCTAGAATACCAGGCTCTAGGTGCTTGTTTCAGTCCATAAAGAGCTTTGTCAAGTCTACAAATATGATGCGGAGCGTGAGGATTTTCAAAACCTGGAGGCTGTCTCATATATACCTCCTCTTCCAGAACACCATGAAGAAACGCGTTCTTGACATCTAGCTGCCGTAAACTCCATCCTCGAGAAACAGAAAGAGCCAAAACAATTCTAATAGTAGCAATTTTAACCACAGGGCTGAAAGTATCCTCATAATCAATTCCATACCTCTGTTTGAATCCTTTTGCAACCAATCTTGCTTTGTACCTGTCAATAGAACCATCAGCTTTCTTCTTGACACGATATACCCATTTGCAGTCAATTAAATTCTTGTTGCTGCTTGGAGGAACAAGATGCCAAGTCTTGTTTTCAATTAACGCATCATACTCTTCTTGCATTGCTTGACGCCAGTTTGAGTCATTTAACGCCTCCACAAGTGTGCATGGTTCACCTCCTGTAGAAGATAACATGCACCATCGAACAGTGCCGTCAGTATATTGTTTTGGCTGTCGTATACCTTTCTGAAGACGTGTACGAACTCCAACAGC
Source organism: Elymus sibiricus (assembly GCA_039707655.1). Taxonomy (NCBI): domain Eukaryota; kingdom Viridiplantae; phylum Streptophyta; class Magnoliopsida; order Poales; family Poaceae; genus Elymus; species Elymus sibiricus. The sequence goes on along the minus strand of CM077667.1, from coordinate 253,073,169 downwards.
AGCAGGTTCAGGAGGTGGAGGTGGCGGTGAAGGTGATGCATCAGCTTCTGAATTCGCTTCTGAATTTTCTTCAGGATCAAAGTTTTCATTTTCTTCATTTTCTTCACTCCCATCTTCATTTTCTGAAACACTTCCCCCCTCAGCAGCGGTGGCCACAGAAGATGCAGAGGAAACTGCGGCCGACAGCTGACCAGAGGAGACAGGAGACCGGGGCGACGTCGGGGTGTGCAGAGGCAGGGACCGCGGCGACAGCGACCGCTCAGGAGACCCACCCGAGCTGTCTGCTGCGCGTCGTGAGTGGCCAGGGGAGCGCGCGGGAGAATCCTCGTCGGGCTGGCCGTCGTCGGGATCAGCGCTGGCAGCAGAATAATCAGGCGCATCCACCTCAGTTTTAGTGTCCGTTTCGGCATTTTCTGCTGGATTTTCACTTGCAATTTCTGAACCATTGGGAGAACCATTTGGACTGAAATTTTCTACCTGCTGCACATCAGTTATTGGCACAATAGGAGACACATGGTTATCAATATTAGGTGCACCCTCATGAGAAAAAGAAGTGGAAGATGGAAGAAGTAAGATTTGTTGTTTTAGGAGGGCACCGGCATTGGGATGAAGGGAGGCAAAAGGAAAAACATTCTCATCAAAAACTACATCACGTGAGATATAAATTCTTCCTGTTGAAACATCAAGACATTTGACACCCTTGTGAAGAGGACTATAACCAAGAAAAACACACCGTTTTGAGCGAAAAGCAAGTTTTCGCTTGTTGTAAGGACGAAGATTTGGCCAACAGGCACAACCAAAAGTTCTAAGAGCATCATAATTTGGTTTGACATGAAGGAGACGTTCAGTAGGGGTGTCAAAATTTAGGACTTTGCTAGGAAGCAAGTTTATGAGAAAGGTGGCAGTTATAAAAGCTTCATCCCAATATTTTAAAGGCATGGAGGCATTGGCACCAACTTCAACTATGTGACGGTGTTTTCTCTCAGCAGAACCGTTTTGTTGATGAGCATGAGGGCATGAAACATGATGAGTGATGCCAACCTTTTGAAAGAAACCATTTAACTTTTCATACTCGCCTCCCCAATCAGTTTGCATAGTAATAATTTTCCTATCAAACTTGCGCTCAACATATTGCTGATAATTAAGAAAGGCTTGATAAACATCAGAACGCTTCTTAAGCAAATATATCCAAGTAAATTTACTGAAATCATCGATAAAGCTTACATAATATGTATGTTTTCCCACAGAGAGTGGGGCAGGACCCCATACATCAGAAAAAACTTGCTCCAAGGGAGCAGTGGAGACACTAGAGGAAACATGATATGGCAACTGGTGACTCTTAGCTAACTGACAAGAATCACAAACATATGGAGTACTCTCTGGGGTGTAAGCTATTTTATTTCTCCTAAGAACTTGCTGAACGACAAAAGAAGAAGGATGTCCTAAACGCCGATGCCAAGTAGAGGATGACGGCTTTATTGTGAAGAAAGCATGCTTGGAAGTCTCATGAAACATAGGCACCAAAGGATAGAGTCCACCATAGCAAGGGCCCCTAAACAGAATTCTTCGAGTTGCTTGGTCCTTGATTAAAAAGAAGAAAGGATGAAACTCAATAAAGACATGATTATCAAGAGTAAATCGATGAATAGACAAAAGGTTCTTAGATGCATTTGGAACAAGAAGAATATTTTTAAGGTCAAAAGAGCCATGAGGGGTACGTAATATTGAATCACCAATATGACTGATGTTCATACCTGTGCCTTCAGCAGTGCGGACCTTGTCTTGCCCATGATATTTGTTGGCGATGAGAAGCTTGTTCAGCTCACTAGTGATGTGATCGGTGGCTCCAGAATCAGCATACCAATTTGTGTCAACACCATATGGGGCAGCAGCAAGATGTGCCCCCTTTTCTGCATCATCTCTCACATCATCTCTCTTTTTCTTGTCATCAGCATAACGCCACCAACAATCACTAGCAGGGTGTCCATGCTTCTTGCAAATCTGACAATCAATGTCAACATACTTGGTAGGGGTACGATCTGGGCGACGTCCACCACCATCATTACGCCTATCACGGCGATCATCACGCCGGTCTCCACGGCGATCATCATCTCTACGATCATCACGACTCCAACCACGGTCATCATCTCTACGGTCATCACGGCGCCAACCACGGTCATCATTGCGGCGCTCATCACGACGCCAACCACGGTCATCATCATTGTCACGGTATCGATCACCACCACCCCCTCCACGGTAGGAACCACCACTGTCAGGGCTGCGACCACGGAGAGGAGGAGGAGGTGAGTAACCACGTGGAGGTGGAGTGCGACCACGTGAGCGCTCATAGCCCCGACGAGCTAGATTTGCAGAGGAAATAAACGAGCCATTCTCTTCAACTCCATTGCGCATATCATATCCACATAGCTGCTCATAAAATTCATCTATGGTGGTGCTAGGGTTTCCATGAACTGTGGTGATAAGAGAGTTGTATTCACCTTTGTCCAGACCATGCAGAAGGTAACCTAGGAGCTCATCATCTCCAATCGGTTTTCCAAGTGCTGAAAGCTCGGAAGCGAAGCCTTTCATCTTGGTGTAGTACTGATTGGCAGTCATTGTCAGTTTCTTGGTGTGGTTGAGCTTCTCACGCAGATGTTGAGCCTTGGTGCGAGATGCTGTTTTGAACATAGTGTTAACGGCAGTCCACGCCGAAGCAGTAGTATCCATGCCCAGAACATGCGACAGAATCTCTGGAGAGAGCGAATTCAGAAGAAAACGCAACACCTGTTGATCCCGAGCAATCCAGGCCACATACGCAGGGTTTTCAGCTTCGATCTTCGTCCCATCGGAGTCCACAGACTCGATGATCTTGGCTGGAGCACGGTCGGAACCATCGAGAAGGCCCATGACATTGGCGCCACGGAACGCCGGGACGATGAGGGCTTGCCATAGCAGAAAGTTATCTCGCGTCAGAAGCTGAGTTGGAGGGCTCCCGAGGGCAGCGGCCAGGCCTGAAGTTGATGTCGACGAGCTCATGGTGTCAGATCGGATCGGAGGTTGTTGGTTTGGTTGTTGATGCGGCGGCGGCGGCTTGAAGGCAGCAGCGGCGGCGAGGTTGTTTGTCTAGGTTGTTGATGCGGCGGCGGCGGCTTGAAAGCAGCTGCGGCGGCGAGTTTTGTTTGTCTGGTTGTTGTTATACGGCGGCGGCGGCGGCCGGAGGGCGGCGGCGGCGGCGGCAGCTAGGTCACGGGAGGAGGGGCTCTGGTACCATGTTAAACGTGATGACGGGAACGGTGCTTGAGTCCACACCGGTTGCATGTTAATATAGATGGCTTGGAAGCCGAGTTGTACAAGGTGCAGGTATCCGTATACAATACTATACGGTATACAAAAACTAAATTACATTTAACAGGACGTCCGTGAGATTGTTAAAATTCGGACATCTTGGAGGAACAAACATGACTCCTTTGCCTGGTTCTGGGAGAAGAGTGGTCGATTCACAGTTAAGAGCGCATACCACCTAGCTACGAGCTTACAAGACGCTATTTTTGCTGGGGGCGCTTCAAGCAGTAGCTTGTTTGGTGATCGATCTTTCCACCTGGCGATGTGTTTGGAGTGCACATGTGCCACAAATGATGAGAATAACTGCTTGGAAAGCCGCTACTAGGGCCAATATGAGGTAGGGAGGCGGAGAGCAGTTTTCACACCATCATTACATGCGGTCATGCAAGATTGATCTGGGAACTGATGAGAGCAATATGGCCGCTACAGGACCATTCGTTGCTCGTTGACACTCATAAGGAGTGGATTTTGAACATTCAGGCAGGCTGTCAGGTGAATATGATAGACATGGTTATTACGCTGGTCTGGTGAATCTGGTCTCTTTGATCGGACATAGTCCATGGTAAAGATGTCCCTCCTCCCGAAACTATCGATTTCTTGCAGAGCTAAATGATGTTGCTACGGCAGGCAAGGGTGTACAACACCGAGGAAATTCTCAAAGGAAAGATGACATTGATGGACACTAGTCCTGGTCAGAGATAAAGAGGGTTACGCCAATTCTGTTGTGGCCTCCACCGCCGGTGAACTGGGTAGCCCTCTCCATGGATGGTGCCTTCTTGGCTACATACCACACAACGGCGGCGGGCACTACAATGATACTTTATTAGGGAATAATTCATGCCCCGATGCAGGTCATTGTGTTGGCATTACAACATAGTGCAGCACCGAGATACAGTCGGACTCCTCCGAGGCGTTGGCGACGCTTTCAGGTGAGGGCTTGGATCATTCAGTATATGGCCATCTTGTCACTGAGTTTATTCCACATAAGCTTAAGCGTGATCAAAATAGGGTAGCAGATCAACTAGCGTCATACAGTCGCAATGAATATTGTATGGCAACATAGAAGACCACCATGTTTGAATCAAAGGTCAAGAATGTTGTATGGCAACATAGAAGACCGCCATGTTTGAATCAAAGGTCAGACGAAGAACATTCTTCGAGTATGAGCAGGGGCAGTAAGTTGACACTTAGAACATTGTTTCAATCACAATTAACAAAAGAAAACTTGCTGACATGTATCTAGAGATTATAAAGGAATTTTTTTATGATCTCTATTTAAATTGCACAAATAAGCAGATGTATTTTAAATATAACGTCTCAAATTTATGAACCCAATAAAGTGGGCCTCGGTAAAAACTAACAATTTACAAAATGCTCATGACTGATTGGGTCGTAGTCATCAAATAGATCAAATTACAACATGAGAATGCATTCTCCTGTACAATGAAAATCTGAGTCCTATGTTGAATGATTGTGTATGTCTGTTGCTCCAGAAGCTGCACTCAGCTTGTTCGATGAAACCTTGCAGCGCAGAGTGCATATATAATCCTTACTGAAAGAATCTTCTAACCTTTTTATATTCGACCAAAAGAAAAATGGATCAGTTACTTTTACAAGACTAGTGTGTGCAAAAAATTTAGTCAGAATTATGTTGGGAGTAGAAAAGGTTACCTGTTCCAAAGTTAAGAACATTATCACATTCCACGACCCAACTCGACAAAAGTTTGCAATAAACCCCTTGTAGAAAGCACCAAGTCCCTGCAGAAGAGCACGATCATTTGTCAGTATGGATGTATTGTAGTGATGATTTGCTGAAAAGCACCTAGTAACATGACACTACACTTTCTAAGTTATTGTAGAATTAAGCTTATTCCTCGAGCACAAGCATTTGCACCATCCAAAACCAGATCAACGATAAACTGAGGTAGGGTTGGTAGAATCGCAAGTTGCTGGCATTCACACAAGCGTATGTTATGCTTATTTATAGAAAATGTTTACTGAGATGGCATGCCATTTCATCAATTTTTGCTAAATGTGGTATGCCACATCATGAAACTCTAACGTGCCATATCATCAAAACTGCTAGCAACAATGGCCCGAATGGGACAGAAATGGAAGTTTTGGCATAGACTAACCAACGAAATTTTTCTAGCACACAACTGCTGCTTTGGAATTACTTTCAAAAGCAAAGCTTTGGAATGGCCAAAGGGGCACGTTTCTTTCCTTACTGGTTTTCCCAATGTAAGACAGACTGTCCCTCCCTCAGTGTCATAGCTCTAAAATTTTGTAGTGATCTTAGCAAAATCTAGGCTAAACTCAAACTACAATACATCGGCATGTCTGGAATGTGATAATAAGCATTAGAAAAAAGCTGGCAGGAAAAATAGCCATGCGCATGTTTCCTGATTAAGCTGTAAAATGCAGCCAAGCGTAAGCCCGCATCTCAAATAATCCAGCAAACAGGTAGTCAGCAATAAAACAACATTTATCTCCTGGATACATTAACAACCATTACGCATATGTTGAGCAAGCCAACTAGGCACCCATGGAAAGGGAAAACTCAATGACCTAAGAAGGTGACTATCTATCTGACACAAAATATCAACTATATTGCCATTTCTTATTTGAGTAAGGATGATAGTATATTAAGGGCAGATGTTGAAATATTTGATACATACAGATAGGGGCTTCACAAGTAATAACCTAAGTCCTCAAGGGAAAATGAATTTTGGTGTTCGCTGTCTTTGGATATTGGTAGTATAACATCAAAAGTTATCTTCAATAAAGTTCTTAGAAATTTGGAGGTATAAAACAGCACTATACTGAAAATAATGGAAATTGTTCATCATACATCATTTTTTAATGTCTTGGCGAAACAATCAAATGTACTTCTGTATGTTGAATCGCCCATCATTCTTGATTTCACCTACAAAGGACTCATGCGGTTAAAATTATATGAAAACTAGACCATTCATTAATATAGAAACAAAGGGAAATAGTGAGGTATAAAGCTTTTGCAGACAATACCACATCCACTGGAGATCCAATGCAAACAGCAAAAATACCGGCACCAAGTCCAGCTAAAAGATGGGTATAAACATTATCTGTAAACCCAGGAAGACCTAGAAACAGCTGCACACAAAGAAAAATGTGATGAAGAGTGATAATTAAATACAGGATAGAAAGATGAGAGAGAATGAAGAGGCACCTGTTTAAATTGGTCATAGCTGGCCAACTCGGCGGCATTAATCAAAGCATTTCGTGCCATATTAGGACCAAGGCCAGTCCACAAAGCTCCAATACCTTCCTAGAAAAATGACAAGCTTACAGACCATGGGCGAGAGGAATAATCTTGTAACCTTTTACTGTTTGTTGTCATGATGAATCATAGCAGCAACCTGTCTGACTATGGTGGCATACGCATTAAGAGCTCCAGAATAGTGCCTCTTGACGGCAGTAGATTTTCCATCTGCTTGCAATCTCACTTTGACAAGATCCGTTGGATTTGCGACAGCAATCGCTATGGCACCTATGCACACATAGTTAATTAATTCAGTGTGTGTTTCGTTATCCACATTAACCGGCACGGCCCTTTACAATGGACCAGGGTAGTGTGCCAATGTTATGAGAAAAGTAGAGTTTTTCCAGTGAATAGAGGCTGGGAATGCTTACCAGTTGTGAGAGCAGCAAGAATCTTGTTCAATAAAGTGGCATCACCTACAAACACAAATAAGGCTTTGACCTGCAACGCGCAGAAAGAGCAATCCTGTCAGGCAGTTGGTCACTCTGAACTGAAGATGGGAAATGCACTGCAACTGCAAGGTGAAATGGAAGGAGCAGCACAGACAGGCTCATACAAGCCAACACGGAGGCCGCCATAGAGGCACTGGCGGTGAAAGCCAGGGACGATGCCCTTCCAAAGTGCGGTGACGCCTTCCTCCCTTGCAATCGACATCATTGTGCCCAGCATTCCTCCTGTAGCTGCAGGCCCAGCAGCTGTTTTCTTTTGCAGCTGAAGACGCACCTTGGCTGTGTCCAGAGGAATGGTGCACACCTGATCGAATCAATCACACCAACAATCTCAAGTGTTATGATCAATATATAACGAGTCTAATCATCATATCATATCCAGGTACGGAGAGGTAAGGCAACAAAGAAACCCTAGGCCTAGCTATAGCTCTAGTTTAGTGCAGCAGCTCAGCTGATGAAAATGGAATGGTTCTCTAGTCTCTCCTACTCAGGTCTTGTTGCGTGTCTTTTATTGCACGAGAAACAGACTAGTATACCAGTAGTATAGTATGGAGGCTGGAAGTGTTATCCAAAAAGCTTCCCTTCTATCTCGGGGTGAATTAGCAGGATCGAGCAGGCATTCATCCCAATCCCCAATACAAGCGATGTGCTAGGCAGCGACACAGCCAGGATAGAGCAAGAGACTGAAATGCTGTGGTGTACCTCAGCGAAGCAGGAGGCGATGGCGCTGCTGATGAAGACGGCGACGAATGAAGAGGCTGTCGCCATTTAATCCCCGGGGAAGCGGCGGCAGCTGTGGTATGGTCGATGGCGAGCAGAAGGAAAGAGGGGTAGAAGCAAGCTCCGAGTAGGCTGATGATCTAGTTCATATTTAAGATCTGGATTCAGATCTCAAAGTCTTGTTGCCAGGCTTCGTCGGCTGTCAGGCCGGGGCTGTTACAGTAAACTCTAACAATGATTCATATTTGCAGTCTCTGGAAGCATCTCCAATACAATACAAGATGCAAATTTGGACATGTAAAAACAGAAAACGTAAAATTTACATATCTACAAAGTGTATTTTACATCTTCAAAAAATCCTACTTGCACATGATGCAAAGTGGATACGTAAAAGTGCAATTTCAATAAATGATGTAAAATGGAGATGTAAACCAGCGACTGGCCGCGCGGCTGTTGTACAATCCATGTACAACCGCACAAGGGGCATTTTGGATCGGGCAGAAACGCTCGCGTCGCCCCCCCCCCCCCCCCCCCCCCCAGGGCGACTCGGGCGGAGCCCAGAAACCTAGCCGCCGCTGCCAAGCACTCCCTCCTCCTCTCCCTCCGCCGTCGCCGGGCTAAGCCCGGGGGCCGACGGTGGTGACGGGGGATCTCCTCTCTCACGCGTCTCCGGGTTGGGGCGGGACCCCTAGGCGTGTGGTGGCGCGGCCGATCTGGATTCTACGGCGCGGCGAATGGCTGCGGCAGGTGGCGGGTGGCCGGCCCGTCCTCGGACGACGGCGGCTAGGCGCGGCGGGCGGCCCAGTCACGGACGGCGGCGTGGCCTGTGGGCGCAGTGGCCGGCCTTTTCGGGCGGCGGCGGCGGCGGCGGCTGCGGTCGGCGGCCAGCTAGGCTACGGTGACGTGCAAACTGCCTTCAGATCGGCAGCGGCGGCGTGGAGGGCCTGGTGGTCTCGTCGGCAGCACATCCGGTCAGATATGTTCTGACCGATGCGACCGGCGGTGGTGGTCATCTCTTCCGTCAGAGGTGGTCGGCCTGAGGCTGGGTGTTCGGATCTCCGGATCCGTGATCTAGTACTGGCTGCGAGTCGGGGAGACATAGTTGCCGGTGAAAATCGAGCCGACGGCGAGCGATGGCGGCGTTCTATGTCGTTACCTTGATGAAGGCATCGTTGTGTGACTTATGTCGACCCACTCGTACTGCTCTGAGGAAAACCCTAGGATCTGGTCTTCCAGATCGGACGATGACGGTACTGCGGTGGAGCATCGTTTCTCTCTTGGGAGCATCGTTTGTGGAGCAGTGCTGGTGGTCAGAGGTAGGAGGTGGAGCGGCTTCGTCTTGCACGGAGCTTCGGTGGAGATGTCAAGTCATGCCTGGCCGACAGGTGCTACACTTTGTCATGCCTGGTCGGCAGGTGCTACGCACGACAGATCTTCCAGAGACTTCAAGCTGTGTCGGCTGGTGGTACTTGGCGGCATGGGGCTGAGGTGTACCGGCGGCGACCGCGACGTGCTCAGCAGTTCGCGCGCAGGGTGGTGGTGCCGTTGGGCGCCGTGGTGGCGTTGACGGCAGCTAGACCAGGCAAGGATGATGCGTCAGTACAGCTCTGAAGATGGAGTAGTGGCAGTTGGCGGCGGCGGCCTCTAAGAGCGCGTCGGACCGGTGGGTGCCCCATACCCGGCAAGTGGCTTGGTTGGGGCCTCAGGTCTTAGATGTTAGGCTTGTCTGCGAGGTCTGTGGTATTAGGCCCGGACTAGCAACATCCCTTCATCAGATGGATAGGAGTAGCGACAGTTGTCGCCTAGACGGTGGCTTCAGACTTATTGCTGTATTTCTTTGCAAGGTCTTTTGTGAATAATTAATAAAATGGCTGCATGCATCGCTCAGATGCAGAGGCCGGGGGCGATCCTCCTTATCTAAAAAAATGTACAACCGCGCAATTTGAAATAAAAACACCCCGAATTGGAACTGCAAAATTTCACACATCCATAAGTAAATTATTACATAATTCATAAAATCCACAACATCAAATGCAATACAAATACAACAAAGTTCTTGCACAATACAACAAATAAATTATGAAACTAGGCGGCTTTTTCGCCATGTCATTTTCAATAATCCTCCATCAAATCCTTCTAAAGTTGATCATGCGCATCGAAGTCTCTAATTTCATTGTACACTTTCATGAAACGTCTGGTTCGCTCCTCTTTTCTCAATCGACATAACGCGTAACGCACATCAAATCATAGTAGATGTATCTAAATCTTGTCCATGCTCATTCTCAGTGATTATGTTTTGCATGATCACACAAACAGTCATGGTATACCAAAGATTTTTTTTATCCCAGAATATAGATGGTCCTCACACAATAGTAAATTGGGATTGCAAAATCTCAAATGCCCTCTCAACATCTTTCCTGGCCGTCGCTTGTGCATTATGAAAGATGAGTCTTTTCTTACCTTCAGGATTTTGGATAGGCTTGACAAAAATACTCCACCTTGGATAGATCCCATCCGCGAGATAGTACCCATGGTTGTATGTGCGCGAATTTGCTTCAGAGGTCACCGGTGGAGTTTCTCCATTGGCTAACTTGGCAAATAGAGGTGACAGGTCGAGCGCATTGATGTCATTGTAAGATTCAGGCATCCCAAAATATGAATGCCAAAACCATGTTTCATGATCGGCAACTTCCTCAATAATAATAGTGGCATCCTTCCCGCGACGCTTAAATTGTCCATGCAATGCTTTTGGACAAATTTTCCACTTTCAATGGATGCAATCCACGGACCCTAGCATACCTAGGACCCCATGGGCTTTGTTCATCTCCAAAAGCCTCTGAGTGTCCTGAGCATTGGGTGCTCTCAAGTACTGTGGACCAAACATTTCTATCATAGTCTTTGCAAATTGTTTGACATAAAATATAGAAGTGCTCTCTGTCATCGCCAAATTGTCATCAATGTAGTCTGTTGGAACACCATAGGCCATCATGCATAAAGCGGCAGTGACCTTCTGCTTGGTGCTATGTCCAAGCATCCCCACACAATCCCACCTCTGCTCGAAGGATCGGTAATGTTCCTTCACGGAATGCAAATGGGGATGAACAAATCTTTGGACATTCTAAACCAGCGTCAGAACTACCTCTCTGGGAAAACGGGTGGCATAGCAAAATAGTTACACATCAACCTCTCGTGCGCCTCAACTCGTTCTCTCCGGACGAACGCACGACCAAACACAGAACCGTCGTGCTTCGGCTTCTTCCTCTTGTGCATGGCCACTAGCATAGCAATGTCCTCTTCTTCGGTCAAATCAAATTCCTCATCGGAGGAGGAATCGTGCTCGTAAGAGGAGTGACACGAGCTCATCTACAATATTAAAAAAAAATCACCGTCAAACTATATCATAACAGCCGAGAAAAACCTCATGGTTTCCACGGTTTTTACCTTGGGGGAATTTCCTCAAACACCTTGCGTGCAAGGTGGAAGGATTCTGCTGGCGGCGGGATGGGCAGCCGTTCGGTGGCAGCTTACGCAATCGATGGTGCTAGCTTGGTAGAGGAGACGGCCGCAACCCTACAGAGAAGGTGGCGGGAGCTTGGCGGTGTGGGCGGCCGGCTTCACGCGGTGGCAAGAATGGCTGAGGCGGGCGGACGGCGAGGTGCGCCTCCCTACCTCCGGCGGTGGTTTGAGTCTAGAAACAAGCCCAACAACTCCATGACCGCGCCTGTCCATCCAGTGGGAACCAGGATACCACGGCCCGTCTGCCAGCGGCCCAGGAGTGTAACGTCCAAGATGCAGTCCTATCCCTATTATGGCTCGAGGGCCTCGATGGGGATAGAAGCGCATCTCGTCGTTTTGCAAGTATAGAAATCATTGCAATACATGTAAAAGAGGAGATGAGTATATGAGTTGGCTTACACTCGCCACAAGCTAAGTACAAATAGCATACAATCATCCATACAACCATTTGAAAACACAGGGTCCGATTACGGACGAAAAACGACAAAAGCAATGAAGTCTATCTCGCTAAGCCCAGGAAGACGACCAAGTAGCTCCCCTATTCGTCCAGGTAAGTCACGTACATACGCCCACGCTCCTCATCGAACTCCCACTGGAGCTCGGAAGCATCAACTGGAACGAACTCATCAGTACCTGTACCTGTATTGTTGTAGTAATCTGTGAGCCACGGGGACTCAGCAATCTCATTAACCCGGGTACCGAGACAATGTAAGCTGGTGGGTGAGGTATGGTTAATTGGTGAGGTTTGGAGCAGCACTAAGCATTTATTTGAGTGGCTAACTTACGAGTACAAGAGTAAGATGAGGAACTACGCTTTGCGGACGAGAACTAGTTATGATCAATAAGTGATCCTGAACACCTACCTACGACTCAAACATAACCCCACCGTGTTCCCTTTTCGACTCCCTCGAAAAGAGATGATCACGGTTACTCACGCGGTTGGTGTATTTTATTTGAGTTTACTTCAAGTTTACTACTACCGGATGTTAAACAATTTCCAAGTTGCCACGTAACCGCGGGCACGGCTTTCCGAAAGATTTAACCCTGCAGGGGTGCTCCAACTCATCCATCACAAACTAACCACACGCTGCATGGATAACCTCAACCATGTGATAGCCCGTAGAATCCTCGGAAATCCGGTGGAAAACCTCAACCTCGAGATAGCTCGAAGTATCCTCAGAATCCCGTGCACAAGACATTCGAGAAAGGTAAAAAAAGTCCAGCAAGACCTCCCGACGTGTCGACGATCCCAATAGGAGCCACGTATCTCGTTCTCAGGACACGGCGGATTGTCCAAACTTCCGGTAGGCCAATCACAGAGTTGCCCCTGGCGGCCACCGGCGGTTGACAGTTTGTACCAACACTCATGAGGAGCACTGGCCCGGGGGTTGATTAATTATCCACGGGGTAGCTAAGCCCTATGCATTTTAATTAGGTTGTTTAGCAAATGTAATACCAATGTTGGGTCTTGCGAGACGAGTTTTACCCCAAAACGAATAGTCAAGGGGGTCCCCATAAAAATCCCAAGCATGTTAGGAGCGCTCAATATGGAACATAACACCGGTACTCGGAAACTAGGGCGGCAAAAGTGGAACAAATCACCGGGCAAAAGGCCAAGCCTTCCACCATCACCAAATATATATGTGCATTAAATTAAATAACAGTAAATATGGTGATATCCCAAGATATCCATGTTGCCACATGGAAACAACTTGCACCTGCAACTAGCAACGCTATAAGAAAGGGATGAGCAAGCGGTAACTTAGCCAATCAATGTTTTGCTAGGAAGTGAGGGGTTAGAGGCTTTCATGGCAAATTGGGAGGCTTGACATTTATGTGGTAGGTAACGTGACATAACGGCAGAAGCGAGACATCTAGCAATAGCAAAAATAGTATCGGGATCCGGGTAACGATCATCTTACCTGGAGGGTCTTTAGAGGGATAAAGAGCTAGGTCCTCGTAGTTGTTCTCGCCAGGATCCTCGTAGTCAGTCTCGTCACTCGGGTCTACCCATAGAATAAACAACACCAAATAAACATACAAGCAAGGTGCAATTAAACCTGGGCATAGCCCGGGCCGGGCCGGGTTTCGGACCGGGCTTAAAAAAGCCCGAACGGGAAAACTCAGGCCCGAGCTCGACCCGGCCCAGCCGTCGGGCCTAACAAATCAGGCCCGACCCCGGCCCTACAAAGCCCGGTAAAGTCCGGTCGGCCCGGCCCGATCTAGGCTTAAAAATTGTGTTTCGCAAGCCCGAGCCCAGCCCGGTCTGCTCTTCGGGCTCACTTTCCAGGCCCGAGCCCGGCCCGATGGCACGATAAGGCCCGGCCCGGCCCGGGATTTTCGGGTCGGGTCAGGTCGGGCCGGCCAGGCCGGGCTGCCCATGCCCAGGCGTAGGTGCAATGCGCAACCAAGGATGATGCATGACCAATTTGATGTATTTAACATGGTAACCCTATGCTAGTCATCTTTCTCATGCAATTATTTAGTTCTTTAAAATTCTGGACAGAACCTCAAGATTAGTTATTTGGGCATGCGTGAACATGGCAAAAATGAATGCTTCTCATGAAAACGATGCAAATGCATATGCAGAACGTTGCAAACGGAGTAACGGAACTCTTGGAGCACTCACGACAAGGTACTAACGGTAACGGAGACAAAACAGAGATCGAGGGAGGCCACGGGCAATTTCTTGTTATCCCAAGTGTGCCACTATATTGGAAATGAAATTCTTGTGGAAATATACCTAAAGATCATGGCAAACAAGTGGATAGAGCCCACACAAGGCACAAAACAATTATGCAAGCAATCTGTCCAAAAACAGCAACATGTCATATTGTAACCCACACATCAACAAGCTACAATACACTAAACTGCACAACAAGGGCATGGGGATGTAGACAACATGATGCACAACAATTCATGTCATGGCAGCAACTTGAACAAAAGCATGGATCAACAGCAAATGAGCTCACAAGATGGCATGTTGAAACAACAGTTAAGGACTTAGTGAAAAATACCAGTTTTCACAATCTGAGTTATCAGGATGGCATATGGACAACAATAAATCTACATGCTACAGGGACTTTCATGGCATGAAATTTAACAACATGATAGAGGACAACATGCACTTCAAATAACTCCAGTAAAGAAACATCTAAATATGCATAGATTCCTGGCTAGCATCCTCTCAACATGGCATATTGAACTAAAAAGTTCCTCAGAGTTGGAAAAATTATCAAGTGGCAAAGCAGGGCAGTTTTCACAGGTTGACATGTTTGGCAGCAAAATTAACTAAGATGCAACACCCTTACTTGCAAGCCATTGGCACATCCTAACAGAGGGAAACATGCTCTACAATTCATTCCATTGGGCCAACCCCAAAGGAACCATGGATTCATGGCAATCATCATGAAAACATAGCAACAAAATAACCAGACTTTATACTTAGAAATATTTGGGCATATGAAAACAACAGTATTTATGGCATGTTGACAGCAAGAAATCTAGTCACAAACATGGTTTTTCATGACAAGCAAAATTACCAAGGGCTAGTACACATAACAAAGGGCAAATTTCATGTTGGCAAGTTTGTCAAATAGTGGAAGGATTAAATCATGCAAAAATAACAAAATGACATATTATCACCAAATAGCTTTCACACAAACTTGCTCAAATGACCAAACCAACACTACAGATGGATTCATTGGATTTTTCTACCCCAAAATCATATATCACATGCTCATGTTACAGTAGAAAATAATGCCACAAACCACAAGCAAAAATAAATCAACTAGGTAAAACCTAGCATATGCCAAATTTGGCATATGTCCGATTTGGAAAAAACAAACAGCTCTGAAAATCTACGGACACCCAGGCCTGAGCTAGCCTCTGGCGCTGACTAGTGGGCCTGGCGCTACACTGGTTGGGTTGAGCAGCTGACACAGGGGCCCATATGTCATACAGACAAAATATCAAAAAAAAGGGGGGGGGGGTATTCGCGCCCGCGGGAACGAACCCGCGACCTCTTGGTCGAGTGGGCTCGGTCGGACCAACTAGGCTAGGGCGTGGCTCGTGCTAAAAGAGGGGCTCTGGCCCTAATGAACAGACCATGGCGCTGGGTCTTCTTCTTCCCTATGACAGGGCGAACGACGGCGTCGTCGACGAGCAGAGCGGCAACTGCAGCAGCAGAAGACCGCCGACAGGGGTGTGGAACCTACGCGGGGGTCCATTCCCGGGGCTACAAGGACCTACGGCGCGTGGTTGCGGGGGCTCGAGCTCGAGCTCTGCTCGGCTCGGGTCATGGCGATGCGCAGCGGCAGGGCACGCAAGGCAAAGCGCGGGCGAGCGAGCGGGCAAACCTAGCAACCTACGGAGAGCACGCGCTACGCAAGTGGTCGCGGCGACCTACGGAGTGAAGCGGCAATAACTTCGAGCGAGCAAAAATTCACACATGCCGGAGCTACGGGAGCGCGACGATGGCATGGACACGGCATGGCGTACACCTAACGATCGGCGACGGGAATAGGCAGGGCGGACGCGTGGCTCACCTAGGGCCTAACGGACATGAAGGAGGGGCTGGAGACGACGCGGGCGTCTACGGAGTGTGGCGATGTTCCTGGATCGCGAAGCAGAGGAAGATGGGCTCGGGGGCGTCGTCGATCTATGCCTTGGAGCTCCCCGGGACGTCGCGGAAGAAGAGGGGGACGTCGCAGCGACCTTCCCGCGGCTCGGGGCTTCGGATGCGCGACGAGGGGATCACCCCGTGCTTGAACTTGAGCTCGGGAAGATCATGGCGGACAGGGCGACGGCTAAGGCATCGGAGAGGCTTACCGACGGCGGCAAGGCGAGGAGAGGGAAGGAATGGGTCGCGGGGAGAACCTAGGGCACTGGGGACACGCTTTAAAGGGCGCCCGGAGCTTCTCTGTCTGTCAAATCATCCGAACGCCGACGTGGCATCCCTGGATGGTTTGCCGTATAGGGAGACGACGAACGCGCACAGGGAGGCAGGCTGGGCTGCGTGCTAGGCTGCCGCTGCGCTGTTGGGCCGCGGAGGAGGCAAAGGCCCAGGTGGGCTGCGTGAACTCTCTCTCCCCTTGACTTAACCTTATTAATAAAAAAACACAGAAACCAAAATAAAATGCCCAGGGAGTTTAGAAAAGAATATGAGAGAAAGAAAAATAGTTTTGGAGAGCTGGAAATATCTACAATTTTATAAATTTGGTTTGGATATTGACCAGAGAAAAAAAATGCCTTTTAATAACTATCTGAACCTGTTTTGCCAAATAAGAGAGGAGTGGAGCAGAACATGGCTCATAATGATTTTTAACATGACAAACAGAATATTAGCCACCTTAGCAACATTTTATTTAATGCACTAGGGCAAGTAAAATCACCACATATCATGAATTTTGAAATAAGAAAGAGATGGAGATATAGGTCAAAGAAATTGTAGGGAGGTTTTTCACACAAGTAGTAACACTTGGATGCAATGCACACAAACACCACAACACCACTCACTCAACATATCACATGATGTAACAATAAGGAATGGATGACATGATGCCATGATACAAAATGAATGCCATGAAGCACATCTTTATTAACTCAACCACATGAGGCATAACATGGAAGGTTCATACATGGAATTTGTTACATGACTTGGAAAGGTGCTCTAGGGCTATTACAAGGAGCGACGCCTGAAAATGGCCCAGTACGCAGCCCACTCAAGATCTCCACAGGCGAAGCACCTCGCGAGGCCCCCTCCCTATGAGACGGAACTCTCCCAGTCAAGCATCTTCAACCTCAAGCAGCCTCACGAGGCTCCCCTCATGAGGCGAATCCCCGCAAGGCCCTTCGCCCGAAGGGGCCGAGCGGCGCTGGTCGCGCGGCTGCGCGCCCACCACGTGGGTAATGCCCTCGTGCAGGGAAGGACAACAGGATCGTGCCAGCAGGCACGGACAAAGATGATTTCCTTTCTGGTGATTAAAGGGCACCACCAGCTGCCTCCTCCAAAGTAGCTTCCCAAAGCTTACCATTTTGGTGCAAGGTGACCAAGGTGACACCGGTCGCCAGGGCGAAGGTCATCACCGAGTCCACAAGTGTGTCATGGTTGGCGCCTTTGCAGAAGAAGACCAACTTTTGTCAGGATAGACTGAGCGCCTGTCCCCCATCCAATTGCCGCCCTGTGGCTGCCCTTTCCTGCCAATATTTTCGGGGAAGAGGACGAAGGCAAGGATAAGAGGGGAAGTGCTTCTACATGAGAGGAGGCGATCCGGAGATCAATCCTTCTAGCCCTCAATCATTCACCTGTACGGTCGCCTTCCACCTTGTAACACCGGTGCCTTCCCAAGAGCAATCCCATGAACCAGGAGTAGGGTTTTACACCACAAGGTGGACTGAAGCTGGGTAAACCGTGTTCATTGTTGTGCCCGACGTGTTTGCTCTCGCGAAGCTTCGTTCGATGTTGCCTTACTCGCCATCAGGTCGTGAGATAGCTGCACAGAGAGGCCCCAGAGTTTGAACCAGGGTTTTCGAGAGTGTACCCTAGCCAAACCCTTCTCCAACATTTGGTGTGCTAGGTAGGGGTCTTTCTTTGGTTGCAACGCCCTCGACCTTCCTCGACATGGCTGATGCGCGTCAGGCTCGTGCCCAACGCAGGGCCAACCATGTCCTCACGAAACCCATCGTCAATGACAACCGCCGCAGATGTCCGCACGCCACCACCGAGCCGGCAGCGGGAGAGCAGCATGCCTCCTCCGTCCACCCATCTGCTCAGCAGCATTCGCCTGAGCGCACCGACACTGCGTCTTCACTCGCTCGCCGTGGGCCATCGGCACTACAAGCTGCGATGCTCATGGCGCAAGAGCTGCTGTGCTATCGTCCAACTCCGTCCGGCTACGACGCCTGGCTCGTGCGGATTACTGAGCTTGTCAACACCGCAAGGGACACCCGGGGCACCCTCGCACCCTGTTCTGCCTCCGTCATCTCATGGCACATAGGCAGAGCACGTCGCTCCTCCTCTGCCTCCTCCGGGCGGCGATGACGTGGATCCTCGCCGCCGCGCGTGCGGGCCAGATCTGTCAGAGGGAGCGTCCTCACCCAACGACGTTGGCACCATCTGCCAGATCATCCAGCGTGCGCAACCAGATGTGCGCGTCCTCCTTGAGAAGCAGCGCGACCGTCAGGACCACATCATCCAAGACATCGCAGTAGCCGGGCGCCAGAACTGGGCCGCCCACACCGGTGGAGTCACCACCGTTTTCGGGGGTTGCCTCTCCTTCACCCCCGAGCTGCACCGCGTGGTGTGACCCTTCAAGTGGAAGCCCGAGCTACCTCCTCACTATGACGGCACCCCCAAGGCCATGGAGTTCCTGACTCTCTACACCATGAGCATCCAGGCTGCGGGCGATGACGACAAGTGCATGGCGAACTGGCTTCCCATGGCACTCAAGGACAACGCGTGCTCATGGCTGATGAACCTCCACATGAACTCCATCTCCTCGTGGTCCGAGCTATGCAAGCAGTCCGTCACCAACTTCAAGGCACGTATGACCGCCCCTCATGCTCAACGCCATGCGTGCCGTGCGCCAGCGCCCTGGAGAGACCCTTCGCAAGTACGTGCTTCAGCCAAGTGCACAACAAGATCCCGCGCGCCTCCGACGCCGCCATCATCTCAGCATTCTCTGCAGGCGTTGCAGACATTAGGATGCTTGAGAAGCTCTCCATCAACGATGAGCTCGACACCGTGGGCGCGCTTTTCGACCTTGCTGATCAATGTGCCAAGGCTGAGGAGGGCCGCCTCTTCACCCACAATGACCCTGATGCGGCGCCAGACGCCGCTAGGCCCAAGGCCAAGGAGGTCAAGTGCAAGGTCCCCCCTATGCTTCCAGCAGAGCCTGAGAAGTGTTGGAAATATGCCCTAGAGGCAATAATGAAGTGGTTATTGTTATATTTCCTTGTTCATGGTAATCGTTTATTATCCATGCTATAATTGTATTTATTAGAAACTCAAATACATGTGTGGGTACATAGACAACAACATGTCCCTAGTGATCCTCTATCGGACTAGCTCGTTGATCAAAGATGGCCATGGTTTCTTGGTCATAGACATGAGTTGTCATTTGATAACGGGATCACATCATTAGGAGAATGATGTGATGGGCAAGACCCAAACTATGAATGTAGCATATGATCATGTCAAGTTTATTGCTATCGTTTTTTGCATGTCAAGTATCTGTTCCTATGACCATGAGATCATGGAACTCACTGACACCGGAAGAGTACCTTGTGTGTATCAAACGTCGCAACGTAACTGGGTGACTATAAAGATGCTCTATAGGTATCTCCGAGGGTGTCTGTTGAGTTGGCATGGATCAAGACTGGGATTTGTCATTCTGTATGACGGAGAGGTATCTCAGGGCCCACTCGGTAATACAACATCATAATGAGCTTGCAAGCAATGTGACTAAGGAGTTAGCCGTAGGATCTTGTATTACGGAATGAGTAAAGAGACTTGCCGGTAATGAGATTGAACTAGGTATGGAGATACCGATGATCGAATCTCAGGCAAGTAACATATCGATGAACAAAGGGAACTGCGCACGGGATTGACTGAATCCTTGACATCGAGGTTCGACCGATAAAGATCTTAGTAGAATATGTAGGTACCAATATGGACATCCAGGTCCCGCTATTGGTTATTGGCCGTGGAGGTGTCTCGGTCAAGTCTTCATAGTTCTCGAACCCGCAGGGTCTACACACTTAACGTTTGGTGACGATATAAGCATAGTCGAGTTAGTACGTTGGTGAACGAAGGTTGTTTGGAGTCCCGGATGAGATCCCGAACGTGACGAGGAACTCCGGAATGGTCCGGAGGTGAAGATTGATATATAGGACGAAGGGTATCGGAGTCCGGAAGTGTTCCGGGGTGTACCGGGGAATCGACGGAGTACCGAAAGGGGTTTCGGGGGCCCGAGCAAGAGTTTGGCGGCCTCATGGGCCAAGGAGAGGGGGCGCACCAGCCCGCCACCCAAACCCTAACCCAATTCAGCCAGGGAGGTGGGGCGCACCCCCTAGGGCAGCCGCCCCTATACTTAGGAGGCAAGGCGCCTTGGGGGGGGCACCCTAACCCTAGCCGCACCCCTTGTGGCCGCCGGCCCCCTAGGGGAAACCCTAGGGCGCCCCCCTCCTCCCTCCCCCCTATATATAGAGAGGGAGAGAGAGGGCAGCCGCACCCAAAACATGCCACGGCGCTGCCCCTCCTCTCCCTCGTAGCCCTTCTGCTCTCCGTAGACGCACGGCGAAGCCCTGCTGAGATTCCTCCACCACCACCTCCACCACGCCGTCGTGCTGCTGGAGGACTCGAGCTACTACTTCACCATCGCTCGCTAGATCGAGGAGGTGAAGGCGTCGTCAAGCCATACGTGTGTTGAACGCAGAGGTGCCGTCCGTTCGGCACTTGATCAGGAGTTCGCGGGACGGATCGTGATTGGATCGCGAAGACGTTCCACTACATAAACCGCGTTTATTAACGCTTCCGCTTAGCGATCTACAAGGGTATGTAGATGCAATCTGTCCTCTCGTAGATGTTCATCTCCTAGATCGATCTTGGTGAGCGTAGGAATTTTTTTGTTTCCCATGCAACTTTCCCCAAAAAGAAGAAGCGCGGACGCAACCGCAATGAGCCAGCGCCTAGGAAAGACGCCCGCCCCACCTGCGTCTTCCACAACGTGAACACCCACCGCACTGATGACCGCCATGAGCTCAAGATGCTCCAGCGGGACTGCCAGGTCAGGCACAACGACCGCAGTGGAGGCCACATCGGTAGCTGCGGCGGCGGCCTCTAGAACGATCACAACGGCAACAACAACAACTACCGGCATGGTTGGCGGAACCAGCCTCAGCAGGCCAATCCTCCTCAGGTAAACGCCGCCCCGCCGGATACCGGCAAGAACAACTTGCCTGATGAGGATGCTGGGGGCTACCAGGAGCCTCGTGAGGTGGCTTGCATCCTCGGTGGAGCTCAGGCTCCTACCTCTGTTGGGTAACGTAGTAATAATTCAAAAAAATTCCTACGTGTCACCAAGATCAATCTAGGAGATGCTAGCAACGAGAGAGAGGGAGTGCATCTTCATACCCTTGAAGATCGCTAAGCGGAAACATTGCAAAGAACGCGGTTGATGGAGTCGTACTCGCGGCGATTCAAATCGCGGAAGATCCGATCCAAGCGCCGAACGGACGGCGCCTCCGCGTTCAACACACGTACAGCCCGGGGACGTCTCCTCCTTCTTGATCCATCAAGGGGGGAGGAGAAGTTGAGGGAGAGCTCCGGCAGCACGACGGCGTGGTGGCGGTGGAGCTCGTGGTTCTCCGGCAGAGCTTCGCTAAGCACTACGGAGGAGGAGGAGGTGTAGGAGGGGGGAGGGCTGCGCCAGGGGGAAGGGATGCAGCTCCCATGCGCCTCCCCACTATATATAGGGGTGGAGGGGGAGGGTTTCTTGCCCTCCAAGTCCATTGGGGCGTTGGCAAAGGTGGGAGAAAAGAAATCATATCCTTTCCCTTCCCCACCGATTGTTATCCCCCTTTTTAGGAATCTTGATCTTATCCCTTAGGGATATGATCTTATTCCTTCCAAGGGGGGATCTTGGTGCGCCTTGACCAGGGGTGTGGGGCCTTGCCCCCACTACCCACGTTCATGTGGGTCCCCCATGCAGGTGGGCCCCACTTCGGAACCTTCTAGAACCTTCCCGGTACAATACCGAAAAATCCCGAACATTTTCCGGTGGCCAAAATAGGACTTCCCATATATAAATCTTTACCTCTGGACCATTCCGGAACTCCTCGTGACGTCTGGGATCCCATCCGAGACTCCGAACAACTTTAGGTAACCACATACAATTCCCATTACAACTCTAGCGTCACCGAACCTTAAGTGTGTAGACCCTACGGGTTCGGGAACCATGCAGACATGACCGAGACACCTCTCCGGCCAATAACCAATAGCGGGATCTGGATACCCATATTGGCTCCCACATGTTCCACGATGATCTCATTGGATGAACCACGATGTCGGGGATTCAATCAATCCCGTATACAATTCCCTTTGTCCATCGGTATGTTACTTGCCCGAGATTCGATCGTCGGTATCCCTATACCTTGTTCAATCTCGTTACCGGCAAGTCTCTTTAATCGTTCCGTAACACATGATCCCGTGACTAACTCCTTAGTCACATTGAGCTCATTATGATGATGTATTACCGAGTGGGCCCAGAGATACCTCTCCGTCACACGGAGTGACAAATCCCAGTCTCGATTCGTGCCAACCCAACAGACACTTTCGGAGATACCTGTAGTGCACCTTTATAGTCACCCAGTTACGTTGTGACGTTTGATACACCCAAAGCATTCCTATGGTATCCGGGAGTTGCACAATCTCATGGTCTAAGGAAATGATACTTGACATTAGAAAAGCTTTAGCAGACGAACTACACGATCTTGTGCTATGCTTAGGATTGGGTCTTGTCCATCACATCATTCTCCTAATGATGTGATCCCGTTATCAACGACATCCAATGTCCATGGTCAGGAAACCATGACCATCTATTGATCAACGAGCTAGTCAACTAGAGGCTCACTAGGGACATGGTGTGGTCTATGTATTCACACATGTATTACGGTTTCCAGTTAATACAATTATAGCATGAACAATAGACAATTATCATGAACAAGGAAATATAATAATAACCATTTTATTATTGCCTCTAGGGCATATTTCCAACAGTCTCCCACTTGCACTAGAGTCAATAATCTAGTTACATTGTGATGAATCGAACACCCATAGAGTTCTGGTGCTGATCATGTTTCGCTCGTGAAAGAGGTTTAGTCAACGGATTTGCGACATTCAGATCCGTATGTACTTTACAAATATCTATATCTCCATCCTGAACGTAACCACGAATGGAGTTGAAGCGGCGCTTGATGTGCTTGGTCTTCTTGTGAAACCTGGGCTCCTTGGCAATGGCAATAGCTCCAGTGTTGTCACAGAAGAGAGTCATCGGGCCCGACACATTGGGAATCACTCCTAGGTCGGTGATGAACTCCTTCATCCAGACTCCTTCCTGTGCTGCTTCCGAAGCAGCTATGTACTCCGCTTCACATGTAGATGCCGCCACGACGCTTTGCTTGCAACTGCACCAGCTGACTGCCCCACCATTCAAAATATACATGTATCCGGTTTGTGACTTGGAGTCATCCGGATCTGTGTCGAAGCTAGCATCGACGTAACCCTTTACGACGAGCTCTTCGGCACCTCCATAAACGAGAAACATATCCTTAGTCCTTTTCAGGTACTTAAGGATATTCTTGACCGCTGTCCAGTGTTCCATTCTGGGATCACTTTGGTACCTCCCTACCAAACTTATGGCAAGGTTCACATCAGGTCTGGTACACAGCATGGCATACATAATAGAGCCTATGGCTGATGCATAGGGGATGACACTCATCTTTTCTCTATCTTCTGCCGAGGTCGGGCATTGAGCTGTGCTCAATCTCACACCTTGCAATACAGGCAAGAACCCCTTCTTGGACTGATCCATATTGAACTTCTTCAATATCTTGTCAAGGTATGTGCTTTGTGAAAGACCAATGAGGCGTCTCGATCTATCTCTATAGATCTTGATGCCTAATATGTAAGCAGCTTCTCCAAGGTCCTTCATTGAAAAACACTTATTCAAGTAGGCCTTTATGCTTTCCAAAAGTTCTATATCATTTCCCATCAACAATATGTCATCCACATATAAAATGAGAAATGCTACAGAGCTCCCAGTCACTTTCTTGTAAATACAGGCTTCTCCATAAGTCTGTATAAACCCAAACGCTTTGATCACCTCATCGAAGCAAATGATCCAACTCCGAGATGCTTGCACCAGCCCATAGATGGAGCGCTGGAGCTTGCATACCTTGTCAGCATTCTTAGGATCGACAAAACCTTCCGGCTGCATCATATACAATTCTTCCTTAAGGAAACCGTTAAGGAATGCCGTTTTGACGTCCATTTGCCAGATCTCATAATCATAAAATGCGGCAACTGCTAACATGATTCGGATGGACTTCAGCATCGCTACGGGTGAGAAAGTCTCATCGTAGTCAACTCCTTGAACTTGTTGATAACCCTTAGCGAGAAGCCGAGCCTTATAGACGGTCACATTACCATCCGCGTCAGTCTTCTTCTTAAAGATCCATTTATTTTCTATGGCTTGCCGATCATCGGGCAAGTCCACCAAAGTCCATACTTTTTTCTCATACATGGATCCTATCTCGGATTTCATGGCTTCAAGCCATTTGTTCGAATCCGGGCCCGCCATGGCTTCTTCATAGTTCGAAGGTTCACCGTTGTCTAACAACATGATTTCCAGGACAGGGTTGCCGTACCACTCTGGTGCGGAACGTGTCCTCGTGGACCTACGAAGTTCAGTAGTAACTTGATCCGAAGTTTCATGATCATCATCATTAACTTCCTCTCTAGTCGGTGCAGGCACCACAGAAACATTTTCCTGTGCTGCGCTACTCTCCGGTTCGAGAGGGGGTACAATTACCTCATCAAGTTCTACTTTCCTCCCACTTACTTCTTTCAAGAGAAACTCTTTCTCTAGAAAGGATCCATTCTTGGCAACAAAGATCTTGCCTTTGGATCTGAGGTAGAAGGTATACCCAATAGTTTCCTTAGGGTATCCTATGAAGACGCACTTTTCCGATTTGGGTTCGAGCTTTTCAGGTTGAACTTTCTTGACATAAGCATCGCATCCCCAAACTTTCAGAAACGACAGCTTAGGTTTCTTCCCGAACCATAATTCATATGGTGTCGTCTCAATGGATTTAGACGGTGCCCTATTTAAAGTGAATGCGGCAGTCTCTAATGCATATCCCCAAAATGATAGCGGTAAATCAGTAAGAAACATCATAGATCGCACCATATCCAATAGAGTGCGATTACGATGTTCGGACACACCATTACGCTGAGGTGTGCCAGGCGGCGTGAGTTGTGAAACAATTCCACATTTCCTTAAGTGCGTGCCAAACTCGTGACTCAAATATTCTCCTCCACGATCAGATCGTAAGAACTTTATTTTCTTGTCACGTTGATTCTCTACCTCACTCTGAAATTCCTTGAACTTTTCAAAGGTCTCAGACTTGTGTTTCATTAAGTAGACATACCCATATCTGCTTAAGTCATCAGTGAGGGTGAGAACATAACGATAGCCACCGCAAGCCTCAACGCTCATTGGACCGCATACATCGGTATGTATTATTTCCAACAAGTTGGTTGCTCGCTCCATTGTTCCGGAGAACGGAGTCTTAGTCATCTTGCCCATGAGGCATGGTTCGCACGTGTCAAATGATTCATAATCAAGAGCCTCCAAAAGTCCATCTGCATGGAGTTTCTTCATGCGTTTGACACCAATATGACCAAGGCGGCAGTGCCACAAGTATGTGGGACTATCATTATCAACCTTACATCGTTTGGTATTCACACTATGAATATGTGTAACATCACGTTCGAGATTCAATAAAAATAAACCATTGACCAGCGGGGCATGACCATAAAACATATCTCTCATATAAATAGAACAACCATTATTCTCGGATTTAAACGAGTAGCCATCTCGCATCAAATGAGATCCAGATACAATGTTCATGCTCAAAGCTGGTACTAAATAACAATTATTGAGGTTTAAAACTAATCCCGAAGGTAGATGTAGAGGTAGCGTGCCGACGGCGATCACATCGACCTTGGAACCATTCTCGACGCGCATCGTCACCTCGTCCTTCGCCAGTCTCCGCTTATTCCGCAGCTCCTGTTTTGAGTTACAGATGTGAGCAACCGCACCGGTATCAAATACCCAAGAGCTACTACGAGCGCTGGTAAGGTACACATCAATAACATGTATATCATATATACCTTTGACGTTGCTGGCCTTCTTATCCGCTAAGTACTTGGGGCAGTTCCGCTTCCAGTGACCGGTTCCCTTGCAATAAAAGCACTCAGTCTCAGGCTTGGGTCCATTCTTGGGCTTCTTCCCGGCAACTGATTTACCGGGCGCGGCAACTGCTTTGCCGTCCTTCTTGAAGTTCTTCTTACCCTTGCCTTTCTTGAAACTGGTGGTCTTATTCACCATCAACACTTGATGTCCCTTTTTGATCTCCACCTCCGCTGATTTCAGCATCGAATATAACTCAGGAATGGACTTCTCCATCCCTTGCATATTGAAGTTCATCACAAAGCTCTTGTAGCTAGGTGGAAGCGACTGGAGGATTCTGTCAATAACCGAGTCATCCGGAAGATTAACTCCCAGCTGAGACAAGCGTTTGTGCAACCCAGACATTTTGAGTATGTGCTCGCTGACAGAACTATTTTCCTCCATCTTACAACTGAAGAACTTGTCGGAGACTTCATATCTCTCGACCCGGGCATGAGCTTGGAAAATCATTCTCAGCTCTTGGAACATCTCATATGCTCCGTGTTGCTCAAAACGCTTTTGGAGCCCCGGTTCTAAGCTGTAAAGCATGCCGCACTGAACCAGGGAGTAATCATCACTACGCGACTGCCAGGCGTTCATAACGTCTTGAGCTGCTGGGAAAATGGGTGCGTCACCTAGCGGTGCATCAAGGACATATGCTTTCTTGGAAGCTATGAGGATGATCCTCAAGTTACGGACCCAATCCGTATAGTTGCTTCCATCGTCTTTCAGCTTGGTTTTCTCTAGGAACGCGTTGAAGTTGAGGGCAACATTAGCGTGGGCCATTGGATCTACAAGATAGATTGTAAAGACAATTTTAGACTAAGTTCATGATAATTAAGTTCATCTAATCCAATTATTTAATGAACTCCCACTCAGATAGACATCCCTCTAGTCATCTAAGTGATACATGATCCATATCGACTAGGCTGTGTCCGATCATCACATGAGACGGACTAGTCATCAATGGTGAACATCTCCATGTTGATCGCATCTACTATACGACTCATGTTCGACCTTTCGGTCTCTCGTGTTCCGAGGCCATGTCTGTACATGCTAGGCTCGTCAAGTCAAGCTAAGTGTTTCGCGTGTGTAAATCTGGCTTACACCCGTTGTATGCGAACGTTAGAATCTATCACACCCGATCATCACGTGGTGCTTCAAAACAACGATCCTTCGCAACGGTGCACACTTAGGGGGAACACATTTCTTGAAATTTTAGTGAGGGATCATCTTATTTATGCTACCATCGTTCTAAGCAAATAAGATGTAAAAACATGATAAACATCACATGCAAATCATAAAGTGACATGATATGGACAATATCATCTTGCGCCTTTGATCTCCATCTTCGGGGCGTGGCATGATCACCATTGTCACCGGCACGACACCATGATCTCCATCATCATGATCTCCATCATCGTGTTTTCATGAAGTTGTCTTGCCAACTATTACTTCTACTACTATGGCTAACAGTTAGCAATAAAGTAAAATAATTACATGGCGTTTTTGATTGACACGCAAGTTATACAATAAATTAAGACAACTCCTATGGCTCCTGCCGGTTGTCATACCCATCGACATGCAAGTCGTGATTCCTATTACAAGAACATGATCAATCTCATACATCACATATATTTCATCACATCCTTTTGGCCATATCACATCACATAGCATACCCTGCAAAAATAAGTTAGACGTCCTCTAATTGTTGTTGCAAGTTTTACGTGGCTGCTATGGGTTTCTAGCAAGAACGTTTCTTACCTACGCAAAAGCCACAACGGTGATATACCAATTGCTATTTACCCTTCATAAGGACCCTCTTCATCGAATCCGATCCGACTAAAGTGGGAGAGACAGACACCCTCTAGCCACCTTATGCAACAAGTGCATGTCAGGCGGTGGAACCAGTCTCACGTAAGCGTACGTGTAAAGTCGGTCCGGGCCGCATCATCCCACAATGCCGCCGAATCAAGATAGGACTAGTAACGGCAAGCAAATTGACCAAATCATCGCCCACAACTACTTGTGTTCTACTCGTGCATAGAATCTACGCATAGACCTAGCTCATGATGCCACTGTTGGGTAACGTAGTAATAATTCAAAAAAATTCCTACGTGTCACCAAGATCAATCTAGGAGATGCTAGCAACGAGAGAGAGGGAGTACATCTTCATACCCTTGAAGATCGCTAAGCGGAAGCGTTGCAAAGAACACGGTTGATGGAGTCGTACTCGCCTGGATTCAAATCGCGGAAGATCCGATCCAAGCGCCGAACGGACGGCGCCTCCGCGTTCAACACACGTACAGCCCGGGGACGTCTCCCCTTTCTTGATCCAGCAAGGGGGGAGGAGAAGTTGAGGGAGAGCTCCGGCAGCACGACGGCGTGGTGGCGGTGGAGCTCGTGGTTCTCCGGCAGAGCTTCGCTAAGCACTACGGAGGAGGAGGAGGTGTAGGAGGGGGGAGGGCTGCGCCAGGGGGAAGGGATGCAGCTCCCATGCGCCTCCCCACTATATATAGGGGTGGAGGGGGATGGTTTCTTGCCCTCCAAGTCCATTGGGGCGTTGGCAAAGGTGGGAGGAAAGAAATCCTATCCTTTCCCTTCCCCACCGATTGTTATCCCCCTTTTTAGGAATGTTGATCTTATCCCTTAGGGATATGATCTTATTCCTTCCAAGGGGGGATCTTGGTGCGCCTTGACCAGGGGTGTGGGGCCTTGCCCCCACTACCCACGTTCATGTGGGTCCCCCCATGCAGGTGGGCCCCACTCCAGAACCTTCTAGAACCTTCCCGGTACAATACCGAAAAATCCCGAACATTTTCCGGTGGCCAAAATAGGACTTCCCATATATAAATCTTTACCTCCGGACCATTCCGGAACTCCTCGTGACGTCCGGGATCCCATCCGAGACTCCGAACAACTTTAGGTAACCACATACAATTCCCATTACAACTCTAGCGTCACCGAACCTTAAGTGTGTAGACCCTACGGGTTCGGGAACCATGCAGACATGACCGAGACACCTCTCCGGCCAATAACCAATAGCGGGATCTGGATACCCATATTGGCTCCCACATGTTCCACGATGATCTCATCGGATGAACCACGATGTCGGGGATTCAATCAATCCCGTATACAATTCCCTTTGTCCATCGGTATGTTACTTGCCCGAGATTCGATCGTCGGTATCCCTATACCTTGTTCAATCTCGTTACCGGCAAGTCTCTTTACTCGTTCCGTAACACATGATCCCGTGACTAACTCCTTAGTCACATTGAGCTCATTATGATGATGTATTACTGAGTGGGCCCAGAGATACCTCTCCGTCACACGGAGTGACAAATCCCAGTCTCGATTCGTGCCAACCCAACAGACACTTTCGGAGATACCTGTAGTGCACCTTTATAGTCACCCAGTTACGTTGTGACGTTTGATACACCCAAAGCATTCCTACGGTATCCGGGAGTTGCACAATCTCATGGTCTAAGGAAATGATACTTGACATTAGAAAAGCTTTAGCAGACGAACTACACGATCTTGTGCTATGCTTAGGATTGGGTCTTGTCCATCACATCATTCTCCTAATGATGTGATCCCGTTATCAACGACATCCAATGTCCATGGTCAGGAAACCATGACCATCTATTGATCAACGAGCTAGTCAACTAGAGGCTCACTAGGGACATGGTGTGGTCTATGTATTCACACATGTATTACGGTTTCCGGTTAATACAATTATAGCATGAACAATAGACAATTATCATGAACAAGGAAATATAATAATAACCATTTTATTATTGCCTCTAGGGCATATTTCCAACAACCTCCAACTGCGACTTCAAGCAATTCTCCCACAAGGTTAACGCCGCCCTCCCCGGAGTTGAGGTCTCCAGGCTCCTCAGGTGGTCGCAGTTCCCGATCTCCTTCGACTCCACCGACCACCCTAAGTCCACAAAGGTTGTGGGGACGATCCCTCTGTTGTGCACACCCACCATCAACAACATCACCGTCACCAAGACGCTCATCGATGGCAGCGCATGCCTCAATGTGCTCTCTGTGGACACCTTCGAGGTGCTTCAAGTGCCCTACGAGTGCCTAATACCGACGAGTCCCTTCTCAGGCGTAACTGATGGCTCCACCTGCCCCCTGGGACAAGTGCGTCTTCCTGTCACCTTTGATAGCCGCAAGAACTAATGCACCGACCTCATGAACTTCGATGTGGCGCACATTGGCCTGCCCTACAACGCCATCTTGGACTATCCTGTGCTTGCGTAGTTCATGATAGTGACTCATCATACCTACAACACCCTCATGCTTCCAGGTTGATGTGGCACCATCACTGTCCGCTGCGATGAGAAGGACGCGGTGCGCACCCTCGAGAGCGCCTACAAAGCTGCCGCCACAGCCCATCCTACCGACAAGGAAGACGTCGAGCATGCGCCCACGAAGAAGTCGATGTTCTCTCAGGCACGCGCCAAGACGACGAAAGTGTCGCTGGACGGCAGTGGCTCCGGGCCCACTGTCACCATCGGCAACGGACTCTCGACCAAATAGGAAGGCGAGCTCGTCACCTTCCTTCGGGTAAATGCTGATATGTTTGCCTGGACACCATGAGACATGCCCGGTGTGTCAAGGGAGGTGATCGAGCACCACCTAGCCGTGTGTCCCAACGCATGGCCTGTGAAGCAAAAGGCACGACACCAGGCTATAGGGAAACAAACGTTCATCATTCAAGAGACCAAGAAGCTTCAAGAGGCAGGCTTCATCCGTGAGGTACTCCACCCCGAGTGGGTTTTCAATCTTGTCGTGGTCCAGAAGCATAACGGAGAGGGGCAGATGTGCATCGACTTTACTGATTTCAACAAGGTCTGCCCCAAGGACCATTTTCCGCTGCCATGCATCGACCAGATCGTGGATTCCAGCTCTGGGTGTGATCTACTGTGCTTCCTGGATGCCTTTTCAGGCTACCACCAGATCAAGATGGGCAAGCAAGATGAAGAGAAGACCGCTTTCCTCGCCCCCTGCGGAGTTTACTACTACATTTGCCTGCCCTTCGGCTTGAAGAGTGGAGGAGCCAACTTCGAGAGGCTGATGCACAAAGGCTTAGGGACTCAAATGGGAAGGAATGCAGAGGCCTATGTCAACGACATCGTCATCAAGACGCGTGAAGCGAGCTCCCTCATCAAGGACCTCGAGGAGACCTTCTCCAACCTGCGCAACATCAACCTCAAGCTCAATCCTGCCAAGAGTGTCTTTGGAGTCCCCTCAGGCAAGCTCCTTGGTATCCTGGTCTCCCACGAAGCCATTAAGGCTAACCCAGAGAAGATTCAAGCCATTGAGGAGATGTGGCCTCCCCGCAACCTCAGGGAAATGCAGCGCCTATCAGGATGCATGGCTTCACCTGGGCGCTTCATCTTCAGGCTTGGCGAGAAGTCCCTACCCTTCTTAAGCTCATGAAGAGATCAGGCCCAAGTGGACTCCTGAAGCCGATGCATCCTTCAAGGACCTCAAGAGGTACTTGACGAGCCCGCCTGTCATGGTGTCCCCGCACCCTCGCGAGCCCCTGCTCTTGTACTTGGCAGCCACCCCGTAGATGGCCAGCGTGGCCCTTGTGGTGGAAAGAGAGGAGAAAGTCCCCACTAAGGAACATCTTGCCGAGCCAGCACCCGCGAGGCCACCTCAGCGCCTGACGAGGCCACGTCCGAGTCGGACGAGGCCGGGCCAATGCCTGCCGAGCCTCCTCTTGAGGAGGCCCCTGGTGAGCCGCCTGATGAACCTCCCGCAGATCAAGAGGTTGCTCCTTCAACAACGCGCCTCGTCGAGCACCCTGTATACTTCGTCAGCTCGGTGCTACGGGAGACGCACGAGTGGTACCCCATGTAGCAGACGCTCTTGCTCTCACTCCTCACCGCGTCCAGAAAACTACGCCACTACTTCTAGGGACACCCCATCAGGGTGGTCACATCTTATCCTCTTGAGCAGGTTTTGCGAAACCCCAACGCCACAGACAGCATCACCAAGTGGAACATTGAGCTGCAACCTTTTGAGCTGGCATTTCACACCACAAGGACGATCATGGGCGCATCTCTGGCAGACTTCACTGTGGAATGGATGGACCCGCACCACGATGAGCCTCGTGAGGATGAATCCCTCTAGTTAAGCAAGGACGCCTCCGAAGGCTGGACCATGCACTTCGATGGTGCATTTTCCCGGCAGGGCGCAGGGGCTGGCGTTGTGTTCACTTTGCCAACAAGAGACAAGCTCTACTATGTCGTACAACTCTGCTTCAAGCATGGCGACAAGGTCTCCAACAACATAGCAGAGTATGAGGGCCTCATCGCCGGCACATGCCCTGGGCATCAAGCACATCCTCATCAAGGGGGACTCACAACTCCTCATCAACTTCTCCAACAAGAGCTACAAACCCAAGGACAAGCACATGGCCGCATACCTCGAGGAGGTGCGCAAGCTCGAGAAGCACTTCCTTGGCATGGAACTCCATCACGTCCCTCGTGCTGACAACAAAGAAGCTGATGACATCGCCAAGCGAGCTTCCTGCTGCGAGCCCCAAAGCGAGCTTCCTGCTTCGAGGAAAGGCTCCTGAAGCCATCTGCAACACCCCCAACTGCCAGCGTCGTGGCGCCTCATGGGGAGCTCCCGCCGTACCCTCCACATGTGCACCAGGCTACGACCCATCCTCAGGCGCCCGCCTGCTGTTGGCGCGGAGCCACAGGCCGAGAGCTGGGCCACAGAATTCAAGGTCTACTTGGAGGACAACACCCTCCCAGTAGACGATGCTAAAGCAGGGCTAGATATCCTGGGTCCCTTCCCTTGTGTAGCTGGAGGCTATCGCTACCTCTACGTCGCCATCAACAAGTTCACCAAGTGGGCAGAAGTGGAGCCTGTCCGCTCCGTCCTAGCGCCATATGCTGTCAAGTTCATCAAGGGCTTGGTGTGCCGCTTCGGCGTCCCCAACCGCATTATCACCGACAAAGGTTTGCAATTCACGAGCGGCCTCTTCAGGTCCTACTACGACAACCTCGGCACACAAATCTGTTATGCCTCCATGGCGCATCCGCGAAGCAGCGGCCTTGGTGAGCGTGCTAACGCTGAGGTCCTCAAAGGCCTCAAGACAAGAAGCTTCAGGAAGAAGCTCATAGCCTGCAGCAATGGCTGGCTCGACAAAACTCCCATCTGTGCTATGGTCGATACGCACAACAGCGACCAAGCCTACCGGTGAAACTCCCTTCTTCCTCGTCTATGGGGCAGAAGCGGTCCTTCATACTAAGCTCAACCATGGGTCCCCGTGGGTCTTGGCCTTCAACGAGAACAACCAAGATGATCTGCGGGAAGTTGATATGCTCCTCCTCGAGGAAGCACGTCGCCAGGGCGCCCTCCGAGCGGCCCGGTATCAGCAGTCATTGCGTCGTTATCATAGCCGCAACATACGCCCTCGCACCCTTGAAGTTGGCGACCTTGTCCTGTGAAGGATCCTCTCCAGAGAAGGACTCCACAATCTCTCACCCATTTAGGAAGGCCTGTCTAGGTCCGTCCATGTTTCCTGGCCTGGCGCGGCACACCTGGAGACAGAGGAGGGTGTTTCGGTACAAAACACATGGAACATCCAACATCTCTGCATGTTCTACCCATGAGCTCACTGTAACAGTCCAAAACCGAGACCTCCATTATTTGTTGTGATTTGTTCATGCCTACATGGTTGTGATGTTTCTTTCATTTTATTTTGCATCATGCACCAGCTCCATTCTTGTTGTGCTTGTTTGTATCTTATTTTTTGTTCATGTGTTTATCTACTCCTAGTTCCTCCTTGATCCTTTCGTTTTTTACTTTTGCTCAACTTCGTTCAAGCTTCAACCAAGTTTCCAATTATTCCCTAATCCAACTTCTTCTTTTATTCCATTTCATTTTTGAGTGGCATATTTCACTTCTTTAATTCTTGCTCAAACTTTGTCCATAAATCATCTATATTTTGTCCAGCCACCATCTAATTTTTCAACCCATTTAGAGTTCATTTGAACGGGCTTCCAAATTGAAACATATTGAATTATTTGAACATGTTTCAATTATACATCTTCTATATATCCTTCCAAAATGTTCATATTTAACTTTGCATGTGTAAAACCATCTCCGGATGATTTCATTCCTTTTAGTGGTTGTTTGGTTTGACTTTTGGATTTAAACAACTTGAATTCAATTCAAACTTGTTTAAATTTATAGGCTATAAAAATTCCCAAACCACTTTTATTAAATCAGTCATATATTATGGTTTTTAGAAATATGTTCCTCTTTCCCTAATTCCATATCAACCTCCCTGTGCTTTTCTTGGAATTATTATTTATTAACAAATAGAAAATAGAAAAGATAAATCAGGAAGGAGAGAGAGACCCTTCTTGTTCAGTTCCAGCCCACTAAGGCCCAGCAGCACCGATGCCCTTGTTCTTCTTCTTCCTTATGTACGGCAACACATCCAGCATGTCCACAACGACGCGTTCGTTGATTTGACGGCCGGAGCTGCTTCCTTCGCCCTATAAATCCTACCCCAACCCTAGGGTTCCTCCTCGCTCCATTTTCCCCTTCTCCTCCCTCTCCCGCCTTCGAGGTAAGTCTCTCCCCGCCATAGCCGTCGCCATGAACATGGAGAGCTCGGGCTCGAGTTCCACCTGATCAACTCCACCTCAAGCCCTCCGGTGTTGTCTGCAGCATCTTCTCGACGTCCGTTGGCTTCCTCGCCCACACACGCTCCCTCAAGGACCCCAGGAGCTTCATCCTTGACGCCTACCTCCCGTGATTCCCCTTCTTCATGGACCCAGAGACGTCACTCAGATCGGCGCCTCACCTCGCCTTCTCCGTTGCATCTCCGGCCTCCTCGTCGTGTTCCTCCAGCCCATGGTGAGAAGCCGCTCCTCCCCATCTCTTTTTCCCTAGAGTTTCCGCTATTGTAGTCACCGATACATCTCCAACGTATCTATAATTTTTGATTGTTTCATTCTATTATATTATCATTCTAGGATACTTTTTGAGTGATTATTTACCAATTTATATTATTTTTTAGCACTAACCTATTGACCCAGTGCCCAGTGCCAGTTCCTATTTTTTGTGTGTTTTTTGTTTCCCAGAAATTTCATATGAAACGAAGTCCAAACGCGATAAAACTTGACGGAGATTTTTTTGGAATTTATGTGAATTTTGGGAGTCGGAATCAATGCAAGACGGTGCCCGAGGGAGGCACAAGCCAACAGGGCACGGCCTGGGGGGCGCCCTGATGGCTTGTGCCTTCCCCTTAAGTCGGTTGAATCTCTCCTTCCACCGCAAGAAACATAATTTCGCGATAAAAATCCCCTCAAAATTTCAGCCCGATCGGAGTTACGGATCTCCAGATATTTAAGGAACAGTGAAGGGGTCAGAAACCAGTCGCGAAAACAGAAGAGAAACAGAGAGAGATCCAATCTCGGAGGGGCTCCAGCCCTCCGGGAGCCATGGCAGCCATGGACCAGAGGGGAAACCCTCCTCCCACCTAGGGAGGAGGTCAAGGAAGAAGAAGAAGGAGGGGGGCTCGCTCCCCCTCTCTCCCGGTGGCGCCGGAGCGCCGCCAGGGCATCCATCTTGACGACGATCTACACCAACAACTTCGCCGCCGTCATCACCAACCCCTCTCCATCAACACCGCCATGATGCTCGACAACGGGAGTGAGTAATTCCTTTGTAGGCTTGCTGGACGGTGGTGGGATTGGATGAGATTGATCATGTAATCGAGTTAAGTTTGATAGGGCTTGATGCCAAATATCCACTATGTTCTGAGATTGATGTTGCTATGACTTTGCTATGCTTAATGCTTGTCACTAGGTCCCGAGTGCCATGATTTTAGATCTGAACATATTATGTTTTCACAAATATAAGATTGATTTGGATCCTATCTTGCAAGTTTTATGCACCTATTACGTGTCTTGATCCGCATACCCCAAGGTGACAATAATTGGGTTTCTTTCCGGTGATTGCCGTAGTTTGAGGAGTTCATGTATACACCATGTGTTAATGCTTTGTTCCGATTCTCTATTAAAAGGAGGCCTTAATATCCCTTAGTTTCCAATAGGACCCCGCTGCCACGGGAGGGTAGGACAAAAGATGTCATGCAAGTTCTTATCGCAAGAACGTATGACTATATACGGAATACATGCCTACATTACATTGATGAATTGGAGCTAGGTCTGTGTCGCCCTAGTGTGTAACTGTTATATGATCAATGTCATCTAAATCATTATCCATCACCGATCCACGTGCCTACGCTTTACATATAATGAATCTTGCAAAATTATCTATTACACCTACTAAGTACTTCTAGTTTTATTCTCGCAAAGTAGTTTCATACTTGTTCTAGGTGAAGTAAGCATTAGCGTACGTAGAGTTGTATCGGCGGCCGATAGAACTTGAGATAATATCAATTCTACCTTTAGCTCCTCGTTGGGTTCGACACTCTTACTTATCGAAAAAGGCTACAAACGATACCCTACACTTGTGGGTTATCAAGACCTTTTTCTGGTGCCGTTGCCGGGGAGCAATAGCGTAGTGGTTGATATTCTCGTGTGTGCTTGTTTGCTTTATCACTAAGTATTTTTTATTTTCTGGTTTTAGTTGTTTTATTTTCTGTTATTAGTTGTTTTATATCTTTAGTTATGGATATGGAACACGAAACACCAAAAAAATAGATGTACTTGCTACTCATGGAGATGGGGAACATCCTAAAACCCTCGATGCTCGTTATGTGAAATGCGTTAATGACTCCTTTGATGATCCTGAGAAATCCCCATTGAAATTTATAATGGGAGACACGTTGGATCAACGTGAGTACTTTAGGGATTATCGCTTATCTCAAGAAGGGAAACACTTATGGGATCAAATTATGATATTGCGTTGGTTTGCTTGGGATGCATGTTTGAGATGTGATTCTACTTTTTGCTCTGAGTTAGATGCTCCACACCTTCCCTTTCAGTGTTTATTTAATGATAATGAAACCTTGGCTTCTTATGCTAATGGTATATATGATTACTATGATGTAGAACGAATAGAAGAATTTGTTGCTTTTAAGGGTGCTTTTGAAGTTGCCTCTTTGATTGAAAAGTGTGATGATGTTTCTTACAAATCTGAAAATCTTGCCATACTTAAATATTGCTATGAGAATTATGAATGCAATGCTGATATTATTGAATTTATTGAGAGAATGACCGCTGCCTTGGAAGAGACTAATATTTTGCAGGAATCTATGGAAGAAGAAATTGCTGAAACTGTGAGCTCATTAGATGAAAAAGATGAGGAGGAGAGCGAAGAACAAAAGGAGGAATAGCGGATTAGCTACCCGTGCCCACCTTCTAATGAGAGTAACTCTTCAAATCATACAATGTTTAATTTCCCTTCATGCTTACCGAAGGATGAACGTTATGATGAATGCTATGATGAATGCTATGATCCCTTGGATTCGTTTGAAATATCCCTTTTTGATGAACTTCATGCTTGCTATGCTTGTGGCCATGATGCCAATATGAATCATGCATATGGAGATGAACTTGCTATAGTTCCTTATGTTAAGCATGAAATTGTTGTTATTTCACCCACATATGATAGTCCTATTATCTTTTTGAATTCTCCCAACTACACTATATCGGAGAAGTTTGCGCTTATTAAGGATTATATTGATGGGTTGCGTCTTACTATCACACATGATGATTTTCATGAATATAATATGCATGTGCTTTCTGCTCCTACTTGCAATTATTATGAGAGAGGAACCAAATCTTCACCTCTCTATGTTTCCAATACGATAAAATTGCAAGAAACTACTTATGCTATGAATTGGCCTTTACTTTGTGTGAATGAATTGTTCTTGTATGACATGCCAATGCATTGGAAGAGAGTTAGACTTCGTTGTCACATGATATATATCACTTTGCGCTCACTACTAAATTACAAATCATTGTTAATTAAAATTTGCTTTGATATAGCTTGGGATCCGGGTGGATCAATTACTTGAGCACTATATGCCTAGCTTAATGGCCTTAAAGAAAGCGCTGCCAGGGAGACAACCCGAAAGTATTAGAGAGTCATTTATTTCTGTTGTGTGCTTTTAAAATAATTGAAAACAAAAAAAATAAAGTGGGGAACCATAAACCTTTTCAAAAAGAGAAGTGAAAGTGAGAAAGATGAGCACCGTTGAAGTGGGGGACGTCCTTGAACTTTTGTTCATGCCCATGGAAACTTTGTGAATCTTGATTACAGAAAATTTTAAAAAAATTATCCCCTTGTACAAATCCATTGTATTATAAAAATAATGTGCCAAGAATTACCTTTAGGATGGTTGAATTGTTTGTTTGATATGTGCTGTGTAAAAATAGAAACTTTTGCTTTAGTGTTTGAATTTTCATATTTTTCTGGAGCATGAAAAAATTCTGAAATTTTTACAAATTACTGCTATGCAAATGTTTTTTTACTTACTAATTTTTCAGAATTTTTTGAGTTACAGAAGTATGGTAACCAAACAGATATTTATAGGCTGTCCTGTTTTTCACAGATTGCTGTTATAGTTGCTTTGCGTGCTTATCTTTGAATTTTTGTTGAGCCCCATTGACTTGGGAACCATAGAATTGTGATAGAATTCAGTGGGTAATGTTAGATTATAATTATGCAATAATGTTATGGCAGGGCATGATGAGATTTGTTGATTATGAACGTCGGGCTGAAAGCACGGCGCTGGAGTTCGTCGTCGGGCTGAGTGGCCCTCCCCGCAGCCGGTTGCGACTCCCCCGTCCTTTCGCCAGGGTGATGGAGGTCGACAAGCTGCACGCGATGTGGTTGCACGTGCACGGCTGTTGCAATGGTGCCACGCGGGCCGACGTCGAGTATCCGGCACCTCGCGCCATGCTCCTTAGGCGTGGGTGGAAGACCTTCGCGCGTGCCCATAACTTCACGAGCGGGTACGTCCTCCGCTTCAAGCTGGTGGAGGCCGACACACTCTCCATCAAGATCTTTGGGCGTTTGGGCGCTCATCTCGGCTGCTGTGAAGAGAGCTCGAGTGATGAAGAAAGCTCCTCCTCGAGCGATAGCGACGAGGAGGACAGTGTCGGTGAAGACGACGACAGCGAGCTCCAGCCCGTCAAGTCGGAGTACGATGACCTGGGATCAAACTGACCACCGGCTGCACCATCACCGTCAGCGAGCTCCTCCCCCTTCCCCGGGCAGAGCGATTTGCCGGGGGTTCTTGACTTGGGTGCCGCCCCTCCCTCCCAGCTGGACCTTGGTAGGCTCGTGGACTTTGGATTCGCCTTCCTTGCCGGTGGTCCCGTCGAGCTGGTCCCCAACAGCCTTGACGGGGTCAGGCTGGGCTTCTGCTTGGGTACCCTTTCTGCCCTTTTTCTTTTTGTTACTTGCTCCTAGGGGAGAAAGTCAAATAAAGATTCATTATGAAGGAGCTCTTCGATGTATCTTGATCCATTTTGTAGCAACAAATGAATGAATGAATGTTATCTCTTTTCCCTGAGTACTATCCTTTTCCCCCTTTATTTCTACTGTGTCAGTGTGTTTGTCCTTGCCGCACGGAACCGCTTGTTGGGTTACTACTAACCACGAGCGCCAAAGAGGGAGCGAGCCCTGGCAGCAGGCTGGCATTGTTCCCCAGCAGGGCTCCTTGTCGGTATCGATGCGATCCCCAGGGGCTGGTAAGTATCAGGAACTGGGGGATGGCTCGTCCCGACAAGGGTTTTCACCACATGGGGGACTCCACATAACACGTCCGAAAAGGGAGCAAAGGGTTTCCTTTAAGGGAGCAAACAATCATAAAACTTGGGATATGCGGTCAGACTTATCTTTTTTAAGGAGTATCCCTATCCGTAGTACGCTGGGCCACCGTCCTTTTCCTTTTGCTCTCCTTCTATGTTTTCCTGGCAGTCAAACATGTAGAGCAAAAGGCCTCTATCCCACGACGAGAGAATGCGGCAACAAGGATTATAGGCTCAACAAGTACTCTAGCAAATCTCTAGAACTTGAATAAGCGATGATATTGCAATCATAAAAAATGCATAACGAACGTGCAAATGCAATGATATGATGCAATGCCTAGCTTTATTATTGTTGCACAGGGTCTACGCCTGGCTTTGTACAAAGGGTTACATGCAACTTCTGCAAGGCTTGTACAAAAGGTGGCTGCCGGGGACTGAGCCCGACAGCCGCGCCTCACGGGTAGAACTTACGAAGAAGCTCAATATTCCATGAGTTAAGCACCTTGGTGCCATCTTCGGTCTCCAGATGGACTGCGCCGGCTCTGGTGACTCGTGCTACCCGGTAAGGGCCTTCCCACTTCGGCTCAACTTGTTGGTACCCTTGGCGGACTGAACGAGCCTAAGGATAAGGTCACCTTCCTCAAGGCTTCGGGCATGGACCCTATGGCTATGATAGCGGCGCAGGGCTTGCTGGTAGCGTGCAGCATGCACAGCAGCCCGGAGACGATCTTCCTCGAGGATCATGGCATCGTCATGCCATAGCTACTCTTGCTCTACTTCATCGTAGGCAAGTACTCGAGGTGACCCGTACATGAGTTCCGTGGGGAGTACTGCTTCCGCCCCATATACTAGGGAGAAGGGCGTCTGCCCGGTAGCTCGATTCGGTGTCGTTCTGAGGGACCAAAGAACCACCGGCAACTCATCTATCTAGCGCTTGCCGCTTCTCCGCAGTCTATCGAAAGTCCTTGTCTTGAGCCCCCGCAACACTTCCGCATTCATCCTCTCGACTTGCCCGTTGCTTCTTGGGTGTGCAAGAGAGGCGAAGGACACCTTGCTTCCAAGGCTTTGGATGTATTGCATGAAGGCGCGGCTCGTGAACTGGGTGCCGTTGCGGGTGATCACCCTGTTAGGCACTCCAAAACGGCACACGAGTCCTTTCATGAACTTGATAGCTGACTGCACGGTCACATTCCTCACTGCCTCCACCTCAGGCCACTTTGTGAACTTGTCAATTGCTACGAACA
Source organism: Elymus sibiricus (assembly GCA_039707655.1). Lineage (NCBI taxonomy): Eukaryota > Viridiplantae > Streptophyta > Magnoliopsida > Poales > Poaceae > Elymus > Elymus sibiricus. Next base: position 253,031,802 of record CM077667.1, on the reverse strand, counting down.
AGAACTCAAAGACCCCGACAGTGCGGGGAAAGGGGCCCAAGATATCGAGCCCCCAGACCGAGAATGGCCAGGATAAAGGGATCGTCTGGAGAGCTTGCGCTAGTTGATGGATGTTTTTGGAATGGAACTGGCAGGCTTCACACTTGGTGACCAACTCAGTCGCATCTTGGAGGGCAGTGGGCCAATAGAAACCCTGTCGGAAGGCTTTCCCGGCAAGAGCTCTAGATCCAATGTGAGAGCCACATATGCCTCCGTGAATCTCCGCCAACAGCTTCAGTCCATCCTCCCGGCAGATGCATCGCAATTTCACACCATTCGGTCGTCTTCTGTACAAGGTGTCATCGACAAACTGGTACATACTTGACCGATGGGCTACTTTTCGGCCTCTTCTTGTTCTTCGGGGAGTTCTCCAGTTTGGAGGAAATGGACAATATGTTGCGCCCAGGTTGGAGCCTGCAGCTCGACAACGAGAACTAAAGGCATCTCCTCGTTTGTGGGAGCGCTTACCTCGACCGCAAGAACCTGAGGTTCTGCGAGAGGGAGCTGCTCACCGACCGAAACTGGATTTCCACCGGCAGCCTCTCTACCAGCGGCTTCGGGAAGCTCTGCTGGGAAATGCTTGCTGGAGTTCAGCTTTCTTCTTTTCCTGGCCATCGCTGACGGGGCTACTGATGGTTGGGAGAGGTGGAGAACAAAAGTCCCTCGTTCCACAAGGAGCTTCTGCGTGGCGTACTTTGATAGGTGATCAGCGATGATGTTTTCTGCGTGGGGCACATGCTCTGCTTGCAACCCATCAAAGCGCTCCTCCAGTTTCCTCACTTCTTCCACGTATGCTTCCATCAATGGGCTCTGATAATCTTTGTTTAGTTGTTTCACCACGAGCTGTGAGTCCCCTCGGATGATCAGTCTCTTGATTCCCAACTCCGCCGTGATTCTGAGTCCGGCAAGGACTCCCTCATATTCGGCAGTGTTGTTGGTGGCTTCCTCCTGGGGGAAGTGCATCTGAACCACATACTTGAGGTGCTCTCCGGTGGGGGCGACGAGTAGCACGCCTGCTCCGGCACCCTGGAGCGAGAAAGCACCGTCAAAGTACATGATCCAATCCTTGGGTGCTTCTTTGCTGCGGAGAATTCTTTTCCGAGACCTCTTCGTCTGGCGTGGGTGTCCATTCTGCAATGAACTCCGCCAACGCCCTGCTCTGAACTGTGGAAGTGCTCTCATACTTCAACCTGAAACCTGACAGCTCAAGTGCCCACTCAACTATCCTCCCAATGGCTTCGGGGTTCCTCAATATACGCTGTAGCAGAAAGCGAGTGACAACTGTGATTTCATGGGCTTGCAAATAGTGGCGTAGCTTCCTCGAGGCCATGATGAGGCCAAAGATCAGCTTTTGCACTCCAGAGTGCCTTGACCTAGCCCCTGTAACAAGGAGCTGACAAAGTAGACTGGCCGCTGCACCACTTTCTTCTTTGCCACTTCCTTGGAACTGCCTTCGCTAGCTTGTCGAGGTTCCCCTGGGCCAGCATTGGGTCCTGCCACGGATGCTTCGGTTTTGTCCTCGGCAGCATCAGTTGCAGTGGCCGCACCTACATCCCCTTCTCGCTGCGCCACCAAACTAGTAGAGAAATGGCTAGCCACAACTCTAATTAGTCGCGCCTCATTTTCTATCCACGCCACCACCAATAGTAGTGGCGTTGGCATATTTGGTACGTCACCGGTAATAGGTTACTGGTGGCATGCTGCCTAAAATCCACGCCACCAGTATTTGGGATCCAACAGTCTGACCCGGCGCAAGTTATTGGTGGCGTGTGAAGATATGCCACGCCATTGATACTATAAGTAGTGGTGGCGTGTGTGAATAGTGCCACACCACCAGTAATCAGACCGGTCTATTTAAATTTTGAATTTTTTTAACCAGTTACTGGTGGCGTGACCGAATAGTGCCACACCACTAATAATAAAATCCATGCAATTTCTATCCACGCCACCAATAAAATTATAACTTTTCGCTCTCTCTCTTGTTCGCTCTCATCACTCTGTCTCGATTGAACACTCCGTCGCCAACTCCCAAAATCACCGCCGTGATACGTCTCCAACGTATCTATAATTTTTGCTTGGTCCATGCTGTTATATTATCATTATTGGATGTTTTACAATCATTTTATAACAACTTTATATCAGTTTTTGGGACTAACCTATTGACATAGTGCCAAAGTGTCAGTTGCTGTTTTTGCTTGTTTTTTACTTCGCAGAAAATAAATACCAAACGGAGTCCAATTGCGACGAAATTTTTTGGAGATTTTTCCTGGACCAGAAGACACCCAGTGGGCCAAAGAAGAGCCAGGAAGGTGGGCTGTGGAGAGCACAACCCATGAGGGCGCGCCAGGGGGCCCCCGGCGTGCCCTGATGGGTTGTGCCCTCCACGGACCCCTCCGCACCGCCTCTGATGCCTATAAATTCCAAAATATTCCAAAAATCCTAGGGGAGTCGACAAAACAAAATTCCAGCCGCCGCAAGTTCCAGAACCACGAGATCCAATCTAAACACCATCACGGAGGGGTTCATCTTCCTCATAGCTGCCTCTCCGATGATGCGTGAGTAGTCCACCATAGACCTACGGGTCCGTAGGCAGTAGATAGATGGCTTCCTCTCTCTCTCTCTCTTATGGTTCTCAATACAATGGTCTCTTGGAGATCTATTTGATGTAAACTTTTGCGGTGTGTTTGTTGGGATCCGATGAATTTTCAGTTCATGATGAGTTTCTATCCATGAATATTATTTGAGTCTTCTTTGATCTCTTATATGCATGATTACTTATAGCCTCGTATTTCTTCTCTGAATCTTTGGTTTAGTTAGGCCGACTAGATCGATTTTTCTTGCCATGGGAAGAGGTGCTTTGTGATGGGTTCGATCTTGCGGTGTTCTTTCCCAGTGACAGAAGGGGCAGCAAGACACGCATGTATCATTGCTATTAAGGATAAAAAGATGGGGTCTATTCCTACATGAATAGATCTTGTCTACATCATGTCATCGTTCTTATTGCATTACTCCATTTTTCCATGAACTTAATACACTAGATGCATGCTGGATAGCGGTCGATGTGTGGAGTAATAGAGGTATATGCAGGCAGGAGTCGGTCTATCTATCTTGGACGTGATGCCTATATAATGATCATCGCCTTGGATATCGTCATGACTATTCTATTTTCTATCAATTGCCCAACAGTAATTTGTTCACCCACCGTGCGCTATACTCATGAGAGAAGCCACTAGTGAACCCTACGGCCCCCGGGTCTACTTTTCCATCATATTGCTTTCCGATCTACGTTTTTGCACTCTTTGTTTTCAGATCTTCAAAACCAAAAACCAAAAAATATATTGCTGCATATTTACTCTTTTTATTCGGGTTATTGATAGATCTATCTATCACTACCTAATCTATCTTATTACCGTAGAGAGATTGACAACCTCTCTTTCGCGTCGGGTTGCAAGTATTTGTTGTTTGTGTGCAGGAGCTGCTTATTGGGTGGTGGTGATCCTCCTACTGGTTCGATAACCATGGTTTCATAACTGAGGGAAATACTGACCGTCGCTGTGCTGCATCATCCATTCCTCTTTGGGGAAATACTGTCGTAGTCTCAAGCCACGCCAAAGGGACTTCTAGCGCCGTTGCCGGGGAGGAAGCAGTCTCTTCTACGTGCCTATCATAGGCGCCGAAGGGACTCCACCATCATCTACCAGGTTCCTAATCACAAATCTCATCTCCTTGCAATTACATTATTTGCCATTTGCCTCTCGTTTTCCTCTCCCCACTTCACCAATTTGCCATTTTATTCGCCCTCTTTTCCGTTTGCCTTCTTCTCGACAGATCTCTTGTTTGCTTGTCACCATGAGTGATTTTGGTATGGCAGAAACGGATGATGGTGGGACTCCTAAAATTGGACGTTCTGCTAATCTTGATTCTAAAACTTTTGTTTTGGGGCAAGGGAACGTTATAGGAAAAGAAACTATCCAAGAGTTTTTCAATTGTGTTAGGGAATTTGACTCTCGATGATACTCCTATACTGAAAAGAACTAAATCTTATGCGGAAGCTATCTCAGCACTAGTTTTAAAACATGAAAATATATTTATTCGTACCCATTCTACCTTGCAAAGATTGTTTTATGAGCTACCTGTCATAAAGAATCCTAAGGCTAAAAAGTTAGCTACCCTTGTTCTTATGAATGAATTTGATCACATAGTACGGGAAGCTAGGGAAATCTTTGACTTTTATGGTATGAGCCGTGAAAAACCGGTAATAGGAGAAATCCTTTACAATAGTGATTACATGATGAGATATTTGCTTGGAAATAATCAAATTTTTGATGAGAATCTCAAAAAGGAAGTCCCCGTTTGAGACATGATCCAACAAGTTTTCAATGATGTGAACCAACAATATTCTTGGATCGTGGCCGGTAATCAAAGGGGGTATGTAGAGGGACAACTTGATAGTGCTAAGGTTGCTATGGATGATGTGTTTCAAGTTTTATTTGCAAAACCTCTTGACAAAAGCACCTCATCCAAAACTAAGGATGACAATACTTGAATCTATCCATTATGCCTAGCTAGGGGCGTAAAACGATAGCGCTTGTTGGGAGGCAACCCAATGAATAAATTAATTTTTGCCTTTTACTTTATGTTTTTGAGTGTTTACACAATTATGCCTCTGTTATGATTGTGTTTTTATGGTTTATTTAGTGTTTATGCCAAGTAAAGCCTTTAGGATGATTCATAGGATGAGTAGAAGTGATGCTGAATCTGAAACAGAAACTTTGCATCCAGTATATGAAATTTCATCTTTTGCTGGTACGTTATCTTGAGCTAAAAGTTTAACACAGTGTTTCTATAGAAATTCCTTACATTGTCCTAATTTTTCAGAATTTTTAGAGTTACAGAAGTACGGGTAGAGTACATATTACTACAGACTGTTCTGTTTAAGACAGATTCTGTTTTTGTTGCATTGTGTGCTTGTTTTGATGAATCTATGGGTTATATTGAAGGGTATGAGCCATGGTAAATTTAAAATACAGTAGGTATAATGCAATAATAAAATATGAATGGGTTTGCAACAGTACCTAAAGTAGTGATTTTCTTTATTATACTAACGGATCTCACGAAGATTTTGTTGAGTTTTGTGTGATTGAAGTTTTCAAGTTTTGGGTGAGATCACGATGGATGAAGGAATAAGGAGTGATAAAAGCCTAAGCTTGGGGATGCTACCGCACCCCCAAGATATATCCAAAGATAAACAAGCAACTAAGCTTGGGGATGCCCCCGAGTGGCATCCCCTCTTTCTTCTAACGACCATCAGTATTTTACTTGGAGCTATATTTTTATTCGTCACATATCATGAGTTTTGCTTGGAGCGTCTTGTATCTTTGCTTGCTTTATTTTTTTATTTTTTCCTTTGTATACTTGCTGGACACACCTATTTGAGAAAGCCAAAATCATGCTATGATTTGTTAGAATTGCTCTATGTGCTTCACTTAAAGTTTTTGAGCTATAGAATTGTTCTAGTGCTTCACTTATATCTTTTTGAGCACGGTGTGCTTGGAAAATTTTGTAGAAATACTCTCATGCTTCACTTAGATTAATTTGAGAGTTGGTAAATTTTGAAGAAACCCTCTAATGCTTCACTTATACCTTTTTGAGAGATGAAATGTTTATGCTCATGTGCTTCACTTAAATTGTTTTGAGCTTGCCAAAAAGCAATGGCAATATATGAAACTAGTCCCAAAGTGATAGATATCCAAGGAGGATATAATAAAAACTTTCATGAAGATCATTGGACAAATTAAACTTGATTCCTTGTAATAGTTTTGAAACATGATGATAGTAATATGTGAGTCATGTTAGTGAGTAATTATGCTAAGTAGGAATATTGGTGTTAAGGTTTGTGATTCCCTATGCATGCACGAAAGTCAATAGTTATGCAATGAAGTGACATCCTACTTGTGGTGCATTATTTTGTGTTAGTTATGTTCAATGCTCACTTATGTGAATTTTCATTTCTTGGTTTGGTTGCTTCCCAATCTATTTTGCTAGCCTCCATTTGTACTAAGTAGAAATACTACTTGTGCATCCAAAATCCTTAAACCAAGCTTTGCCTTATGAGTCCACCATACCTACCTATATGCGGTATTTCCATGCTGTTCCAAGCAAATTTGTATGTGACATCTCTAAATTTTCAAAATAAATTTTCTCTTTTGTGTGCCCGTACCGCTCATTAAACGGTGGGGAGTGTCCAATATTTTTCCATGCTAGATGTGTTATTCTCAAGATGAGTGTTTATTCACTTGTCATTGCACGAGAGTGCAGCGGTAATAGGGACGCCCATTCCCGAAATGAAAAAGAAAAATATATTTACTTTATGTTGTCAAATAATAAATTCCTTGGAAAGTGTTGGCATGGAAGGCAACCGTGGATACGACCCGCCATGGAAAGTGAAAGTTTGGTGGAAAAAGGAATAAACTTTATTTTCTGTTTGGGAACCGCCTATGATATATCTAGCATGGAAAGTATTTTGAACTACTTTGTCGTTTTCGTTGACAGGAAAAGCATGCCATCCAAAATATTTTTTCTCTCTCAATTTAAAACTTGAGCTCTGGCACCTCTACAAATCCCTACTTCCCTCTGCGAAGGGCCTATCTATTTACTTTATGCAATTTTTATTTTTGCTTTGATTCTCCATCTTCTCTTATAAGCACCAACTAGGGGGCACTATGATCGTACTTGAGCATTGGGCATAGGTAATATTTGAGTGTGTTTCATGAATGGATCAATGATTGAGCATGATGGGCTAGGGATAACTTTCTTTAGTGTTGATATTTTGAAAGACAAGCTTGCTTGTTGACATGCTTGAGTATTGAAGTTATTATGTTAAAACTAGACTATTGCTTTGAATCATTATAAGTCCAAATGTCCATGCTATACAAAAGAAAAGAATATGAGATGAACATGTTAGGCAGCATTCCACATCAAAAATTCTGTTTTTATCATTTACCTACTCGAGGACGAGTAGGAATTAAGCTTGGGGATGCTGATACGTCTCCGACGTATCTATAATTTTTGCTTGTTCCATGTTATTATATTATCATTATTGGATGTTTTACAATCATTTTATAACAACTTTATATCACTTTTTGGGACTAACCTATTGACATAATGCCAAAGTGCCAGTTGCTGTTTTTGCTCGTTTTTACTTCGCAGAAAATCAATACCAAATGGAGTCCAATCGTGACAAAACTTTTTGGAGATATTTTCCGGACCAGAAGACACCCAGTGGGCCAAAGAAGAGCCAGGAAGGTGGGCTGTGGAGAGCACAACCCACCAGGGCGTGCCAGGGGTCCCCCGGTGCGCCCTGATGGGTTGTGCCCACCACGGGGCCCCTCCGCACCGCCTCTGATGCCTATAAATTCCCAAATATTCCAAAAACCCTAGGGGAGTAGATGAAACACAATTCCAGCCAACGCAAGTTCCAGAACCGCGAGATCCAATCTAAACACCATCACGGAGGGGTTCATCTTCCTCATAGGTGCCTCTCTGATGATGCGTGAGTAGTCCACCATAGACCTACGGGTCCGTAGGCAGTAGCTAGATGGCTTCCTCTCTCTCTCTTATGGTTCTCAATACAATGGTCTCTTGGAGATCTATTTGATGTAAACTTTTGCGGTGTGTTTGTTGGGATCCGATGAATTTTGATTGCATGATGAGTTTCTATCCATGAATATTATTTGAGTCTTCTTTGATCTCTTATATGCATGATTACTTATAGCCTCGTATTTCTTCTCTGAATCTTTGGTTTAGTTAGGCCGACTAGATCGATTTTTCTTGCCATGGGAAGAGGTGCTTTGTGATGGGTTTGATCTTGCGGTGTTCTTTCCCAGCGACAGAAGGGGCAGCAAGACACGCATGTATCATTGCTATTAATGATAACAAGATGGGGTCTATTCCTACATGAATAGATCTTGTCTACATCATGTCATCGTTCTTATTGCATTACTCCATTTTTCCATGAACTTAATACACTAGATGCATGCTGGATAGCGGTCGATGTGTGGAGTAATAGAGGTAGATGCAGGCAGGTGTCGGTCTATCTATCTTGGACATGATGCCTATATAATGATCATCGTCTTGGATATCGTCATGACTATTCGATTTTCTATCACTTGCCCAACAGTAATTTGTTCACCCACCGTGCGCTATACTCATGAGAGAAGCCAGTAGTGAACCCTACGGCCCCCGGGTCTACTTTTCCATCATATTGCTTTCCGATCTACTTTTTTGCACTCTTTGTTTTCAGATCTACAAAACCAAAAACCCAAAAATATATTGCTGCATATTTATTCTTTTTATTCGTGTTCTTGAGAGATCTATCTCTCCTATCTATCACTACCTAATCTATCTTATTACCGTAGAGAGATTGACAACCTCTCTTTCACGTCGGGTTGCAAGTATTTGTTGTTTGTGTGCAGGTGCTGCTTATCGGGTGGTTGTGATCCTCCTACTGGATAACCTTGGTTTCATAACTGAGGGAAATACTTACCGTCGCTGTGCTGCATCATCCCTTCCTCTTTGGGGAAATACCGACGCAGTCTCAAGCCACGTCACGCCATTACTTCAATCTCTCGTCACATCACATTCCTCTCCGAGCTCGCCGTTGGCCGGCCCTCTCTTCTCCCCTACCTCACAACAAGCCACCCAAGCTATCCATACCAAGCACCTCATCCAACCATCTCCCTGCGAGCCTTCTCTATCTCTCCCACAACCCCTCGCTGCAGCCACCAAGGCCGGACGATTCCGACGAGCCTTGACGGCTATGGCCGGCGCGCAGCTCGGCGCGGACCTCGCCTGCCTCGATGTGTTCTTGCCTACGGCTAGATCCACTATACACGCCCTCTAGTGCTCGTGCCCAACCCCTCCATGCAGCTAGGATTTCAGGCACGGCGTCGCCTTCGTCCTTAGCTTGTCTTCGGTGTCCCTGGCGGCTCCTCTCTGACGGCGGTTGTGCACGACATCTGCTAGAAAATTGGCATGGTGAGCTTCTTTCCTTCCTTAGTTCTCCGGCAGTGTGTGTATACCATGTAGATCTGCCCATTGCCATGTTGATGTTCATGTAGCTCCTTTCCTTCCTTCGTTCTCCGATAGTGTGCTGCAGCCACCTACATGAACATCTAAATAGCAATAGCAATGGGGAATATATGGATGAATGTATACATATTTAGATGCATGAGTAAATTGTATAACTATTTTTTTAAATCCATCAATACATAGTGGTGGCGTTGGTTAGTTTTGCTCACGTCACTACTAGTAGTTAATAGTACTGACGTGTATAAATGTGAACGCCATTGCTATTTTAATTAGTGGTGGCGTGAGTGAATAGCGCCACGCCACCAGTATGTTAAATACCGATGGCGTGGTGCTCCAACGCCACCACTATTTTTTAACTGTGGTGCCATATTGGTGGCGTCGCGTGTCCACGCCAGCAAGGCCATTTTTGCCACGCCGTAGCTAGGCTTTTCTGCACTAGTGCCAGTGCTACGCTAACCACTTGATTCATTGCCGCCAAGTATAGCAGCAACGGCTCTTGTGGGTTAGGAGCGACCAAGGTGGGAGCGGAAGAAAGGTAAGTTTTTAGATCCTGTAGTGCTGCCTCTGCTTCCGGGGTCCACTTCATCGGGCCAGCCTTCTTCAGAATCTTGAAAAACGGCAGGGCGCGTTCAGCGGATTTGGAGATGAACCTACTCAACGCGGCAATGCATCCGGTCAAACGTCTGATGTCTTTGATGGTCTTGGGTGCTTGTATCTGCTCAATTGCTTTGATCTTGTCAGGATTGGCTTCTATTCCTCGCTGAGATACAAAGAACCCAAGCAGCTTGCCGGATGGGACACCAAACACACACTTCTCAAGGTTGAGCTTTAAATTGATCTTGCGTAGATTTGCAAAAGTTTCTTCCAAGTCTTGTATGAGAGTTGCTTCATCCTTGGTCTGGACGACTATGTCATCCATGTAAGCTTCCACGTTCCTGTGCAACTGAGGTCCAAATCCAATCTGCACGGCTCTGGCAAAGGTCGAACCGACGCTCCTTAACCCGAAGGGCATCCTTACGAAGCAGTATGTGCCGCACGGAGTTATGAACACGGTCTTTTCCTCATCTTCCTTAGTCATGAAAATCTGATGGTATCCAGAGTATGCGTCCAAGAAGGAAAGCAAATCGCACCCGATAGTGGAATCAACAATCTGGTCGATGCGCGGCAAGGGGAAAGGGTCTTTCGGGCATGCTTTGTTCAAGTTAGTGAAATCTATGCAGAGCCTCCATTTCCCATTCGCCTTGCGCACCACTACCGGGTTGGCTAGCCAAGTTGGGTGCAACACTCCTCTGACCAAACCAGTTGCTTCAAGCTTCTTGATTTCTTCGGCAATGAACTGCTGCCGCTCCAAGGCTTGCTTCCTAACCTTTTGTTTGACGTGCTTGGCATGGGGGTAGATAGCAAGGTGCTGCTCAATCACCTCCCTAGGAACACCGGGGATGTCAGTTGGTTGCCAAGCAAACACATCGACATTCGCCCACGGGAAGGCAACGAGCGCGCTTTCCTATTTGTCAGTAAGGGTGGCGCTGATGGTGAATGTGCGACCAACGCCATCCTGCCCTGCCGGGATCTTCTTCGTCTCAGGATAGGTGACCTTGGCTTTCTTGCTAGTGGAACTCTCCGACAGGTCCTCGACGGGCGCAGCACACTCCAAAGAGGCACGCTTCCCGGAGTCCTTGCCGGTGTCTCTGCTAGACTTCTTCTCTTTCCTTGATTCCTTGACGGGAGCTGGTGCTTCCGTGACCTCAGCTGCTACCGCGTCTCGATACATCTTATCCACGCATATGACTGCATCCTTCTTGTCGGACGGGATGGAGATGATTCCAATGGGCCCTGGCATCTTCAAAGTGTTATAAGCATAGTGGGATGCTGCCATGAACTTAGCCAGGACTGGGCGACCAAGAATTCCATTGTAAGGCAGGGGGAGCTCAACCACGTCAAACACAACCTTCTCAGTCCGGTAATTCAACACCCCGCCAAACGTCACAGACAAAGTGATCTTTCCCTTAGGTCTGCTTCTGCCGGGGTTGACTCCTTGGAATGTATCCGTAGCCTTGAGCTCTCCGTCAGGGATCTGCAGCCTTTCGACCACTTTTGGGGAGATTAAGTTCAATCGCGCCCCGCCGTCAACTAACATCTTGGTGACCTTGAGGTTGCGGATTGTTGGGGAGACCAAAATGGCAAACATCCAACCACAGTGGTGCGATTAGGATGGTCCTCTTCATCAAAGATGATAGGCGTGCGGGACCATTTGAGTGGCCTCTTGGAATCTACAGCTCGTTCCACAACATTGACCTCACGCGCCCATTGCTTGAGCTGTCGGTGAGAGGAATGCAAAGACGCACCCCCGTCAACGCACATGGCTTCGGTTGCCTTTTGGAATTCTCGATCACTGGAATCCTCCTCGTCATCCTCATCCTCACTCATATCCTCTGCTTCTTTCTTCTCACGGCCTCTGGCTGGCATTTCCTTCTACTGTGGAGCCTTGCTGCGGCGACCTCCTCTGCCGCCACGGCCCTTCCCGGCTGTAGCGTCTTGGCCCATCTCTTTGTCACGCTTCTCGTACTCGGCCTTCTGCTTCTCGACAAGCTGCTTAACTTGGCGGCATTATTGGAGATTATGGCCCTTGGTGCGGTGGATTTTGCAGTACGACTCGTCGGACTTCCCAGTTCTCTCTGCTGCTGCAGCCTCCCGGCAATCAGCGCACGCGGCAGCTTCCTTGCCGGGGGCTTGGCCTTGGCCTTCTTGCCGGCAGCGAGATTGTCAGAGCTCTCCACATCCAACACTGCTTTCCCTCTGCGCTTCTTGTTACGTCTTCGACCCCTCCCCCTTGAGCCGGGGGCGGCGTCATCGTCGTCTGAGTCGACTTCGATGCCAGCCTCCTCTCCGGGGAGTCGCCTTCCTTCCTCAGCACGAGCACACTTATTCGCCATCATGTACAGCTCGTTGACGGTCTTGGGGAGTTTCACATTCATCTAGGCCCGCATCCTCCTGTTGCGCACATTCGAATGGAACGCGACTATCACATCTACGGGGTGTATCTCCGGGATGTTGCGGTGCACTCGGCTGAATCTCTGGATGTATTTCCATAGGGTCTCTCCTTCCTTCTACGGTAGGACTTGCAGATCGTTGGGCTGTCCTGGCTCCTGGTGGCCACCTGTGAAGGCGCCGACAAACTCGTTGCACAGATCAGCCCACGACGAGATAGAGTTTTCCGGCAGGTGCATCAGCCATGATCTCACATTTGGCTTGAGTGCCAAAGGGAAATAATTGGCGAACACTTTCTCATCCCTTCCTCCGGCGGCTTGAACAGCGATTGTGTAGATACCCAGGAACTCTGCCGGGTTTAGTTTCCCGTCATATTTCTCTGTCAGTTCAGGTTTGAAGGCTCGGGCCGACGGCCAGAGGACCTGTCGCAGATCGCGAGTGAAGGCAGGGCACCCAACCTCATAAGGTAGGTACCCGCCAACACTGGGCGCGGGGTCGCCAACGTCTGGGCCGTTGCGATTGTCGGACTAGCGGTGTGCTTCCCGGCGCCGCTCGATGGTGATGCGCGCGTCTTCCCTCCACCGGTCGTTCAGAACACGCCGCTGGTCCTGATGATTGTGCGAGCCGGACAAAACTATAGATGCCTCGTCGGGCTCGTCTGCATGCGGTGCTCGTCGTGGTTGCCTCTGGACCTATTGTTGCGGAGGGGACTGCACCGTCAGCGCGCCCCCTCATCGCGACCGTCGGTCCGAGCTACCATTGCAGCACGCGTGTGTCGCAATGTCTCTGCATGCTAAGATTTGTTGGCCTCGACAAAGGATATCAAACTCTGGATGGTAGGTCTCCACTCATCCATCTTATCATCCGCCGGCGGGAAGTTTAGCAGCAGCTGGGCTCGCGCCGTTGCTTCCGATGCCGTGTCTGGCATGGCGAAAGAGGCGGACCGCGACGTCTCCCGCCTCCTAGTGGAACCAACAGGGGTGTCATCGCGTCCCTGTCGCCGCGTGATACGTCTCCGTCGTATCTATAATTTTTGATTATTTCATGCCAATATTCTACAACTTTCATATACTTTTGGCAACTTTTTATACTATTTTTGGGACTAACATATTGATCCAGTGCCCAGTGCCAGTTCCTATTTGTTGCATATTTTTTGTTTCGCAGAAAATCCATATCAAACGAAGTCCAAATGGGATAAAAACTTACGGAGATTTTTTTTGGAATATATGTGAATTTTGGGAAGTAGAATCAACAGAAGGCGGTGCTCGAGGGCCCCACAAGCCATAGGGCGCGCTCTGGGGGGTAGGGCGCGCCAGGCTGGCTTGTGGCCACCCCGTAAGGCAGTTGGTGCCCTTCTTTCGCCGCAAGAAAGATAATATCCAGATAAAAATCGTGTTAAAATTTCAGCCCAATCGGAGTTACGGATCTCCGGGAATATAAGAAACAGTGAAAGGCCAGAATCTGGAAGGCGAGAAACAGAAGGAAACAGAGAGAGAGATCCAATCTCGGAGGGGCTCTCGCCCCTCCACCGCCATGGAAGCCAAGGACCAGAGGGGAAACCCTCCTCCCATCTAGGGGGGAGGCCAAGGAAGAAGAAGAAGGAGGGGGGCTCTCTCCCCCTCTCTCTCGGTGGCACCGGAACGCCGCCGGGGCCATCATCGTGACGGCGATCTACACCAACAACTCCGCGGCCATCATCACCAACTCTCTCCCCCTCTATGCAGCGGTTCAACACCTCTTCTCCCCACTGTAATCTCTACTTCGACATGGTGCTCAACGCTATATATTATTTCCCAATGATGTATGGCTATCCTATGATGTTTGAGTAGATCCGTTTTATCCTATGGGTTGATTGATGATCATGATTGGTTTGAGTTGCATGTTTTATTATTGGTGCTGTCCTATGGTGCCCTCCATGTCGCGCAAGCGTGAGGGATCCTCGCTGTAGGGTGTTGCAATGTGTTCATGATTTGCCTATGGTGGGTTGCTTGAGTGACAGAAGCATAAACCCGAGTAGGTGGGTTGTTCCATATGGGAGTAAAGAGGACTTGATACCTTATAATGCTATGGTTGGGTTTTACCTTAATGATCTTTAGTAGTTGCGGATGCTTGCTAGAGTTCCAATCATAAGTTCATATGATCCAAGTAGAGAAAGTATGTTAGCTTATGCCTCTCCCTCATATAAAATTGCAATAATGATTACCGGTCTAGTTATCGATTGCCTAGGGACAAATAACTTTCTTGTGACAAAAAGCTCTCTACTAAGACTAACTTAGTTGTTTCTTCATCTAAACAGCCCCTAGATTTTATTTACATGTTCTTTATTATCTTGCAAACCTATCCCGTCACACCTACAAAGTACTTCTAGTTTCATACTTGTTCTAGGTAAAGCGAACGTTAAGCGTGCGTAGAGTTGTATCGGTGGTCGATAGAACTTGAGGGAATATTTGTTCTACCTTTAGCTCCTCGTTGGGTTCGACACTCTTACTTATCGAGAAAGGCTACAATTGATCCCCTATACTTGTGGGTTATCAAGACCTTTTTCTGGCGCCGTTGCCGGGGAGCAATAGCGTGGGGTGAATATTCTCGTGTGTGCTTGTTTGCTTTATCACTAAGTAGATTTTATTTGCTGTTCTAAGTTGTTCTCTATCTTTAGTTATGGATATGGAACACGAAATACCAAAAAAATAGGTGTACTTGCTACTCATGGAGATGGGGAACCTCCTAAAACCCTCGATGCTCGTTATGTGAAAGATATTATGCACTACTTTAATAATCCTGAGAAAACCCCATTCAATTATATAATGGGACACACGTTGGATCAACGTGAATACTTTAGGGATTATCGCTTGACTCAAAAAGGGAAAATGTTATGGGATCAAATCCATATGTTGCATTGGTATGCTTGGAATTTATGCCAGAGATATGATATTACTTGTTGCTCTAGGATGAAGGCTAAACACCTTCCCTTTTCATGTAAATTTAATGATAATGAAACCTTGGCTTCTTATGCTAATGGTATATATGATTACTACGATGTGGAACAAATAGAAGAGTTTGTTGCTTTTAAAGGTGCTTATGAAATTGAAGCTTTGTTTGAAAAGTATGAAGATTATGATGATGCTGTTTACCGATCTCAAAATTTGGCTATGCTTCGTTATTGTTACGCCAATTATGAATATAATGCCCATATTGATCAATTTATTGAGAAATTCTCCGCTATCCAAGAAGAGACTAATATTTTGCAGGAATCTATGGAAGAAGAAATTGATGACACTGTGAGCTCATTGGATGAAAAAGATGAGGAGGAGAGCGAAGAACAAAAGGAGGAAGAGCGGATTAGCTACCCGTGCCCACCTTCTAATGAGAGTAACTCTTCAACTCATACATTGTTTAATTTCCCTTCGTTCTTACCGAAGGATGAATGCTATGATAATTGCTATGATCCCTTGGATTCGTTTGAAATATCCCTTTTTGATGAACTTGATGCTTGCTATGCTTGTGGCCATGATGCCAATATGAATGATGCTTATGGAGATGAACTTGCTATAGTTCCTTATGTTAAACATGAAATTGTTGCTATTGCAACCACACATGATAGTCCTATTATCTTTTTGAATTCTCCCAACTACACTATATCGGAGAAGTTTGCACTTATTAAGGATTATATAGATGGGTTGCCTTTTACTATTACACATGATGATTTTGATAGATATAATATGCATGTGCTTGCTGCTCCTACTTGCAATTATTATGAGAGAGGAACTACATCTCCACCTCTCTATGTTTTCAATATGATAAAATTGCTAGAAACTGCTTATGCTATGTATTGGCCTTTACTTTGTGTGCATGAATTGTTCTTTTATGACATGCCGATGCATAGGAAGAGAGTTAGACTTTGTTGTTGCAAGATATATGTTAATTTGTGCTCACTACTAAATTACAAATCATTGTTAATTAAAATTGGCTTTGATATACCTTGGGATCCGGGTGGATCAATTACTTGAGCACTTTATGCCTAGCTTAATGGCTTTAAAGAAAGCGCTGCCAGGGAGACGACCCGGAAGTTTTAGAGAGTCATTTTATTCTGTTGTGTGCTTTTATATAGTTTAAAAACAAAAAAATAAAGAGGGGAACCTAAAACTTTTCAAAAAGAAAAGTGAAAGTGAGAGGGACGAGCATTGTGAAAGTGGGAGCTAGCCTTGAACTTTGTTCATGCCTATGGAAACCTTGTGAATCTTAATTACAGAAAATTTTCAATAAAAATAATTATCCCCTTGTATAAATCCATTGTATTATAAAAATAATGTGCCAAGATTTGCCTTTAGGATGATTAGATTGCTTGTTTGGTGTGTGCAGTGCAATAACAGAAACTTTGGCTGTAGTGGGTGAATTTACATTTTTTACTGGTATGTCAAAAGTTTCTGAAATTTTTACACAGTACTTCTATGCAAACTTTTTATTTTTTCCTAATTTTTCAGAATTTTTAGAGTTACAGAAGTATGGTGAATGTTCAGATTACTACAGACTCTCCTGTTTTTGACAGATTCTGTTTTTGATGCATTGTTTTGCTCGTTTTGATGAAACTATCGATTGTATCGGTGGTATAAGCCATGTAAAAGTTATATTACAGTAGCTACAATGCAAAAACAAAATATGAATTGGTTGGCAATAGTACTTAAAGTGGTAATTTGCTTTATTATACTAACGGATCTCACGAGGGTTTTGTTAAGTTTTGTGTGATTGAAGTTTTCAAGTTTTGCGTGAGATCACGAGGGATGAAGGAATAAGGAGTGAAAAGAGACTAAGCTTGGGGATGCCCGAGGCACCCCAAGGTAATATTCAAGGACTCCCTAGAAACTAAGCTTGGGGATGCCCCGGAAGGCATCCCCTCTTTCTTCTAACAACCATCGGTAATTTTACTTGGAACTATATTTTTATTCGTCACATGATATGCGTAAATCTTGGAGCGTCGTGTGGTTTTTATTTTTCTTTTAATAATGCACCATGCTGGTATGAGAAAGTCCTTGGTTTATTTATAGAATGCTCTTTGCACCTCACTTATATCTTTTGAGTATGGCTTTATAGAATGCTTCATGTGCTTCACTTATATCATTTGAAGTTTGGATTGCCTGTTTCTCTACACATAGAAAACCGCCATTTGTAGAATGCTCTTTTGCTTCACTTATATTTTTTAGAGCATGGGCATATATTTTGTAGAAATAATTAAACTCTCATGCTTCACTTATATCTATTTAGAGAGTTAACAGGAGTTGGTCATTCACATGGTTAGTCATAAAATCCTACATAAAACTTGTAGATCACTGAATATGATATGTTTGATTCCTTGCAATAGTTTTGCGATATAAAGATGGTGATACTAGAGACATGCTAGTGAGTAATTGTGGATTGTTAGAAATATTTGTGTTAAAGTTTGTGATTCCCGTAGCATGCACGTATGGTGAACCGTTATGTGAAGAAGTCGGAGCATGATTTATTTATTGATTGTCATCCTTTGTGTGGAGGTCGGGAGCGCGCTATGGTTAACTCCTACCAACCTCTCCCCTAGGGGCATGCGTCTAATACTTTGTTTCGATAGCTAATAGATTTTTGCAATAAGTATGTGAGTTCTTTATGA
Organism: Elymus sibiricus; assembly: GCA_039707655.1. Classification (NCBI taxonomy): domain Eukaryota; kingdom Viridiplantae; phylum Streptophyta; class Magnoliopsida; order Poales; family Poaceae; genus Elymus; species Elymus sibiricus. The sequence goes on along the minus strand of CM077667.1, from coordinate 253,014,047 downwards.
CTAATGTTGAGTCCATGGATTATACGCACTCTCATCCTTCCACCATTGCTAGCCTCTCTAGTACCGCGCAACTTTCGCCGGTGCATTACACCCACCATATATCCTTCCTCAAAACAGCCACCATACCTACCTATTATGGCATTTCCATAGCCATTCCGAGATATATTGCCATGCAACTTCCACCGTTCCGTTTATTATGACACGCACCATCATTGTCATATTTCTTTGCATGATCGTAAGATAGCTAGCATGATGTTTTCATTTTGATGTCATTGCTACGCTAGATCATTGCACATCCCGGTACACCGCCGGAGGCATTCATATACAGTCATATTTTGTTCTAGTATCGAGTTGTAATTCTTGAGTTGTAAGTAAATAAAAGTGTGATGATCATCATTATTAGAGCATTGTCCCATGTGAGGAAAGGATGATGGAAGCTATGATTCCCTCACAAGTTGGGATGAGTCTCCGGACTTTACAAATAAATAAAAGAGGCCAAAGAAGCTCAAATAAAAAAAAGAGGCCAAAGAAGCCCACCAAAACAAAAAAAAACAAAAAAAAATGAGAGAAAAGAGAGAAGGGGCAATGCTACTATTCATTTTTCCACACTTGTGCTTCAAAGTAGCACCATGATCTTCATGATAGTGAGTCTCCTATATTGTCACTTTCATATACTAGTGGGAATTTTTCAGTATAGAACTTGGCTTGCATATTCCAATGATGGGCTTCCTCAAATTGCCCTAGGTCTTCGTGAGCAAGCAAGTTGGATGCACACCCACTTAGTTTCTTTTGAGCTTTCATACACTTATAGCTCTAGTGCATCCGTTGCATGGCAATCCCTACTCACTCACATTAATATCTATTGATGGGCATCTCCATAGCCCGTTGATGCGCCTAGTTGATGTGAGACTATATCCTTCTTTTTGTCTTCTCCACAACCACCATATTCTATTCCACCTATAGTGCTATATCCATGGCTCACGCTCATGTATTGCGTGAAAGTTGAAAAAGTTTGAGAATACTAGAGTATGAAACAATTGCTTGGCTAAAACCGGGGTTGTGCATGATTAAATACTTTGTGTGATGAAGATTGAGCATAGCCAGACTATATGATTTTGTAGGGATAACTTTATTTTAGCCATGATATTTTGAGAAGACATGATTGCTTTATTAGTATGCTTGAAGTATTATTGTCTTAATGTCAAATGATAGACTATTGCTTTGAATCACTTGTGTCTTAATATTCATGCCATGATTAGATTATATGATCAAGATTATGCTAGGTAGCATTACACATCAAAAATTATCTTTTTTATCATTTACCTACTCGAGGACGAGCAGGAATTAAGCTTGGGGATGCTGATACGTCTCCGTCGTATCTATAATTTTTAATTGTTTCATGCCAATATTCTACAACTTTCATATACTTTTGGCAACTTTTTATACTATTTTTGGGACTAACATATTGATCCAGTGCCCAGTGCCAGTTCCTGTTTGTTGCATGTTTTTTGTTTCGCAGAAAATCCATATCAAACGAAGTCCAAATGGGATAAAAACTTACGGAGATTTTTTTTGGAATATATGTGAATTTTGGGAAGTGGAATCAACAGAAGGCGGTGCCCGAGGGGCCCACAAGCCATAGGGGCGCACCCTGGGGGGTTGGGCGCGCCAGGCTGGCTTGTTGCCACCCCGTAAGGCGGTTGGTGCCCTTCTTTCGCCGCAAGAAAACTAATATCCGTATAAAAAGCGTGTCAAAATTTCATCCCAATCGGAGTTACGGATCTCCGGGAATATAAGAAACGGTGCAAGGCCAGAATCTGGAAGGCGAGAAACAGAAGGAAACAGAGAGAGAGATCCAATCTCGGAGGGGCTCTTGCCCCTCTGCCGCCATGGAAGCCAAGGACCAGAGGGGAAACCCTCCTCCCATCTTGGGGGGAGGCCAAGGATTAAGAAGAAGGAGGGGGGCTTTCTCCCCCTCTCTCCCGGTGGCACCGGAACGCCGCCGGGGCCATCATCGTGACGGCGATCTACACCAACAACTCCGCCGCCATCATCACCAACTCTCTCCCCCTCTATGCAGCGGTTCAACACCTCTTCTCCCCGCTGTAATCTCTACTTAAACATGGTGCTCAACGCTATATATTATTTCCCAATGATGTATGGCTATCCTATGATGTTTGAGTAGATCTGTTTTGTCCTATGGGTTGATTGATGATCATGATTGATTTGAGTTGCATGTTTTATTATTGGTGCTGTCCTATGGTGCTCTCGGTGTCTCTCAAGCGTGAGGGATCCTCACTGTAGGGTGTTGCAATGTGTTCATGATTTGCCTATGGTGGGTTGCTTGAGTGATAGAAGCATAAACCCAAGTAGGTGGGTTGTTGCATATGGGAGTAAAGAGGACTTGATACCTTATAATGCTATGGTTGGGTTTTACCTTAATGATCTTTAGTAGTTGCGGATGCTTGCTAGAGTTCCAATCATAAGTGCATATGATCCAAGTAGAGAAAGTATGTTAACTTATGCCTCTCCCTCATATAAAATTGCAATAATGATTACCGGTCTAGTTATCGATTGCCTAGGGACAAATAACTTTCTTGTGACAAAAAGCTCTCTACTAAGACTAACTTAGTTGTTTCTTCATCTAAACAGCCCCTAGATTTTATTTACATGTTCTTTATTATCTTGCAAACCTATCCCGTCACACCTATAAAGTACTTCTAGTTTCATACTTGTTCTAGGTAAAGCGAACGTTAAGCGTGCGTAGAGTTGTATCGGTGGTCGATAGAACTTGAGGGAATATTTGTTCTACCTTTAGCTCCTCGTTGGGTTCGACACTCTTACTTATCTAGAAAGGCTATAATTGATCCCCTATACTTGTGGGTTATCACCGCGCGCCGCTCGTGGGGGCAGTCTGACATGGGGGAGGACGAGCCCGCGGGTTCGCAGCCCCGCTCGGCGCTCCGTCTTGCTCTAGACGAGGCATGCGCCCAGTGGCTGTGCTAGTAACGGGCGCAGATGGGTGGTCGCGGCTTGCTCCGGATCGAGCGCCGCCGTGACGGCTACGACCATCTGCGCGGTAGGGAGGTGGAGTCTAGTCATCTCCTCCACTCACGGCACCAGGGGCGTGCTCGCCAGGATGTTGTTGTTGTTGCTCTTCTCTGGCGTTCCCCGCTCCAACCTCGACCGCGGGGGATACGATGGTGGCGCAGCCTGCGCCAGCTGCATCGCCCACGACGCCCGCCTCACTTGCAGCCGCCGCGGTGCCAATGGCGCCCGTGGCTACATGTGAGGGAGCCTTTGAAGTGGAGGGATGCGTAGTCGCGCCGGTCTTCTTCTTGGGAGCCATGGATGGAGAAGCTGATGATGAAGGTCGACTCGCTCCTCACGAGCTCGGGTTCGCACAAACGACGCGCCCCCTACCCGGCGCGCCAAAGATGTTGGGGCACGGATGCACACGATCACCTATGGGACCAGAGGCCCCTTTGTGGTTCGGCAAGGGGGGGTCACGTTGCAAAAAGAGCGGAGACCATGAGGTAGCGCAGTGATCGAGACGCTGGTGTTTTTACCCAAGTTTGGGCAGCTATGAAGCGTAAAACCCTACTCCTGCTTTTGGGTGATTGATCAGAGGAACACAAAGAACACACAACGCTCAATCCCAGCAAGGGTTGCCGTCGGGGAGAGCTGCAACGTGAGTACAAGTGTCCAAAGGTCTGAATCTTGAGCTAGGTTGCCTTGGGCCTCCTTTTATAGGACAAGGGGCAACCACAATGGCAAAACAGTCATTATCTATCGATTAGATAGCTAACAGAGCTATCATACCTAACTCTGGCATTTAGGACAAAATACCATGATTGCTAGGCTAGGTGGCGCGCGGGGGTGCATCCCCGGCAGGCTCTTACCACCGCTTAGCTAGCTGTTGCTTAGTGTCTTGACACACCTCTGGACGGGTGTCAACTGGGCATAATCTGTCTTCCGGTGCGTCGCCACATGCTTAGCGAGAGCTACTTAGCCACCTGAGGGCTCGACACCGCATCGACAAGTGACTGGCGTTGTGATGCGGTGGAGCGGTGGCCAGTTGGCTCGCGCCTGCCGGAGGATGGCTTGCCGGGCCTTCTTGGATGCGCCGCCTTGGTCCCCGACAGGCACCAGGGACGCGGCTGGCGTGCCCTGGGCCCCTCCTGGGTTGTTGTTTTGGTCTTGCCGGCGTTGCTTGGCCTTTTGTAGGTTGCTGTTGCCAGAGTTTGGGTCTTGAGTGCTTGCTTGGTTCGCACTTGTATTGATGGGTTGTGCTACCACTGCCTGTGCATAAGTCAGGGGTACTGGACATCCCTGTCCTAGTGCACCAACAATGCCGGTGTGTGTCCATGCTTTTCGATAGAAGTGTGGCTCTTGCAACTACGTTAAAACAAAGACCAATGCGAGAGGACTCTCAGGAGCATGCCGGTGTGTGTCCACTAGGGGATAATCCCGGAGGGCGCGACTGTAGTGGAGCGACCGAACCCATATGGTGGGCGTCAGTTCACAAGCGACGCCAGTGGAGATGAGTCTGGCAATGCCGAGGAGCTGGAAGATGCCGTTGGGGAGTGTTACTTGTGAAATGCATTGGTTTTTCCCCCGAAGAGGAAGGGTGAGTAATATAGGAGCCAAACGTATTTCCCTGAGTTAAGGACGAAGGTTATCGAACCAATAGGTAGATATCCAAACACACGATCAAAAGTTCCTGCACACACAAGAGAAAAAACTTGCACGCAATGCAGGCAAGGGGGTTGTCAAGCCCCTTGTACTCGTTAATTGCAAGTATTTAATCTAGATAGAGTATGATAAATAAAAATTAAATAAATAACAACAAATATTTTTATACGTTTTTGATATATAAAATATAAAGATGGACCCCGGGGCCATAGAGTTCACTGGAGGTCACTCTCTCATGAGCATAGTAGCGGTGGATGGACAAATTATTGTTGGGAAATTTATAGAAAAGCAAATAATTATGTCGTTATTCATGGCATGATTATTATATAGGCATTACGTTCATGGTAGGTAGACCGAAAAGATTCTGCATCTACGAGTATTACTCCACTAATCGACCGCTATCCAACATGCATCTATGGTATTAAGTTCATGGCAAATAGAGGAATGCTTTAAGCAATATGACATAATGCAGACAAAGTAAGACCAAATAATATGTTCACATTCCATTGTTTTATCCTTAGTAGCAACAATACAAATACGTGCCTCGCTATTGCTCCAGTCACAGAGTGAGGACACCGCATGATTGAACCTACTATCTTGCACCACTCCCTCTAATGATCTAATCATCTACTTGACCAAAGAAAACTTATAGATCGGAAAGCATACATATCTATATGAAATCACACATAATAAATCTCAGATTTGATCAATTACTTTCAGTGAATAATCTGAACATAAACTCGCAATTCATTGGATCCCAACAAACACACCGCAAAGGTTACATCCAATAGGCCTCTGAAGTATTGAAGATTGAACGAGAGAGAGAGAGTCATCTAGCTACATCTATGGACCCGTAGTTCCTGTAGGAACTACTCACACATCATGTGGGAGGCAGTAAGGTTGATGAAGAGGGTCTCCATGATGGATTCCCCCTCCAGTCGAGTACCGAAAAGGCATCCAGATGGGACCGCGATGGAGCAGAGACTTGCGGCAGCAGAAAAATTGTTTCAGATGCTCCCCTAGGGTTTTAGAAATATTTGGGAATTTATAGGACCAAGAGGCGGTATAACGGAGCCACAAGGGGCCACAAGGGCATTGGACGCGCCCTACTCCCCTGGGCGCACCCCTGCCCTTTGTTGCTCCCTTGTGCGGCGTCTGGTCTCCCTCCAAAGCTTCCAAGTCTTCTTTTGGTCCAAAATCATCAAAAAGTTTTGTCACATTTGGACTCCTTTCAGTACAGATCTTATAAAAAACCAAAAACACGCAGAAAACAGCAACTAGCACTAGGCACTGAGTTAGTAGGTTAGCTCCCAAAAACGATATAAAATGGCATATAAAGCATACAATATTTATAAAATAATAGCATGAAACAATCAAAAATAGATACGTTGGAGACATATCAACATCCCAAGCTTAATTCGTGCTCATCCTCGAGTAGGTAAATAATAAAAATTTAATTTTTGATGTTGAATGTTGCCTAACATGTCTGTCTATAATGTAATCTTTTGGGTAGAAATGTTGAGAAGCGATGACTTAGTAAATATTGAAACGATAATAAAGATGAATACTAGCAAATGATCATTGCCTTTTGAAATAACAACACTAAAGACAGTTATTCCCTATTCATTTAATCATGTAATCAATGGCATAACCCTGTCTTCCTACGTGAAGTATAAATAATAATCACCCCAGTGCCTAACCAAGCATTTGACTCGTACTTTTTCACGCGCTTCACCTTTTTCAACTTCACTCAATACCCGAGCATGAGCCATATACTTTCAGCACTTTAGCTGAAACAAAATGATGGTAGTGATTGATAGGAGAAGGCAAAAGTAAGGATAGTCTCGCATCAACTTGGCGGATCGTTAGGCCATGGAGCCGCCTTCCAATCGAAATCTATGCAAGGTGCAGGGATATCCATGCAACTTTTGATGCACTAGAGCTATAAGTATATGAAAGCTCTCTACTGAAACTAAGTGGTTGTGCATCTACCTACTTGCATCATGAAGAACTCGGGAAATTGAGGAACCCATAAATGAAATAAGCAAGCTAAGTTCTATATCTATCCCCACTAGTATATGAAAGTGAATAAACATGAGGACTCCCTATATGAACAACATGATGCTACTTTGAAGAAGCACAAGTGTGGGAAAATGATAGTAACATTTCCTCTTCTCTCTTCTCTCATTTTCATTTTATTTTATTTTTCTTCTTCTTTTTTTATTCACTCTTTTGCGGCCTTTCTCTTTTTTTACCTTTTTTTTCTTTTTTCATATCCTCATAGGTATGGATAACACTCTAATAATGTTGATTTGCTTCTATTTACTTACAACTCGATAAAACGGAAAAAAATATGACTACATATGAATGCCTCTGGCAGTGTACCAGGATGTGCAATGATACTAGCGTAACATGTATGCAATGATGAAAGGTGGATTTGCCGCAAATATCATGTCAGCTATATGATCATGCAAAGCAAAATGACAAAGAATGCTCAAGTCATATGAACGGTAACGGTGGAAGTTGCATGTCAATATATCTTGTAATGGCTATGGAAATGCCATTATAGGTAGGTATGGTGGTTATTGGAGGAAGATATATTAAGGCTTATGTGTGATATAGTGTATCATATCAAGGGGTTTTGATGCACCGGCGAAGTATGCGCCAAATCTCAAGGCGAGGACGGGCAACTACTGCAGGAAGGTCCAAAGACGACACATCAATCAGAGACCCTTCGACCAAACTGTGGGTGATGCATGAATCACAAACGAATAGTTCTAGATCTGTCGCCAATCAAATGAACCGTGTGCAATGGCTGGTCCATCAAGCACAATTCAGATAAGATTTGCGTGTGCGATACGTGGCATACTGATACGTCCATTTTGAATCATGATTTCTTATTCGTATTTACGTTATTCTTGTCCATTATTCCCTATTATCATACAATTCTTATGCCCTTTCTCTCTGAATATGCAAGGTACATCACAAAGAGGGAATTATCTGGAAACTGGAATTCTGGACCGAAAAACCAAGAAAAAGACAGAAAACTCACCAGACTCCAAATGACCTGAAACTTCATGAGGATTTTTTTATTGAATATATGTGAATTTATGGGCCAAAGATATACTATAGGGGGGCCACCAGCCAGGCACAAGCTAACAGGGCGGGCCCCCCCAGGCCGCGCCCTGATGGCTTGTGGGGCCATGGCTGGCCTCCCGAGGCCCCTCTTCTCCTATATGGTGTGTTTTACCCTAGAAAAAATCATAAGCAACCTTTCGGGACGAAGTGCCGCTGTCTCGAGGCGGAAACCTAGGCAGAGGCCCTTTTGCACTCCAGCTGTCAGATTCTGCCAGGGAAATTCCTCTCCGGGAGGGGGAGATGGAAGCCATCATCATCACCAACGCTTCCTCCCTCGTGGGAGGACCAATCCTCGTCAACATCTTCACCAGCACCATCTCATCTCCAACCCTAGTTCATCTCTTGTATTCAATCTTTGTCTCAAAACCTCAGATTGGTACCTGTGGGTTACTAGTTGTGTTGATTACATCTTGTAGTTGATGCTTGTTGGATTACTTGGTGGAAGAAATTATGTTCAGATCCTTAATTATTATTATTGCACCTATGATCTTGAACATGTTGATGAGGTGTGAGTAGTTAACATTATTCCCGATGACATGGGATAAGTCTTGTTATAAGTAATCATGTGAAGTTGGTATTCGTTCGATATTTTGATGATATGTATGTTGTTACTTCTTTTAGTGGTGTCATGTGAACGTCGACTACATGACACTTCACCCTGTTATGGGCCTAAGGGAAGTCATTGTGGAGTAACAAGTAGATGATGGGTTGCTAGAGTGACAGAAGCTTAAACCTCAGTTTATGCGTTGCTTCATAAGGGGCTGATTCGGATCCACATGTTTCATGGTATGGTTAGATTCATCTTAATTCTTAGTTTTAGTTGCAGATGCCTACGAGAGGGGGTAATCATAAGTAGGTTATTAGTTCTTGTAAGAACAACACCTTAGCACCGGTCCACCCACATATCAAATTATCAAAGTAGCGAACGCGAATCAACTCAACATGATGAACATGACTAGACATAATTCCCATGTGTCCCCTGGAGCGCTTGCTTAATATAAGAGTACAGGCCTGTCCTTTGATATAAAAAGGATTGGGCTACCTTGCTGCACCTTTGATACTATTGTTACTTGTCACTTGTTACAATTTATCTTGCTACAAAACTATCTACTATCGTTACTTACAGCACTTGCAGAGAATACCTTGCCGAAAACCGCTTATCATTTCCTTCTACTCCTTGTTAGGTTCGACACTCTTACTTATCGAAATGACTACGATTGATCCCCTATACTTGTGGGTCATCACATACAGATAGACCTCATGAATTCTTTGTGATTATCGAAAATAACACAAACGGTTAATCAAATATATATGTGTGTGATGTATGACATACAATTCACTAGGATAAACTGTTTGCGCTCATCCAGCAGAACACAAATGATCTAGTGTAAGAAGGTGTTTGTGATACCCGACAAACATGCCAGTAATCAGAAACGTGTGGGAAGACAGATAATAACAAAGATGATTCCTCATGACAAGCTGTGTGTGTTGTGGGAAAATGGTTGCTGGTAAACAATTGTCAATGTTTGATCAAATCATCACTGACGTGTTCCTTAGTTTAAGCGTGTGAGATGTGATTTCCTCTGTTTGCACAACATCTATATATGCTCTGTCTACAGAACAACAACATAGTTGCATAACCAAATTGAACATCCAATTATATAAGTTACTACTCAACACATTTAAATTCCTTAATAAATAATTATAAGAAGTAGACGATCATCAAATCATGTACTTCTTGTGAAGACGGTTGCCACCACTGCTCTGCTTGTGGCTATCCCTCTCCGTCTGCAGGAAGGAGGCACTTCCTCATATCAACGATCCTCCGGTACATCTTGTAGCTTGTGTACGTGTCCTTGGCCATGTACTTGATGTGTTCTTCAGCCAATTTGTTCACCCAGGCCTTGTGCCAAATAGGCTTTTCCTTGTTCCACTCAGCCTTCATGTTTTCGTAGTAGTGGTGAATGATGGCCGCGGCGAGGTCAACCAGGGAGTCCGTCCCCTTCTTGCTGCCCCAAGCACTTTACTGCCGTTGGATGTCGACATGCTTCTCGCAGGCCAAGCCCGAAGTCTTGAGCACCTTTAGATCGTTGGTGGTGTCCACCGTTGCGAACCTATAGTCGGGGCTGTTGACAAACCTGGCGGAACGCTCACAAGGCCTTGTGGCAGGAAATAGTGGTAGACGAGGACATGATGGCGCATGCACAACTGGGCGACGGCAACCTTCTGATCATACCGGACACGATTGTCAGTGTACTCAAGGTCAAAGCCGACCACTTTGTACTTGCCATCATCAACAAGAAGCTGCTCAATAGTGTTGATGGAGTTCTCCACTACGACTATGTCATTGGTGTACACAAGCGAGAGGTTCGTCTTCCTGGTATGGGTGTCCACATTGGCAATGATGGTGAACTACCGCTGGACGCCGGCAACCACTGGGATCGCCGCCACTGGATCCGCACAGGAAGGTTGAAGGGATGAAGAGTGCATCATCTCTGTATTTGTCGTCGTGGGTGTGCTTCTTGTGTTGTGTGGCATGATCGGAAGGTAGAAGATATGAAGGTAAGTGACCGCGGGAATAAGTGGGTGGGCACTGGAATGTCCTGGAATTTCGGCTTAACCGCATGTCAGTTTTTGCAGCGCTTAACTGCATCGTGGTGCGCTTAACTACATGGTGGCGCTAGACGTGGCGCAACCACATGCATATGGCGCCCCAAACATACATGACCATTCGCGCATGGATGGACGCCGTCAGAGCGCGCGAGCAGAGTGCACCAAGACCACCTCAACCACGAGCAACCTCATGCATATAGCAGTTCGCGACAATGTGTAGAGAACGACCGTTTGCTATGTAATAAAACGCAAACATATTTTTATTATTAATCGTTTGTGTACTTATCATTTCTTCCTCCTCTGTCACGTCTTTTCATCGTGTTACTGCCCAAGGATTCCAGTGCACGCTTCGGCACTGAACATGCGTTTCGTTTGGCCACACGTCGTCTCGAAAAGGCGTCGGTGAGCCAGTTCCCGCGCAACCGCGCAGGTTCGCTCGTGCAGCCGCGCAAGATTCCCGCCCGGCTCGGCAAAATCCCCCAAACCCCTAATGCTTTTCGGCCTACTTTATAAACCCTCACTCCCGGTGACTCCACATCGCATCCATCCCCTCCCTCCCCATAGCTTCTCTAGTTTTCTTCTCCCGCAATCACCAATGGCACCAAGCCATCGTCGTCGGTCAGTAACTCCTCCAGAGGACATCTCCAGCTGGGAGGCTGCACCGTGTTGATGATGCAGTTCCCATAAGCGTGTAGTGCGCGTGCCGACCGCGTTGGCTGTGCGCACGACACACACCAAACGATCCACCACCGCTGCCCGAAGGCAGCTGCTGCCGGCGGCCGCAACTCATAAACTGCGTTGGGTTTTTCCCCGAAGAGGAGGGGTGATGCAGCATAGTAGAGATAAGCATTTCCCTCTGTGAGAACCAAGGTTAACGAACCAATAGGAGAACCACACAAATTCCCATCTTCGGCGCCTACACACAAAAGAGCACACACTTGCACCAAACGCGGACAAGAGGGTTGTCAATCGCCTTGAACTCGTTACTCGCAAGTGATAAGTAGTGATAAATAGAAAAATATAAATTGCAAATAAAAAGAAAGTAATTTATGGTAGAAATATTTTAGGAGTCTTTAAATAATGTCCATAGTTTTTGCGAGAGCTTCTCTCTCAAACAAAGCATACGGTGGGTAGACAAATTACTGTTGGGCAATTGATAGAAAAGCGCATAGTTATGTAATATTTATTCACGACAATGATCATGTATATAGGCATCACGTCCATAGGCAAGTAGACCGACTCCTGCCTGGATCTACTACTATTACTCCACCCATCGACCGCTATCTAGCATGCATCTAGAGTATTAAGTATAACAGAGTCATGCTTGGAGGATGATGACACGATATAGACAAAGTAAATCCAATTAATATGAATGAACCCCAACGTTTTACCCTTAATGGCAGCAATACAATACATTTGATGTCCCTTTCTGTCACTGGGATTGAGCACCGCAAGATTAAAACCACTACAACGCACCACTCCCACTGAAGATAAATCAATCTAGTTGGCCAAACCAAACCGATTGATCAGAGAGCATTACGAAGCTATAACAATCATGCATATAAGAATTCAGAAAATACTCAAATATTATTCGTGAATAATCTAAACATAAACCCACAATTCATAGGTTCCCAACAAAGACACCTCAAAGATGATTACATAGGATAGATCACCACGAGAATCGTGGTGATCTTTGCATTAAAGAACATAGAGAGATATAGCCATCTAGGTACTAACTACGGACCCGTGGGTCTGTGGTGAACTACTCACACATCACCATGGGATCATCAAGGTTGATGTAGAGGCCCTCCGTGATCGACCCCCCTCCGGCAGAGCACCGGAACAGTGCTCCAGATGGGCACATGGCGGAACTCAGACTTGTGGCCGCAGAAAAAGTGTTTCAGGAGGCTCTCTAGGGTTTTCCGAATATATGTGAATTAATGTGAAGAGATCAGGGCCAGAGGCCGTGGGAGGTGGCCCAAAGCCATCAGGGTGTGACCGCCCCCCCTGGGCGCGCCCTGTAACCTTGGCGCCACCCCGTGTGGCCTCCGGTCTCCCCCCGAAGCTTCCAGATCTTATTCTTATGCAAAAAATCATCAAAAAGTTTCGGGGTATTTGGACTTCGTTTGGTACACTATTCCCGAAAGGCCAAAAACAAGCAGAAAGCAGCTACTGGCACTGGGCGCTGGGTTAATAGGTTAGTGCTAAAAAATAATATAAATCAACAAGTAAATGCTTAAAAAGTATCCTAGAATGATAATATAATAGCATTGAACAATAAAAAATTATAGATACGTTGGAGACGTATCTCCATCCCCAAGCTTAATTCATGCTTGTCCTCGAGTAGGTAAATGATAAAACAGAATTTCTGATGTGACATGCTACCCAACATGTAATCTTTTTCAGGTATGATCATTGAGAAACGATGAATTAATAAACATCAATATAGTAATATTCATAAACATAAGTAACATGATCATTAACTTTCAAAATATACAATCCTTAAAGAATGTCTACTCCCCATTCATTTTATCATATTAGCATGGCATGGCTCTGTCTTCACAACATAAATACAAATGTCAAGCACCACGGTGTTAAGCCAGACACTTGAATTGTACTTCTTAACGCGCTTCAGCATTTTATACCGCACTAAATACATGAGCGTGAACCATGGACATAGCATATAGGTGGAATAGAATATGGTGGTAGGTTTCAAAGGAGTAAAAGTGGAGAAGAAAGTCTCGCATCAACTAGGCGGACCAATGGGCTATGGAGATGCCCCTCAATCGATATCAATGTGAGGAGTAGGGATTGCCATGCTACGGATGCACTAGAGCTATAAGTATATGAAAGCTCAACTGAAGTTAAGTGGGTGTGCATCCAACTTGCTTGCTCATGAAGACCTCAGGCATTTGATGAAGCCCGTTATCGTTATATACAAGCCAAGTTGAAAAATTCCCACTAGCATATGAAAATCACAAAACATGAGACTCTCCATATGGAAAACATGGTGCTTTCTCTAAGCACAAGTCTGGAAAAAGAGGTAGTAGCACTGTCCCTTCTCTCTTTTCTCTCATTTATTTATTTCTTTTTTCCTTTTTCCTTTTTTCCTTTTCTTTCCTTCTTTTCTTCTTTTCTCCTTTTTTTCTTTCTTTCCCTTTTTTTATTTTTCGTCTGGAGTCTCATCCCGACTTGTGGGGGAATCATTGTCTCCATCATCCTTTCCTCACTGAGACAGTGCTCTAATAATGATAATCATCACACTTTTATTTACTTACAACTCGATATGAAAAACTACTACACAGGATGACTCTATATGAATGCCTCTGGCAGTGTACCAGGATGTGCAATGATCTAGCATAAAATGCAAACAATGATGAACGGTGGCTTTGCCACAAATACTATGTCAGCTACATGATCATGCAAATAAATATAATAATGAACACACAAGTCATGTGATGTAACGGTGGAAGTTGCATGGCAATATATCTCAGAATGGCTATGGAAATGCCATGATAGGTAGGTATGGTGGCTGTTTTGAGGAAGATATAAGGAGCCTTATGTGCAATAGAGTGTATCATGTTGTGGGGTTTGGATGCACTAACGAAGTTTGCACCGATCCTCGAGGTGAGAATGGGCAATGCACGGTACCGAAGAGGCTAGCATAATATGGAAAGGTGAGTGTGCGTACATCCATGGATTGACATTAGTCATAAAGAACTCATATACTTATTACAAAGCTTTATTAACTCTCTCGAAGCAAAGTACCACTCACATGCCCCTAGGGAGGAGGTTGGTAGGAGTTAACCATCGCGCACCCCCGTCCTAAACAGCACTAGGATATCAATGAGGAATAAGAATGCTCACACATCATTACCATGCCATAACCAATATTTAGATATACAATAAATTAACACCCTTTAAGTATCGATATTTATACTAACAAAAAACCATGTACTCACGCCCTTTCATATTACCACATCAATATCATTAACTCACAATTTCTCTATTATGTGCTACATGAAGGTTTTGATTATGCACTCCTTGAATACCTATTAGTTTTTGGACTAGTCTTATAACCCATGCAAATTACCGTCACTATTTATTAGACTATTAAACAAATTTAAGTGAAGCACGAGAGTTCAGTTATTTCTATAAAATCTATAGGCCACCGTGCTCTAAAAGATATAAGTGAAGCACTAGAGCAACTGCTTAGCTCAAAAGATAAAAGTGAAGCACATAGAGTATTCTAACAAATCCTGTTGAACATGTGTCTATCTCAAGTAGGTGTGTGTCCAGAAAACAATGATTGTGGAAAATTAAAACAAAAACAAACTATAACATACGACGCTCCAAGCAAAACACATATCATGTGATGAGTAAAAATATAGCTCCAAGTGACATACCGATGGACTGAGACGAAAGAGGGGATGCCTTCCGGGGCATCCCCAAGCTTAGACGCTTGAGTCTTCCTAGAATTTTAACTAGGGGTGCTTTGGGCATAACCAAGCTTAGGCTCTTGTCGCTCCTTATTCCTTCATCCATCATGATCGCACCCAAAACTTGAAAATTCCAGCACACAAAAATAGAAAACTTGTGAGATCCGTTAGTATGATAGGTAAATCAAAAACTTTAGGTATTGTTATAAATTGATTCATATTTTATTATTGCATAAGGTACTGTATTCTAACTTCTCCATGGCTTATACCCCCAGATACAATCCATAGCATCATCAAAACAAGCAAACTATGCACGCAAAAACAGAATCTGTCTAAAATAGACCATTCTGTAATGATCTGCACAAAGATCATACTTCTGTAACTCCAAAAATACTGAAACATTTGGAAAACCTGGGGAATTTGTATACCAATACTGTGTAAAAAATCATATAAAAATACATTCCATTAAAATCAGAGAAATTCAGCACTGGACGCAAATGTTTCTCTTTTTGCATCGTATAAATTCTACTATCTTCCATGTCAATCCCAAAGGCTTTACTTGGCACAAACACTAAGTTAAACATAAAAAGACAATCATTATAGTGCAAATAATCATTTTATCACACCAAGACATAAATTAAAAACAAGTATTTAAATATAACTATTGGGTTGCTTCCCAACAAGCGCTATCGTTTTATGCCCGTAGCTAGGCATAATGCATAGTATCAAGTGTTGTCATCCTTGGTGTCAAGCTCCTCAATTACACAACCATGTTTCCTAGGAAAAAGAAGAGGCTTAATGATGGGATCTCTTATCATGTTTCTAAACTTGGCGTGCACACTAATCATTTTGAGATCCCCATTTCTTATAATAGGAGTGATACTGGTATTATTAAGGACATACACAACCTTAGAATTTTTTCCTTGAGAGGTACTAGCATTAGTTTTAGAAGGAGTGAAAGCGGAACCCATTTTGTCAATTACTTCATCCATTTTATCAATTATTTTAAGGCTTTGCTCCACCCACACATTAATAATTGTATCTTTCTCCTTTGTTTCTTTCAAAGTAATCCCTACCTTTGATCCAAATTGAGTAATATGATTATGAATCTTTTTATCCAACTCCTCAATTTGGTCTTTAGTGTCCATTTTATTTTCAATAATCTCTAGCCTTTGCATAGCATGCTCCAAAGTGAAATTAGTTTCATTAATAATGATGCGTGGTGATCCCACTAAATTTTCCATGGCTTTGAAAGCATCGGAAGTGCGAGTCATTAAGAAATTACCACCGGTGATAGTATCAAGCACAAATCTATACCAAGTAGTAATACCCACATAAAAATTACGGAGCAAGATGTTGGGGGATTACCTATGAGTTGATCTATTTCGATCATTGAAAATCCTATGCCAAGCATCTTTTAAACTCTCTCCTCCCCTTTGTTTAAAGTTAAGCAGCTCATTCTCAGGAGTACACGAAACAAAATAAGAACTAGCCATGATATCAAGCAAGCAAACAAGTAAACTAGCAAAGATAAATATTTTTGTATTTTTGTTTTTTATGGAAAGAAAAATATAACAGAAAATAAAAAGTAGAATGAGTGAATGATAATTTGTGAGAAGGTACTTGAACGAATTTGGTGATGCTCCCCGGCAAAGGCGCTAGAAATTCTTCTGCTACTTGTAAACTGCGTTGGGTTTTTCCCAGAAGATGAGGGGAGAAGCAGCATAGTAGAGATAAGTATTTCCCTTAGTGAGAACCAAGGTTATCTAACAAATAGGAGAACCACGCAAATTCCCATCTTCAGCGCCTACAAACAAAAGAGCAAACACTTGCACCCAATGCGGGCAAGAGGGTTGTCAATCCCCTTGAACTCATTACTTGCAAGCGATAAGTAGTGATAGATAGATAAATTGATAAATATAAATTGCAAATAAAAAGAAAATAAATAATGGTGGACATATTTTAGGAGTTTTTGTAATAATATTGGTGAAGAGACCCGGGGGCCATAGTATTCGCTAGAGGCTTCTCTCTCGAAGAAAGCATACGGTGGGTAGACAAATTTCTATTAGGCAATTGATAGAAAAGCGCATAGTTATGTAATATTTACTCATGACAATGATCATATATATAGGCATCACTTCCATAAGCAAGTAGACCGACTCCTTCCTGCATCTACTACTATTACTCCACCCATCGGCCGCTTTCCAACATGCATCTAAAGTATTAAGTAAAACAGAGCAATGCATGGAGGATGATGACAAAGTAAATCCAATTAATATGAATGAATCCCATTGTTTTATACTTAATGGCAGCAATACAGTACATGTCCTATCCCTTTCTGTCACTGGGATTGAGCACCGCAAGATTGAACCCACTACAACACACCACTCCCACTGAAGATAAATCAATCTAGTTGGCCAAACCAAACTGATAGATCGGAGAGCATTATGAAGCTATAAAAATCATGCATATAAGAATTCATAAAACACTCAAATATAATCTGAACCTAAACCCACAATTCATCGGATCTGAACAAACACACCGCAAAGATGATTACATAGGATAGATCACCGCGGGAATCGCCGTGATCTTTGCAATAATGAAGATAGATAGATAGAGAGAGGTAGCCATCTAGGTACTAACTACGGACCCGTCAGTCTGTGGTGAACTACTCACACATCACCATGGGAGCAGAAAGGTTGATGTAGAGGCCCTCTGTGATCGATCGCCCTCTAGCAGGGCACCAGAATAGGGCTCCAAATGGGCACACGGTGGAACAGAGACTTGCGGCGGTGAAAATAGTGTTTTAGGAGGCTCTCTAGGGTTTTACCAATATATGTGAATTTATAGCCAAGAGATCAGAGCCAGAGGCCGTGGGAGGCAGCCCCAAGCCATCAAGGCGCGACCACCCCCCTAGGCGTGCCCTGTTGGCTTGGCGCTACCCCGTGTGGCCTCCGGTCTTATCCGAAGCTTCCATGTCTTATTTTTGTCCAGAAAAAATCATCAAAAATTTCGGGGTATTTGGACTTCATTTGGTACAGTATTCCTGAAAGGCCAAAACCAAGCAGAAAACAACAACTGGCACTGGGCACTGGGTTAATAGGTTAGTGCTGAAAAATCATATAAATCAGCAAGTAAATGCTTAAAAAGTATCCTAGAATGATAATATAATAGCGTGGAACAATAAAAAATTATAGATACGTTGGTGACGTATCATCCGCCGTTGTCGCCACCCCGCTAGCGACTGCCTTGGTTGCCACCCCGTCGTCAGCCACTAGGGCCATCACCCGCTCTGCCACCGCGGCCAGAAGGCGGGAGGAGTAGGCCACCAAAGTCCAGCCGCTCATCTTTTGCGTCAGCAACCTTGCGCGTTATATCAACTTCCTATAGGAGGAGCAGGAGCGTCAGGTTGCGCATGCAATGAAGCTCACCGCCGACATGACCGCAGTAGAAGCCGCAGCAGTGGCGCGAAATGTGGAGATATACACCATGTCCTGCCGCTTTGAGGAGGTGCGTCAGGGGTGAAGGGCAGTAGTGAAGGGCACCAGATTCGATTCCTCCAGCTCGTCGGTAGGCTCCTACTCGCCAGGCTCTTACTGAGCGCGCTTGGTAGAGGAGAGGCTGCTGGTAGTTGTACAAAGCCCCTTTGTAGTAGATTTAGGGGCTATTTTTTCAGTACATCTAACTATAGATAAGTTGAACTAGACCGTGTACTTTAAAATAGCTAGTATATAGTCGAACTAGCTATTTCCTTATGTGGTTGGCAACAATTGGGGGAAGGTTGTTCGGTTCAATAGTCGAGTTGAACTGTTTTGTATAAAGAACGACTTCTTAATCTATGAATGAAATATATGTTTACTGAATTTTAGTCGCAAAATTACACCGTACTAGTGACTGTGTTCCTGCAAAATTTGACAAATGCCAATGTTACTAGATTGACAAATGCCAATGTTTTCAATTTGACAAATGGCAATTTACCTAATATGACAGATGCAAATCTTACCCACTTTTCTATAGTAAGCACACGTTTCATCAGACAGAATCATTTGCGATGACGCGATCCACCAATCCTTCGCGCCAAATTTTCACTTGGCTTAGTAGCGAAGGGACCATAGCTCTCGCTTTTCACACATGCGTGTTCAGTCTAAAATGTTTGTGATGAGTGTTTTATTCAGCGAAAAACATTCAGTCAAACTATGAATTACTGCGGCGGTGGTGGTGTCACCCTGCGTCGACTTTGTTGTCCTCTGGGACTCCGTTGTTCAAGTCCTCCTAGCGCCATTAATGGAAAAGTTGGAAGCGAGGCGGTCGACGATGGAGGTCAAAGGGCTCGCACGCCTCCCGTCTACTCAAGCAGCCGTCCGCACGACAGGTCCTAGCCAATAAAGATGCGATGCGTGGCATCAAGTAAACAGTTAGTAGAATGC
This sequence comes from Elymus sibiricus, assembly GCA_039707655.1. Lineage (NCBI taxonomy): Eukaryota > Viridiplantae > Streptophyta > Magnoliopsida > Poales > Poaceae > Elymus > Elymus sibiricus. Next base: position 252,994,735 of record CM077667.1, on the reverse strand, counting down.
CCATGATTTATTAATAATACCAAAAATACCACGAAAAATGGACACGAAATATACCACATCATATTTGTGCCTTCTCTCAAAATGGACACAAAAAATACCACAACATTTTTGTGCTATATCAAGAATTTTGTGTGTGTGTTTTGGATTTACGATAATTTAAACCAATATTCTCAATGTTGTCTGTAGGAGAAAAAAATCAAAAACGTGTCTCAAATTTCAAAAGAAAATCTTACAATTCCTTTATCCGCCATGCCAAGTTTCATGAATTTCTGACGATATTTGGATTCACTGGAATTTAAAAATCTAGACTATCAATGTCTACGGCCGAGCCACGACACCCAGATGTTTGAAATTCATTCCCATTTCTTGCACAAGGACCTAAACATGCAACCAGGGAAACGTATATGATTTTTTGACCCATTTTGGTGCACTGGACATTGTGATCGAGGTTCAAATTTGAATTATGCTCATTAAATGCCTAGAGAACTCAATTAATGTATAAAAAGTCCAAACGAACCCTGACTAATTCCATATTTTAGCATGACACTTCTATTGGTCTATGTTCCCTCTAGAAAAAATCAAGGCGAGAAGAGGCAGCGGATGTCGTTTCGCCCACAAAAGGTGACACACGTTCCCTATTGGAACCACATAGCTTCTTGTGAGAAGCTCTGGTTTATAAGATGCTTGTGCCAAAACTTGTCCCAAATTGGACAATTTTTTACCACGGCACATATGTGCCATGCCATGACACCATGCCAAGTTTCATGAATTTCAGACGAGATTTGGATTTGCTGGAATTTACAGACCTAGATTCTCAATGTGTATGGTCGAGCCACGACGCCGAGACATTTGAAATCCATTGCCATTTGTTGCATGGGACCTAAACAAGCATCTAGGGACACGTATATGGTTTTTCGAACCATTTTGGTGCACTGGACATCGTGATTGTGGTTCAAATATGAATTATGCTAATTAAATGCCTAGAAAACTTAATTAAGGTATAAAAATGGTCAAACGAACACTGAGTAGTTCCATATTTTAGCACGACGCTCTTATTGGTGTATGTTGCCTCTAGAAAAAAAATCAAGGGGAGAAGAGGAAGTGGATGTCGTTTCACCCACAAATGGTGACACACGTTCCCTATTGAAACCATGTAGCTTCTTGTGAGAAGCTCCGGTTTGTAAGAGGCTTGTGCCAAAACTTGTCCCAAATTGGACAAAGTTTTTACAATGGCACATATTGCCGTGCCATGAAACCATGCCAAGTTTCATGAATTTATGATAAGATTAGGATTTTACTGGAATTTAAAAACCTAGATTCTCAATGTCTAGGTCGAGCCACGACGCCAAGATGTTTGAAATTCATTCCCATTTCTTGCATGAGACCTAACAGGCAGCCAGGGACACAAATATGATTTTCGATCCATTTGGGTGCACTAGACCTTGTGATTGTTATTCAAATTTGAATTATGCTCATTAAATGCCTTTAAAGTTCAATTAATGTATAAAAAAGGCCAAACAAATCTTGAATAATGCCATATTTTAGCATGGCACTCCTATTGGTCTATGTTGCCTCTAGAAAAAAATCAAGGGGAGAAGAGGCAGCGGATGTTGTTTCGCCCACAAAAGGTAACACATGTTCCCAATCGAAACCACGTAGCTTCTTGTAAGATGCTCCAGTTTGTAAGAGGCATGTGCAAAAACTTGTCCCAAATTGGACAATTTTTTTACCACGACACATATGTGCCATGCCATGGCACCATGCCAAGTTCCATGAATTTCAGACGAGATTTTGATTTTCTGGAATTTAAAAACCTATATTCTCAATGTCTATGGCTGAGCCATGATGCCGAGATGTTTGAAATTCGTTCCCATTTCTTGCATGGGGCCTAAACATGGAGCCAGTGACACGTATATAATTTTTCGATCCATTTTGCTGCACTGGACCTTGTGATTGTAGTTCAAATTTGAATTATGCTCATTAAATGCCTAGAAAACTCAATTAGTGTATAAAAAGGCACAACACTCCTATTTGTATATGTTGCCTCTAGAAAAAAAATCAAGGGGATAAGAGGCAGCGTATGTCATTTCACCCACAAAAGGTGACACGCGTTCCCTATCGGAACCACGTAGCTTCTAGTCAGAAGCTCCGGTTTCTAAGAGGCTTGTGCCAAAACTTGTCCCAAATTGGACAATTTTTTACCACAACACATATGTGCCATGCCATGACCCCATGCCAAGTTTCATGAATTTCTGATGAGATTTGGGTTTACTGGAATTTAAAAATCTAGATTCTCAATGTCGATGGCCGAGGCACGACACCGAGATGTTTGAAATTCATTCCCATTTCTTCCATGGAACCTAAACATGTAGCCAGGGACACGTATATGATTTTTTCGTTCCATTTTGGTGCACTAGACCTTGTGATTGTAGTTCAAATTTGAATTATGCTCATTAAATGCTGAGAGAACTAAATTAATGTATCAGAAAGGCCAAACGAACCCTGAATAATTCCATATTTTAGCACAACACTCCTCTAGTTGCATGTTCACTGCATATAAATGTTGGTGGAATCCAAACACCTTCCTTAGCCGATGTAACCTCATTTTTCATTTTAAAAAAATATGAAAATCAAGTACATCACAAACAGTTCAAGATCATGAATCGTGTGTGATGAAGTATAAAATATCTTGGGACAATCCTCGTATATATATGGCTTACGCCAGAAGCTTAATCGGCCATAATCCATCATTGACGTGTGAACCACACTTGATCCCCAAGCCCATTTTACTATTCAAACATTGCTGGTGAAAGATAGGGATGTGGATCCGCATCATGAGGGCAACTTATGCGACCTGTTCCGGCCCGAGCGCGGCCGCATCAGCCATGAGCGCGCTAACAACATCCATGAGCGCGGCCGCAATCTTTGACAGGGCGGTTGCAGCAGCCGAAAGGGCAACTACTATAGCTGAGATGGCGGGAGCAATATCCATGACGAGGATAGCAAATGGCAAGAACAGAACATCAGTTGTCTATTCCTTAATGGAAACCGTAGCCATGATGGTGGCTGCCCACAACTATGTCGAGGCCGCCCATGCCCAGCTCGTGTCGGTCACCGCACAAATACCGAGAGTGCTCGATCAGCCGTTCGTTCATCGGCGGCCTCCCTGGCCGAGCTTGAGCCCGTCAATGCCCGGACTGCTGTCGCCCACGCCTGGCTCATGGCAGAGTTTTCCAAAGAGATTACGAACGTGTACTGCTAGATGCTTGCGGAGTTTGCGGCGATGGATGCCATGGAGCCCCTTCCCCCATAGGTCGTCGAGCGCCAGCTGGTCATGGAGGAGGCGGCGGAGATCAAAGAGTGTCGGGCGGAATATTAGTCTTTGTTTAGAGCGCTGGTCCTTTGTTAGAGTAATGTTTAGGTCAACCAACTCTGTTTAATTGCTCGAATAATCAAGTGTGGGCAGTGTTGTAGGCTCTTTTGTGTAGTACTCAAATTGGCAAGTGATGTTGAATTATGCAATGACGTGGATGACCACTGTAAAGAGGGAAATTCAGACCAAAATTTGCCGCCGTATCCCCATGTTGTCCTCCAAATGAAAATAAAATGCATGTACATCACACACAATTTCTTATCACGAACCGTGTGCAATTTAGTATCCAATATCTTACGCCGGAAGCTTGGAGACAAATTTTCATGTTCAAACTCATCACACACGGGGTAAACTATAGGATTCGTTTGTGATGTTTACATATTGCACACATTTCTGAGTAAGAGACTGTGTCCGATGAGACTTTGCGCGCCAATTTTTTGCTGCACCAACTGATTTTTTTGGCTATGGTGGAAATACTACCTCCCCCACCCCTCGTACCAACCAAAAGGCACATTTCCCCTGCTCCCCCTTCCTTTCCTAAGTTCAAACCTTCACTACTTGCTTGTAGTGCTGCCTCCTCACCGGCAACGCTCCTTCCTGCTGCTCGGCCTCGTCCATCTAGTCACATAATCCACACCTCCCCCATAGCCCCTCCCCACACCCCATCCTCCTCCATTCCACATGCCCCGACCGCTGGCGTGACACCTTCCACTCAAATCACCATGCCATCCTCCAAATAATCGCCACCAAAAGCCATGGTGCATGCAGTATAGCTAGGATATCAAGGAGCATTTGGCAGCGGAGAAGCATATCATGACAGCACGCGCGGATGAGGCCATGATGGCTGCCATGCGTGCCGACCTCCAGATCTTGGAGTAGCACCTCACTGTTGAGGTCACAGTCGATGCCTTGCATGCAGATGTCTCCATGCTGTTGGCTGCTTTAATTGACAACTCATGGTGTTTTCTCGAGGGCACCGTTGGTGCCTTCGATGAAGACTAGAGGTCTTTTCTTAGCTTGCCCGTTCTTACCTCAGCTCCAGAGCAGGCAGGTTGGTGCTCAGACTGGCTCCCACGATGTGGAGTTCTCGCCCTCTTCCAAGTATAAGGAGCCCATCATCATCGATATCTCCGACGATGAGGAATAACTTGTTTTTTAAAGGACCTATGTTCAGCTAGCTACGTCGGTTAAGCATGTTTGGTTTACCTGTTGCATGTACTGCTCCTTCCTTTCCTTTAGAATGAAATGTCTAATGTAATTCTACTATGCAATATGATCTTCTAGTATGTTTATTCTGCAATGTGGTGCTCAGTTAACCGTTTGGTTCATTTGTTGTGGTGCTCAGTTAACTGTTTGGTTCATTTGTTGTGGTGATCATAGGTTGTGCAACATGATTTTGATCTTGCTATTTAAAATTCATTATTTGATTTCTAAGGGAGATGATCTTAGCAGGAGGAAAATACTTGGCAATAAAAGCATCTTGACATTTATCCCATGTTCCAATACTATTACGAGGTAAAGATGAAAACCAAGCCTTAGCTTTATCTCTTAGTGAAAAAGGAAATAATTTTAATTTAACAATATCATTATCCATATCCTTTTTCTTTTGCATATCACACATTTCAACAAAGGTATTAAGATGTGACGGGGGATCCTCATTAGGACTTCCCGAAAATTGATCCTTCATGACAAGATTTAGCAAGTCTGCATTAATATCAAAAGCCTACGCACTAGTGGCAGGTGGTATAGGTGTACTAATAAAATATTTATTATTAGTATTTGAGAAATCACACAACTTAGTAGTATCTTGAGACTGACCGAACAAGCAAAGCAACAAGCAAGACAAGTAAACTTGCAAGCGAAGAAGTAAATTAGTGACAAGCAAAGGTAAATATTTTGTATTTTTGATTTTTATGAGACAAACTAAATTTAACAACAAATAAAAAGAAGAACAAGTGAATGAAAATTTGTGTGAAGTTACCTGGTAGTTGATGATGATTCTCCCGGGCGAAGGCGCTAGAAATCCTTCCTGATACTTGTGATTTGTGATGGTTCCGTGAAGAGGAACGGGTTATTGCAGCACAAAGTGGGTAAGTATTTAACCGTCTTAAGCGGCTGCACACAAATGAACAAACAACTTGCACCCAACGCGGGCAAGAGGGTTGTCAATCCCCTTGATCTCGTTATTTGCAAGCAAATGAGTTGTGTAGATAATTGTAGATAATTGTAAATTGAAAAATAAAATAAAAAGTAAATAAAGGCAGCAAAGTAATAGTAGCGTTTGTAAATTTATAAGTGAATAGACTCGGGGGCCATAGTTTCCCTAGCGGCATCTGTCATGTAGGCAACATATAGTGGGTAACAAATTACTGTTGGGCAATTGATAGAAAAGCGGATAATTATGCGATTTTCACGGCAATGATCACGTGTATATAGGAATCACGTCCATAAACAAATAGGCCGACTCCTGCTTGCGCCTATTACTATTACTCTACTAATCAACCGCTATCCGACATGCATCTAGAGTATTAAGTAAAACAGAGTAATGCATGGAGAACGATGGCTTGATGTAGACAAAGTAAACTCAAGCAATATGAATGAACCCCATCGTGTTATCCTTAGTAGCAACAACACAAAGACGCATCTTGGCCCCTACTTTGTCACTGGGATGTACAAACTCGCCAGGTTGAACCTACCACAACGCACCACTCCCACCGATGAAATATCAATCTACTTGGCCAAAGCACAACAATAAATCGGAGAGGATTACGAAGCTATAATGATCATGCAATTAAGAGACATAATATATATGAGAGATATCTCTAATAATTTTCATGAATAATCTGAACACAGACCCACAATTCATCGGAGCCCAACAAACACACCGCACAATAGGATTACATTGGATAGATCAAAGCGAAGATGCGATGACCATTGTATTGAAGATCAAGAGATAGAGAGATTGCCATGTAAGTACTAGCTATGGACCCGTAGGTGTGTGGTGAACTACTCACACATCATCATGAGGGCATCAAGGTTGATGTAGAGGCCCTCCATGATTGATCCCCCCTCCGGCAGGGTGCTGGAACAGACCTCTAGATGGCCTCACGACGGAACAGAGACTTGCGGCGGCGAAAAAAGGGTTTCGGGACTGCTCTGGTGTTTTTATGGTAGATGAGAATTTATAAGCCAGAGAGGGGCATTGGGAGACGCCCGAGGGAGGCACAAGCCATCAGGGCGCCCCCCATTGGGCGCGCCCTGTTGGCTTGTGCAACTCTCGTGTGGCCCCCGGCCTCCTTCCAAAGCTTCCAGGTCTTCTTTTGGTCCAGCAAAAATCACCAGAAAGTTTCGTGGCAATTGGACTTCGTTTGGTAATGTAAACCTAAAAAGTAAAAAACACACAGAAAACAACAACTGGCACTAGGTCAATAGGTTAGTGCTAAAAAATATTATAAATTAGTAAATAAAGACCCAAAAAGTATCCTAGAATGATAATATATCAGCATGGAACAATCAAAAATTATAGATACATTGGAGACGTATCATTACGCAAGTAGTCCGGCATGTGTTTTGAGGACCCGAAACCCCACACGCCTGAGACGGACCAAATCAGGCGTACGACGTCAATGGGCTGACCTATGTCGACTTGATTGCCCCTCGGGCCTCGTGGATCGGTGACCTCGAAGCGAGGAAGGAATGAAGAACGAGGAAGAAGAAGAACAAGGGAGAGAGATAAAGGTAAAAGTAAAACCTGGTAGATGGATTGTTCGATTGTGTGTTGGTCAATCAGCCGTCAGCTCTTACATATATATGAGGCGGCTGAACTTTCCGTACAAGAAACGGCCAAAAATCCCGTCCAAAACATCAATTGTTAACTTAACTCGGACTAGGAAGGACGGAACTTCCTGTCGGCCCGGAATTTCCAGGCTAAAATTACATCAAGTAGCCCTCTTGCACCGCTCATGCAGGTCACATACGGCTTCGGATCGCGATGGTCCAAAAAGCAAAGTCGTAGATCTTGAAACGGGGAAAATTTAGTCTGTTGAACACTTTTTCATCTGAGGTCGTCTTGAGGTTGAATTCGGGCCCGCAAATCTGCAAATAATGTGGAATTCCGGTTTTTGGGGCGTACCACGTGCAAATTTTCTGTTTAGCCCGGAACCTCCCCGGAACTTCTTCACGGAACTTTCGAGGTAGACTTCTGCAATACAACACTTTCCTCTAACTTTTGCATACGAACTCCAATTGATACGATTTTTATATCAAAATAGATTGACCCGACGAGACGAAACTTTTTCATGTTGGAATCGTTTTCATATCAGGTCATCTTGGAGGCATAATTTGTCGAATAGTACTTTGAATACCAAATCTTAGTACTTCGGGCATAGTTTCAGCCTTTTAGATGAGATCCGATGGTGATAACCCAAACATTTAAGATTTGCATTTTGACGATACATAACTTTCTCATGTTGAGAACGTTTCCATTTGAGATCATCTTAATTAAGTTTTTGACCGTGCAAAAATCTGGTGTCAATAGATCCGAACAAACACACCACAAAGATTACATCGAAAAGGTCTCTGAAGAAATCATTGTATTGAAAACCAAATGAGAGAGAGAGAGAGAGAGAGAGAGAGAGACATCTAGCTAAAGCTAAGGACCCGTAGGTCCTGTAGGAACTACTCGCACATCATGTGGGAGGCACCAACGTTGATGAAGATGACCTCCGTGATGGTTTCCCTCTTTGACAGTGTATCGAAAAAGGCCTCTAGATGGGGATCGTGGCTTCACACAGACTTGCGGCGATGGAAAAATTGTTTCGGATGCTTCCCTTGGCTTTTTGGAATATTTGGGAATTTATAGGACCGAGAGGCGATGTAAATGAGCCACGGGGGGGGGGGGGGGGGGGGGCACAAGGGCATAGGGTGTGCCCTACCCCCTGGTCGTGCCCCCTGCCCTTGTCGCTCCCTCATGCGGCATCTCATCTCACTACGAAGCTTCCAGGTCTTCTGTTGGTTTAGAAAAAATCATCAGAAAGTTTGGTCACGCTGGGACTCTGTTTTGGTATAGCTTTTCTGAAAAACCAAAAACACGCAGAAAACAACAATTGGCACTGGGTACTGAGTTAATAGGTTATTTCCCAAAAAGATATAAAATGGCATATAAAACATAGAAAATTAAAAAATAATATCATGAAACAATAAAAAATTATAGATACATTAGAGACGTATCATGGAGGTGAGACCTCAAGTCTTGACGCCATGTTGGCCCACCAGCTGACAAAAAGCGTATGAAGGCTCTGCCAAAGGGGCAAGTGGCGACATGAGCGAGTAAACAAAAGATACACACGAAAATTATTAGCCTGGATGGGTTAGTTCTCTATCCTGCCACTGTTTCCCAACATTCCTTGTCAGGTGGTTTGTTTTTTGTTTGCTCTTGTTTTCTTCCACTTTCAGTAGTGACTCCGACGACGAGCCGGTGATGGCAGGGACACGTCCCCTGCCTACGGTTGGCGGGGGAGGAGCCAACGAGAACCCAATTTACCCTAAGAAGGCCGAGGTGATCTCCGGCCGCCACCTTGGGAAGGAAAATGTCGGTGGGTCAAGTGCGAAGGACGGCGAGGAGCGGGACCCAACAAACACCGCGCCTTTGGACTCCATGTTGGGGTAAGCCATGACGAAACAACACTAGCACGCCATCGACGAGTACGCGCTGCTTGTTGTCATTGCTTCATCTTGTTCTTGCACTACTGCTATTTTTCTTAGCAGCATGGTCCACCTGTTGTGTGTGTAGGGCGCCCCCCATTAAGCGGTGCCCGAAGAGGAAGTAGTCGATGACTGACCGAGCCACAAAGATGAGTGACACCGACGAGGCCATGGTCCCACCACGTGGTATCGCTACCCTGGCCACTAACGAAGGAAGCCTTGCCAGCGGGCCTCCAACAACCCCGATCATTCATGGTGTCGGCATCACGATAGTCTTCGCAACATGAAAGGTAGATGGAGCAGGTAATTCACCTTTCGACAAGTTTCCTTTGGGTTGATGTCCCCGGTAGGTTTTGCTTCACAATATTTCTTCTTGTTTTAGGACAATCCATTCCTCTTGGTGCAGAGGCGGAGTTGGGAGAAACCTCTGAACCAGGCAAGGCGAGCGTCACGTTACGGGGGAGTTGTAGACCGAGGTGGTGGTCATGGAGGACTCACCTCCATTGGCGCCCAACCACATACCAACCGCTCTGGCCCCCGACGCGAGTGACACACCAGGTGGCGACGCTAAGATGGCGGCGGTACGGGATGCCATGGTGGGCAAGGTGGTCACGATGAGGGAGGAAGTGCCTGATGCCAGCGGTGCTCATGCCACCAGCAGGGACGAGGATGCCGCGACAAATGATACTACGACGCACGACAAAACCATGGCAAGGGATGCCAAGACGAGGCACGACATGCCCGAAACTAGCGGTACTGGTGCCGTTGGTGGAGATAAGGAGGCCGCGGTAAGTGGGGCCGCGACAGCCGATGTGCCCATGTCAAAGGATGTCGCAACAAGCCACATGGTCGCGGTAAAGGATGCCGCAACAAGTGATGACATCCCAGACGCCAGCAGCGCTAAAGCCACTTGGGAGCGAGGGGGTTGGCGCAGCCTTCGATGCCATGGCCGATGAACTAAGGATGGAGGCTCCCCCATGCCAAACGATCCTGTCGGCGTCCAACTCGAGGAGAATGCTTCTCGGTAGAGCTCACCCGCCAAGGACACTTTGGAAGCAAGCCTTGATGATGGGGAACCTCCCAACAACAGGGAGCGCACTCACCAGCCAACGGAGGCCGAAGATCCCCCCAATCCCGAGAACGTGGTCACGGCCGATCACCGGGTGCTCCCACTGGGCCTTAGATCAATGGTTGATCCTAGAGGCGCGTGGAGCGGTAGTACCATACTGTTTACTAGGAACTTCTTCCAGGCTGCCTACCAGGCAATCGATCAGCTCAGTGCCAATCTATCGGTCTTAAGCCACCCTTCTCAAGGGTTACTGGAGCCGAGCATTCCTAGATAGTTCTCGACGAACATGCAGAGCGCACCCAGAAGAGGGACGCGGCTGTGCATGAGAAGGCCACCAAGGCCATGCTGAAAGCCCAAGTGATCTGGGATGGCATGATCGCCAGTGCCTAGAACACCTTGGACATGGCCGCCGTGAAGCAGGCAGCCTCTGACTCTCACGAGCTCGTGGTTTGGCAATGGGAAGCGGTGCTCTGACAACATGAAGTCGTGCTCCAAAACCGGGAGCACGCCATCGATGACCGTGAGAAAGCGGTCACCGGGAGCGAAGCCGAAGTTGAGCACTATGAGGTGGAGGCAGAGAAGGTATCGTCGAACCTTGGCGGGGAGAGAGCTATCTTGGAATAGCTTTAGGAAGTTCTGGATGCCCGAGGGACCAAACTCAATCAACTTCAGGTGGCAATCAAGACCATCGAGGCATCACACAAACAGAATGTCGACAAGGTCAACACCAACTTGGAGGAGCAAAAGAAAGATATATCAGCCAAGGCCTAGAAAAACCTCCAAGACGCCCTCGCAAAGCAGCGACAGTCCCTCTCAGACGAGTACCGGGAGGGACGCTTCAAGGGCAAGCCTGACGAGCTCAAGACCCAGCATGATGAGCTCAAGTGCCAATGTTATGAGCTTGCCTGATAGCTCGACATGCTGAAGAACTCGGTCATCGCCGCACAAAAATTGGCTGTCGTGAGGGAGATGACCCAAGAAGCCATCAAGAAGAAGTTCTCCGATCTTGAGGCTGAACATAAACACCTCAAAGATCAAGTGGTTCCTCTGGTGGTGCGCAACGAGGAAAGGAAGACTGAGTTGCTCCAACTTGCCACGCAGTGCAAGGAGTAGTGTAAGATGCTCAAGGAGGTCCACCAGTGCGCCTTTTCCATCATTGCGAGTCTGGGGATGGGCCTAGACCCCCCCCCACACACAACTTCCAGCCCGACAACATCGACAGCTACACCCTGTTCTTCACGCGCCTAGTCGCCAAGCTTGAGAAAAGCTCTAATACATGCATAGGACGATAGAGGCGGATTGTCGTGGGCTAGTGGAGATGGTTGCAGAGCGCCTTTTCTCTAATCCCTACACCTGCAACACCAACTTTTGTTTTGAGGAGGTGCTGAAGAAGCCTCGGCCTGAGAAGGAAGCGAAGGCGGCCCAGGCCACTATTGCGGACCATGTGATGGCGCTTGCACACTTGTACTAGCATGATCCACACGACGATTGTGAACCTTCACAGGGTTCACTTCCTGCTGAGAGCTCTTCCAACTACTACACTGACTCCGATGCCGCAGACTACCATGCTTTGTGATGTTTTGTATTACATCCAGTTGGTCACGAGGTGTCGCTCTTATCCTAAAACTTGTCGGGCGCATGGCGCCAAAAATTTATGTTTGTATCGACATAGTTAGTATTTCCTTTCAGTGAACATTGTTCTAATTTTTACTGCTCCCAATTTTCTTCCCTTGCTCATTGGACCCCACGTCATCGAGCAACCAGCCCCCGGGTACGAGAACAAGAAACACCGGTATGTTGGAATAATTCTGGGACATGACCGACAAATGTCTTGCTTCCTAGGGTGGAGCTTCGCGGGAGTCCCCTCAGTACTGATAGGCCAAGCACAAGGGAGGTGGGACTTAGGATGTAGAGAAAGCAACAACAAGTTGTTTTAGACTTAGCTTCTTTCCACCCTGCTGGGCCCGGCTTCGTATCCACAAAGCTAGTGGTTCACGTCGTGGATCAAATTGCCGCGGAGGGTGTAGTGGGCTGCTTTTCCGTCAGGTCCCACACTTTGCTAGTACATGGGTCTTGTTTCCATCGGACCAATAGTGTAAGCACTACTACAGGATGCTGCTAACGCGACACATCAATCAGAGACCCTTCGACAAAACTGTGTGCGATGACCAAATCGCAAACTGTATAGTTATAGCTCCGTCGCTAATGACATTAACTGTGTGCGATGGCGTATCCATCAAATACGATCTAAAAAATAGTTGCGTGTGCGATGTTTGGCAAACAGTTGCCCTAGATAAATTGTTTGCGACTGGGTAATATAAGACAAACACTTATAAAAATACAAGTGTGTGCGATATACGGCATACAGTTCACCCCGATAAATTGTTTGCGCTCATCAAGCAGAACACAAACGATTGTCCAGATGATCACGTGTGTGATAGACGGCATACAGGTCACTCGGATGAACTGTTTGTGATGAGGTAAAATAACATAAACGGTTACATAGATCAAGATGTGTGTGATAGATAGCATACAGGCCACTGGGATGAACTGTGTGCGATAAGAAAAAATAACACAAATGGTTTCTTAGATCAAGATGTGTGTGATGTACAAAGGCCACTCGGATGTGTTGTGGGCAAACGGTTCCGGATAAAGAACTGTCAGGGACTGATGAAATCATCACCGACGGATTTGGTTGTTTATTCCATATGCGATGTGATTTGCTTAATCTGCCCACAAACATCTATGCTCTATTTAGAAGAACATGATTGCATAACCAAATTAAGCATCCTATACACACATAACATTGGCACACACCTTAATAAACTATTACATTCATAATAAACTTATCCCTCTAAAACTACTAATATTTCTGCATAGAGGGAGTATGAGAATTGAGAAACGATCCTCAAATCATCTACTTCTTGTGACGCTTGCCGCCAGCGCTCTGCTTGTGGCTCGATCCCTCGTTGTCTTCAGGTAGGAGGCACTTCCTCATGTCAACGATCCGCCTGAACATCTCGTAGCATGTGTATGCTTGCTTGGCCGCGGTCTGGAGGTGATATTCATCCAGTTTCTTCACCCAGCCCCTGTGCCAGACAGGCTTGTTCTTGTCGCACTCAGCCTTCATGTCAGCGTAGTAAGGGTCGATGATGGCCTCGGCCAGGTCAACATGGGAGTCCATGTCCTTCTTGGTGCCCCAGACCCTGTAGTGGCCGCGGATGTCGACAGGCTTCTGGCAGGCCAAGCCCGAAGTCTAGAGCACCTTTGGATCATTGGTGGTGTCCACTATAGCGAACCTGTAGTCGGGGCTATTGACAAACCTGGTGAAACGATCGCAAGGCACTGTGGGCAGGCATTAGTGGTAGAGGAGGACGTGATGGCCCACGCACAACTGGGCGACGACAACCTTCTGATCATGCCCGGCACGACCACCGGTGTAAGTGAGGTTGAAGCCGACCACTTTGTACTTGTCATCCGCATCAAGTAGCCGCTCCATGGTGTCGATGGAGTCCACCACCATGCCCGGTTCGTTGGTGTACACCATTGTGAGGTCCGTCTTCCTCATGCGGGTCTCCACATGATGCACGCGGAACTCCATTGGAGCGCCGCTGGACATCCTCTCTGTATGTGTCGTCCAGGATGCGCTTATTGTGTTGTGGGGCGCGATCGAAAGCGTGAAGAGACTATGGTTAATGGCCGTGGGTATAAATGGGGGCCGGACGTCCTGGAAAACCGGCACGTCCGGATGGCAGTTTTTGCAGCGCGTGATTCAGTCGTGGAGCATGTAACTACATGTGGCGACGCGTGGCGCAACCGCATGCATATGGATCCCCGAACATGATCGTGAGCCGGCCCCAACCGCTGGCAGAGCGCGCACGGAGGGGTGCGAGAGCAGAGCACGCGCAGGTGCGCGAGAGGAGAGCACGCGCAGGGACGCGAGAGCAGAGCATGCTGTGGGACACGAGGTCAAACCATACCACTCTATACTTGTCCTCGTCAAGTAACAGGTCCATGGCATTGGAGTTCTCCATCCAGATCGGATGTTTGATGTACACCACTTACCGACAGGGCGTGTCCACTACAGCATGCATGGTGAACTGGCGCTCGTCGTCGGCAACCACTTGGAGCGCCATAGGAGCCGCGCAGGATACCCTCGGTTGTGGTTCTCCTTCTTAAGGTCTGGATATTAATCGTCAATTGCATATTGATGTCCAGATATTAATCGGCCATTGCATACTAAGGAAAAGATAGTACTACCAAAATTAGAGTCTCCCTCATAAGATGTCATTTGCATGGTTGTATCACAAATGACAGAAATAGTACAAAGGTTCAAATTCCAACATTACAAGGCTCAAATTCAAAGATTACAAGGTTCAAACCGATAATAGAAATGAAATTCAGCTTATGCAGGAAAGTTTGTCATGCAGCTCTAGACGCCCGCGCTAATCAGCTGAACATGAACATATATGATAGGTTCATACTGATATTACTACTAGTTTTGCAACTTCAATATTTCTGCAAAGGGATCCGCCACTGACATGCCATTTATGGGCTTGGCATTAGGACTTCTGAATAGTCTGTCAAATGAAGTTACATAACAAAATTGAGCTTCTGCAGAGAGTTTTCCATTCTGTCCTAGTCGCCGGAGCTGATCATCAAACCATTCTTTTTTGCGCGATAAATGTAGGGAAGATCTCGTTATCTTTAGCACACTTGCTCTCACAACAAAGAACCTGGCGAATATAATCTCCGGTAAGGTCCCTCGGTAGGAGTTCAAAGTAATTTCTGAGAGATGGAGATCAAGGCATTCGATGGGATTGTTATATTGTATCACATTATCCACTACCGGGCCTAACCGTATCTGCGAAAGAAGAGAATGTATTAGTGCTTGGAAACACAACGGACCTCTTACGAGTTGCAGGGTTTCAAAATTTGAAAACCCTTGTCATTAAAATTAACATGAAAGAGCATCACCTCGACATATAGCTTCTCCAGGCACGGAAAGAATCTCAACAATCTGACAACTTGGTCCAGGTCGGGGCCGATAGAATCTACTGCTAAGACCTTCACTCCGCGTAGATACAGGGTCAAGCTTGTCGATATGATTTTCTAGATGATAGACGAACATACATCTTTAATAGAGAGAAAAAATGTTAATTCAAGAATGAGAAGAGGGCGATTGTTGTACCTGGACGGTTATGGATCCAAAAACAAGTTCAGATAAGTTGACGGGCGAGTAGCCAAACACTGTCAATTTCGGCGCATGAATGACCCTGATTCTTATTGGACCTTGTTGATCCACAACAAGTAATCTCTCAAGTAAAGGCACGTCCACAATGACCATTTGGTGATTCACCTTGTGCGATCTCCTGTTGCAACACCAGCAATACACACAAATTGCCTGGAGAGTCATGGAGGTGATGTGGAGGCTACTCAACCCATTGATCGCCTGAATATGAAGGTACTCGAGCGCAGTACAGCTGTGGAGCAGGCGCTCCATGTCATCGTTGGGGATACAGACGGCAACGAGCTCAAGGTGCTTCACTCGAGGTAGCAAAAGAGCGATATTGGCGTTAATCTGGGGGAAATGGTAGTTCAAGAACCTTGCGAAGAGCAGCATTGGCGCGAGGCGCAGTGCGAAGGGTGGCAGCTGGCGCATATGTCCATCATTAAAATGGAGCTCCTCGAGATGATCTAGGGTTGGCGATTAGAACCACTCGTCAAGCTTGGCTCGGTCCTTGCCATTGGAACGGAACTTGCCCATGGTAAGGCCTTTGATTGGGCCACAATGCATGCCGAGGATCTGGGATAATGCATCCAAGCGTTTGTGATAGCCAGTGCAAAGCATGTGCTCGCTGACGATGCCGAGAGGGGCGCAGCGCCATAGGGGGCGCCACTGCCGAGAGAGGACGGTTGTGCGCACGCCATCTTAGATAGGGAGGAGGAAGATGATGACTCTCAACATATCGTCGGGGAGGCTGCTGATGATGTCTACGCCTGTCGGAGACGCTTGTGTTTCTGGCTCAGCCCGCCTCCTCTTGTTGGCAACCTCGACATCCATGTCTGGAGAATGGCCGCCGGCGTATCTTTCTGTCAAGAGGGGAGCAGTTGGAGGATAGTGATTATGTAGCTAGATCAGGGTAGAAGAATAGTGCATTGGTAATTACAAGTTACTACTTACTAGGTAGGAACAATTTTAACAGATTAAAAAAATGAAATCCCAATTGGCTGCTCAAATAGTACACAGTTACATTGATATTGCTACGCAAGTCAACATGCAGATACTACAAAGAACACTTACTTCCAACATAGCATGTACGAAGAATGTCGTCGGGGAAGTTAGCATTTATCGTATGGTAAGGCTCTTTTAGGTGCAGCGTAATTTTAGTGCCAGCTTTCAGTACATAAAACTTAGAAATTTCTCCCCAAAGGCCTTCTTCAAAGTAGGAGTGACAATCTTCATCAATTATTACCGAAACAACGATTGTAAATCCATGGTTTGTGCTCAATATGACATCTGTGGAGTCTTCAGTTATGTAAAGGCAAAGATTCAGCGCTACAGTTGTTGTTGCAGCGCAAGAGATGTACTTCAGAAAATGATAAGATTTTTATAGAACCTAGTAACGTGATAGTATGAGAGTAGTAGTTAAAAGAACAGCATGCACATCAGTTGATTTGAAAGGACAAAAAATTACAAGTAAACAGATAATGTAACCGTGATGTCGTGCAAATATATATGAGAGTAAACAAAAGAACAATACATCATTAATTTGCCTAATATAGAAGGAGAAGGATAAGAAGAAGAAGAAATCACATTTGACGTAAATGCTGCATGTGCCACCTTTTATCCAAATTTAGCAATCTGTAGTATAGGTTCAGAAAAATAATAGGCCATTCATGTCAACCCAGGTAGTGTGAGATTGAACATATCGTGCGCTCCGTGAAGTCGTATGGTACGGTGAGATGGAACTCCTCGGTTTTTTAGCCAAGTCCGCATAGCCCTGATGTGTCCTTGCACTGTACACTCTATGAATGAAAACCCTCAAATCAGCTAGAAGATACATGAATCCATGGTGATTTCGGACGGGTGATTAAAAGAGGCAGACGGACTGGGATAAGAGATGAGCGGAAATATTTCAGTAGATTAGTTACCTGGTTCTTCATGGGAAAAAAAACTAGTACCGAAGATTCCCCAATCGGGCGAGCTGGGTCGACAGCGAGCAGCGTCGAGAAACTCAGTGCCGATAGGCCGCGGCTATCAGCAGTGGAGATATGCGGTGGCGTATTGCGGCAGCCGGCGGCGGCGACAAGCGTCGAGCTAAGTGGTTGCCGCGGGGATATGCGGTGACATGCATGGAGAGTCCCGGAGTACTAGTGTTAGCGTAGGTGCTACTGGGGTGGGGAGGGGGAGGGGGAGGGGAGCAGGCGAGGGTTTTGTGACGTGTGGGTGCTGAGTTTTTTTTTCAAGTGGTGCTGAGGGATTCTGTCCTAGAATAATGTGCTTCGGAGGAAACGGTTTATTAGATCCAACCTTGTGTGATAAATCCTATATAAATATTACTCTCAAGTAAACTAGCACTCCGGTGTGATGGAGATACCGCATAATGAAAGTCGTCGCACAGTTTCAATCTCAGGAAAAAATATAATACACAAGCATAGATATAATACACACAAACTAGATAGATTCAATCCAACATTTTTGTTTTCTCGAAACAGTCAATCCAACATCTCATCTTCATGCTTGATGGTTAATATTCTCCTGGAACTGGGCGTACGCGGCATGCGTTATCCTGCGAGAATACTTCTGCTTGAAGGAGCCAACGGCTTGTCCTCTTGCATGCGCCAGAACACTCGAGTACGTGTTGTTAATCTTATGGTTGCAGAACGGGCATCCATAGGCCCCATTCTTCCTGACACGCTTGTTATACTTTCCAGCCATAAGCTCTCTGAGCCTTTGCCTCTTGAACCTCTCCTGGACGTCTTCATCCTCGCTGTCCACATCGTCAGATAGCACCTATACATCGTAAAAAATGTGACGTCCGTATATTTTATAATGCGAATTCGCAAGGCAAAGTTTATGAAACATACTATATCATGCGACAATGTGAACCCTAAATCGAAGCTAACTGATTTGATGCCAAAAGTTGGCAAGCCATGTTTTGGTAGAAACCAATCAGCCTATCATATGTATTTACCAAAAATGGGTATATATGACCAACCAGTTCTCCGTCTGAGTCATTGTCGTCGCTGGAGTGTTCGTTGGAGTAGCTGTGGACCACCGGCTCCGGCTGGGGAAGCGCGGCAGCGGCGACAACGTCAAGGCCACGCTGCTGTCCGCGCGATACGTCATCTCTGACGACGGCAATCTCTGTGCCCACCTTCACGCTGTGCTTGGGTGCTTCGCCGGCACCGACGTGGTTACTCCCTCCCATGGTGCAGGGAGGCCATTGATGATGATTGAGAACGGCGGCGAGGATGCTAGGGGTTGAGAGAGGATTGTGTGTAGTGAGAATGTTAAAGCCGACGGCTCGAGCGCGGTTAATAAAGGGGAGTTGGGACATGAGAGGGAGTCGGGCGGCAGTTTAAAGGGATGGCTCGCCTCCCGGTGAGGCACCTGTGCGCTGGACTGCTGGCATGTGCACCGTCAATTCACACGTCTAACGACACGTCTCCCTACGAAACTTCTTAGCAAACACGCCTCCCATCAATTCAACCACCTTCTCACACGCATCCCGGTCAGCCTGCGAGGCGACTTGCTGCTAGCATGCGTCCCGTCAAATCATATCTGCGTGCAAGGATCGCGCTTGATACAGTTTGACAACCTTTAAAGAAAGAAATAGAAATAATTACCATGACAAATATATATGATGTGAAAGTACATTCAATAAAGAATCCAATGGTAATAATTTTTAATTGTAAACGTTAACCTTTTTTTCTAAATTTGGTCAAAGTTTACAAAGCTTGACTTTATCCAACGCTAATATGCGGAGTAAATAAACAAAGTTTGGATTAGTAAACCGTTTGCGATGTAAACGTGATGGTTCTGTGTTGCATTTATTAATAAGCCCCCGTGAGGGAGTCCTGGTTTAAGGGGTCCTCGGGAGGCCGGCCTATGTCTTATGGGCCGGACTGTATGGGCCACTTGCCGAATACTGGAAGAATTGAAGACCTCATCTCCAAGAAGGAGGCTTCGAGAATCGTGGCTTTTACTCCACGTTTGGAGTAGTAATAGGCATGTTTATCCCTTCGACATGTAACCGACCATGTGTAAACCCTATCGACCCCCGGCGTCTTTATAAGCCGGAGGGTTTTAGGTTGTAGAACAACAGAACTCATCTAGGGTTTTAGTCATATGATCACGTGGTAGATCAACTCTGTAATCCCCATACAATCAATATAATCAAGCAGGACGTAGGGTATTACCTCCATAGGAGGGCCCGAACCTGGGTAAAACCTTGTCCCCTTCGTCTCTCGTTACCATCGATCCTAGTCTCACAGCTCGGGACCCCCTACCCGAGATCCGCCGGTTTTGACACCGACATTGGTGCTTTCATTGAGAGTTCCGCTGTGATCACCAGAAGGAATCGATGGCTCGCCTAGTCATCAACGAAGAGGTCCGCAATCCGGGCAATTTTGTCCCCGGACAGATCTTTGCATTCGGCAGCATTGTGCTGCATGCTGACCCGACCGGCCATCTAGGCCGCATCGGAAGTTTCACCCCTGATCAAGAGGTCAGATTCGGGAACTTAGAGTTCTCCGTAGACTCTCGAGGCGATCTATCACTAACCGGGCTCGCGGTCTCACCTGCCATGCTCAAAGACTCTGAGGCCTTAACCCCAGACCCATCTTTCGGCTCTGCCCATGGGATCTACCCCAGCGAGGACCCGACCTTCAGTCCAGATCAGGTCATAGTACCCGACGTCCGGACATCGGTTGTCGCCGAACACTCTTCTTGCACGGACGCATCGGAGGTTCACTCCGGAAGCTCTGGGCAGACCGGTCCAATCGAGCTCTCGATACTCAACGAGGCTCTAGATCGGATCTCGTCGATGAAGATCAACGACGACCCAACCCCGATCTATTCTCAGATCAGGCCTCAGACGGGTCAGGACAGATGTTTCGTCCAACCCAGCACCCACTTGATAGCCACTGTCGAGGATTTAACCGACATGCTAGACTATGCTTCCGAGGAAGCAGAGTACATGGATGAGGAAGATCACTCCCTCACCCCCGCTAAGACCGAGCAGTGGACTGCCACCTCTACATACGACGTCTACATGGTGGACACTCCAAAAAACAATGGTGATAAATCGGACGAAGCGCCGTCAAGACGCCGAAAGCCGCATAAACGGTCAAAAGGAAAAAAGGGGCGAAAGTCTACCGATGCCACCGAGGACGGAGATACCCCAGAAGACATCGGCGGCCCCGAAATCCCTGAACACCCGTTAGAGGGTCAGGAGAGGCCCGAAGACCGTCGCAACCCCGATGATCCAGATGATCCCGATGACGACGACTACCTCCGCTCTATTGAGGAGGAGGACAATGCGGAATCTGATGACTTCGCTATTCCCGATAATCCTATAGATCAGGAACTATTCAGGCAACAGCTGTTATCTACGGCTCGCAGCCTGAAAGCAAAAGAACGGCAGCTCAAAGCCGAACAAGACGACCTCAACGACCGATGGATGAGAGTCCTCTCCGCTGAGGAAGAATACGGCACTGGTCTATCGGACCAACCTAAGAGCTACCCACGCAGAAGGCTGCTGCCACAATTCGACGACGAGCTCACTGATACGCCGTCTACCAAGCATACCCCATATGATAGGCCAGACCGCCCCCCTCAAGGACGCAACAGGACGGCTGATGATACCGGCTATAGGCCGACGATACCCCGTAGATGGGGAAAGGAGCCACTAGAGCCCGATGACAGGTTTGACCTGCGACACAACCTGGACTATAGAGCAGGCCGTACGCGATCCATCTACGGATCCAGAGGATACTCACCCGATAGACGGGAAGGGTACATGCCTTGGTTCGACCGCAATGAAGATCGGGAACGAGCCCGAGCTAGGACAGACACCGATCACCGGCGCGTCATAGCTCGGGTTAGAGGCACCGCCCACCCACTGTGCTTCAGAGACGAGGTAATGCGGCATCAGTTCCCGGAAGGGTTTAAACCCGTAAACATAGAACAATACGATGGGACAACTGACCCAACCGTATGGATCGAGGATTTTCTCCTCCGCATCCACATGGCACGAGGAGATGACCTCCACGCCATCAAGTACCTACCCCTGAAGCTCAAGGGGCCAGCTCGGCACTGGTTAAATAGCCTCCCCGAAAACTCCATTGGGTGTTGGGAGGACCTAGAAGAAGCATTCCGATCTAACTTCCAGGGCACTTATGTTCGGCCGCCGGTCTCCTCCGATCTAAGTAACGTTGTTCAGAAGCCCGGAGAGTCCGCGCGGCTATTCTGGAACCGTTTCCTGACCAAGAAGAACCAGATCGTAGACTGCCCGGACGCCGAAGCTATAGCCTCCTTCAGGCACAATATTCGGAGATGAATGGCTGGCTCGACAGCTCGGACAGGACAAACCCAGGACAATGTCCGCCCTCACATCACTCATGACTCGCTTTTGCGCGGGCGAGGATAATTGGCTAGCTAGACGTAGCCATAACCCCGAAGACCCCGGAACCTCTGAAGTTCGGGATGGAAACGGGAAACCAAAACGCAACAAGAACAAGCGCCGGCACAATAATAGTGATGCCGATGACACGGCTGTCAATGCCGGCTTCCGCAATTCCTGTCCTGGGCAGCGGAAGAAGCCTCCTAAAGGCAAACACGACGGACCCACCCCACTGGACAAGATCCTAGAGAGGCCTTGCCAGATCCACGGCACTCAAGAGAAGCCCGCCAATCACACCAACCGTAACTGTTGGGTCTTCAAACAGGCCGGCAAGCTCGCATCCGAGGACCAAGGCAAGAGCCCACGCAGCGAGGAAGAGGATGAGCCCCGTGGTCCGATCGGTGGCGGTCAAAAGAAATTACCTCGAGAGGTAAAGATAGTAAACATGATCTACGCCACTCATATACCCAAAAAGGAGAGGAAGCGCGCCCTTCGAGATGTCTACGCCATAGAGCCTGTAGCCCCGAAGTATAACCCATGGTCGGCATATCCGATCACTTTCGATCGACGCGACCACCCGACCAGCATCCGTCACGGGGGTTCGGCCGCACTCGTCCTAGACCCGATAATAGATGGGTACCACCTCACTAAAGACCTAATGGACGGTGGAAGTAGCCTCAATCTGATTTACTCAGATACGGTGAAAAAGATGGGCATAGATCCGTCAAGGATCAAGCCCAGCAACACTACCTTCAAAGGAGTGATCCCAGGCGTTGAAGCCCGGTGCACAGGCTCCGTAAGCCTGGAGGTTGTGTTCGGCTCACCCGATAACTTTCGAAGCGAGGACTTGATCTTCGACATCGTACCTTTCCGCAGCGGCTATCACGTCCTGCTCGGTCGTACAGCGTTCGCTCGCTTTAACGCCGTCCCTCACTACGCATACCTCAAGCTCAAGATGCCCGGCCCTAGGGGGTCATTACAGTTAATGGCAATACAGACCGCTCCCTCCGAACTGAGGAACATGCGTTGGCCCTGGCGGCCGAATTCCATTACACCGATGACTGGCAATCACCGACATCAGCCGTCAAGGCACCCAAGGCTGGGAAAAGAGCTCGGTCTCAATCCGAGGTACCAGAACCTTCCACTCCTTGTAAATAGGAACTCGCCCCCCATCGCACGGCCCTAGAACCGGCAAGGTACGTGCCACAGAGGCACAACTTCACGCTCAAAATTCCATGGGCAGCAGTGGGGACATACTATTAGAGGGTAGGTGTTCGGCCGGACCGAACTATTACCATCAGCACATCTTCGGACACACTACAGGTACCATAAAGTGCCTGCTAAAGGCGTCAAGCTCATCCATACCTCGGCGACTTCTCAAGACCCTTTCTTCAAGGTCCGTTCGCCGAACTAACAAAGCCCATAAAGGTATACACCTCCTTAGGAGCTGCAGGAGCAGATAAGCGACGGAGCACATCAAGGATGTCAGGTCACCTATCGAAGGCCCTTGGTACAAACTCTCCTGTAAAATTTATATTTCATTTATCAAATACCTGTAAACAGTTGCATCGGCAAATTGAACAATAAGAGTTGTTGAGTAAAATACAGATATATCATTTTCTCTTTGATGTCCCTTTTCGGTACACTTTCTCTTTTCTCCCTCTTCTTGCGAACCTGTTTGGTATACTGCATGATGCAACCGGCTAATAGACCGGGGGCTCGACCTTAAAAATTGCCCTAATCACAATTTCTTTAAGTGTTCGGCGTCTTGGAATTCCACTTTATATGCATTGGTTCCGAACCGTGTCTTGGGTCAATGGTTGGGTTGCCCGGCTCCTGTGCTTGCCCCTTTATGTTCCGCTCGTTCGGCTAAAAGGGCAAAGGGAGCACCGCTGTGATTGTGCTTCCGGCTAGTCTGGTTAAGCGCCTCAGCGGAGAAAGCCGAAAACTGACTGTCATGGTATGCGCGAACCGGTCTGCGAATCCGAGCTTAAGTAAATCTCGTCAGAGGTTATTCCGTGTCATACGATGGGTTTGGTGTTAGCACAAACCAGGTGATATAGGCTTTGGCCGCGGTTCATCCGAACATCACAAACACCTGGGGGCTAGTTATCAGCTCCCGCACTCCTTTCTCGCACCCCTATGGCTAAGTGAAAGCAATAAAGCATTATGGTCCGATTGCCTTGTCCGCTCCACACTACCGCCTTCGGGTGCCGATAGTTTGGCTAAGGGTTACAGTGCGGTTGGAAGAGACACCTTTGTGTAGTATCTGCACGGGGGCTGAAGCCGACGACTCGCAGCTTTCAGGGTTAACGGCCACAAAGGAGTTATAAAGGATGCAAGACATACAAGACATGATAAAACCATGCATTTTAAATACATACACGCTGACAAGTCTTCGGACATGGTACAACAATCTATTCATATTCATTCTCACTCGTACACTGTGATTCTATGGCCCGAGCACCCTCCATAACTCCGGAGAAGTACAGCTCGGGGCGCCTATGACCCTTTCCAGGAGGCGCAGAAGCTGTGGCTACCTTCATCGGATCCAGCCCCGGCCAGTGCACCTTGGCCTTCGCGAAGGTCATCCTAGCCCCCTCGATGCAGGAAGACCGCCTCAAGGCGTCGATCCGAGGAGTGGCGTCGCTCAGCTTCTGCACCAGGCCGAAGTAGCTGCCCGGCAGTGGCTCATTGGGCCATAGCCGGATACAGAGATCCTTCATGGCCGGTTCCGCCATCCGGTGTAGCTCCATCAGCTGCTTCAGCCGCTACACAAGGAGAGGAGAACGCTCGGGGGCTTCGAATTGCGCCCAGAATAGCCGAGCTTCATCTCCTTCTCCCCGCGAAGCATAGAACTGCTTCGCGTCCGCTAAGTCCTTCTGGAGGTCCGAGCAGGCGCCTGAGGAACGCCATACTTGGGTAAGCAACTCGAACTTGCTGTCCCCGAAGATACACTGCAATGAATATGGCTTACCATCCAGGATAGCTTTGGCTTGGCGGAGCTCCTCTTCAAATGACCGCCTATCCACCCGCTCCTTTTGGAGATTGGTTTTCCGGGTGGATAGTTTGGTGGCCTGCTCCTTGCCCTTCCGCTCCAGATCCTCGCACTTCCGCCCAGTGTCTTTGAGCTCCTGCTGGATTTCCTCCACCCGAGCCTCGTGCTTGTCGCTGGTAGCTCTTAGGGCGGATAGCACGGTAGCTGCTTCTTTGGCAGCCGCCTTCTCCACCGCAGCCTCCTGCTTGGCCCTCTCAAGTTCGATCTTGAGCTTCTCAATCTCTTTCGCTGAGGCTGCACAAGCATTAAGCATATCAAACAACACTGCATTGATAGTACGATAACAAAGAGTTTTTTACTCTAATTCGACTTACCTTGCGCCTCGTCGAATCTCTTGTTCAGAGCGTCAAGCTCGTCTTCGGAGCTCTTGAGCTTCCGATTTAGCTCTTCTAGCTCAGCAGCGTTATTGGCCGCTGCCGTCGACGAAGCCTGTAACAAACAACATCATATAACGTTACAGGGGCTTACAACCTCCGAACTATCACTACAATAATCCTGTGAACGGTTCTCTTAAGGGCTGACAGAACGATCCGAACATATATTGTCCTATGCATAGTTCGGATAAGGATCTATGATTTGACCCCCAGGTAAGTTTTTCCAGACTCACCTAGGGCTCGGGGGCTGCCAAGCATATAATCATAACTTACAGAAATTAATATTTCACAAAGTAGAGCATTACTTGGCTTACCTGAAAGCCCGTCAGGAGACCGTTGAAGGCCTCCTTCAGTCCGGAATCCACAGACTGAATGCTCTGCAGTACCGCACCCATAAGGGTGCGGTGCTCCCCGGAGATGGAGGCGCTCGATAGAGCCTCCCCCATGGCCTTCCACACATTTCTCGGTGGCGCCGGTGGGGATCGGTTGACCCGATCCCAAACCGGAGATTGAGTCGGTACCTCCAGAGGCATGGTACGCTCCGGAGACCGCCTTGGAGGTGACTGGACGTCTTCTGGTCCGGTCTCCTCAGTATCCGGGAGGGGCCTCTCCCCCGGGTCTTCAGCGGCCGAGGTGTTTGCCTCGGCCATGACTTCGTCGCCCTGCCTCCAGAATCCGGCTCCAAGGGAGCCTGTTGGGAGGACGCCTCCGCGGTGCCTTCGCTGCGCCCGGAGGAGAGGGGTGCGATGCGGTCCCGCTCTCCGCTAGCTCAGCGGGTGGGGTCTCCCCGTCCGAAACTTGATCGGTGGGGAGGACTTGTGGTGGGCTGCAAGTCGGTAAGCGCTCACTTGTTAGTAACATTCGAAGCTTTGCATCAATAGCACGGAAGGGTCTTCGGATCTGTACCTTCGAGGTAGGGGCTTGACCCTGAGTTTCCTCCGCGGAACCCTCTCGAAGTCCTCGGACTCAGTGTTCGAGTCCGAACTATCGTCGGACGGGACTACCTGTGTCCGGTGCGGTTTCTTCTGGGCGGGAGGAGCTATCTCCTCCGAGGCGTCCGATGACGCCGCCCTCTTTCCTGTGAGGGGGGAATCGCCTCCCCCCTCAGCCTCGTGCTCCTCCTCTTGATTCGAGGAGGCATGAGTCTCTTCGTACATAGCCCCTGGCTGGTCCCTGTTGCGCATGCCTGTTCGGCCTGGCTTCTTCTTCTCCTTCTTCTCTGGCGCCTTGTAAGGCGCCACGACGAGCATCTCCAACAGCAGCGGAGACTTGGGGTCTTCGGGCTGTGGAGCCGGACACTTGATGCACATGGCTTTGCTCAACCATTCCTATGAAAGGTTATCGGAAAGTGCTTAGACTATCTTTGGGAAGATAGAACCGGTGAAATGAAACTATGCTATACCTCGGGTGCGGGCTTGATGGCGCTCAAACCCTTGTCCTCCTTTTTGCCCGGCCAGTTCTCCTGCGCCTTGAACAACGCCTTCCATAGCTTCTCCCGCGTGGTACAGAAGAGTTGACGAACTGTAGGATCGTCGTCGGTCCGATAATTCCACATAGGAGAGCTCCGGCGCTGGCAGGGGAGGGTGCGCCGCCGAAGCATAACCTGGACCACGTTGGTCAGGCCGACACCTTCCCTGATCAAGGAGGCGATGCCCCTCTGCAGGTCCTCCACCTCTGTGTCCGACCCCCAGTCGAGGCCCTTTCGGACCCATGAGGTCAATCTGGTCGGGGGGCCAGATCTGAATTCGGCAGGAACAGTTCCGCCCCCCTCCTTTGGCTCGGTGATGTAAAACCACTCCTTTTGGCAAGTCTTGATAGTGTCGATGAAGGTGCCGGATGGCCAAACTGCATGCGGAAGCTTGCCGATGACTGCCCCGCCGCAATGCGCGTGTGCGCCGGCGACACACTTCGGCTTGATGTTGAAGATCTTGAGCCACAGTCCGAAGTGTGGCTCGACTCGCAGGAAAGCTTCACAGATTATGATGGAAGCCGATATATGCATGAAAGAGTTCGGTGGGAGATCGTGGAAGTCGAGGCCGTAGAAGAATATTAGGCCCCTCACGAAGGGGTGGAGCGGGAAGCTCAGTCCCCGGATGAAGTGAGGGACAAAGACCACCCTCTCGCCTGGTTTAGGGGTGGGGATCACCTGGCCCTCTTCTGCGGCGCGGTGGAAGACATTGGCGGGGAGGTAGCCAGCGTCCTTGAGATCCTGGATGTCCTGGTCTGTGACCGTGGACGCCTCCCACTTGCCGTTGGAGCCGGAGCTGGCCATGGCTAAGCTCGGACGGGGAAGAATGGAAGACCTAGATCTGGGCTCGGTAAGCTCGGAAGATTGGGGAAGCTGGGATGCGAATGGGAGGGTGCGGATAAGCCTTGGGGTTTTCTTCCCTTTTATTGAGGCTTGCTGCGGGTTAGCCTCCCTCCACGAAGCCATGAATCTCTCCACTTCCCAAGGCATGCGTGCCGTTATATGCGTATGATTAAACATATCCCATGTAAAACGGGGCACGATTTGTGCATTAATGGATCATGCTGGTGGAAATGGCCTCGAACCGCGAACCAATTCCTCACGACTGGTTTAGAGGTCGTGGTGGGTCGTGGCCTTTCATCTGAAAAGTTGTCAGAAAACACTATTGATTCTCTGACGTTTGGCCTTCAAGGCCGAATTACTCATGGTATAGGAACGATCTATGATCGGAACATTACACGTCGACGGAGGCCGAACTATATCCCGGCCGATCACTGTTTGGAGAAAGGAACTCGCCTCGCAAGCCGAAGACTCTGATCACTCGAAGCAGCTGGAGCCTGGACCCTTGGCGTTGGAGGCTAGTTCGGGGGCTACTGAGGGAGTCCTGGTTTAAGGGGTCCTCGGGAGGCCGGCCTATGTCTTATGGGCCGGACTGTATGGGCCACTTGCCGAATACTGGAAGAATTGAAGACCTCATCTCCAAGAAGGAGGCTTCGAGAATCGTGGCTTGTCCTCCACGTTTGGAGTAATAATAGGCATGTTTATCCCTTCGACGTGTAACCGACCATGTGTAAACCCTAGGGACCCCCGGCGTCTTTATAAGCCGGAGGGTTTTAGGTTGTAGACCAACAGAACTCATCTAGGGTTTTAGTCATACGATCTCGTGGTAGATCAACTCTGTAATCCCCATACAATCAATATAATCAAGCAGGACGTAGGGTATTACCTCCATAGGAGGGCCCGAACCTGGGTAAAACCTTGTCCCCTTCGTCTCTCGTTACCATCGATCCTAGTCTCACAGCTCGGGACCCCCTACCCGAGATCCGCCGGTTTTGACACCGACACCCCGTTTGCAAGAAGCTTAGATGAAAACTTCTCTCAAATTGGACGATTTATTTACCACGACCTATAAGTTCCATATCATGAAATCATGTCAACGTTTCATGAATTCTAGCTTAGCTGGGCGTTTGCTGCAAATTGATAGCTAAGAGTCAATGTTTGCGGCCCCAAGATGTTCGAAATTTATTGTTTTTCCTTCCATGGGGACTAAACATGCACCCAACACAAAAAAAATGAATTTCTAATCCATTCGGGCGCACAACCGCGTGTGCATATAGTTCAAATTTGAATTTTACAAATTAAATGCCTAAGGAATCAATTTGATGTATATAATGTCTTAATGTTCTTTACAAATCGAATTTTAACACTACACTCCTATTGTCACATGTGCACTACATAAAAAAGTTTGACATGCATGCCTCGAAGTGACGGTGGTGTGGTGGGACGAGTGGGGGTGTGGGGTCCGGCACACAATACGCATCGTATGTGCGCCACCACGTGGGGTTGTCCGGTTAGTTAGGCATCAAGCTGACAACGGGGATTACTCAGGCGGGTATATTGGAGTCCCATCCCCATCCCCACCACCGCCCTCCCATTCCTGTTACCGTCTCCGTACCCATGCGCGGGGATAAAATGTTTCCCATCCCCGTCCCGATCACCGCCCTCCCATTCCCATTACCGTCTCCGTACCCATGCGCGGGGATAAAATGTTTCCCATCCCCGTTGCCACTTCTTTATCCCCTTGGGGAAACCCAACATGCAATTAAGGACAACATTCGATAGTATTTCAATAAAAAAACAATACTCCAACGCAAATAAACAATATGTTGTGGCTAAGTTTGGGATTTCTTAGGGATATTTGGGCCAGATGGGTGGGATCTGTGGAAATTTGGGTGACCGAGGTCGCAAATTATGTGGGGTCTACTAATTTGAGAGCCCACATGTAAGTACTTCATGGTTAAGGCGGGTAATGCTATCTATATCCCATCCCCATCCTCGTCCTGCACACTGGGTAAGGTGTTTGACCCACCATCTTCCCCATGGGAATTCAAGCTCGCACTTCTCCATGCCCTAATATAGTAAACACCCATGGGGATGCGGGTAACAGTTTTAACCATTGACAGCTTCAGGTGAGGCACACATGCCACGTCAAAAGTCGTGCATTGGGTATATATTTAAAGCATCTCGATCATGACCTTTTCATGCATATGTTTGTGTCTCATGCATGCGGAGGTGGTCCTCGTACACTCACTCATGCGATTACCACCGACACACCCATTCGTTGCCCCCGCTTGGTCTATCACCTTCGATGGCGCGGGCGAGAGGGGTTTGATCAAAGGTGGATTCATCTTAGTCCATGTTTCGGAGAATATCATGGTGAGATTAGGGACGAAAGTTTGGGCGCATGTGTGCATCCGTGTGCTCATTGTACAAGTTGAGAACCTCTGTTTTTTCCGATTTGCAAAGGTGCCACATGAAAGGTGTGCATTGGGTATTCAAAACATCACACAACACCTTCGTACATATGTTAGGGCAGCATGGAGGCATTGGTTGTCCTCGGACACCGCCCCCCTTGCACAATTATTAGTGTCACTCCCATCTGTGGCCTCGCGTACTTTTGTACCGCAACGAGAGATGTTAATTATTGTGGATTCTTTTTTGGTCGATGTTAGCGGTAGGCCATGGGTGTGAGATTACATGGTATAATTTGAGTGTGTGTAGTTGATACGTCTGCAACGTATCTATAATTTATGAAGTATTCATGCCATGTTTACAATAATTTTATATGATTTTGGTATGATTTTATTAGAACTAACCCGGACTGACGTTGTTTTCAGCAGAACTACCATGGTGTTGTTTTTGTGCAGAAATAAAAGTTCTCGGAATGGGCTGAAAATTTACGGAGAATATTTTTGGAAAATATAAAAAATACTGGTACAAAAAGATACCGGAGAGGAGTCCCGAGGAAGTCACAAGCCTAGGGGGCGCACCCCCCCCCCTAGGGCACGCCCCCCTGGCTTGTGGGTCCCTCGAGCACCCCCCTGACGTGATTCCAACGCCAAGTACTCCTATAAATCGAGAAACCCCTAGAAAGAAACCTAGATCGGGAGTTCCGCCACCGCAAGCCTCTATAGCACGAAAAACCAATCGGGAGCCCGTTCCGGCACCCTGCCGGAGGGGGAAACCATCACCGGAGGCCATCTTCATCATCCCGGCGGTCTCCATGATGAGGAGGGAGTAGTTAACCCTCGGGGCTGAGGGTATGTACCAGTAGCTATGTGTTTGATCTCTCTCTCGTGTTCTTGAGATGGCACTATCTTGATGTACCGCGAGCTTTATTAATATAGATGAATCATATGGAGTTTTCCCCTCTCTATCTTCTTGTGATGAATTGAGTTTTCCCTTTGAAGTTTTCTTATCGGATTGAGTCTTTAAGGATTTGAGAACACTTGATGTATGTCTTGCGATGGGATATCCGTGGTGACAATGGGATGTTCTATTGATCCACTTGATGTATGTTTTGGTGATCAACTTGCGGGTTCCGTGACCTTGGGAATCTATGCATAGGGGTTGGCACACGTTTTCGTCTTGACTCTCCGGTAGAAACTTTGGGGCACTCTTTGAAGTTCTTTGTGTTGGATTGAACATGATGAATCTGAAATTGTGTGATGCATATCGTATAATCAAGCCCATGGGTACTCGTGGTGACATTGGAGTATTTAGGTGACATTAGGGTTTTGGTTGATGTGTATCTTAAGGTGTTATTTTAGTACAAACTCTAGGGCTGTTCGTGACTTATAGGGATAGCTCATAAGATTGATCGGAAAAGATAACTTTGAGGTGGTTTCGTACCCTACAATAATTTCTTCGTTTGTTCTCCGCTATTTGTGACTTTGGAGTGAACTCTTTGTCGCACGTGAGGGATTTACATATGATTCAACTATGTCAGTATTGTTGAGAGAACTTGCACTAGTGAAAGTATGAACCCTAGGCCTTGTTTCTAAGCATTGCAATACCGTTTGTGCTCACTTTTATCATTAGTTACCTTGCTGTTTTTATATTTTCAGATTACAAAAATCTATATCTACTATCCATATTACACTTGTATCACCATCTCTTCGCCGAACTAGTGCACCTATACAATTTACCATTGTATTGGGTGTGTTGGGGACACAAGAGACTCTTTGTTATTTGGTTTGCAGGGTTGCTTGAGAGAGACCATCTTCATCCTACGCCTCCCACGGATTGAGAAACCTTAGGTCATCCACTTGAGGGAAATTTTCTACTGTCCTACAAAACTCTGCGCTTGGAGGCCCGACACGAGTCTACAAGAAGAAGGTTGCGTAGTAGACATCGGTAGTGTACGCATGAATGTCTCTCCCATCGGCTCGAATGGGGGGGGGGGTATATATATACCACACGTCGTAAACCTCGCTTTCCATGCGGACTTTAAGATTCCCGAGGAAGGCGTGCCACGCTAAAGTTTGTGTGCTGGGTATGTAAACATCACACAACACTTCAATGCATATGTTTGATCCACGCTTAGACGACGGTGATTGTCTTTGGATACTCCTTCACGTGGTTGTCGTTGGAAAGTCCATTACTAGGCCCGCGTGGATGTCCATCACATTGACTAACAATGAGAGAGAGGTTACCATGGTGGAATCTTCAATTGTTTTGTGTTATGGTATACATTATATAGGTCATTTGAGTTTCCTTAGCCAAGTCCGAGCACACACCTACGAATGCATGAATCGTTCCCATCGACGCTCGACATACTATATAGTTGTACGCGTCATGAACACTCGCTCGGGGGGGGGGGACTTTCCCGTTCCAAAGCATGTGACCCATCAACGTTGCACATGAGGTATATATTAATGAATTCAAACACAACACAACATTTCCGTACACATGTTTGCACCACCAACAGGTGATGGCTGTCTTCGACACTTCACCGCGTGGTTAATTATCGGCGCCTTGCCCATTCATAGGCCTTGGTGGACGTCCATCCTTTCGACCGACAACGGGAGAGGTTTGACCAAAAGTGTTGATTCTTTGGTCGGGATGTACGTGTTTCAAGGCGCATGGGCCATAGTCCACTTTTGACCGGAAAAGAGATGGGGTGGTTCGACCATGCTGGATTCATGTATATGTTTTATTTTCGTGTTACGACAAGAGTGATACGCAATACCTATTTGGGGGCATGTATTCGTGGCTAGGATTCCCACTCCAGCGACACGAAGTGGCGACGGAGGAGACATGTGCCACATCAAAGTTGCGCATTGGGTATTTTGAACGATCAAACCACCCCGTGCATACATATTTTTGTTCCACATGGAGGTGTGTAAGTTTTTTTTGAGACAATGCAGGCGTGTATGTGTTCTGACCCCTTTACAACATTTTTTTGACGAAATGCTCCTTTCTATTATTATTGCAGGAGTAAATAGCAAACGATTCAAATGTAACAATCGTTTGCGATTGTACACTCAACATAAACAATTCCATCCGCCGCTGGCACATCAGCACGGTCCACTGGTGGGCGCCGGACACGATTGGGTTCCACGAGACTTCCCTCGTAAAAATATCTAGCACCTTGAGCCATTTGAAAAATGACGTTTTCGCGGTTTTTTTTCCTATTTGATAGCACACACTTATTATGTTTCGGCTGTGTGCGATGTTTGTTGCTCCCACCCTGGCCACGCCGCTTCAATCCCGTAATCTAAATTTTCAGTCTCCCCGGCATTTCCGCCTAGTAAAATTTTCAGTAGCCACGCGACATTTCCTCAAACACCACCTACCCCCCTCCCCACCACAAAACCTCTGCTCAGATAACGTAAAAAAAGGAAAACCTCTGCTCCCGCTCGCACCACTCCTCTCCCTCGCTCGAACCATAGCTAGCCCGCCGCCGCCGCCCCCCCGACTCCACTGTCATCCTCTGCAGGCCTTCCCGTCACTATCTCGAAGTCCTCATGAAGATCCATCACAAGGGGGTTGGACTAGAGTCGTCCGTGCAATCGATAGTAGTGCTCCTCCATGTCGAATAATGCACGCACAACTCTGGTACACCCCGTAGTGTCGGCCTGCGAAGAACCCTCTTCCCCACAGATCCCCATCCCCATCCTCACCCACACTCCAGAGCATCGCTGCCTCATCCCGGCTATGCTTCCCGGGGAGCTGGAGGAGCGAATGGCCAAAAAGAGGTATATCGAGGCCTGTCCGCTGGACGATGGTGAGGTGGCCGCCGAGGCCCCCAGACGCTTCGGGTTCAACCTCCTTGGATCTCCTTCATGCCCCCCCGCGCTGATCTACTGTGCTTCACTGTCAGGATTTTGCCTTCATCGCCATCGAGACCCTTTTGTCATTACTGAAGGCCGCGTTCTATATATATGGCGGTGGCTCGGCATCATCAGCTGCCAAGTCAGACATGATTGACGACGATGATGACAAGGCGCCCTATCCGTCTCTTCCAAGGGGAAATAGCCCATCCACGGCATCAGGGACGTCACCATGCAGACGTTCTCTTCCAAAGGCAAGGAGATAAGCTACCACAACAGGGAGCACACGGCGCGCACCCCCACTCCAGGCTATTCCAAGGGGTACAAATTGTTCA
Source organism: Elymus sibiricus (assembly GCA_039707655.1). Classification (NCBI taxonomy): domain Eukaryota; kingdom Viridiplantae; phylum Streptophyta; class Magnoliopsida; order Poales; family Poaceae; genus Elymus; species Elymus sibiricus. The sequence continues at coordinate 252,960,610 of CM077667.1, read as the reverse complement.
AAAGTGCAATTTGATATGCTGGAGTATGAATTGTTCAGTTCAATTTCAGTGCTGATGCGTTTGGTCGTCTGTAGTGAGCATATACCTTGTTTAGCATGATATGTGGTTGTTTGTAGTGAACATATGTCCAGTGTCATTGCTAGATTTAGTTGTTCAATCATACAATTGGTCCCCGTTAAAGCTGGTGTATTTAACACGCCCCTGGTTATTTCAGTTTTCTCACAATGTGATGTCGAATCATACAATTTGATGTTTAAGCACATGGTGTGTTCTATCTTCTATGCAAGTTCAACAATACTGATACGAATGGCTGTTTGGTTGCTGTTAAGTCTGTTGTAGTGAGCATATGCTTCCTTTAAAGGTTTTTTTGGTGGTTTGTGGTTATGATTTGTCCAGTTTCAATTGATATATTTGGTTGTTTGTAGTATGCCTCTGATCTACTCTGCTTTGCTGTCAGGAATGTGCTATGCTGGAGTATGAAATGTAATGTTCAAAACTGCAATTTGATATGCTGGAATATGAATTGTTCAGTTCATTTTCACTGCCTATGTTTGGTTGTATGTAGTTAGCATATACCTATATTTGGTTGTTTGTAGTATGCATCTGATCTACTCTGCTTTGCTGTCAGGAATTTTCCTTCATCGCCAACGGGACCCTTTTGTCATTTATGGAAGTCGCGTTCTATGGAGATGTTTTGGCATCGTCAGCTACCAAGTCAGGTCTCATTGACAACAACAACTTGTCGTCGACAAGTGCGCCCTACGCTCGAGTATTAATTTTTCAGTTCAATTTCACGAACGCCTATGTTTGGTTGTATGTAGTGAGCATATACCTTGTTTAGCTGTTTTTGGTTGTTTGTAGTGAACATATGTCTAGCTTCAATTGCTAGATTTGGTTGTTCAATCATATAATTGGTTCCTGTTAAAGCTGGTGTAGTTAACATGCCCCTGTTTATTTCGGTTTTCTAACAATGTGACGTTCAATCATAGAATTTGATATTTAAGCACATGTTACGTTCTATGCAATTTCAACAATACCGATATGAATTACTATTTGGTTGCTGTAGTATGCCTTGTTTATTTAGTTATACACCGCCTATTTTTTTTTCACTCTGTGATGTTCAATTATACAATTTGATGTTTAAGTACAAGCTTTGTTCGATGAAAATTCAACAATACCATTATGAATGACTTTATTTGATTGTTGTTAAGCCTGATGTAGTGAGCATATGCCTATTTTAATGGTTTTTGGTTCACATGGCTATATTTGTTTCCCATGTTATACTCCCTCCGCCCCATAATAAAAGACACTAATACATCCAATATGTTTGTGCATTGGATGTAATTAGATCTTATATAGTGGGACGGAGAGAGCATCATGTGAGGTAACTAATAAAGATTTCTAGTACAATGGGTCAAAATGTGGCAATTAAACTATTTATTTACAGTTTGTCCAAGACAACAGTGATATGAAGTATATTAACTCAGAACTATGTACCCTTTCTACTGCACATAATGAGTTATTAGATGACAATCTCTGTATCTTTTTCTTTTGCAGCGGTTCCCAACGCAGTCTACCCAAGATCACCTCTCAAACTAGATGATTGTTGGACATGCAAATGTACATGTATTTCTACCAGACTAGAATGACTATCTGGAAGTCATGAAGATATTGAAGGATGGGCGGTCGACCATCACAAGGGATTGGGCTAGACTCGTGTGTGCAGACAACATGGAGGAGGGCACACTACGGGCATTCCGCTTCACCTTTTACAACAATCAGAATATATTTTGCCTCTTTCTTTGCCATCTTTAATACAAGTATTCAACCATCGTTCATCATTCTTTATTTGGTGCTTATGTAATTCTTTCGTTGACGTAATTCTTGAGCGTATGTACCTGTGAATGGAATAATGCATTGGTTGATGAACCTATCCATGTATATGTAAAAAAGCTATTCCCTACTTTCAAATTCATATTCTGTACAATTTTAAATAGTAGCGATTAAAATAAAAAAATGCTCTACGGGTCATTACGTTGCACACGGTTTGTAAGTCTCAACGTTTGTGATATACCTCAAGATCCGACATGTTTCATAGATAGAAAACGTGTGCGACCATGCACACAGTTGCCGTTTGCGAACCGTGTGTGATTTCAGATAATATAACAAACGGTGGAACCGAATGCAACGTTGGTGATACAATCTCTGTCGCACACAGTTTAAAATAATGAACTGTTTGTGATGTAGTATGCATCGCAAACGTTGGACTACAGAATAGCGCGTGCTATACTTATCCTGTCGGACACGAGTAGGACGTTTCTTAAACCTATCCGATACTTGTACGACGGTTAAATTATAGTCTTAGTTAAATATTGCCAACGGTTCGTCCAATATAAGTGTTTGTGATATACCCCTTATCATACACGCTTCATAATCGTGAACTGTTTGTGATTAGGTGCAAATCGTAAACGGCGAGCCACATAATCACGCGTGCGATGTTAGTGTGATCTCACACGAGTTGCAAGGATGGGTCGTATGGGAAGTCCACCATATCTCAAATGGTTGACCGGTGACTCTCTTTTGTGATAGATGCGGACATCCCATACGCTTAGTTTTGCCAAATGTTTGCGTTCGTTGGACACCATCGCCGACGATTATTCTGTGTCGTGTGGGATGGACCCCCCTAGCACCCACACATGCAAGGCGACGGTTTCAAAGTACGTCGCGGAAAGGGGTTAAAAACCGTTTGTATAACACGTCGCTGCACTAGTGAAGTGCAGCCCCCGGTCCCATGTCCTGCAGGCGGCCGTCAAAAGGCACGGGATGATATGGGCCCTAGAATTGCAGAAGGCCCGACATGTGTAGTGCGAGGATTGGAGGTGTGAAAACGCACCAACGTCCCCGCGTTGATTCACATTTATGGTAGTAATGGTGACCATTGTTGAAAAGGGAGGCAGCTCCTTGGTTCATGCACCACACCAGTTCAGTGAGTGGAGGAAGTGGAGCAGTGCGCAATAAATGGTAGGCGGTAGCCGCTCCATATCCCATTCCTATAAAAAGGGGGCACACGACCGCTCTTTCCATCTCACCTTCTTCTTCTCGTCCACTGTTGCCACCTCTCTTCCTCTGCTACCCCCTTTTCGAGACCGCAGTTATAGCGACCCGATCCGAAACAGTCAAGTCTCTGTGTATCTGTACCATCCCAAGATCATGCTGGCACACACAATACATCAATGTATATATCAAAGTTCAATCACAACAGCTTTATTACATCAAAATCTCATGTAGAGTCTTTATTACAATAATAAATTTGGCCGAAGGCCAACACATGAGATAACTTCCGCAGAAGACGTAGAAGTAACGAGTCCATCCGACTCCAAGGGCATATCACCGAGCGTAGAACGTTACCTCACTCCTAGTCAGAATAAACCTCTGCAACATGAGACATTGCAGGCGTCTAGGTCAGTATTTTGAATATGCCGACAAAGTCACAAGAGAGAACTGGTAAAATAATCATCTACGCTATATGCAAATATGGCTGGTGGGGCTATAAGTTAAAGTTTTAGTGAAAGCTGATTTTTCCTACTACAAAGGGGTCAAAAGTAAAAAATATTACCACAAAGTTGGTTGTTAATGAGATGGTTCTGCCAACCAATTCTCATACCCCAATTATTAATAAACCCAATTCATTATTATTAATTGTGTTGAGAGTTCCTGATAGTTTCAGTTCCAAAGGCTCAACTTGTTCGTAACCAGGGACATGGCTAATCTTTTAGATTTGGGTACTTTGCACAGTCTTGCACACTTTCCGTACAAGATTCGATCGCCTCCATTGAAGGCCTCGCACTTCATGGTGTTTGAGAACCGGGTGACCGAAACATGGTCTTCCAAAGAGTTCCTCTGGGCCACTGCTGGTGCCCATCCAGTCCTACTGTTCTTCTACATCTCATAGCACTGTCCGGCCAGAGTCACTACAATGTCCAACCAAGTCAGAGCCCATAGTGTCTTGTGGCTGTGCAAGCAAGCATCGGATCTTGAAGTATCCATCTGTCTCTTCGGGCCTGGGTGGAACTTTCCGCGTGAATACTTGCACTTTTCTAGCAACACCTAGGCGAACCATTAGTTCCTCGAAGGGGACGTTCATCCAATTTCCACCCCGAGGTACATTGCATCATGAAGTCTTGAAGTCTTGAATGTTGAGGTCTTGATCATAATTAACTCACACAACTCTCATGAAAAACACTCAACCAACCAACCTCGTTTACTAGAGCGTAGCAACTAAAATTTTATCGCAATCCCGAGCATTGGTGTCAAGGGGGTGGGTTTGTTCCTACCTCATGATACTACTTGCAAGAACAACATGTCAATGTATCCTACTAACATGCATGGTGGAAAGTGGTAAGTAATGCAGAATAAACCATAGGTAGAACAATGATCAAAGTGAATTGCCTTCCTGATGATCTTCAAACGCTAACGACTCGTAATAGCAAGCTTCGCACTTCGGATGATCTATTGAAGCAAACAAAACATACATAAGCATACCATCATGCCAAAATAACAATATAACAACAAGTAATACTAATAATAAAGCAATAAATAAAACAATCAAAGAAAACATAAAGGCAAAACCAAAGAAATAACCAAAACTCCCATGAAATCTTTTACTAGAGTAAAACTACTATAAATAGTTTTCTGGAACTAATAAAATTTTCAACAGATTTTTTTATTGCAATAACTGAAAGAAAACCTCCAACAAATTTCTATGCAAAAAGAATCAACTTGAAATCATCTACAAAACTTCACTTATGTAGAAAATAAGGTTTCTTTCAAAAAAAGAAAGAAGAATAATAAAACCATTTTTTAACAACAAGTAAAATACATACTGT